>CANUEZ040000216.1:7500-618333 GCA_948099385.1 Fasciola hepatica | reverse complement strand
CCGAAAGACCCCAGTGTGGTTAGTGGAAGCCGATGGTTCACCGGGTCAAAAGCCCTGCTGAGGTCGAGATAACCTATTTCAAGCTGCTTTCCATCGTCCACTCTTCGAGTGGTTTCTTCTAGGAAGCTCAGGAGATTGGTCAAGCACGATGCTCTTTAGAAATCCATGCTGTGCTGGGTAAAGCATAGAATTCTCTGGTAGGCCCCCGCAGAAGTGCCCCCGGATGATCTTTTCTAGCACGTTGCACAGGATGCCGGTTAGGCCCACTGGCCTATAGTTGCCCATACCGACGTAGGTCCACTCTCATATATTTCCACGACCGTCACTATTTTCCAGTCCTGAGGTAGCTTACGCTGGTCCAATGTGGACCTGTGCAGCTCACGTACCGATGGAGCTGTGATATTCCCCAACGGCTTGATGATGGCCGGATGGGTGCCATCTGGACCGGCTGACTTGTAGATGTTTGATTGCCGTAGATACTTACGCACGATTTCCTCCGTAGGATTTGGTTCGCTCAACTCCAGCGGACGATGCACTAGCGTCAAGTCGACTGGCACCCCACTGTCCGGACAGTGGAAACTGCCAAAGTATGCACCCATGGCATCTGATTTCCTCTGATCATCAGTGGCGGTACCGTGGTCTACTGTGTAGGGGAGACCTGTCCCATTCCTTATTGAGCCCTTTGACTGTACGTATCTACGGGATTTCTTTGGATGGTTTCCCACGCTTTCTGCTAATTTATTCTCAAACTGCCTCGTAGCAGGTTCGCGGAGGGCTCACCGCCTTGTTTCGAAGCTTGGTATGGCGAAAGCAAGCTAGCTGACTGGCGGAAGCTTTGTAAGGGCTCCAGCCAAGGTTTCTACGCTTGATGGCCTTGGATACTGCAGCATTCCCTCAAATTGGTTTGCCTTCTTCACTCCTTCATTTCAAGGTTGCATGCCCATCTTGGAGGGGAACCATGGATCCCTCTATTACATTCCAGCGTTCGCCGAATGCAGCGCCCTATCTGTGTCCCACGTCAGATCCCCCTAATGCGAGACATGTCTATATCCACACTACCGAAATTCCTAAGCAGTCTCGAAACTACCCCGAGCTGCCTCTTGCACAGAATGATCTTCACACAGACTTGACCACTTTTGCCCTGCCGTGCACAACATCGTAGTTGGGACACTTCTTTTGGGGGATTCGTTATCGCGAGACCGAGCAAAGAGGGTATGCATCCGGCCCCGTATCTGGTGTCTTCCCTAATGTGTAGGTGCTGAGCACTAGCTTGCAACCACTCGAGGCAGCTCTCCATCTGCGATCCCGGCGTGCAGAATTCAGCAGTCCAGTCAACGTGCGAAAGGTCGAAGTCCCCCGCTGTGAGTGTGCAAAGATAGGCCATGGAAAGTCCTCTGAAGGCACTATAGTATGCGGTTTCGTGGAATTTCTCACTCGTATATATTGCTCGCGTGGTCCGTACGGCTTATGTTTCTATGAGCTAACCCTTGTTTATTCACGTCCAACGAGCTACGTTTTAATACCCTATCTTGGACCTGCTTGACGCACGTGCCTGTCTCTCACACACCGTGAACTTGGTTCTCGTTCGAGCCCGTGTGAACGCCCATTTGAGTTTCGCATGTGTTTATGAAGTAGTTCATTCAATAATTCAGTACCGAAGAAGTTACTGATCAATCTCGTTTTGGTTTCGGGATTCGTACGAATTTGGCTACCTGCTACTGAACGCTTGTTACAGGGTCTTGTGCTCGTCCTTACAGAGTTCAGTCAGGGTCCGCAGTAGGTGAACTTCCTCGTCGAGGTTTTTACTCGGTGCTCCGCATACCTTGGTTTGAGACTCGAGATGGTTTGAACCAAATCTAATGAGGGGAGGCTACAGCTTCTCCAATGAAGCCGTGTTCACTATCTTGTGCATAGGGTGCGAAAAAGTCATTTTTTAATCTTGGCACATGATCTTCTCTAGAAAGCCATGTTTCAGTAAATGCTACCATTGTCGCGTTGTACTGCAAAGCGACTTCGGAGAGTTCCATCCATTTGTTTCTAACGTTACATGCTTTGGTGTGTGAAACAACATGCTTGGAAATCCCCCCTAACCGTTGTCATATACTTGTATTGTTGAGGCTGTGCTGTTTGTTTTATTGACCCTCGAACAAGTACAACATGCATCAGTTACTACACTTCAACATTTGTTTAGATTTTGCTTGCGTGAAGTGGCATAATTTTGATTCGAACTTGGACTGCCTTGACGGTGGTACCTGACATTGGCCTTTGTTGAACTCTGGTCCTCGTTGTTGGACGTTGTGGCCGTGCAGTTGAGGTTTGTACGCATTCATATGCGTATAACTTGTTAATCCAGTACCGTAGAAACTACGAATCAACCTGGTTCTGGTTTTGGGATTCGTTTTGAATTGGCCACGCGTTACTCACAGTCGGAATAACAGGTACAGTGTGTCACATCATCGTATCCGCTGCAACAAGCAGACATCCCTCTTGTCCAAACCTGTCCTTGTCTTGGGCGCAGCGCTTGAGGTGATACCAAGTTTTTGCTACGATGTTTAGCGCCGTAGGACATGGAGACCTTTAGAAATCTAGGACCTCTAATAACTCCCAGTCCACTTCTAATGCAGCTCTCGTGACCTCCAAATTCGTGGGGGTCACATCGCCCTCCGAATACGCACACCTCTTCCAAATGTCGTCTTCCCAAATGTCCACAATCATCACTATTCCCGACGGCTTCAGTGGCTTGCGTATCACCGTCGGTGGGTTACCCCCAAAACGGCCCGCGACACTCTTTTATTCTTGTGAGCTTTTCGCCAGTGCTGTTGCTGACTTACCAATGGTTCTACCCTGCTTCCCTCTGTGTTCGTCCAGTGCGATGTGATATCGTGCCCGGAGGTTGTGGGCTACCACTGCCTTCCTAGACAGCAGTGTATCCCTGGTATGATCATCAGTAAACTCCACTGGAATCGGTCATACGGTTTTGGAGCCCATTCTGGCTAACGGAGACTTCCACATCCTCACTCTGTGCACTCTCTTCAAGGAAACAGAATGGGAGACATGTGCTATACGCAGAGTATCCCGCCCCCGTCTCTTGTATATGTCTCTTCTTACCCTAGATTCCCGCATGAACGTTTCATTCTGATCGCGAATCAGTAGCCTCGACTCGTTGTGCGCCCCATTCCTTGGACCCACTTTTAGAGGTTTATCATCGGGACATCCAGAGTCCGGCAACTAGTCTCCCTCATCCTCAAGGCATTGTATGTCACCTCTTGTGTTTGGGCCTTATTCTTACTTAGATCTTCTTCAATTTCCGGATCACCCACTCCCCCATAGCAGTTTGCCTTACTGGAGTGAAGGAAGCTGCGACAGGGCAACCGTCCATTTGGTTTCTAATCACTGCAACGATTGTTTTCTGCCGCCATCCTAAGACCTCATCATATGACCTTGATGATGCTCAGCGCCTCTGCAGTCGTCAGAAGGAAGGTAGACTGTGTCACTCTTGGGCTGGTTATTATGGGCCAACCTTTCAGCATCGCTGCAGAGACCACAGGTACATTCGACCCAGCTCTTCTTGCAGTATAATGGATACATATCCTTTCCAATGCCAGAACAGTCTGCAAGGGCCTATATATTACAAACATGATGTCTGATTCTTTCTGCCACTCGCTTCTTGCACCCTTCAGCCAGACACGGATATATCTCACACATCATGATGAGCATAAAACCGGGAGAATTGCATATCTAAATTGTTACTGATTGATACAAAAGCGAAATATACTGGTCTACTTCAAACGAAGAAGACGGCAGCACAACGAAAGAACTGCACAAAACCCAAAGGCCGTTTGGGGAGTGATGATAATAATAATATTAAAAGTTCACCGAATAAAAGGCGTACCTCAAGGTTACTCTGGTACGTGCTGTGGAGCGAAATAACCTTCGTTTTTTCGGTGTAGTTCGAAACCTATTTCCACACAGAGCACTTCAAAAGCTCAGCCTGAGCGGGACTCACCTCAAGGCCAGTTCAGTTTAGCTCAGCTCGCACAAGACTTTATGTGGCTAAAGCCAAACGGTTGTCCAGATAGTTGTGTTGTCGGCGTGTTTCCGTAGTTCCCAACGTGGCGTGAACTCCCCTTTCTGGGAGGCGGAAATATTGTGAAGTATCAGCCCTGGCTGATCAGGCGAAAAATGATAAGTAAATTATATCAGACCCTGAAGATTGCCTAACAGAATTCGAGGAATACCACCGCACACTAATGGTCCAAAGCTTTATTTAAAGCCTTAAACGTTGTAATATTTATGACCTCCTTCGGGGTATCACTGTGTTCGAGGAAAGATTTGGCCTGTTTGGAACTCTTGCTATCTAAGGCCTCACTCAATTTTTACCCGACAATCTCTTCACTACCTTGAAGGTTCCTACCAACACCCCGCAAAAGCGCCGCCATTTTATCGAGAACAGATCCAGTGCACGGAGAGGCCTTGTCTGTCTGAGCCTTTTCTGCCAAGTCGCCACTTTACTAGCCAGCCACTAATCCTCCTCCATACAGTCTGTATATTCCCGGTAAAAGGGATCAGGAAGTCGCAAACGCGTAGTACCCAGGCTTGCACGCAGTACTCCAAAAGCGACCTGACTTTAAGACACCTCAGAGCAATGCGTAGCTAAATTCGATACGGATCCCGAAATCGGGTGGCGATTATCCGTGAAGTTCTGCGATATTAGATTATCAAATTAACAATGACACAAAACAAGTACAAACCTCAGCTATACAATCAAAAGGACCCAAAGAACGAGGACCGAATTGTGGCGTGCGGGAAAGGGGCACTTGTGTCACGCAGGTCCAGAACAATCCTATGACAGAGCAACGCGCTGGGCGGGAACAAACAAGCTTTGATCCGTAAAAACAAACAGTGAATAAAACAAGTCAATAGTGTAAAAACTAGGTGATGGTAAGGAAACATGGAAACTCCAGTGGTTTTCGGGGGAGTTTCCAGGACCGGTCGTTACACTGACTATGGCTTGTTAGACCGGGACTAAAATCTCCTGCTTCTTACACGACGTATTGGATTTAATTGGAAAGAGTTCTCTCCTGGCCATATTGGCCGGTGTGGTGCACTGCTTCAAAAGCTTGAAGCTGTGGTCAAGTGTAATGCTCAGGTTTTCGAACTGAGGGACCACATGCAACGATCCCCTACCCTTCCCGCCGGTCACTGTATTTGTGGTCTCGCCTTGGTACTTGGTGAGGCTTTTTGAAAGGCCCTATTTGCGTGACCATTTTTGTGATGCTAACACCCCAAGCTCTGTACCTACTCCGGCTATCTTGAAGTCATCGGCAAACGTAAAGTTAGGGTTGGTAAGGTCTCTTGCTAGATAGTTGATGGACTCGAGTGAGAGCAGGAGTCCTAGAACCGAGCCCAATGGCCCCCACCAGTTACACCTTGCCACTTCAAAAAATCAGCACACTCATTAAAATAAAAGTTCGACCTCCTTAAATGCTACTTAATCACTGCCTTGCCTTCCAAGCGGTCTCCATGGGCTGTAGTTTGGAGTCCAGAAACCCGTGGTTCACGTGATCAAAAGCCTTGCTAAAGACCCTGTAAGGGGAAACAGCCGACTGTCTTACTTCCGGGCACTCGGCCATATCATCGGGAAACGGCGGGAGATTCGTCAGACCAGATTATCTTGCCACAAACCCATGCTATGCATTACATTTTTCATGTTGAGCCAAAGGCCAAGAGGTCTGTTTGCTGGCTATTAGCTCCGGACACTTGCGTAGCACTGAAGTTAAGCTAACCCGCAGGTACATTCCGTTCTTTTGCCGGAGTCCGGTCATGTTTATTCCTGCTTCTGTTATTTCCCCCCAGTCTCCAGGCCTACTTCATTCTCTCGGTGGCATTTCATACAACTGCTTCACCAAAGCCTTCATGACCCCGGCCAGACGTTAAATGATGGCTGGATGGATCCCATCTGGTCCCGCAGCTCTGTTTCTATTCAGGGTTCGCAGCTCCGAGTACTCCTGTTCTTCTACTCTGCGTTCGCATGTTGGGGGCTCCTGCGGTTCGTTCGTTCCTTCCTCTTCACTTGTTACTGGTCGATATATGCTCTTGAAGGAAGCCAAGAGCGTGTCGGCCTTGTCTTCATCGCTTAGAGCCGATTGTCTTTGTGCCCCTTCCAGAGTTATTACAGTTTCTGTCGCGCCTTTCTGGGAAAGAACGTAAGTGTGGAACTGCTTAAGGTTTGTGCGGGCCGGTGCCGCTAACCGACGCTCAAAATCACATTTCTCTACCCTTCGGATAGTTGGAACTCTGTACCTGGCCATCTTACAACTATTCCAGACTACTTGAGTTTTGTGCATCCTGTACTCCGCCCCTCGTTGCCTACGAAAGACTAGCCTTGCGACCTTTGACTTCCACCGCAGGGGTTGATTTCTGCTGTAAATCACCCTCAGAGTTGCAAGCTCCTCTGCATTTCTGAGTAATCTCATAATGACAGCCTCAGGACTACATGGCCACTTTTTTCCCGGTGGCTCCTCTAGCTTATTTTTAACATCCTGACGGCACAGTGTTATGGCTAAATCTAAGAGAGAGCGGTGCTGACCAACTTTGCTTCTAATGGCCTGCTTTTCATGTTGCGCATGTGCACGCAACTGGAGCCACTGCAGAAAATCGTCGCCCTTTGAGCCCCTTGGTGGGACCTTGTTTGTCCCGTTGGTTTCCGGCAGGTTAAGACCCCTTAGTAGGACGAACGCCCTTGTCCTTTCCAGGACTGCATCTGGCATCCGCAAAGCTCGACGTCCTCCTCATCAGTAGCCAGGGATACCTTGCAAATGCAGATGGCGCAGGCTGTCAGTACCTAGGTCCTGATGAAGCTGGACTTGTCCCGCGCATTACCGGAGGCTAAGTTGGAAGGAAAATCTCAGTGGTCTATGTCGGTTCGTATTAGTAGTGCTGCCCAGCCCCCTAGTCTACAGCCTATTTTATACGGCCTGCAGGCCGCATGCCCTTGAAACAGCACTTTGTCAGTGTTAGGCTTTAGCCAAGTTTTCGCCAGTGCCATGGAGTTAGATTCTGCGATCCTACTTGTCAGCCGTCTTCGCCTTCTCAGGGGACTTCATACTTTCGCGCATTACATTGATGGTCCCCCGGTCCGCGCTACTGATCTTATTGCAAATTTTACTGCTGGAGTGCCCCCAGGCTTGGTCTCCGAGGTGGTGCCCCGTTTTTGCCTCTTTAGGTATCTGCGGTGTCGCATCTACAGCACGGAGTAGAGCCCTGGATTTTGCGGCCTTTTCGCCCCCATCCGTCTACCCGGTGTCGGGTTCTAAGAGCACGACGGACCTATCCTCCTTTTGAATCACTGTGCCAGTGGCCCGGGCTGGTCTTGGGACCACTTCAGCCCAGCTGGTTTCCTCGGGTGTTGCCCCTGGTACCGCCGACTCCGCTGGCTGCATTTAAGTATACATTCTAGGAGTATCCAGACTTGGGCTGGCCGGCTGCACTTTTTCAATAATAACCGAACTGGATATCCTGTGGGTTTCCTGCTCTCTGCTCTTTTAAGCTCACTGAAAGGCGGCACGTTGTTAACCGGTATCTAACTCCAACTTAAGGACCTGACATACCCCGTGTGCTTTAGGTGTTTACTCACTAGGAGGGGTCATCTCTAGTCTTGCAATATGGAGAGTCGCCCGCTTCAATCAGGCATGCCCTTTCTCGATGGGACTGTGGCCCTGGTTGAAAAAATGCCGACCGTAAGGTGTAACCCACACTATTCCCTGAATGTTGCCTTCAGCCGTACCTGTCCCGGATAGTAGCATGCCCATCCGGTAGAAGCTGTGGAGAGCTACCACCAGGGGTCGCTGCTGCCATGGTAGCCTTTTACTTGCCAGTCATATCCCACGGTGCTTGACTATTGGTCTCCTAGGGGTAGGCCAGCAAACCTAGGGACCTCGATAAGATGCCAACGGTCTTCATCCCTTCGATTCGGAATTCGTTTTTGATGTTGCCCCAAAGATTATAAAAATCAGTGTTCTACTTACGTCAGCGGTGACCACCGATTCACGCGTGAGGCTTTGCAATCCATCATCTAGGAGTGTATAAAGATCCATATGGGTGTGAGGAACGGTGGTGGAAAACCGCCAAAAACCACTGGATTTTCCATGCATCCTTAACATAACCTAGTTGCTTACACTATTGACTTGTTTTATTCACCGTTTGTTTTTACGGATCAAAGCTTGTTTGTTCCCGCCCAGCGCGTTGCTCTGTCATAGGATTGTTCTGGACCTGCGTGACACAAGTGCTTCTTTCCCGCACGCCACAATTCGGTCCTCGTTCCTTGGGTCCTTTTGATTGTATAGCTGAGGTTTGTACTTGTTTTGTGTCATTGTTAACTTGATAATCTAATATCGCAGAACTTCACGGATAATCGCCACCCGATTTCGGGATCCGTATCAAATTTGGCAACATATTGCTCAACCATGTCTTACAATACTCAGTTTATCAGCTTGGAACGAGAAAATACGCAACATGCCAAGAAAAGGATCGAGGCATTTGGAATCTGGACAGGAAGTAATACGGCAAGTCACCGGGTAGGTTTCTGGTACGCTTGCTTCTTCGGTCAATCATAGGTCACCTAGTCCTGTCAGTGCTAGCCCATGTATTACTGAGGGTAATATGGATTGTAAGAATATCGATCTATTCAATCTAAGGATATAAGACCTACTACAACAACTTTTATCAGTTAGACAACGGGCCCAGGAAACATAAGTGTAGACAGAACGAGCGTGAGCGGAAGACAGACGACTACGACCCATCTGAAAGATCAGAAACTCTGCGCCGGCCATCGAATATAAAACATCAACGCCACCAACAATCGATCTGCCAAGGATAGAACTGACAATTTCCGATGGACGATATGAACGCCACTGCGCGTTCATCAGGCAGTTGGAAAATTTCGTCGAAAACAAGATAACCGACCCTGAGCAAAGGCTTCTCTACCTGACTCATTACTGTCGAGGCCGAGCAAGAGAAGCCAACGATGGGTGTACCATGCTCGACCCAGAACAAGGCTGCACACGAGCAAGGAAGATCTTGAGGGACCTGTCCGGCCAGCGGTTCAAGGTAGCCCGCAACCTAATAGAGGGCGTGGTGGTAGAGGCCAAAAGAATCAAGGGCAACGTCTATACAATGGCCGACCTGGTGATCAAAATGCAGAACTGTTCAATGGCCCCTGACTATTAGGGTAACAGGGCTGACCTCAATGCAATGCATACATTAGAAGGCATATTCCGTTATCTCTCTCCCGAACTGCAGGGTTGGTAGTCGGAAGAGGCGGAACGCATAAGCCGAGGCGACTGTGAGGCTAACTCCGAAGACTTGACCGAACGCTTAGGCAGACAAACCAAGATAGCCGACAGTAGATCTGGCCGACTCAGCCGGGACAGTAACCGAGTAAGCAAATCTAGCAACAGCCAGGCTCAAACCACCTCACGGAAATATCTGAAATACCAGCCTTGGACTAATGCACACGCTATTTCGCGCGGGGCTACAACACATTCGAGTTGCAGGTCCTGTGACGCTAGCCATAGGCTACTAGAATGACCCAAGTTCACCAGTTCCACGATAGACGAACGTTGGGGAATGGCGAGGTCGACAGGAGCGTGCTTTATATGCCTCAACACCATGCACTGGGCGGTAGCTTGCCGAACAAAGACTAGACTTGGTCACGAGAGCTGCGAGGGCAGACACTACCGATTGTTACACCAGGCGAAAGGAACTACAGCAGAGGCGAACACGAAGCCCAGTGTGGCTTGGTCAACGTCGCGGTCTACCAGTAAACCAGTACGTTTAGGAGTAGTTGCTGTGGGAATGATGACCCCAACTAGGGTGGTCAAAGCGGTGGCGCTCGTCGACAGTGGATCAGACAAAACCCTGGTGAAGGAAAGGTTGCCAACGAACACCGGCTCGCCAAAAGTACGAAGTCGTTAGCAGTGAGAACGGTTGGCGGAACACAAGTAATGACTGCCGGCCGGTTGAGGTTACAGCTTGTCTCCTTAGACACTAACGAGCAAATCGAATCAATGGAGGCATTTACGTTAGCTGATCCCCTCATGCAAACACCCAGGTCGGTGAACGCGATTTTAACTAGGTGCTCCATGCAGGATGTAACCGTTGCAGACTGGGAAGACGAAGAAATGGACCTCCTCATCCGCTGCGACGTACCGGAGGCACACTGGGTACTTGACCAGAGGTTGGGCAACCGCCAGGCACCTCATGCCGTACGCACGGCTCTGGGATAGATGTTATGTATTCCAGCAGAGGGACACGGTTCCGTGAATCACTTATCCGCCGAAACGGACCGCATAGAGTGTCACCTGCAGTGGCTGTATGAAAAAGAGTTTCATGACATCGGAGACGAAGGACCATCGTTGTCTCAAGAGGATCATTTCGCTTTACAAGCGGTGCGGCAAGGCACTGGAGGCCTTAAAAACAGTTCGAGGTTCCCTTCCAAGGGCGCACATTTGCTGATCCGCGGACTGATAGCAGAAACTGTCCTCCAACGACAACTACGACTAAAGGAACGCTTCGTTCAAGATCAGGGTCTGTGGGAACGATACGCAGAATTAATGAAGCGAAAAGAAGCTCTGGGCTTCGTTGAAAGGGTGCCTGCTAACACCGACTACCGGAAGAGGATCTAGTAATTATCTCACCACCCGGTTCGCAACCCGAGGAATCCAGAAAACTGTGGGTGGTATTCGACCGTGCAGCCAAATTCCATGGCAAGTCGTTAAACGATCGCCTACTACAAGGGCCTGATTGGACCACGCCACTATTCGAAGTTTTGTGCCGTTTCACAGTGGGTAGAGAGGCCTTGTCCACCGACATCGGGGAAGTGTTTCACCAGGTGAAAATACCGGTGGAAGAACGAGGTGCGTTGCTCTTCCTGCGGTGGGAAGAGAAAACCCGGAAAAGGCAGTGATAAATTATAGGATGACCGTCCACCCCTTCGGGGCCATATCGTCGCCGCTTCGTGCGAAATACGCCCGAAGCAAATCAGCGAACAAACATGGAGATTTGGTCCACCGGTCGGTGGTAGATAGCTTCAGCAGAAACTTCTACTCCGACGGCCATCTTGGGTCGTTCAGTAGTGTAGACTTGGCCCTAGCGCAGTTCAGGAGCCTAACGAGATTGCTATAAGAGGGCAGCTTTCATCTAGCAAAATGGATGTCAAACGCTTCAGAATTGCTCGAGGTCATTCCGCATTACGAGAGGGCCGAAAGGAATAGAAAATTGGACGGCTCTCCACTCCCTGACGAATGCACTTTAGGGATGCAATGGAACGCGGAAACGGACGACTTTGTTTTCGAGCTAAACGTTGCCGAGCTGCCAGTAACCCGTCGTGGTATTCTATCTGCTGTCTCTAGTTTGTTCGATCCGCTCGGTTTCGTCTCTCCCTGGCTGTTGCCCGGAAAGATCCTGTTGCAGCGGCTGTGCCGTAAGAAATTCGATTGGGACCAGTCACTGGACCGAGAAGACCGGATGGACTGGGAAGAATTTCTGAATACCTTGAAGAAATTAGGGGACATAAGGATTCCACCATATTTGCCCCTGGTTATGCAACACGGACAGGATAACTACATGCCTTTTTCGATGCATCCGAAGCCAGTTATGGAGTTGTGGTGTACGGACGATGGTGCACAGGAGATGGACAATATACTACAAGGATCCTGTTCACTAAAGCCCGCGTTGCTCCACTGAAGTCAGTCTCGATCCAACGCCTTGAACTCAGCGCGGCCGTGTTAGCGGTCAGGGCGGTACAAGCGGTAAAGAGATGTATAGACTTCTAAATTTGGTCGGCTAGCTTTTGGACGGGCTCAACGGTAGTACTGTACCACATTACCAACGACAGGAGCCGTTTTGGTATTTTCTTTGCTAACCGACTCACGATCATTCACGACGGATCGGCCATGAACCAGTGGAAGCATGTCAAGTCTTGCGAAAACCCAGCAGATCTGTGCTCCCGGAGTGCCGCTAGGTGCCCCCACAACTGTCGCCTCCATAAACCTTGGCATAACCTTAGCATAACGTGCGGTTTACTATCGCTAGACTCATGGAGCAACCAACGGTTGATGAAATTCTCCGCTGTCAAAAGTTGTATCCTTATGTATAAGTGTCAGGTTCCCGCGGGAATGTTTAAAATTAATGATCAGTTCATCCCCAACAGTCCGGAAGTAAGGGACTTGGGATTACAATATTCTTGTACATTTAATTTCTCCGAACATTCGGCCGTGCAGGTTGCTAAAGCTAGACGGCTCATTGGTCTGATTAATAGAACCTTCAGTCTTACAGAGAGCAAGCTAAGCATTTTTAAAACTCATGTCAGATCACTTCTGGAATATTGCACTGTCGTCTTTTCTAACATGCGGCAGATTGACAGATTTGCAATTGAGAATGTACAACGTAGATTAACCAAACAACTACTAGGATATTCCTCGCCTTTAAATTATATGGAAAGGTGTGAAATTTTGCACCTAGAGCCCCTATGGCTGCGCCGTCTACGAATGAACCTGTCTTTCTTTTGCAATATTGTAAAACGTACATCTTGCAATTCAGCCCCCCAGGTCAAAACTCCCTCCAACTATTCTTCACGACATAGGGACTCTATGGTCTTGATTCCAGTATCCAGGACTGCGATGCGGTCAAAATTCTTTATTGTTAAATATTCTTCCCTCTGGAACAAACTCCCACCTCAACTTAGGTCAATGTCTTCGGCCTCTTTATTATTCAAAAAAGAAATAAATAAACATCTAACTGTCCAAAAACTGATCCGAATGCATGATCCCTACATGTCTATTACCCGAGCCTACGAACTGGGCCTGGGATACTAACCAAAAGCTTAACAACTTTGTTCAGTAGACAGTTATTATCAACGGATGGTAAGGAGAATTCTGTATTATAGTGAGCAAATAAAAGCAGTCCAACCTATACTCCATGACTGTCAACAGCACACTCCACGTGTTTGTCTAGCCACTTCCTATTTTTAACGCTTCTGACCACAACCCCCTACTGGCCACCGTTACTCCGGTGATTCTTTTTTCATGCTGTCAGATTTTACCATAGTCGGTTAGGTTCTTCTTTTTTTTATCAGCTGCCGCCAGGTATAAGAGCATTTATAATGCTAGAAAATACATAGCAGCATATATAATATGGTCCTGAAGGTACCAGTCTCATCCACGCTTCAACTACTTACTCATTGAGACCCTATTTCAACACACGAGATTCCAGGCCTCGTTCTGATGAACGAACCGCTACAATCGATGTGGTCTTCCATAAACCATTCGTCGAACTACACATAAGTATTTGCCCCCAGTGTCGCCTATTCTCGCTTCCTTGCTTTTTTGGTAGCTCTCACTAAGCCTCACAAGAATTAGTCGCCAGTACCGGTCTTCTTCGCTTTCCGTATGTTGTTTAATCCAAAAAACAAGACCTCAACGTCGCGACCACCCATTTCTGTTACTGGCATGATATTGGTGTTCTGTCTTTCTCCCCTAACCCACAGCTGGTAGAGTTGCCAGACTGCAGCCCTCTCCGTTTTGTTTTCAGAACCTGTACCCTAAGGACGATTGTCGCCTTCCACTTCCCAGGAATAACTTGGACCCTCTCTTGCTGGACAGGACAAACGAGATTTACACACAACTTCATTTTCACCCGTCTCACGATCGCTTTCCCCAAGATTCCCGCCATCGGACTTCTTGAACCTGGACTACTCGATCTCACTGCATTCATACAACTCATTTTAATCCCATATGTCATTATGCCCGTTCCGTGTTAGAACCCGCTAATACTGTTAAAACACTGGCACCTTTATTGTCACTGTTCATTGATTCATCGGTCACCAAAAAAAAACGTCCGGCGCTGACATATCTTTCAGTAGTCTTCCAGTGGGTAGCGAAGTAATTAGTAACTACCTGCACTCTTCATCGGTCCATCCGATCGCATCCGCAATGCTGTTGCATCGAGTGTTCCGGCTCTGCAGATCACTGCGTTCACTCCACGATTAGACGTCTTCGATACACTTCCCATGCTGCATCGCCGCTCCGTTCCCATCATTTGTTACACCTGTCAAATTGGTCATTAGAAATGTGACACTCACCGTCTACTTACTATACCATCACCGTTATCGAGACCTTTGATCTTCCAGATGTTGCATTCGTGTTATATTACCGAAACTGACCCCGTATGCAGCCTCTAAATCACACCACTATATGCACCGGCTGATACATTTTATTTCTATATCCATTGATCCACGGCCGCTTCCCGCGATATACCTGGGCAGTTTTGTTTTATTGATCTGTCATTTTTGCATGGTACATACCACACAGCATTCATCTATTGACGTACACTCATCTGTGGATTACTTTACCTTTCCTCTCGCAGAACTGAACACCTGTATAATGGATGTAACCACACGGTCAATATTGATTAGTCTTCCACTTCCGCTTTGACATTTCATACCAACCCTACATAAAGTTAACAACTTGCCGCACGCTCACCTGTTTTCCTCCGGCCGTTCCCTGCCACCATCACTCTGGTAGTATCCCTCCCAAGAAATACGCAATTGTTTGCAACATATATGATTCCTCTAGTATACAGCCACCACTTTATATACTACCATCTTTGCAGACTGAAATATTTCCATGTTAATACTTCTTGACATACCTGTAGTAAAGTAGTAAAGTGAATAATTCACCGAACGCTTCGACGAGATTTCTATCCATATGCCTCTCGTATTCTGTAGCGCACCAAAAACATTTCCTTTGAATATGTTCGAATTTCCACTAGTGATAATTATTTCATATATCACTTATGCATGTACTCCAGACCAACTGACACCATTCGACCTTGACCTTCAAATTTGCCGGGCGTTACTACAGTTTTAGTTCACTGTAACACTCTCTCTGATACTCTGCGTGCACTTGTTGTACCCTTTTGTGAATTGTCATTCCGGCATCACCATAATCATCTGATCATGCATTCCAGCATGCTTCGGGCGCATCCGAAATATACAATTATTATTATTATTATTATAAGTTAGTTGGCCCGCTTCCATCAGTAGAGATAGCTCCCACGGAGGTTTTTGTCGGTCCTTGGAAGCCCTCGTTCAACCTTTACGTCAATAGGCCGCTCGGAGTGAGCGCAAGATGGCTGGGGTCGCTGTTGGTTACTGGAACCAGTGGGCGGCTGTTCAGACTTCTTTCGATCTCGGTCATGCCGGTGCTCAACTCTTCGTCGTCGGGCTGCTGTTGCCCAGTGATCGACAACAATACTCGCCTGGTGGACCGTATCGGGCTTTCCCATACGCCACCGCGATGATTGGCCTGCGAGAGATTGAAGTGCCATCTCAAACCATAGGCTACTGTTCGATTCCGCAATTAGTTCCCGTTGATTTTTCGTGATAGCGCTACAGTTCACCGTGAGCGCCTACAGAGTTCTATCCATTGTCGTTGTATATATCTGCTGGTAAGCCCCTTCGGTTAATAATGCGTCACTCCGCCTGGATGAAGGAGTCGGTTGTTATCGAATGCGTAACTTCTACTTGCGCTGCGCACTACTTCATGCACCCGTGTCGTTTTTCCATGCTCTTCCCACACTTGATCCGCAAGGGCCCGAAACAGTCCGGCCCGGTATCAATCAAAGGACACCAACCTAGCTTCACCCTACATTCTGGCAGCGGGGCCATGTGTTGTTTGCCTGCTGCGGCATTACTTCTCCTAAAATGTACACAATTCCGGACTACGCGTTTTACAGTCGCTGTTCCTCACAGCAACCAAAAGGCTCTCTCGGACGGAGCTGTCATGTGAATTTCCCCAGAATGTCTCTCTATGGTGTGGATGTGTTGAATCATTAGCTCCATCACAGGTTGCCCAGCCGGTAGCAGTATGAGTTATTTAGTGCCAAAACTCAGGTGCGAGTTGGTTAGCCTACCATATACCCGTGGTAACCCATTAGTGTGTCTGGGGTTTTAATACTTCAAGCTGCCTCTCGGAGATGATATTCTTTCGTCGGTTGGTCTCGCTTCCTTGGCCCTCTCGAGTTCTCGAATGAAAGCCTCCCGTTGTATCACCTTGAATAAATCGTTTTCTGCGGATCGTAATTCGTCGGGGTTTTTCGGACCCACTAGTACTCTGCTGAGGGGGCGGATCTCTTTCATGACTAGTACGCGCATCTTAAACCTGGCCCACCAAACTAATGAACGAAATGTCTTCATCAAGGAGGAAAACCTGGCCAGTCGTGATAAAATGAATGTAGCTTTGACGGAAGTGGCAGTCATCACCACGTCTTCGATCTCCAGTTCCAATTCCAGAGGAAGCTTTAGTTAGTACAAGAGGCAGATCTGTTTAGGCATTTGCAGGAATTTCGGTCCTCTCGTCCATGCATCTAGTTACCTGAAGTTGGTCGCAAATCGGGAGCACAGATCTGCTGGGTTTTCGCAAGACTTGACATGCTTCCACTGGTTCATGGCCGATCCGTCGTGAATGATCGTGAGTCGGTTAGCAAAGAAAATACCAAAACGGCTCCTGTCGTTGGTAATGTGGTACAGTACTACCGTTGAGCCCGTCCAAAAGCTAGCCGACCAAATTTAGAAGTCTATACATCTCTTTACCGCTTGTACCGCCCTGACCGCTAACACGGCCGCGCTGAGTTCAAGGCGTTGGATCGAGACTGACTTCAGTGGAGCAACGCGGGCTTTAGTGAACAGGATCCTTGTAGTATATTGTCCATCTCCTGTGCACCATCGTCCGTACACCACAACTCCATAACTGGCTTCGGATGCATCGAAAAAGGCATGTAGTTATCCTGTCCGTGTTGCATAACCAGGGGCAAATATGGTGGAATCCTTATGTCCCCTAATTTCTTCAAGGTATTCAGAAATTCTTCCCAGTCCATCCGGTCTTCTCGGTCCAGTGACTGGTCCCAATCGAATTTCTTACGGCACAGCCGCTGCAACAGGATCTTTCCGGGCAACAGCCAGGGAGAGACGAAACCGAGCGGATCGAACAAACTAGAGACAGCAGATAGAATACCACGACGGGTTACTGGCAGCTCGGCAACGTTTAGCTCGAAAACAAAGTCGTCCGTTTCCGCGTTCCATTGCATCCCTAAAGTGCATTCGTCAGGGAGTGGAGAGCCGTCCAATTTTCTATTCCTTTCGGCCCTCTCGTAATGCGGAATGACCTCGAGCAATTCTGAAGCGTTTGACATCCATTTTGCTAGATGAAAGCTGCCCTCTTATAGCAATCTCGTTAGGCTCCTGAACTGCGCTAGGGCCAAGTCTACACTACTGAACGACCCAAGATGGCCGTCGGAGTAGAAGTTTCTGCTGAAGCTATCTACCACCGACCGGTGGACCAAATCTCCATGTTTGTTCGCTGATTTGCTTCGGGCGTATTTCGCACGAAGCGGCGACGATATGGCCCCGAAGGGGTGGACGGTCATCCTATAATTTATCACTGCCTTTTCCGGGTTTTCTCTTCCCACCGCAGGAAGAGCAACGCACCTCGTTCTTCCACCGGTATTTTCACCTGGTGAAACACTTCCCCGATGTCGGTGGACAAGGCCTCTCTACCCACTGTGAAACGGCACAAAACTTCGAATAGTGGCGTGGTCCAATCAGGCCCTTGTAGTAGGCGATCGTTTAACGACTTGCCATGGAATTTGGCTGCACGGTCGAATACCACCCACAGTTTTCTGGATTCCTCGGGTTGCGAACCGGGTGGTGAGATAATTACTAGATCCTCTTCCGGTAGTCGGTGTTAGCAGGCACCCTTTCAACGAAGCCCAGAGCTTCTTTTCGCTTCATTAATTCTGCGTATCGTTCCCACAGACCCTGATCTTGAACGAAGCGTTCCTTTAGTCGTAGTTGTCGTTGGAGGACAGTTTCTGCTATCAGTCCGCGGATCAGCAAATGTGCGCCCTTGGAAGGGAACCTCGAACTGTTTTTAAGGCCTCCAGTGCCTTGCCGCACCGCTTGTAAAGCGAAATGATCCTCTTGAGACAACGATGGTCCTTCGTCTCCGATGTCATGAAACTCTTTTTCATACAGCCACTGCAGGTGACACTCTATGCGGTCCGTTTCGGCGGATAAGTGATTCACGGAACCGTGTCCCTCTGCTGGAATACATAACATCTATCCCAGAGCCGTGCGTACGGCATGAGGTGCCTGGCGGTTGCCCAACCTCTGGTCAAGTACCCAGTGTGCCTCCGGTACGTCGCAGCGGATGAGGAGGTCCATTTCTTCGTCTTCCCAGTCTGCAACGGTTACATCCTGCATGGAGCACCTAGTTAAAATCGCGTTCACCGACCTGGGTGTTTGCATGAGGGGATCAGCTAACGTAAATGCCTCCATTGATTCGATTTGCTCGTTAGTGTCTAAGGAGACAAGCTGTAACCTCAACCGGCCGGCAGTCATTACTTGTGTTCCGCCAACCGTTCTCACTGCTAACGACTTCGTACTTTTGGCGAGCCGGTGTTCGTTGGCAACCTTTCCTTCACCAGGGTTTTGTCTGATCCACTGTCGACGAGCGCCACCGCTTTGACCACCCTAGTTGGGG
The DNA here is from genome assembly GCA_948099385.1 of Fasciola hepatica. NCBI lineage: Eukaryota > Metazoa > Platyhelminthes > Trematoda > Plagiorchiida > Fasciolidae > Fasciola > Fasciola hepatica. Next base: position 599,734 of record CANUEZ040000216.1, on the reverse strand, counting down.
CCATCATTCCCACAGCAACTACTCCTAAACGTACTGGTTTACTGGTAGACCGCGACGTTGACCAAGCCACACTGGGCTTCGTGTTCGCCTCTGCTGTAGTTCCTTTCGCCTGGTGTAACAATCGGTAGTGTCTGCCCTCGCAGCTCTCGTGACCAAGTCTAGTCTTTGTTCGGCAAGCTACCGCCCAGTGCATGGTGTTGAGGCATATAAAGCACGCTCCTGTCGACCTCGCCATTCCCCAACGTTCGTCTATCGTGGAACTGGTGAACTTGGGTCATTCTAGTAGCCTATGGCTAGCGTCACAGGACCTGCAACTCGAATGTGTTGTAGCCCCGCGCGAAATAGCGTGTGCATTAGTCCAAGGCTGGTATTTCAGATATTTCCGTGAGGTGGTTTGAGCCTGGCTGTTGCTAGATTTGCTTACTCGGTTACTGTCCCGGCTGAGTCGGCCAGATCTACTGTCGGCTATCTTGGTTTGTCTGCCTAAGCGTTCGGTCAAGTCTTCGGAGTTAGCCTCACAGTCGCCTCGGCTTATGCGTTCCGCCTCTTCCGACTACCAACCCTGCAGTTCGGGAGAGAGATAACGGAATATGCCTTCTAATGTATGCATTGCATTGAGGTCAGCCCTGTTACCCTAATAGTCAGGGGCCATTGAACAGTTCTGCATTTTGATCACCAGGTCGGCCATTGTATAGACGTTGCCCTTGATTCTTTTGGCCTCTACCACCACGCCCTCTATTAGGTTGCGGGCTACCTTGAACCGCTGGCCGGACAGGTCCCTCAAGATCTTCCTTGCTCGGGTGCAGCCTTGTTCTGAGTCGAGCATGGTACACCCATCGATGGCTTCTCTTGCTCGGCCTCGACAGTAATGAGTCAGGTAGAGAAGCCTTTGCTCAGGGTCGGTTATCTTGTTTTCGACGAAATTTTCGAACTGTCTGATGAACGCGCAGTGGCGTTCATATCGTCCATCGGAAATTGTCAGTTCTATCCTTGGCAGATCGATTGTTGGTGGCGTTGATGTTTTATATTCGATGACCGGCGCAGAGTTTCTGATCTGTCAGATGGGTCGTAGTTGTCTGTCTTCCGCTCACGCTCGTTCTGTCTACACTTATGTTTCCTGGGCCCGTTGTCTAACTGATAAAAGTTGTTGTAGTAGGTCTTATATCCTTAGATTGAATAGATCGATATTCTTACAATCCATATTACCCTCAGTAATACATGGGCTAGCACTGACAGGACTAGGTGACCTATGATTGACCGAAGAAGCAAGCGTACCAGAAACCTACCCGGTGACTTGCCGTATTACTTCCTGTCCAGATTCCAAATGCCTCGATCCTTTTCTTGGCATGTTGCGTATTTTCTCGTTCCAAGCTGATAAACTGAGTATTGTAAGACATGGTTGAGCAATATGTTGCCAAATTTGATACGGATCCCGAAATCGGGTGGCGATTATCCGTGAAGTTCTGCGATATTAGATTATCAAGTTAACAATGACACAAAACAAGTACAAACCTCAGCTATACAATCAAAAGGACCCAAAAAACGAGGACCGAATTGTGGCGTGCGGGAAAGAAGCACTCGTGTCAAGTAGTTCCAATTCATGTATGTTACAGTGTAGCACTTTGTACGAGGACAAACATTGATTGGTTCATGGAAGCGTTCAGTGCATAAAATCAAGCCATATGTGTAAATGAATGAATGATGCCTAGGATGCATGGAAACTATAGTGGTTTACGGGAGATTTTCCACAACCGGTTGTTCCAGGCGGAATGCTCGAGATTCTGAACGGCTCTGTAAGAGCTAAGCTGGCTAGGCCGGTGGGCATCTAACCGGAGTTCTCCGGTCCCTAAGAACGAGCTCTTGAGACAGCCTTTGACTACGTTGTTCAGCACGTTCCTCGCCGAATGCCCTTCATCTCAGGATTGGCTTAGAACAACGGTCACCCCAATCCACGAAGCCGGGGATACAGGAACTAGTCTAATTTACAGGCCCGTTAGTTCAGCTTCAGTGTGGGCGAAGATGATGTAGCTGGTTTTGCGAGACGGAAACGCCGACCACTTGACTGCCCACTGGTTGATCGCAGCAAAAGGGCTTGGTTTCGTTCGTCAGGGATCCTGAATATCATACCGTATCTGTTTTATGGACGGGGTTACCCGAAGTTTAGACCCGGGGTACGGAGTAGAAGTCTGCTACCCCGAAGTCAAAAAGGCTTTCGACTCAGTTAACCACGATTTGCCGCTGATGGATCCAAGTGTCTTCGGTCTGTCCCCAAAATCTGTTGGTTGGATATACAGGTCCATCACGGGAAGGAATTTTCAAGTCAAGGTGGTGGATGAAGTATCCAAAGGAGGGCGTTTGTTCAGCAGCATGTCCCAGGGCCTCACCCTTGGGCCTATTTTGTTCATCTGGCTCACAAACGGCCTGGAAATAGGCTGGGAAAACCCGATCTTTACATTCACAGATGATGTGAGGTTGGTTAGCTCCGTGGCAAATGATTCCATGCAGCAGGATGTGGATTCAATGCACCGCTGGTCAGTGTTCTGTGACTTACTACCCAATGCTGAAGCATCCTCCCGGTGAATGGCGAGGAACCTCAAAAGACCAGACATCTTGAACAGGCTAACACGGGTACCGAGGTCACAAAAGTGACAGCAACGAAAGGCCCTGGAGTAATCCTATCGGACGAATTCCCACCTGGATAGCTGTGCTGCGCGGCCATTCAAAAACCCTGTGGCATAATTTTTCCGACCTAATGGAACCGCCGCTTCCAGGAAACCCCAGGTTGTGTTGCCGTAATAAAAGGCTGTCCTTAGGCCGCGACATGGAATACCGTGTCTAGGCCTGGGGACTCTTATTGACGAAGGACCCCAATTTTCTTAAACGGGTTTAGCGACGCTTCATCAAGGTGTCCGCTTGCCAGAGGAGCTTAACCCAGGAGCAGAGGCTCAAGGCTTTGGGCTTGTTCTTGCCCGAGCTTGGAAGAAGTAGATGCAACCTAACAGAATCTTTTATGATCATTAAGGAGTATATCGATCTCCATGGATCAACTAAATCGCTATTGAATCTCAGCCTTCGTACAGCTACCAGAGGGCATCCATGGAAGCTAAGAATGAAGAGAGTTCCGAGTCGACTAAGAGGGAATTCCTTCTCCGTTACTGTTGCAAATGATTGAAACCCGCTCCCGATGGAAGTGGTGACCTCTAAAAAGGCTGTGGAATTTATTCACCGGACGAACTGCTGCTGGTCAGCCTTCACCGAAACCAGCAGATAAGTAGCCATCGTACCTGTCATGCTCCTTCACTTCTGTTCACATTACTTTTCCTAAAGTTTATTTCCTCCGTCAACTTTTGTCTTTGGACTTCTTTAGTGCTCACCTCTCTGCCTCTGTGATTCGTTGTTATCCCTTCTGTTTTAAGTTATCCACCGCCCTCGTAACTGTACCGTCTCGCATATTTCCTCACCTCCAACTTTCGACTTCGTAACTTCGGTCTTTGAAGCTGACTAGGCGGCGGCTGGAACTCATCAGTCGAAGGTGATCCTGTAAGGATTCTCAGATTAAAGCTCAGCTGTGGGAGGTACCCTCGTTATTTTAGCCTTACGAGACTACCAAAGAAGGCCCCGTTATTCCGTTTGCTGCTGCTCTCAGTGATCCAAGGGGCTCAAGGCTCAAGGACCTGGACAAAATATGCAGGCCTCCGTCTGCCTCCTATGACGCAATTAGGTGTGAGTTGGTTCACTGTCTAGCAAATTTTCTGGAAAGATTCTACGTCTTTCAAACTTACCAGCTATTTGATCGGCCGGTGTCACCATTCAAATATCCTGTTGCAAACAAAGCTAGCACTTATCTTTGGTCTTGAGCGTGCCTTTTAAGGCTTTGCGCCGTTGCCTGTCGCCTTTTCTTCCAGAGCAATCGCAAAGAATGTCTTTGGCTCTTATTTCCAGTAAGCCCTTCGGAATTTTGAGGGCTTTATTGCCTCCCGTCTTATCCCTTTTATTTTAATTAATCCCATATCCTGCGGTCCCTGGTCGTAGATCCTTTCTTGCTGGCCCTTCAGCATTCCAGTGGCTAACCACTGGAATTTGCAACGTACGCTGCATCTTTCTTGAGGACAGGTGCCGAAGTCTGTAAGCAGTATTCGAAGTGAGGTCCCACGGTTGCTTTTTACGGGGCAAGTAACATCTACTTATTTGCAGGAAAGTTGTTGACTCAAGTATTAAGGGCTCCTTGGGAGCTCCTGATCCGCTCGTCGAAGCCTGTAAGCATAGCAACATCCAGGTATTATATCTTTTGCACCGAGTCAGGCATGAACGATTCATTTTCCCCATTTACGGTCAAAACCAAAAAGGCTGTGGTTGGAAGATGAATTTAGCTTCATTTAGCGGCACATCCCACGCACTTTCTCACTTGGGCCCCGCGACATCAGTGGCTAGTTACTCCATCTGAATCGATCCGATGACATTCACATCGTTCGCAAATGTAAAACACGGTAACTTCGGAGCCTTGTTTAAAAAAGCGCGAAAATACCCCAGTGTTTTGTCTTCCTATCACATCTGCCTTATCATATGTGGCCCATGTCTCCAGGCTGCAGTATGGTCACTGAATGATTGGTGTGGCTGTCCCCATCCCACTGCAGCTCCTCCCATGCAATCCATGCCTAAGTGAGGGCGTGGGTGCTGTGATCCTCTACCAAACCGTCCTCGCCTTCTCTGACAGCCAGGTATTGGACTGTGATAAAACTACACAATACACTCCTAAAAACGTGCACGATTCTTGGAAAACCGCATGCTGGATGCTGACAGATGTGCATCGTTGTACTTCCCAGTTAGGGTGAACCCCAGTGCCGTACACCATGAACTCTGAATTAAGGCCATTAGAAGCCCTACCTGTAGGAGTTCCAGATTTGTCCCTATTCATCGTCCCCATTGTTTCCGAACTATTCCTCACAATGTTGTCGTCCTTCCTTGTGGTGCAATAATGGCCATGAAAGACCACGCTAACCACGCAATCTCTATGCCGTGGTAGTTGTTACGAACGTTTGAGCAATGCGTAGCCAAATTCGCAACGGATCCCGAAATCAGAAGGCGATTATCCGTGATAATTCTACGATACTAGATTATTACAATAAAAAATGACGTAAACAATATACAATCCTCAATAATACGATCACAAAGTCTCAACAACGAGAAACCGAATAGCAGCGTGTGAGCAGACAGCACGTGCGTCACGCAGGTCCTGAACAAGGATGTCCCAAAATAGCGCTCTGGGCGCGAACAAACAACAATTGGTCCAGAAAAACAACCAGTTCGTAAAGACAAGTCAATAGTGTATGGAAATGAGTGATGTTGGGAAAAAACACTGAATCGCGAGGGAAAAAGGGGGATTTTCCACGACCGGCTGTTACAGTAGTACCTTGCCAGTATTCAAGTATACTCTTATTACCCTGGGACAATCTCAGTTGACAAATGGTTGATCTTCAGTGTGTTTTACGTCGTGAGTCTCGTTCTTCAAGTACATCGCCAACGGTCCCCTTAATGGTCACACTTGGTAACTTACTCTCCTACATCATCGTCCTCAACAAGCTGGCCGTAATTTATTACAGTTACTAGCTGCCAAAACCCACCGTTAATTTCGATGCTTCATGAATGCTCTAAAGTTCAATGCAGCCCATCAAGCCCTACAAGAGCGCGTCATTTTTGATCTTGATCACCCAACTATAGCTAGCCCCGCTTTGAGGCTCTTGACCCAAGTTCGCGAGTACCGTCTAAAGTGGCCTAGTCTCATCAAGCTCCCAAGCACCCGCCGTTACCTTCCACAGTATCTTTTGCTTTGTGTTAGCTTTGTATTCCATCCGTCCCTCCGCACTTCATCCTGTTTGCGAGGCCAGCTTTTCTTATGCGTCCTCTCCAAAATAAGTGCCACCGTTTGCGGTTCAAGATTACCAGCACGCACTGCCGCCGAACTACCGAGCAGTTTACACCAATTTACGTGGCCTTTGCTCAAAAGAATTACATCACCCTTGTAAAGAACATCGAAAATCCTCCCGAATACTTCCCATGCTTTGTGGATATGGCTAAATTAGACATCACTTTGCTAAGCTCGTCCAAGGACAACAAGTTTGTACGTTTGTCTGTTGGCGTGAGGCTTTTAAATTTAGGCTTGAGCTGTCTTTGACTGTCGTGCTTGAACCATGAGAGTATGAATCTTCGGTTTTTTTATTGAATCTACTTGGCCGCATACTGGAGACTTGTATATATTTGTAAATTTTGTGATATTCATTGCGATACCGTTGAATCTGCGGACCAATCTTGCTCTGGTTTTGGGACTCGTGGGAATTAGCTACAAGCTGCTCGATTTGCGATTGTTGTGACTCACCGCTCTCGGCTGGAATCGTTATAAGAAAACTCACCGAGATGCCTAGACGACGAGCCAGGGATCTTATAAGTCAACGGGACTTAATGCAGCAAGTCTATGTGAATTACTTAAATGTTGAAGACTCTCTAAAAACTACTTAATCTGTCGGCTGTGTCACTTACGAGCCATGTATTTATAACCACAATATATTCGGAGATGTTGATGTTCATAAAATCAGGGCGACAGGATAGAAGAATTTGTAGCAGCCCACTAAAAATGAAAGAGTCTTATAGACAAAAACACATCTGAGCGGGACATAAGAAAATCATGCAGTTTACGATATGAACTTTCGAATGGGAAACGTAAGCAACGACGGTAAACCCTCGTTACCGCCTGAAATTACCAGTATTTCAGCAGTCGATTTGCTGAGAGTAGAGCTAGCGTTATTTGAGGGGCTCTCCGAACAACATTATGTTCACGAGGCTATTCGAAACTTCGCAGAGTGCATAGTTTCCAGCCCTGGGAAAAAGGTTTTTGCTTTTAATGCATTACTGCCCCAGGAGGGCCACTGACGCTCCCAAAGGCAGCCCGAAGCTTGATTTAGCAATTAAGTAAATCGAGGCCTAAGGATTTATCAAAGATCTGTTTGGAAAACCATTCTCGTGGGCTAGAAGTCTAAATGATGACATTTTATCTCGGGTAAAATGGGCCCAGGGCGACGCTGAACTGTTATCAAACTTGGTGATAGAAGGCAAAACTGCAACACAGCACTTGGAAGCCTACAGTTCTGACCTGACCTTAGTGCCTTGCACACACCATGACGTATTGTCGGGTGTCTATCCATGGACTCAAAGAGCCGATGGGCAGAAGAGGCTGACAGAAATTGTACTTAGGCAAAGATCTACGTTCGACTACTTCGTGGAGTTCATATGCCACCAACTCCGAGTTGCCAACATCCGATTTAGACAAATTGTACGGTAGAGCTGAAGGCCGGCGCGTTCAGCGTCACTGTCGGCCTAAGTTGTAAGCTAGCTTGCACACGGTAAGTCCAGAGCCAGAGAGATGAACTGAAAGCAAGCTATGCAACTCACTGCATCGGTTACCAGATAGTCCGTTCCTTCGCAGGATGAGTGTGCCCGATCAATGGTCGGCGGTGAAAAGGATCAGCTCATGATCTAAATTTTCAAGTGGCTCCCACCGAGTCACAGAATACCGCTCCAGAATGAGGCACGACCAGAAAAGATGCGTCGGTGGTCGTCATCCGTTACCACAGGTCCCTCAAATCAGTGGGCCTGCACATCCGGACGAAACCAGGATTATCTGCTCAACGGGACATTATGACTCTAAACCAGTGAGGTTAGGCATGGAGGTTGTCGGAATCGTGCAACTTAAAGGATTGAGGAGGGCTAAAGTATTTTTGAACACGGAGTCGGACACTTAGCCGGTTAGGCAAGAGCTCATAGAGCAATGTGAAGCAGTCGGTGGGTCTACCTTCTACACAATCAGCACGCTTTCAGGAAGCCTTGCTGGAGAATCGATGAAGCTTACCCCATAGGTAACTGCCCTGACTGATGGAGACAGCAGACGCTGTAATACTCTTTTGAGTAGTACGTAGCTGATTTCGAGCGAATCCCGAAACCAAAACACGACTGATCCTCAAATTCTACGATACTGGGTTATTAAAAGAACTGTGACATAAAACGTGTACAAACCCTGTTTGCGCGGGCACACTAACTCAGCAAACGAGAACCAAGTTCACGGCTTGCGAGAGACTGGCATGCGGTCCACGCAGATTCAAGGTGGAGTATGACGCGGTAGCGCGTTGGACGCGAACAAATAAAGTTTGGTTTATAAAGAAGTGAAGTGTACGAGAAACACGCAAGTAGTGTACTTAATCGGGTGATATCGAGGAAACACAAAATTGTGAAATCTTTGGAGGATTTTCCAAAACCGGTTGTTACACTGACCACCAAAATCCTTTAGACCCTAGCAGAGTCCAAGATTCGGAATAAGGGTACCGATTCTCCCTTCCCACTCAGACCTTGCTGTCAGTGTGCTTGACTACTACTGCTGAACTCTGTACTCCATTTGCATACTCACGATCGCACTTGATCCGGTGGCCAGGCCGACGCAGGGTTTCTCTGCATAGTCCACGGAAGCCACTGCTCGACTGCAGGCGTGGAAGAAGACGCGTAGATTCCGGAACCCATGTTCAAACTTTGAGATAGCAGTCGTGAATGAATGCTTGTGTGCGTGGGTGTTGTGAGTGAGGGTGAATGTAGGTATGTAGGTCACAACTACTACCTCATACGGGAAAGGTCTTCAACAATGTATTGGGCAAACGAGAAAAGGTGGACACTATAGCGTATCTTGCTGGAGGCTGTCAGGCAAAAACGTGTCTCAAGCACCTGTGGGTTGTTGAGAGTATGAATGTATTTGGGTATGTCAATGAGCCACGAACGCTACCACTAAAGGAAAACCCCCTTACCAACGTCAGTGGCAAACTAGGAGAGATGAGCACTATGGCTCTTCTTGTCGGAGGTGTGCCGTGTGGATATCGACAACAACAATCACGGTTCCTAGAACTGCTCCGCCGTTGACACACGGTGGTTAGCATTCTGGGAACTAAACGGTCTGCCGGGATTCTGTGGGGTCGTCTGGTCCGTCTTCTCCCCACAGGAGACTGAAACTGCGCCCACTGTGAGCCAGCATTCCCTTAGCGGTCCTCATCTTGAACGTTCTTGTTAGTTCGTCGATGCTGCCGATGATTTCCATGACGAAACCCAAAGGCCAGGTGCTAAAATGATCGTGCTCGTTGAAGATCCTCACTACGTCGCCAAATTTAAACGACCTTTCTTTGGTAAGCCTTTTCTATGGAGTTTGCAGGACCGGTAGGTACTCTCGCAGCCGTCTCCTCCAAAAGACCCTGGCCAGATAGTTTGCCTGCTTCCATCCGTGTAGGTGGCTGCCACGGAGGCTTGTTTGCCCTTGTGAAATGGCCTTCGACCTTAACTTCAGTAGGTCATTCGGAGTGGGCTCTAGATGGGTGGGGTCGCTGAGAGATTTTGGAACTAGTGGGTAGTTGTTCAGGATCCCCTCGACCTCAGCCAGGACGGTGCCCAACGTCTCATCATTGGGCGGTTGTTGTCCGATTATCGAAAGCAATATCTGTTCGGCGGACCTAATCAGGCTTTCCCACGCGCCACCGCGGTGGCTGACCTGCAAAGGAATGAACAGCCGTCACATACCACATGCTACAGTTTGGTCCTGCAACTCGTCTAGGTTTGTGTTTTGGGGGAAATGCTGCAATTCTCTTTGAGAGCGCACAAAGTTTGAGCCATCGTCAGAATAGATATTTGAAGGTTTGCCCTTTCTGAAGATAAAACTCTGTGGGGCCCTGAGGAAAGCGTCCGTGGTAATTGTACGAGCAAACTCCTAGGGTATTGCCCGAAAACGTATGCACGTCATGAGGCAGCCGTATCTCTTTTATGTCCTTTTTAAGCAACTGATCAAGAAGAGTCCGAAATAGTCCTGTCTGGTATCACTGAAGAACCTCTACCCCGGGGTCTTTCGACACTGTGGCAGAGCCACGTGTCGTTTGCCAGCGACAGCAGAGCGTCTTCTACAGCGTACACAACTTTTAGTTACGCGTTCCACAGTTGCCCTCCTTCGCAGTATCCAAAAACGCATTCGAACGACTCTTGTCACGGGGCTTTCCCCAGCATGTCCCTCTACAACAAGCATGTGTTGAATCATTACTTCTACCAAATGTTGCCGAGCCGGTAGTAGTATGGGGTATTTCGCATCAAAACTCAGATGGGTGTTGGTCATTCTACGACCTACTATCAGTGGTCCATCAACGAGTGTTGCATTTAGAGTTTTCAAATTGCTCTTTACGGATGGCGTCCCTTCGTCCTATGGTCCCGAGCCTCGGGGATTGCCGAAATCTTGGGAAAAGTTCCCATGTTATGTCATTTTGAATAAATCGTACTCTACCAACTGTAGTCCATCAGGATTCATTGGACCCACAAGCACGCGGTTGAATGGGCGAAATTCCTTCATGATCAACAAGTGTCTCGTAAATCTAGTCAACTATACGAGCGAGAGAAGCGTGTTTATTCAAGAAAACTTACTAACCGTGACGAGACGGATGTCGGTTCGGCGGCCGATACTTCATCACCGCGCCTTTGACCTCCATTTCTGATTCAAGGGGTGGCTTTATTTCGTAAACGGGCCAGTTCTGTTGAGGCATGTGCGGGAATTTCGGCCCTCCTTCCCACGCGTCTATTTATCGGAAATTGGTCGCACCTCGGAAATACTAACTGGATGGGTGTTGGAGGACGTGATATGTTTCCACTGGTTCACAGCAGTTTTGTAGTGGATGATCGCGAGCCGATTATTGGTGAAAGCGCAAAAACGGCCCTCATGTTATTGGTATAGTCCAGCACTATTGCTAAGTTCGTCCGAAACCTAGCTGACCAATTGTGTGAGTCGAAACACCAATTTATTGCTCGTACCGCCCTTGCGGCTAACATAGCGTCACCATAGCGTCACCAGCCCTTCTTTTCCCACCATCGCGCCATACTACAAAACAGCTCACAGACCAAACCCTCCAATTCACGGCGCTGATTTGCTACCCGCATATGGACCTTCTAGTCGGGCCAAGAGCCTAGACCATTCCGCACCACACACCCTACTTGACCAACCGAATTCCTCAAAACCAGATACCAACAACAGTATCTCTTTGGTTCTTTTTAATAGCCGATCCATCATAAACAAAATTCGGCATTCACTTTATCTGGCCACTAGTTCTAATTATGATATAATCTTGATCACCGAAACTTGGTTAACCAATTACACACCAACGGACCAGATTTCTCTTGTAGGCTACAATGTCTTCACAGCAAATAGGGAAATTCGACGCGGTGGAGGTTGTTTGGCATTTGTCAAGCAGACCTTTTATACAACAGCACTTCATCACCCTCTACTCGATTCTATTCCCGATTCACTTTGGCTAACTGTCCATATTCCTGGCTCTCAAATTCATGTTGGATATGTGTACCCTCCAGCAAGCGAAAATTTCTCCGGACTTCCACACCTAACTGATGCATATGAATACCTATCCTTACTGCCCTCAAGTATAAAGGTTATTGCCGGTGACTTTAACCTGCTTAAGATAGCTTGGCCATCTTTATCTGCACCCGCCAACCTTTTACCATTTGTAACAAGTATTACTGTAGGAGGGTAGGTACAGCGTATCCGCTCTCCTGCGAGAAAAAACAGCATTTTAGATCTCATTTTCACACATAGCTTCCCTCATATATTTGTCTCAATCTCCCAAAGTTTACCCGGTGGCGATCACAATCTGGTTAACTGCCGCATTTCCACTCACCCACAGCCTACCCTGAAATCACACTGCATCAAACCCTCTCCTCTCCCTGACCGGTGGGTTCTCCCTACTACCATTCGACAAGCTGATTGGAGTGAGCTTTTTCTCTCTAGTGATCCACAACACGCCAGTGATATTTTCTATGCGCAGTTCTCCAGATGTCTTGATAGGATTACCTACCTCCCCCAGCAAAGGGATAAAAGGAGATCCTTTATCACCTCTCTGCAAACAATGTATGCTCAACTTCAAAAATTCCATGAAATTACATACGACTTTGCAATTCTTATTCAACTTTTTCGCCTCACTTCTACTATCCAAAAGCTTGAAGAAACTACCCCGGGTAACCGGGAAATAAAGGCTCTGCGACACCAAAATAGGTCTATTCGACTGTCATTATTGTACAGGACCAGAACCTCTAATACTCATGGAGATATCTCACAGACTGTTTCAATGGACAGTGCATCCGCCTCTACACTCCTTTATATTGCAGAGGCCTTCAACTCATTCTTCTCCTCAACTATTGCCCCTTTTATTAATTTTGACCCTCAGCCTCTTCCTCTAGTTACCGCTTCAACTCTGTCCACAGTGGAATTTTCCGCCTCAGTTAACTCCCAATTATTGACCACTTTCAAGCCATCATGTTGTTTAGGACCTGACGGCTTACCGCCCGCTGCAATAGTTAAATGTGGACCTGACTTACCTTGCCTGCTACTGAATTTATTTACCCTATCAATGAAGTCCGGTCTGGCGCTCACGAACTGGAAATGCTCAGTCATAATCCCGCACCACGAGGAAGGCCCACTGCATGAGGTAACAAACTACAACCCCATTAACCATACACCTGTCCTTTCTCGAATAATGGAAATAATCGTAAAAGAACACGTCGTCAAACACCTCTTTCAATTGGATGTTATTAATCCTCGACAATACGGTTTCCTAAGATCAAGATCATGCGCACCCTGCCAACTCGATTTTTTGAATCTCATCACTGAAATGGCAGACAGTGGAATGGCCCTTATGGTACTTTACCTGGATATGTCAACGACATTTGACCGCGTGCCACACCCACATCTTCTGGCCAAAACCCGATCCTTTGGCATTACTGACCCTTTACTATCTTGGATAAATTCCTATCTGTCTAACCGCCCTCAGGTCGTCTCAATAAACGGACCCCGTTCCAGGCCTAAACCAGTTACAAGCGGTGTTATGCGGGTTAGCGCCCTTGGCCCTCTGCTGTTCCTCATGTATATAAAGGACATATTCCTCTCAGTGAGCCATGGCGCCCCATTTCTTTTTACTGATAACATTAAAATTGTCTACTCATTCAAGCCTGAGTGCATCGCCTTGGCTATCTTAAACATCTCCAAAGACATATATGCACTCCATAGATTTTGCTAAACTTAGCAGATGAATTTTTTCGCTGACAAAGTTGAGGTTCTTAAATATGAATGCAAGCTACCTCCAGGATCCTTAGCCTTTGGTGATTCAACCATTGCTAACAAGCAAATCGTTCGAGACCTTGGCTTAAACTATTCCTGCACCTTTAATTTCTCGGACTATTCGGCCCTCCAAGTCGCTAAGGCCAGAAAGTGTCTGGGGCTAATACTTCGCTCCTTCCGACTTAGAGACTGCATTCTTTTCCTTTATAAATTTCATGCCAGGCCTTTATTAGAATACTCCCACTGATCTTTTCTAGTATGCGGAAATCAGACATAACTGGTATTGAATCAATTCAACGCAGTTTTACTAGGCGACTGTTTGGATGGAGCTCGTCCCTCACTTATAAAGAACTTTGCCTATTTTTTAAACTAGACCCTTTATGGCTTCGCCGTATGAGACTGAACCTTATCTTTTTGTATAACAACCTTCACGGCCGGACATATACTTCTAAGTTATTGCATTTTGCGCCTGTTTCCAGCTATCCACTACGTTCCAGAATTCTTACCCTTTCAACCCCTATTACCAACACTAGCTTACCTTCACACTTCTTCATCACAGTTTACTCTAACTGATGAAATAAATTACCGCTAGAAATACGCAGTTCTACCTCCAGCCATCGGTTTAGAAGTGCCATGGATAAATCCCTCAAGGTTACCCGAACCTTACAGCTTCTAAATGCAGACATACCTGAGGACCCTGCCTATGAGAAGGGTCTAGACTTTTGAATCCCTCAAACACCTGCCGTCTATGACAAGAAATCAAATAACCATTCTTAGTTTTTCTGCCTTCTGCAGTTGATAAACTAGCCCCAGAGAGTTACTGTCTATTATTGTTGCCCCTTTGTATCGATTCCCATTTATCCTCAGCCGGGAGCATCCCAGACTGCACTCCTCTAACTTTTCTCTATTTCCAGACTTTCATTTTTGCTCACCTTTCTCTCAATGACTCTTAATACTCTGGAGACCACGCCGGTCACTAACCTGGCCTGTGCTTCTACCTAACCGTCAGCTATTCATAGCTACCCGACCGATGCTCCCTTGGTTACTTGCCGGGGTTCCCTGGTGCCTGGTCCCCTAATCGCGGACTACCTGATACTTACGGCCATTTGGCCCTACCGAGAAAACTCATGTCAGTTCCAACTGTGCGAGGCGCGGTCAGATCCACCGCTTTGGCCGGCGCACATCGGGCTTGCCGGCCGACTGAAACGATGGGCGGGCGCAACTAGGCTGGCGGATCGCACTTCCTGTCACCAGAACTGGTTTTCAGGTTAGATGTCCAGCGCACCGCTAGCCCCACCCACTGTCACCAGTTGCGGATTGATGAACATCGACCCCTGCATCTTAGTGCTGTCATTCGTTGCCACCTCCAACTTTCCCGAACAAGGTTTACCATACACCTGGTCAAGTTCCAAATCAGCATATGCACATATACTCACTCGGCTCAGAAATTTACCCTACTACCTGCGACTACTTCTACTACTACTACTACTACTACTACTAATACTACTACTACTACTACTACTACTACTACTACTACTGCTGGTTTATTTCGAATAACCCCAAGGCATGCTGTAACGCAAGATCATATGCATCTACTTACCTTTTGTTTGCTTGGACTGATGCCATGTTTAGGCTCACCCTATTATGTCCAGTTACCGGATTCTGTACCTCGGAACATGAAACGGTTTCACTGTTCAGATCTTCATTATGAATGTCACAATTCCTGACATACTCTTGAAGGGACCTTTCATCCACTTGGTAATTTGTATGTTACCACTACGTTTATTTAAACAAAACCATCATTTAAAGATTCGTTTTTCACCTGCCAACAATTCCATACAGAGCGAAATGGTCCTGCTTCCAGCTCTTCATCTGCGTGACACCAGGTCTATGTCCATTGTATCCTTCCGTTGCATCTTCTCTCATTCAGCCATTTGCATTTCATGACAGTTGCATTGGCAATGAAGTATCCACAATCCAGGACTTAAATAGTTCGATTGCTTCCTTAGCTCTTCATGTTAGACTTCAGCATATCCGGCTATGCAATCACCTGCAACTCCTGAGAGCTGTTCATATGTACTACTTTTATACGACTGTATCAGTCCACTATATGCAACCGCCCGCATCCACTTTGTTACTAACTTTAAATCCTCTCATGCTACTCATCAACAACCCGGACAAGTCCATAACTGTATCACTTTTCACTCATCTATGAACCATTGCCGCTGCTCCGCCAAGACACAATGGTCAGCCACCTGCAACACAATCCATTGAGTGCTTTTTCTACATCTTTAGCTCAAGACCAACACACAACTATGTGCGCTTTTTCAAGGCTCCAGTGATGTACTACCCCCAGTTTCCGTTTGATTGACTGTCATTTTGGACTCCACGTTTCACGCGCAAACCTCAGGTCATCCGACCAACCTGCATTTGGAAGCACCAGACTCGAGTTTCGCTCTTGTTAGAGCTCATCAGTGGTGCATATCCTCCGCCACACCCAGGGTTTGAACCCGGGCCCTCCCATCTCGAAGGCGTGTGTGTTACCACTGCGCCACCCCGCTCCCGTTCGAGCTGATCCGAATCACCAAGTTAAGCTTGTACAGATGTCGACCTCTATGACAGCCAGAAATGCCCGACAGCTTTCAAATGGAGACACGGTTCCGGACCTAGTTAACTCCAAGCGAATGCCTCTCACCAATCAGGTCTTCTCCACAGGATGAGGGCAACGGACCCACATTTTTAAACCTGCTTCGCGTTTTTGGTACATATGTCACACAATTACTTGCGAGTAGTGTGTACAAGCTTAACTTGGTGATTCGGATCAGCTCGAATGGGAGCGGGGTGGCGCAGTGGTAACACACACGCCTTCGAGATGGGAGGGCCCGGGTTCAAACCCTGGGTGTGGCGGAGGATATGCACCACTGATGAGCTCTAACAAGAGCGAAACTCGAGTCTGGTGCTTCCGAGTGCAGGTTGGTCGGATGACCTGAGGTTTGCGCGTGAAACGTGGAGTCCAAAATGACAGTCAATCAAACGAAAATTAAACAATCCTACACTACTCGCAAGTAATTGCGTGACATATACCCCCAGTTTATTCCGTCAGATATTAAACACATAAACCACTATTATGTTTACTTTGTTGTAAATTTGTATTCCTCATCTGTCAGTCTTGGAGTAACCCCCGACAAATCAATAGTTCAGCACCGTTTCACCCACCTATTACCTATTGTCATTTTTTCATCAGTCCTCCATGATTGGGCATCTACGCCAAAGAACACTGCAAAAGCAATTTCTCCAAACCTTTGCTGAAAATGAACTATACGTATGCCAAGTTACTGACCTTCCGGTTGCTCCCCAAATGCCCCATATCAGACTCCCACCAGCCTATCCCGCTAAGCGATTCTTTACATGTTTTGACAATATCGTTTGTGAATCACCCCACACGACTTCATAAGATCATCGTATATCAACTCCTCCGTACACACTTTTGTTAACTAGTGTTCACCAGTTCACCTGAAACGAATCGAATCTTGTTTCACTCACCTGTCAACCTTTGCCACTCTGCTCTATTAAAATTTCCAGGCTCGGGCATCTACATCCACCCCTTTATGAGCGCGTCCCCCACAACCTCTCAGTGAATAGCAAGTACTAATTCAGTGGTAAAACGGACTGTTTCGTTCACGCAATTCCTCTCGTCAGAGGACACCACAAATCCTTCGGTGTTATATGTCTGCTATTTTCCGGGTCATCTGGGCTACTGGTTTAAGTGCATGTCCTTCATTATTAAAAATTCTCCAATTTTTCGTTGGTGCTTTTTCGAAGGTTTTCTTTGTCAGTTTACTCACCCCTGCGACCTTACGTCGACGCTATCCGAAATACTGCGCGTTTTTACTTCATCCTCGCTTTGCTTCATTAGGTATCTCGACTGCGTAGCCCATTTCACTCACTTCGGAGAGGTGCATCCACCTGACCTTCAAACTCAAATTTGCCGGACATTCGTTCGTGCCACCACTAAAACCTATACAGTTTTGTGCTGCATTTACCCAAATGAATATCCAAGGAACCGTTTTGTGACCTCATTTGTATTATATGATCATGCAATCAAGCAAGATTCGGGTGTCCCCGAAATAAACCATTATTATTGTGGCTGCACTGATTTCGATACCCAGGATCGAAATAACTTCGGTGGGGCAACGCGAGCCTTGGCAAACTGAATCATCGTGTCGAACTGTCCGTCTCCCAGGCACTATAACCCACACACCGCTGCTCCATACCCGACTTCGGATGAGTCAGAAAAGGCTTGCAACTTTCCAGTCCGCCCTGTACGATCAGAGAACAAGCACCTGGGATCCCGTACGTCAACTGGTTTCTTCAAATTACCCAGGAGCTCTCCTCATTACAGCCGATCATCTTGATGAAGTGGTTGATCCCAATGGACCCTCCTCCGGTAGAGACAAAGCAGCAAGGTCTTTTCAGATAGCAAACAGAGAGAAACGGAGCCGAGTGGGCTGAACAGGCTAAAGAAGGTAGACAATACGCCACGACGAGTAGATGGATGGTCGGGGAGTTTCACCTCCGGAACGAAGTCATCCTTTTCTGCATCCCTTTCTATTAAGTTGAGATTCGTGGCGCATCCAGATCTCGAACCCCTTCTGCCGTCTCGTGCTGCGGAACGGCTTTGAGCACCTCCGGCGCTTTCGATATCTTTTCAGTGAGATGGAAGACGCCCTACCCCAGCCTTCTTGATGAGCATCCAATTGGTGTCATGGCCGAGTCAGCGTCATCGAACGACCAAGTGGCCGTCGACATAGAAGTTTCTGCTCACGCTGTCCGATATCGACTAGTGAAACAGCTCCGTACTAGTTCACAGGTTCTCATACGGCGTAGTCCACGCAAAGTGGTGATGATATCGCCCCAAAAGAATGAACTGTCAACCTATCATCGATTTGTTCCAATGGTTTCAATCCCACAACTTCAGCCGCTGCGCATCTCGTTCCTCTACTGGCTCTTTATCGGAAGAAACATTTCTCTAACATCAGCGGACAGAGCCACTCTGCCTGCCTGAAAAGGCGCTACACTTCATTGAACGGAGTGCTCCAAAGGGGCCCCTGTAGCGGACGATCAATTAACGACTTGCTTGGAACTTGGCTGCGCAATCGGAAACCATCAGCAGCTTTTCGGGTTTCTTGGGGCGAAGAACCGGGCGATGCCGTATCCTCTTCCGGCCGTCGGTATTGGCGGGAACCTATTCAAAGTGGCCGAGAGCTTCCTTTCGGTACACTGATTCCAAGTACCATTTCCAGAGACCTTCATCCCTGCCAAAACGCTCTTTCAGAGGCAGTAGTCTTTGAATAGTGTGAATTCGGTTGTCAGCTAAGGGATGGGCTTGTTTACGCCGCGGAAGCGGTACCTTGAATTGGTTTTCAGGCATCTGGTTCATTGCCGTACTGTCCATAAAGCGAGATGAGCCTCCTGAGCTACCGCTAGTCGGTCACCTCCGATTTCAATAAACTTCTTTTAGTATAGGCGCTGCATCTGATGCTCTTTGCCGTCCATTTCTGATGCCGAGTAATTTATGGGGCCACTTCCCCCGACTAGGCCATATAATATCTATCCTAGTGTCGTGCGTACGGCGTAGGATGCCTGGTGGTCGCCTGCTCTCTGGTCGACCGCCAAAAGTGCTTCTGGTACACCACAGCTAATGGGATGGTCTACCTCGTCGTTCTTTCGGTCTACGAGGATTAATTCTTGCAAATGGGGCCACCCAGGAAAAATTGCACTCGTCGATCTTGGTGCCCGCACGGGAGATCGGGCAATATAAAAGCCTCTGCTGGTTTGGTTTGCCCGTTGGCATGTAGGGATATGGGCTGCCACCTCAGACGACCTGCAGTTGTTGCGTGTGTTCCGCTCGCCATGCCCACCGCTGATGAAGTCGTGCTTTTAGCGGACCGGCGTTTATCGGCAAAACGCCCACTCACCAAGGCAAAGCCCGATCCGCCTTCGACGAAAGCCAAAGCTTTGGACCCTCAGTTAAGGTCACCGCTCCTACAGCAACCACCTCTATTAGTATTGGTTGGTTGGCAGACTGTGACTTTGAGAAAACCAATACGGGCTTCGTGTTTGCGCCTGGCGTAGCTTCTTTCACGTGGTGCATTGGTCGGTGGTGTCTGCCAGGAAAACCTTCGTGGCCACATCTGGTTCTTGTTCATCAAGCCGCCGTCCGGTGTGAAAAGTTGAGGCAAATAAAACACGCTTCTGTTGTCCTTGCCAAGTCCCAACTTTCGTTTAATGTGGCCCTGATGGACTTTGGACATTCTAGTAACCCACGCATGGCGTCGCATTTCTTGAATCTCAGGAGGGGGAGGTCTATGTCCTCGCGAGAGAGGCGCTTTTGTTCAAGGCTGGTGTTTCCAGTGTTTCCGTGCAGTTTTTAAAGTTTGGCTGGAGCTAGTTTTGTTTGCTTGGTTGCTATCACTGATGGATAGACGTAACCTGCTGTACGCTATTTTGGTCTGCCTGTCTAAACATTTGGTCAGGTCCTCGAAGTCAGCCTCAGGGTCGCCCCTGTTTATGCGTTCTGCCTCTTCCGCCCATCGACCGTGTAGCTGGAAAAAGAGGCAGTGGGCCATCCCCTCAAGCGATCGAGAGCCGTCGAGCAGGTCTGCATCTTAATTACCATGTGGCCATTTAGAAGACGTCGCCCTTTGTTCTTTCAGCCTCTGATATCACGCCCTCTATTAGATTGTGAGCAACCTTGAATGGCTGGCCAAACAGATCCTACGGAGTCCTCCCTGCTCGTGCGTGGCCTCTTTCCGGATCGAGCGTGTTACGTCCGGTAATAGCTTCTCTGGCTCAGCCTCGACAGCAGTGGGCCAAGTTCAGCAGAATTTGCCCGGGTTCGGTCATCTTATTTTCGCCGAAAGTTTCGCATTGTTTGATGAACCTGTAGTACTGCTCAGGCCGTCCGTCGAAAACCACCAGCCCTACCCTTGGTGAATCAATCGTTGGTTGTACCGGTGTTGAATGTTCGACGGCCGGCGTAGAGTATCCTATTTTTATTTATCCTGCTCTGACGAAGGTCTCGTTGTCACTGGTTTTACGCTCACACTTGCTCCGTATGCATTTTCATCTGCCTCCTGGGCCTGCTGCTCGGCAGACAGCGACCACTGTTCCACATCTAATATCCTTAACCCAAACAAATAAACCTTCTTGCAGTCAATAGCGCCCTCGGTAATACATGAACCAGCACTGACAGGGCCAGATGACCCAACGTTAACTGTAGAATGAAAAGCACCCGAGCCCTCCCAGAGACTTGCGGCATCACTTCTCGTTTAGATTTTAAAAGCTTCGATCGGTTTCTGGGCGTGCTGCGCACGTTTTCGTTCCAAATTGATTAAATTGATTATTGTACCACTCTTTGGATCAGTAATTAGCCGAATTCGTACAAATTACAAAACCGAAAAACGATCGATCCTTAAATTCTACGGAAATAGATTAATAAATGAGCAGTTACATAGAGAATATAAAAACCGCAATGATGCGATCACACGGGCCCAAAATGCCAGAACCAAGTTTACTGCATGCAAAAGACAAGCACTTGAGTCACGCTGGTCTTAGGCGGGATATGACAGAGTAGCGCGTCAAAGGCCAGCAGGCAAAGGTTGCTCCGTGAAGACATGAAGCAAACGAGAAACACGCAGATAGTGCACGTGATCTAGTGATATCAAGTAAACACGAAATTTTAGTATCTTGGAGGGGGGGGGGGTTTCTACAACCGACCTTTACAGCGTGCACTGACAGAGGCCAAGGGACCACCGTGCATGTCAGCGGGAGTCCAGACAACAAACAACGTGTGATTACCAAAATGACCAAATATGAAAGTCGCAAAAAAGCATCGCTCGCCTTAACTGAATCAGTAAACGGAAATGTCATTTCAAGTAAACCCCCGAAGGAACTAGTTGTCACACCTCGTCTTACCAGTGAATATGATCAAAAATCACCGTTAGAGAAAAGCGTGTCCTACTTACCATTCGGGGCCATTTTGGAAAATTGAACGGGTTGTAGCCTAATGAATCCACCGGGCGGGCCTTTTCAGCGGCTCACTATTCCGTTTGCGTAAATGTCGCCCGTATATCAACCTAGCTCGAGCTCTCGTCAGCATCTTCCCGTGTCTCCTGGTTTAAGAGCTTAAGGTTATTCGCGGTAAAGCATCCGGCCTGAGACTAGAAAACCCACTGGATACCTTGAGTTTCTCCGCGGGATCCCACGAGGTCTTCTTTCCAAAGAAGAAGGTTTAAGACCACGAAGGCTTTGTCTAGGCATCTTATGTTCCAGCTCCTCATTCGTTAGCGTTTCATGAGGTCAAGCTTTATCCAAGCAGGTGGATTTCCTTTTATGGAATTGTGATCAAACATGCATGCACCTTATTAGTGAGGTTGCTCAACGTAAGCTTGCATGAACATTTCCGGTTGCCGGCGAGGCAAACCAGACCGAAAAGTAAAGAGCTCATTATGAGCCTCCTGGAAGGCAGCCTCGTGTTGGTCCCACCACACAAAATCACTGCTCACGATGCCCTTATGTTCTTTGGCCCCAATAAGTACTTCTAACGTTAACAGCATTGGTCACAAACGACAGCTAGAAAGTCTGTCTGCCCTGACAACAAATCGCCTCTTCCAGTGTTGAGCTATTTGTTTCACCTAAGCTCACAATCAAGGGCAGTTCCTTGATCCTGGCATACATCGCCATAACGTCAAATACCACAATTTCGTTTCATCAGCAATATGAAACTGGGCGATTGAATGGTAGATGCCGGGTCGTTCATGATCAACCAGAAGAGTATCGGGCCCAAAATGGATCCCTGAGGTAAACCACTGGTGGCGGTTGACAGAATAAAGTGCCCGTTTCCTACTTTGACGTCAAACGTCCGAAAAACGAAAGTCTCCATCCAAGGGAGCAATGACCCACCCTTGCCGAAAGTCGCCAACTCGCTTAGTGGGAGATGATGAATAACTGCTTCAGAAGTCTTACCGAGGTCAAGATAGTATATTTCGGATGGTTCGCCTTCTTCCACCCATCCAGTTACCCCCGTCTGAGAAGCACAAGTCCAGTGATAATTATCTCCTATACCACTCATGCATGTACTCCAGACTTTCGGCTGACTTCACTCAAAATAGCCGAACCGACTGCTTGACCAAGAGTCTTCTATTTGTCTGGCGTTATTATCATTTTAGTCCATTTCAATATTCTCCCACCGTTCCCTATGTGCACTCATTTTATCCCATTGTAAACTCTGATTCTGTCATCAGTTTTACCACTTGTACATGCATTACTGCGTGTGTCGGGCCCATCCAAAATGGGCTGTTATTATTATTTACTTAAACAACCCTTTTACTTGAATCCTGTTAGACTCACCTGCCAGCCGTCATCACTGTGCCCCACGAAATGCTAATGACTGGGCACCTACTCCACACCCCCCATGTGTGTTAAGCCGGCCAATTCTTGTTGGATAGCAGTTACTTAAGTTGTAGTGAACCGGACTCTCTATTGCATGTGCGAACTACCGCTTCCGGAGAACCCCGTGACTCCCTCGAAATGAGAATTTTGATTTTTTATGAGCCACCAGAACTACTGGTTCAAGTGCATGCCTGTCACTGTAGATAAGTTTTTCCAACTTTTCATCCATGGTGTTTTCGAAGGTTTTTTGATCTAAGCTTACTCGCTCTTGCGGCTTTGTCGATCATGCCTGAATTCCTGGGCATCTTGCTTCCTTCCCTGCTGTACCTGATTAAGCATCTCGAAGACCAAGTGAAATTTGCTTGCCACTGAGCTATGCGACCTCCCGGTCTTCGAATTTAATTTCGCCGGGAGTTTCTTCATACGATCACCAAAACCTCCAAACTCCTCCGTACTACATATATCTAGCTGAATATACAAGAATCCCTGTTGTAAATTCACTTGCACCATACGATCATGCAGCCTGGCTTGCTTTGGGTGCCTCCGAAATAAACCATCATCATCATCAGCAGATTTGCCAGGCATGACCCAACCATGATGAATGTATTATGAGCTGGGCCAAGGATGGAGCACTCCGGTAGGCGCCTACAGAAGTGAGCGCGAGTGGCATTCTCAAGAACTTGCCTATAATACTAGTCAGGCTTACGGGCCTATAGTCGTCCGTGACCGACTCAGATCGCCTCATATTTATTGCCGCGACTGCTGTATCCTCCAGTCCTAAGGCAGCTTACCGCGGTCCAGTGTAGACCTTGACAGCCTACAGGCTGATAGAGCCATGATGTACACCCACAGCTTGGGGCTCGCTGGGTGGATGTTGTCTGGACATGCTGACTTATGGACATCTGATTCATGTGGCTAAGCAGGCACGATTCCTTCTGAGGGGTAGCCCATTCAGCTTCGGCGGAGGATGCGCCGGCCTCAAATCGAATAGTGCTTCAATATCTACTTTGGGTACGCCACTAAAGTACGCACCCAGGGCGTTTTCTTTGCCCTCGTCATTGGTGGCAACATGGGGGTCCTTGGCGGAAAATGGACCCATTGCATTTTTCGAGCTCCCCGGCTGGGATTAGCTATTGAAATTCTTCGGCCGTTTTTTCCATACCTTTGGATATCTTAAGCTCAGGCTGATGCCGAGCAGTTTTCAGAAGACCTTCGTCTAAATTCGCAGCATGGTTAAGCTCAACAAAGCTAACTGGCTGCCGGAAGATTGGAGAAGGTTCAAGCCCCAATTCATACGCTTGGTGGCTTTGGCCACTGGAGCGCCTCCCCAAATAGTTTTGCCTCTCACGCCTTCTTTTAAAGGGCGTAAGCCTGTTTCGGACGGTACTTAGCCGTTCTTTTGTTATATTTTGGGATTCTTGAGCAAGAAACTATGCAACGTCACCTCAAACGGCCACATGCTACAATTATCTATGCACACACCACGAATGTTTCTGACGAGTTGGTTAACAACAAGGAAAAATGGCTTCAGGGCTGTGAGAAACTGAGCTGAAGATGGTGACTGGAGTATGTCGAGAGGAAGTTGATTCTACAGCTTCGTGTATTCTACGGGAAAGAGGTCGGTTCCCATGGCCGGCTTAGACTGAGGGAAGTAAGTCTGAGGTTTCTGTGGTGTAGAGAATGAGGAGTTGTAAGAGAGAACCTCGCAAGGCCAGTAGACGAGAATGCACTATTTTGCATCAGCCTTTGGGGAAACGGGTTGAGCCTTATGTATCCTAGCCATGGGATGTGATGTCGTAAATGGGGACAACTTTCGTTATAGAACACAGACAACGAGAGCCCCATAAGTTGCTTGATAGATGAACGTTGCATGTTCTCAGTGAAAACGCGGTCCGTTTTCGACATACTGGAATGTACGAAAGGACAGCTTTCCAAACGTGTTCGTGCCTGGGATAAACGTGAGAGTTTAACTTTTTTGACTTCGCTGAACGGGACATATGACTTTTTCTTCCTGGATTTCGCGGTTGGACGAAACAAATGTTCCCAAGACTAGAAAACTTACACGCTGCTGGTTTAGCAACAAGCTTGCAAGTGGAACTTGACATCTGAGGGTTACGTAGCAACCTTCTGAGTTTGAGAAGTGCATATGATAAGAGTTGTACCAGTCTGAGAGTTGCTTGGGACCACCAGATACTTCAAGCAACATAATGCTGAGATTCTGACGAGGAGATTCATAGACAACCTAAATGTAGACGGTGAGTAGGAGCTGGGTGCCATAGTTCGAGAGGTTAATATGTCACTGGTGTAAGTGAGGAAAGGCAGGGGCAGGCACACTCTCTTATGCCATCCCAGTGGTAACAAAAGCAGGTCGTGAAACGAATAGGTCGGCGAAAAACACTTATTGGCCTTTCGGTAGGTATCATGTTAGCCACAACAAAAGGGGATAGGAGAAGCTTTGAGATCTCACTTTGGTTGGTAACGAGAATCCTAGGACACGGCCATACGCCCTTGTCACTTCAAGTTATATCCCAGTGATAGGTTCATCGTTGTCGGCAGCCGTCTTTATATGAGTAAAACGTCACACCGGCAGGTGGTACATAAGCGTGTTGCCACCATTTTGGATGATATTATAAGGCAACAAGAAGTCGGGCATTTGCCGTTCGATGAGGTGTTTCATAGGCTAAAAGCGAATGGAGTGTGGGTGATGGGGAGGCGGTTTAAACGGTCTTATATTGGTCTTTTCCCTATGGGTTGAGTTGATGATACCCGTCGCCTACAGGGAAAAGAACCTGAGGGACAGAGTGTAGGTTTTCAATAGTACAACTGCAGCGTGGTTCTTCCAAGGCGTAGAAGCCTTGGTGGAGCGCCGTCATGACCATAGCGTGATGATTGTTGAGCGCGGGTAAGCTGGTCGATTACCCCACTTGGGGTGAGCTCTAAACCTGAAGGTGTATGCCCGGTTCCAGGCGATCGACAGGGGTCTAGGTGAGGGAGTCTGTGGCTATGGAATCAGTGTAACAACCAAAACGCTCAAGTCCTGATCCGGGTGAAGCCTGACCAACGAATCAATGCTCGAATCACCGACTAATAAGCTTCACCCGTTCTGGATAGCACCTTGGAGCCTCAAAGTAACGCGCGGCCCAAATAAACGCAGACCCAAATCATGAACACGATTGCTCTGCAAATTCTACGGTACTTTTAGCGAGTAAAAATATATGTTCATGCACGACCACACCTTTGACGGTGAGCCTCAGGCACCATCCAGTCAAAAAGGTAGCCAAAAATAAGACAAAATTCTGTAAAAGAGAGAACGGTTGGCCAAAATGAGTAAATGATAAGTACCTGTCCTGAAGTCTAAACAGATAGAACAAGTTCTCGCCGCTTGATCAGGCCCAAAGAACAATTTTTTGAGCGACTCAGTCAAAATTCAGCGTAAACGAGCTGAACGTCTACGATCAGTCGACGTGAGCGAGGAAAAGAAACAGAACCGCAATAAAACAAAGCTTTGTTGAATCGGTGCGACTCAATACCGTACCAACCGTCCGCAAATTAATTTCAGTAAGAAAGCACGACCATAAAAAGAAAAGTAAATGTACCAGACGTAGATCGATTGTCGACCACAAAACAGTGCCAGAACGAATTAGGTTGGAGAAAGCGATCCAAAATTGACCATACGGTACATTAATGTAGGCAGAAGAGGAATTTTCCAATCAATGTGAATTTTACAATCACCAAAGTGGGAATTAGTTACCTCGACTACTGCGATAGATGAGGTAGCTTGCACGTTGTTAGCCGAAGCTATAAAGAGGATACCGGTGGACCTGCGTTGATTTCTGCTCTCCAGCGGACATGTCAACTTTTGCGAAGTACCATGGCGCTGCAGGGCAGATATTTCCCGTTTATTAGGCAAATCATCAATCCTCATTCTGATTTTTACTAGGAGACATTGAAACTGAAAGAATATTGATAACTCCCTACTTTTGTTATACGCCTTCTGCAACTCTGGGCATTTGTTTAGTATGCGCTTGAGGACTGAACTGTAGACTATCTTTGATGCGAAAAGCGTAGTGGCAATTGCGGACAGCAGGCGGATATGTAAGAATACAGTAAACCAGGTCCGCAGAAAGAGGTCGTTCTGGTTCAACGATTTCAGCGTGGAGATAAGACTACCTCAATTAGTTGCTGACGACTCGTTAGTGGGTGGGCGGAAAACATACCTTTAGGACTGAAAAGGTGCAGAACGCCATTCTGTGACCAGTTCCTGGGAAGTGGTCGAGCGGTACAGTTAAAATGTCAGGTCAGCAAAAACGGAATAGAAGATATACGGCATTGTTACCTCCGGCCGGGGTAGTTACTTACTGGATTCGACGCCCCATGCGGATGTATGGTATAAAACCCAGTATATCGGGTGGAGCAATCAAAGCGTTCCAGCAGAAGCTCGAAGAATTGGAGCCCTTCTCAGTGAGTTTGGAGGAACAGGGCAGAAAGGAAAGGTAGTTGAAGGCACCAGCAACAGATCTTTAGCGGTTGAATCAAGCAACCGATTGCGTGGATGAGGGAGTGGAGAGATGTTGGTTGGAAGAGTAGTTGTAATACTGTGGGTATTCGTAGAGAGGGTTGGCGAGGAAAAAGCGACTGCGGTTGGGTAGTGAAAAAGATTAGGTCGGAGGCCTCGTGAGGCACGGGGATAGTTACCAGGGCATTACTGGTGACTGATTGCAGAATAGAGTGATTGGTGTGACGGAAATAAATTAAAAGGATGATAAATGAAGGAGGGTAGAGCTGATTGAAATAGGGCGGAGGGTTAAGGCAGCTAATGGAGGTTGCATGGTGGGGTTCAAAGTTACTCGAGAGTCCAGTGGAACTTCGCTATATTGTGCCAATCATTCATTGTTCAAAAAGGCTTTGATTTTTGAACCTTGTTCTCCGAGCGGTGGGGTGTTGGCTTCTAAGGATAACCAAATCATAAAATAATGATACCGAGGTAGTCTTATCTCCACGCTGAAATCGTTGAACCAGAACGACCTCTTTCTGCGGACCTGGTTTACTGTATTCTTACATATCCGCCTGCTGTCCGCAATTGCCACTACGCTTTTCGCATCAAAGATAGTCTACAGTTCAGTCCTCAAGCGCATACTAAACAAATGCCCAGAGTTGCAGAAGGCGTATAACAAAAGTAGGGAGTTATCAATATTCTTTCAGTTTCAATGTCTCCTAGTAAAAATCAGAATGAGGATTGATGATTTGCCTAATAAACGGGAAATATCTGCCCTGCAGCGCCATGGTACTTCGCAAAAGTTGACATGTCCGCTGGAGAGCAGAAATCAACGCAGGTCCACCGGTATCCTCTTTATAGCTTCGGCTAACAACGTGCAAGCTACCTCATCTATCGCAGTAGTCGAGGTAACTAATTCCCACTTTGGTGATTGTAAAATTCACATTGATTGGAAAATTCCTCTTCTGCCTACATTAATGTACCGTATGGTCAATTTTGGATCGCTTTCTCCAACCTAATTCGTTCTGGCACTGTTTTGTGGTCGACAATCGATCTACGCCTGGTACATTTACTTTTCTTTTTATGGTCGTGCTTTCTTACTGAAATTAATTTGCGGACGGTTGGTACGGTATTGAGTCGCACCGATTCAACAAAGCTTTGTTTTATTGCGGTTCTGTTTCTTTTCCTCGCTCACGTCGACTGATCGTAGACGTTCAGCTCGTTTACGCTGAATTTTGACTGAGTCGCTCAAAAAATTGTTCTTTGGGCCTGATCAAGCGGCGAGAACTTGTTCTATCTGTTTAGACTTCAGGACAGGTACTTATCATTTACTCATTTTGGCCAACCGTTCTCTCTTTTACAGAATTTTGTCTTATTTTTGGCTACCTTTTTGACTGGATGGTGCCTGAGGCTCACCGTCAAAGGTGTGGTCGTGCATGAACATATATTTTTACTCGCTAAAAGTACCGTAGAATTTGCAGAGCAATCGTGTTCATGATTTGGGTCTGCGTTTATTTGGGCCGCGCGTTACTTTGAGGCTCCAAGGTGCTATCCAGAACGGGTGAAGCTTATTAGTCGGTGATTCGAGCATTGATTCGTTGGTCAGGCTTCACCCGGATCAGGACTTGAGCGTTTTGGTTGTTACACTGATTCCATAGCCACAGACTCCCTCACCTAGACCCCTGTCGATCGCCTGGAACCGGGCATACACCTTCAGGTTTAGAGCTCACCCCAAGTGGGGTAATCGACCAGCTTACCCGCGCTCAACAATCATCACGCTATGGTCATGACGGCGCTCCACCAAGGCTTCTACGCCTTGGAAGAACCACGCTGCAGTTGTACTATTGAAAACCTACACTCTGTCCCTCAGGTTCTTTTCCCTGTAGGCGACGGGTATCATCAACTCAACCCATAGGGAAAAGACCAATATAAGACCGTTTAAACCGCCTCCCCATCACCCACACTCCATTCGCTTTTAGCCTATGAAACACCTCATCGAACGGCAAATGCCCGACTTCTTGTTGCCTTATAATATCATCCAAAATGGTGGCAACACGCTTATGTACCACCTGCCGGTGTGACGTTTTACTCATATAAAGACGGCTGCCGACAACGATGAACCTATCACTGGGATATAACTTGAAGTGACAAGGGCGTATGGCCGTGTCCTAGGATTCTCGTTACCAACCAAAGTGAGATCTCAAAGCTTCTCCTATCCCCTTTTGTTGTGGCTAACATGATACCTACCGAAAGGCCAATAAGTGTTTTTCGCCGACCTATTCGTTTCACGACCTGCTTTTGTTACCACTGGGATGGCATAAGAGAGTGTGCCTGCCCCTGCCTTTCCTCACTTACACCAGTGACATATTAACCTCTCGAACTATGGCACCCAGCTCCTACTCACCGTCTACATTTAGGTTGTCTATGAATCTCCTCGTCAGAATCTCAGCATTATGTTGCTTGAAGTATCTGGTGGTCCCAAGCAACTCTCAGACTGGTACAACTCTTATCATATGCACTTCTCAAACTCAGAAGGTTGCTACGTAACCCTCAGATGTCAAGTTCCACTTGCAAGCTTGTTGCTAAACCAGCAGCGTGTAAGTTTTCTAGTCTTGGGAACATTTGTTTCGTCCAACCGCGAAATCCAGGAAGAAAAAGTCATATGTCCCGTTCAGCGAAGTCAAAAAAGTTAAACTCTCACGTTTATCCCAGGCACGAACACGTTTGGAAAGCTGTCCTTTCGTACATTCCAGTATGTCGAAAACGGACCGCGTTTTCACTGAGAACATGCAACGTTCATCTATCAAGCAACTTATGGGGCTCTCGTTGTCTGTGTTCTATAACGAAAGTTGTCCCCATTTACGACATCACATCCCATGGCTAGGATACATAAGGCTCAACCCGTTTCCCCAAAGGCTGATGCAAAATAGTGCATTCTCGTCTACTGGCCTTGCGAGGTTCTCTCTTACAACTCCTCATTCTCTACACCACAGAAACCTCAGACTTACTTCCCTCAGTCTAAGCCGGCCATGGGAACCGACCTCTTTCCCGTAGAATACACGAAGCTGTAGAATCAACTTCCTCTCGACATACTCCAGTCACCATCTTCAGCTCAGTTTCTCACAGCCCTGAATGAAATCTCACTGCTTTCTGCCCCTTCGTATCGAATTGCCTTAGCATGTCTGGCGATCGAGCCTCCGAATTAGTCGTCGAATTTTAGAAACTGTCTATTCATATCTGCGGTCTCGAAATTCTTCAACATCATTTTGCAGTTGACTTTAGCCCGGCCTTTTTATTTTATCAACTTCTTACCTTACGAACGAAATTACCAAAATTTTTCCTATTCATTCAGACAGGCGTATTTCTATTAGTTCCTCGGATGTAAGCAAACTTACTATCTTCGATGGTTTGTTTCGCCGTTATCTTCGGGCCAGATTTTACAAAATGGTCAGTTACTCACATTAGCTTGAAAGCTTTGTGTACTAGAGTTGTGGACCCCCGAATGCGCCGACAACCAGTAGCTATACTCAGAATGTACCATGGGATGACGCTTCCTTCGTTGGCCCATGCCTTCCGCTTAGCCAATAAAATCTGTGGGTGGTAACATTAGACCCTACTCCATTTAGCTTGCAATCACTTCACACATCAGTGCACCTCCTATTTTGTTCTTCTTCCACCTCTCATTTAACAAATACAAAACTTGCCAACCTCATTGACAAATAATTTACCA
This sequence comes from Fasciola hepatica, assembly GCA_948099385.1. NCBI lineage: Eukaryota > Metazoa > Platyhelminthes > Trematoda > Plagiorchiida > Fasciolidae > Fasciola > Fasciola hepatica. Next base: position 568,876 of record CANUEZ040000216.1, on the reverse strand, counting down.
GGTAGAGAGGTGCAGACTCTTATGAGTACCAATAGGCATCTGAGGTTGCAGTTAGCTGATGCGAGTGGTCAGGCTTACTTCCCCTCCACGTGTGTGCTTCTCCCCGTTTTCCACCCTCAATACAGTAACGGGCAACGCCTTGGGGAGGCAAGGGTAATCAGGCAACGACTGGCCCCGAAAGTGGAGAAAACAGTCCACCCCTAGCACCATGAGCTTTCGTGTAAAACGGGCGGAGGAACTACGCAGATTTCGCAAACAGAGCGAAAGGTTCCTCCGCGAAAAAGTTTGTAATACGTGAACATCTCAATTCGGTAACATAAATTATCAAAGCAGGTTGGGGAGGAAATCAGTGCTTCCAACTTCAGCCAACACCCAGCTTGGCGAATGGTAAAACTCCACAGCAATGCCAGAAAGTTTTTGTCAGACAAGTCATTTGTTCTCCTGCTTTCCCCCCGTGAGGGTGATGGCGTACCGAGCTTCCCACTCGCAGAAACTGACGACGTCTTCGCCTCAGCCGAGTTTCACATCCCCACACGCACCAGCCTATTTGGGAGCTGACGCCACCTGCAAGCACAAGAGCATTCTTAGGGTCAAAGATTTTCTGACCAGAGTGGCTCAGCTTCGAACGGAGCAAGAAACACGACTTCAAAAATTATTTTCATGGATGAAATGAAACTTATCAACCGTTAACTAGTTTTTCTTCTGATGAGTTATCTTTTCCTGCTAAATTTACTAGAAGCTTTCTCCTTCACCCCCGGAGCCATTCCGTACTGCGAAAATAACCGGTCATGTTGGCCACCATTTATTGATCATCCTAGAGCTAATCAACCCCCTGATAGAAACCTCCCCAGAAATTATAACTGCCGCTTGGTCAACTACGGCTAGGCAACTCCAACCCAGAAGCACACGTCGATTCCTCGAATACTGCGAATACTGTGGTACTGAGTAAAGGAATGGGAAAAATCATCCTGAAATAGTGAACACCACCATCTAACCTCGAAATGCCTGGAGTCTTTTCGCAAACGGATTCCAGTATCACGGACTACTCCTCCTTTTGTGAAAACACTCTTGACAGTATACCTTTTTAATACGTTTTTCATGACCACCCGCTGGAACATCTTCCAGGGTGTCGCCCTGGCAGGATTTATTTTAGGTGCAGCTGGAAACTGATGAATCCACCAAAACTTCTGGCCAAACTCCCGGATAGTTGGTTAGAAAGAAGAAGAAATCAGGTCATGCCCAGCAGTTGCAGAAAAATCAAATGCTAAATATTGTAATCGGACGGAGAGCCCAAGAAGAAGATCCTTATGGGCTCAGCTACCCTTCTGTTGGAAAAGAGCAAGGCGAAATTGGACCTGTACCTGTCACACGACTGCTGTCATAATATCTTCTAGCCCAATTGTGCCAAGTTGCCAATTATGGTCCTCAGCAAACCTCATTCGGCACCTCGTCCTGCCCGGTGCGCCCCACCGCCTTAGAACCTCCCAGCGAGAAGCCTTGCTGTTATCCTGCCGATCAGTAACTGGGCCTAGCAGTAAAAATGCAGTTGGTTTCTACGATCGGTGAATCACAGTACGGCATTTATCAGGCAGCATCACTGGCTCATGAAATAATTTCCGACTTTTTCCCGTGCGGGGCGATTCCTCAATAACGTGAGCTCCTGGTTTAATTTAGGAATTCTAACGGAACGCATCTTTCGGCTTGCGCCAACAAGCTTATTTATGCCGCACCTTTCCCTAACTGTGACTCATTTCGAATTGACCTGGAGGTCTATTAACGGTGATCGCTCTTGCCGCCGAATATTGCCAAAATTCCGTTCTCGGATTTTATTTGATTTGGCCGCGAAAATGACGTTTGCATACGCTTTATATTCTTATACTTTACCATCTCCGCACCGTAATGTATTCGGAACTATCTTGTTTTGTTTTGGGGTTCGTTCGATTGGGTACGCGTTACTCCTTCAAGCAACACCGACTTACACTACAAAATGACATGTGGAAAACCGTTAACCAATTTAGTTCACACCCCTTCACCGGCCCCTGTCAGCTTGGGGTGGTATAGATCCCGAAGCTTCTTTCCCCAACTCATGTGGGGGTCACCACCACCATTCGCCCTTGCAATTGCGTCCATGGTGTCACCTGTTCAACTTCCGCTTTCGTACTTGCCGTTTTTCTCATGCGTATTCCCAGCTAAAACACCCTGCAGAATGATACCCTTCTTTTCTTTTCTATTCCAAGTCACTTTATCGTCTGGCTCTATTGTGTCATGCGGAAATCTTGATTCGTTTTTTTCCTGTCCGTTTGAAGCCGCGTGTACTGCTGATCTTCACTTCCCGTTGATGACCGGGAATTTCTTACAGCCAAGCCGTTCCCATACCGACGCTAAACTGCATGGTGCTGAATTTCACTACTAACAGCCAGGATCAAACTGCGCTTGCCAACATAGCTTGAAAGCCCGACTTCTCTCACGTACCGTGGCCCTCATTTGTGGTTTTCCACCCAGTAATCTAGCTGCCTATCGGTACCATACTATCCATCACAAGCCAACACCCTCATGGCCAAATGCTACCTGAACCGTTCTCATCTGACTGTCCCCTCCAACGTCCCCCTTGGATTCGGTGGTCTTAAGCTTGATCTACTTCCTCGGTGATTAATAACCCCTTCCGACTGAGACAAGAGAAGTTGCAAGCCATTCCTCAGCAGCATATCCTGGCCCTCGCATAAAATACTTCTATACATCACATTCTACCAGTGATGATTTGGTGTCCATTTCCGACACTTCCACCATTACCTCACAAATATAGTGATTAGTTTCTTGCGTATGTTCCCATGCTCAACACATGCAATTCAGTTTCGCCAGTTTGCTTGGAGACATTCGTAACTTTGACTCATGCTTTGGCTATTTTGATTAAAGTCGCTCCAAGTACACTTTACCTCATTTTATCCTTTCCACAGCTCACAGTTCACTCCTATTAAGCACCACAAAAGTTTAGGTCATATTTTGGTCTTGAGTGCTCGCGTCGTTTCATCTTCCGCAGGATGTTTTAATTTTCAAACAGCCTGCTCAACTTTTTTATCTCCGAACAGGTAATCGTTTCCTTATAATTGCCACTTATTCGAGAGGCATTTCCTCCGCAAACCCACGTCTTTGTAAAGCATTCTAACACTGCTGCTAAGTGCCCATAAAAACTGTATATCCCCCTTTGGTAATGTAAATTTCTTCACCCTGCGAATGTTGCTGTAGCCATTGATCGTTCCTCTTCGCATGATCCTTGACCCATTCGGGAAATATATCACTATTATCTGTATCATTATTATTAAACTCATCTTGTATGGTTTGTAGTATTTTAGGTGCAATCTGAAGTACCCCAACAAAGGCTGGAGGGCCAGAATGGCGAATATGATGACCCACCCAAAACGTCACGGCAAGGAGCACAAGTGGAGGGTGCAGCACTTTGGGAATGCATCCAATAAGTCAAAAAACAAAGGCAAGTCGGTCCTTTTGCGTAGAACACGACTGACGGGATTGGAGTCAGCGGAAGTTTCATTAACGGATAGACTGGTGATACGACCCACAAGACATTTACGGAGGAGGAAGTGGTGCACGAAATCGGCACAAAGTATGGCTTTTTGAGCCAAAACAGTCGGGAAAGCCCACCGAAAAGTGCAGCTAAGACCATAACTCTGTCCTAAACATTTATGCATAGGTCTTCATAGAAGTACCATTAGCCGTACGTAAGTTAGAGGAGATGCATCTATATGGAGGTCTACCTGAAGGTGGGACCTCGCTGACTTCAGCACCTGTCTATCAAGGGTAGTGTCTCTGAGTTGTGGCAGGTGACGCAGAGTAAGCAAATGCCCTGACCAGTGGTGGTCACCGCAGGTACGTACTGGTGTCATCGATTCTCTGACCGACCGGGGTCATGGAACGGGGCGGGGTGAAGCCAAGCGCCCCAGAACTCACGTTTGATGATAACAGCGAGAGTCTTCTCTGGCTGTGGGTGAGCCGTACTTACCTGACGGATATTACTGGGGATTCTGTTTAGGCGAAACTGTCTGTTAGATGGTGCTTGAGTTGGGCTTTCGGCTAAGGACACCATGAGCATCTTGACCTTTTTGACAAGACCGTACGCGGTGGCTGTAATGAAGGTAACGATTGATTCAGTTCGTGAGGGTGTCGCATAATTGACCTTCGGCTAGAAGGTTTCCCTAGCTTTATTAGCCTTTTCGGCAAGCTGTTCCGTGCCTCCTTATTTGGGAATGCACTGATTCTTCTGCGTATCACCTGGGAGGCGTTGGGGCCACATCACTTTCAGGAGACCATTTTTGATCTCAGAGGCTCCCAAAAGAGTGCGTACGTACCGAAGTAACTGTGAAGGTTTATGGTCTCCAAGCTCAGCTTCTGCTAAGAAATGGACATTTCGCTGTTTATCAGAAGCTCATCCAAGCTAATAACAGCCACTCCCGTGCTTAACCGAGGGCTGGCTTCTAATCCCAACATATTGTGCTCTTTGTGGACAATGTAGCAGGAGAATCTGCGACCATATAGTGAAATCTACTATTTTCCACAGTCACTCTGCACTGAGAAAATGTTGACTCTAGATGCTCAAACGGTGGCCCAGGGTTACCTCCCTTGAACAAAGCAAAAGAGACTGCCAGCTCATCATCCAGGGGGTTAAAATTTAGGGTCAACCACACTGCAAGTGGCAAAACAAATTAAACTGAGTCGGAAAAACGAATAGGCCAATACAGAGTAATACCAGAACTGATTGAAAAAATTGAGTTACCACTGAATAAAATTAATAATGATTCGCCGGTACTCAAAGATCGGCGGAAAAAGAAGTGGACAGAAGGCTTGACAATCTGGTGCTGAGGATCCCAGGTACCAACTAGATCTCGGGAATAGCCTGAGAAACGGCTGACAAGCCGGAAGTTCTGTCGCGTGCCAAAAGACTGTAAAAGTCAGTGAGAGGAAGGATGACCTGTGCCGAAATCATAATTATTACTTATACTTAATCGTGCAACACCCAGCACGATACTAGCCAGGGGAGCTGAAGAATAGACGGTCCGCAAGCAGAGCAGCCGAAGACGTTCTTCGATTGACAGAAGCCAACTGGCCTTACTGCTAGAAGATAAACGGCGAGGAGTCCCGTGGTGCCGGAGAATATACAAAGTGTCAGGACCTGAGTACCAGCAATTTGTTTTGCCTAAGAGAGTTCGTAGTCACGGATTGACACGTTCAAATTTAGTGATTTTGGCCCTCTACATATAATAGCTCATGATTTCTGCTGTAATATTCAGTCCTTTTGAGTACCAAGGGTAATATTTTGGAGTCAAGTCAACCAGTATTGCAATACTTTTACTTTATTTTCAGTGTCGTTTAGGAGATGGAAATCTTTTGGGGGCATGTTTAAACATATCGAAGCTAGATTCCACGCAAGAGTACTTCTACTGTTGTCACGAGGCAATTTATCAAAAAATCTGCTCATGCTAGGAGGCACAAGCCCCATTGCTAGGGCCTTATTTCGCGCTCACCGACGTCATTCTTGGCAGTAAACGTTTACCAGCAGTCTAGATAATCGACGGGAAAACATCAGCTAACGGTCGGCTCTTCGGAAGCCAGGGCTATAAAACCATTAGCCCAAACCACTTTTTCGACACCATCATTACATGCGGTAAAAAACTAAATCTTTGGAGAAAAATTCCGTTTTATTATGTGAGTCAATTAAAAACTGGGACCCGCATTGCTGGCAGAATGTCTAACACGACCTGTATGATGCAAGTAAAGCACTTGGGTGGTTGTTTTTACCGAAATATACAGGACCTCTTCACAGTACTTGGTGGTTCTTCACTCTATTCAAGCACGAAATATTTCTTTTCCCACCTATTTCGCCCTTGTCTGCACCTAAACTGTATTCCCTTGATACCTCAACATATCCATAAACCTCGATGATCGCATATTTCACCGGATACCGTTTTGCAATATCTTTTTTTTTCCATCTCATACCTCCCACCAGTATGTACCAGATACATCCGTAACGGTAACCAATCACCATATAAGAACTCGCCTTCCCAACCTTTGTATTTTTATGACCAAATTTGTTATTTTTCCCCTTGTCTGAATCCGTAATTCTTTCATGCATCTCCCTCCTAGGTTGTGTCCCGATTAGCAACTCCTGAATTAATCAATTTGGGGAATCCTTGCAAGCAAGCAGCTCTTCAGTTCCATTCTCGCAACTCCGAAGCACAACTATTTCTCGTGCCTTTTGTTCCATCACAGGTTTTCCCGCCCGGGAACTTTTGTTCCCGGTCTTCATCCTGTGTCATCTGCAGTGGAACGATCTGATTGGTCATCTCTTGCCCGGTTTTCTGCGGTCAGTACTCTCATCCTCTCCGTATATCTCTCGCCACAGGCATCTTCATTGTGTCATTCAGGCTGCGTTGCCTTTCCACGTTCCACCTAATATAGAGTTATCGTAAAGTCTTCATTTTCAATTACAGTTTCAAAACATGTGATATGCCAGCAACTGATCTTGCTGATCTACTTCTTTACTTCTCTTCTTCCTTATTTACTGTTACAACTGCTGCACCTTTGCACCACAGTTCTTCTAGCCTCCGAGTTACCTTTCCCCAGGGTCCTTTTGCACTTCTTCAACCGCCCTGTACCTCCATCCGCTCTGCCTTCTCCAGCTATTTTCACAGCCATCGTCTTATTGAACAAAGTAGGTCCATTTGTTATGGCTTCACCAATTTTCGACCGTCACCACATGCCAAACCTGCACTAATCAGATTAGTAGATTCATTTTTACCTGTTTTCATCAGTCCTTTCCTCCGTATTCCCTCACTTATCAGCTTCTGCTCACAGCTATCACTTCCGTCACCATGTCACCGCCCCTCATGATATGTGTCAACTTCGTCTATATCTGGGCCTCATATTTACCGTACCTCGATCCTTCAGCGGCATTGCTGCCATCTGACTCATTCTTTACGTCTTCCATTGCTAGCTCCCTGTTTTCAAGTTGACACCGTCCGTCTATTGCGATAGGGGATAGCTCGCGGATATCTAGTGTGATTTCTCCCCCACATCCGATCCACAGAAAGCAGCTGATGCATTCTATGTCGAGTTGCTTTCCTCCATAAACTGGCTTTCCTCAACCGTTAGGCATATTAGAGCCAAAACTTTCAAAATTGACAGACTTCGGCAAAAGACCTGTAAGCTCCATAACTCATTCCTGAGGAATCGAGATTTCTCTCTGACACTCAGAATACGCAGACTCTCCCGCGATCTCTGTGCGGCAACCGAGAATGGGCTGCTTTACGACAACCTCATAGAGTGAAGCTTCCTTCTAGACTGCCAAAATCTCGCAACTCGGACAGCAGTGACAACAATATCCTATTCCTTATCCAAAATGACACCCACCCTGACTCGCCAGAAGATATGGCTGAAGCTTTTAACTGCTATTTCTCCTCAGCTTTTACTACGGGCACTAACCCACAGCTATTCTGCTACCCCGTGCTTACACTGGATGCGACATCAACCATAACATTTACCACGGCCAACATCAGGAAATTCCTAGCCAACGCTAAACCATCCTATCATCCAGGGCTTGACGACCTTCCACCTGTCCTACTTCGATTTGGGGGACCTGACCTGGTGCTCCTTTTGAAGAACCTCTTTACATTATCAATGACATCCGAAACCTACCCGGCTCAATGGAAAGCCTCCTGTATAATTCCACGACACAAAAATGGGAGTTTGTATGAGCCGGAGAGCCATTGCCTCATAAACAACACTTCGATTGTTTCCAGGCTCATGGAGAGGATAGTAAAGGACCAGCTCGCAAACTTTCTGACTTCTCAAAACCTTATCAACCCAGTTCAGCGTGGGTTTCTAAAGTCCCGCTGGTGCCTCAAGTGCCAGATGGAATTCCACAAGTTAAGCACCTCTAAAGCAGACAGTGACAAGTCAATCATCGTCATCTTTCTCGACGACTTAGGCAACCGACCGTGTATCCCAAGCTCACTTACTGCCAAAAATTAAATTTTACGGAGTCTCTGACCCCCTTCTGTGTTGGCTATCGTCTTACCTCTCCGAAAGTTCCCGAACTGTCGTCGTCAATGGAACATCCTCTCGGCCCAAACGAATTACTAGCGGGGTCTTACAGGGTAGCGTTCTAGGTCCTCTGCTGTTTCTTATGTACATAAATGACGTCTTCCAATTAATGCATCATGGCATGACATTCATCTTTGCTGACGGCATAAAACTAGTCTTTACTTTTGAAGCACACTTCCTGCACTCAGCTGTCAATGATATTCTGTCAGACTTGAAGCCTCTTGATGAAGGGTGTACTCGATGGCTGATGAAGTTTTCGGCGGCTAAGAGCTCCCTTCTGTTTTACAGATGCCACTTCCACCCGGCTCCCTCACAGTAAATGGTCTGCCGATTCCCACGACTCACGTGGTAAGAGATCTGGGCCTGCACTATTTATGTTTTCTTAACTTCCATGAACAAGCGTTGACCCAAACTGGCAAGGCAAGAAGGATGGCTGCATTTATCCTCAGAAAATACCGTACTCACGAGAGCAAGCTCCTGATATTCAAGATACGGCCCAGGTCGCTGTTGAAATAGTGCCCCCTGGTCTTTACCTTGATGTGAAGGGCCGACCGGGTCAATATAGAGAAAGCGCAACAATCATTCACCAAAAAATTAATTGGCACCTCTTTTAACCCTAACTATTGAGCCAGGTGCGAACTACTCCGGCTTGAACCAATGTGGTTACGTAGTATCAAGCTCAATCTTTCATTTCTGTTTAACTTTCTGCACTCAAAAATCTACTCGTCTGATAACCCACTTGGTTCCTCTAGTGAGACTCCCTACTCCCTCCGTCACAGACATTTCATCATTACAACCCCAAATTTAGGCTCCTATTCAGACCTAGACATTTTTCGGTTGTCTACCTCAGCCTCTGGAAAAAGCTTCCTGACTCACTGCGATCGTGTTACACGCTAAAACAATTTAGAGGAGCACTGTGCAGAATCCCAGATGCATCGTCTGTAATCAGCATGCTCCGCAATAACATTACCATGGGCGGAGCATATGAAGATTGTCTTGATTATTAGGCTACGGTGAGACACCGTCTTTTGTGTCCGACTCCTTTCTCACGACACGTCTGATAATCACACCCACGTATAAAGACGTATATATATATATGCATATACATATACACATATATACATATATATGTCTTTGGTATGCTTCACCCACGTCCCTTCTCCCCCTTCATCAGATCGTGCCCTTTTACACCATAACTTGCATACACATATTTCGTCCGCAATTAAAAACCAGACCAAATCTCTGTTAAAACCATGCCAATTCGGTAGATGTCGCCCCACTTAGACTCACTGTTATGCCTGGTGCTCTGTTCCCACATATGCTTGCCTACCCCGCCTTCCTCAGTTCCAACCTTTTTGGGTTCCCTGCAAAACCTGACCAGCTTGCTGATGTCCATTGCAGTAGTAAATACACGGTCGGAACAGTTATACTTTGCGGCCTAAGCTCCGACGATACTCCGGTATTGATATGCCTACGCTTCACAGCTATGGGCTAAATCTCACCTGTACTGGTTGACGGAATTAAAAACGTAATCGTCGCACTTTTGTAGCTTACCGTCCACAACTTCACCTTTTCTATGTTCTTCTCGAGCTCACGTACTAATAATGATGACAACAGTCAGAGGTGATTTGTCTGCTACCTTGCTGACTCACCTACCCATCCAAAATGTCTACTGACACTAGCTCTCTTAAAAAAACCGTCTTGTCTTCCAGCGATAGGTGCTCGCCTTTGCCTAATTCCTCTGTCTCAGGCTAGAACTCAGCGGCCTCATCCTGCTTTTCTTGCACCTTTTTCATATATTGGAGTTCTGCCACGCAGGTTACTACTCTTCAGTAACTGAGTCTCACCTCTCCGCGCATATGCTCATGGTAAGTTAAGACCCCACTCCAACCGGAATTCGTATACCCCTGATTTCTCGCAACCCAGCCGAATACAAGCACTTTCGCTTTCATATGAAAAAGCCTCAACTTAACATTGAGTGTTTTCCTTCCTTTTCACTGTTTTCCGTCCCCGACCAGAGCTGGTGAACCGACCAGACGGCTATCTTCCTATTCCTCTTCGAGATCATACCCCCTACAGTTGTTTTATTCTTGGTTCCCAAATGGACCCCCTCTCCTCATCCACCACTTACCTGATATCGCTCTAAATCTCCGCTATCACCCAACTACCCCAGAAAACTATTAGTCTCCGTCAAAGAATCCCCAATAAATCTGCCCACTGGCCAAATGATAAATAAATGTTCGCATAACAAAATGTTCACCGTCTTGTTTCCATCAAATCGATAACCATAACCTACAGCTGGATCACTCTCCAGGCTGCCGCACTCCTGATCTCTTTCAGATCGCATTGGTCACTTGGGTAGTCATTGGCCAACTCGGCGTCACTCCCGGATTACCGTAAGGGCTAAATGATTTGACTAATCGGATTGACAATGGTGTAAACCTACACTCTCGCCTGCCGACGCTATATGAGGCACGGTACACGACTGGCCAGTGATCATAATCCTATAACCGGAGTAACAAACCCTCATTAAAGTCTCACCGGATGGCAGAGTTGATCCCTAAAACCAAGCTTCACCCCACAGCCGCTGTACTTTTATTTCCAGTACCCCATTCGAACTGTTCAATTCATTCCGCGTTGCAGTACGAAACCAATGACCGGAACCCAGCCCTTGCCGCTGCGTTCCCAACCTATTCTGCACACTTCGTCAAACTAACCCTTTTTTGCCCGCTACCTTCTCCATTCCACACGCCATCACCTGCAACCAAGGTCTTTATGAAACAGAATACCAGCCAACTGCAGCCAACCAGAATTTGGCTGATAATTCTTTTATCACATATGCAGAAGAGTTTTATCATTACATTCTTCCAACTTCTGTCTAGCCGCATCAGTAGCATTTGCCCCCGCTAGTCTGTTTCTTCAACAACTTCTCTTTGAAAGCCCTTCTGCCTCCATACACCATCCATGCTCTTCAAAAGTTCACTGCATTCCTTGTGAATTTCTTCGCTTTCATGTGAATTTCCACATGGAAACTTAAATCACCAACACGAAAGGTCTGTCCTATTATCACTTTTGACTCACTCGCATTTATTTTGCATATGCCCCCCTCAATTAGTTACCCAATGCTGGATCAATCTTCTATATTTTGCTGGCCTCTCTGACCGCACGTTGATAGCCCCATGCGGACTTTACTTTAAATCCTGTCCTTTGGTAACTCTCCCGCCTGGTTACTCGTTAGTGACCGTCCATTTATCCAGTTGGTACACCTTCGCATCCATTTCTGGATGCCATGACCCGTCGCAGCCAGTTTTCGGCACCCATAAGGCGTATCGTGTATTATTCCTGCCTCAACTTGCTGTCCTGGTTGTGATATCCGACGCCCATTATTTTTCTGATCCTTGCCACCACTGCACTTTTTAACATTCACCAGTGCCGCTTATATAAATATTCTCACGTTTGTCTAGCTACCCACACTGGCCTCCCCGAATCTGAAACCGGTTTTTAATTCCCGCTTTAACCATCACCCCTTTAGTTCACTCAAACACTACACCGCTTTACTGTCTTATTTCGGTTAATGTGTGATACCCGAATCTAGATTTGTGAATACCCCACATTGTTATGTACTGCTGCATTCTTTGATCTCGCCTTGTGCATGTGCCTTCACCACGGTCAGGGAATATATAATCATCAATCAATTAACTCAATTCTTTGTTCTTCCCTTCTTCTTTTTTCTTTTCTCTTTTCTTCATCGTTTCTGGAAACTGTAGTTTCTCATGCAGATTTTCAGTCCTCCTCAAGTAAAACTCCCAGGTTTTGTTCTCCTCCAGCTGGCTCAGCCAGCTGTTTCATCCGGCCTTGGCTTTAAAATCTGTCGGGAAAATATTCGAGCCCATTACTGGGTTTACTTAAACCACCCCCATTACTCATTAGTGTGCAGAGATTTATCTCCCTCTCACCTCCCATCTATTTCTTCCTACCGCTCCTTTGTGTTGTGTATTTCTAAATTCTCATCAATTTTGTCTCCAGTTTCTTGGCTTATAAAAGTTTTGACCATACGTAAAGCATGCTTCTGGCGCCTCAGAAGTAAACTGTTTTTTATTACTATTATTATTATTATTTTAATTCCGAAGCTTGCTTTGGTGAAACATTAAACCATAAAATTGAAAGCGGAATTCGGGTTTCAAGGACTTGTGCGTGTACACGCGATATAGTTTGGGGGAAAGCTTTCAAGCGAATTTTTATGGTAGCGCCCGGCAAATTTAAACTCAAGATCTGATGATCGAGCAGGCCGACTTCAGGTGCGGGTGATTGGGATTTGTAAGGATTTACACAAATCTTAATAACGAAGGACTGCCCTACCAGAAAACTAGACCGTACCGAAGGATACTTGGTCACCGTAGAAAAGAGCAAAAGAGAATCTCCCGAATGAGAAGTAAACAAACAGTAGAGCTTCGCTGTGTATGAAAGAGGTCAGGATTGAAAATCAGCCGAAGAAACGGAGTGGTATTACGGGCATAGAATGAGAAAAATCTGTAGATAACAGTAGTATCATTCACAGGCATTGTATGGCTTGAACCAGTTGTATGCCGAACGGACAACACACTTGATGAGCGGTAGCTTAAGCGATGTTGAAGGAATTGGCCGGATAGGAACACATAAACTTATAGCAGATGGTCTACTTTCGGGATAGTGGATTATAATGCATTAGCATGAAGATCGGAGATGGCTATAAACCGATATGTGGTGCTTAGCTAAGACAGTGGCAGGGACGCACCTTGCAAAAGAAATGATCAGTTAAGTGAAAAGTGAAAGTTTAAACAGTGATGCTCCTTATCAAAATGCCACATCCGTTGACAAGAGTTTACAAGGACCCGAAGTGTCGGAGACAATCCATCGGAATAGAGCCTTGGATAAGAAATTCACAAATCAACAGACGAATGGATTAGCAATGCTCGACAGCTGCATAAGGGCGGATGGTATGATAAACCAAATGTATTATACTTGCGGATGGTTGTTGCCTAGGTGATGGTGGGAGGATTGGCCGCATAGAAACATTTAAGCTTTGAACAGATTATCAACTTTCAGAAAAGTGGAATATAATGAATCTATATGAAAGTGGGAACTAGCGATAAGTCGATATGTAGTGCGCAGCCTCGACAGTAGCAGGGACACAGCTGGCGAAAATAAAGAAGTGTCAGGTAGAAGACCATCGATTGGCGTTCCGTCCAAAAGGCGAGTCACTTGGTAACGACAGAACAAAACCCTGTGGTACATGTGCTTATCAAGCATGAATACGTGGGACATAATACTTGTGGACATGAGCTTATCGCAAGCTGTGGGGCCGATAGAAAGAGCAGACAATTACAAAATCATCGACTGTTAGGAAAGTCTAGAGATCTTTTTTGCAGTGAAATTAGTTGTGTAAAGAGTGTGGTGCGGAGGGGAAAGGCAAAAGTAAGTGTGTGTCATTTTCTGAAAGTATCGATGAAAATGGTAAGGAGAAACGAGTTTCATCTTGGGTAATGGCTTAGTTTCCGAATAGAACGGGTGAGTATTTTCATCAAACCCCGGGAAAGTGGACTGTGAACTATGAGCCAAGAATGTCGATGAGTTTTTAAATGCCCAATAATTATTCTCTGAGGAAAGTGAATTTTGCTGGACATAAAATGCTCTAAGTTGTAATGGAGAAGTTAAAAGAAAGCCTGATGCTAAGTCGATGTTACATGGAGGCGATCGCAGCCTGTTTGCAGCATTTCGAGTGCATGAAAGGTGTTTTCTAAATTCGAAGCCGGTGCTGAAGGGTAAGGCTGACAGAGCTCTAGACACCCAACCTGAAAACAGTTTCTGGGGGCGGGAAGTACCATCCACCAGCCTGGTTGCGCCCGCAAATTGGTGCGGAAGTCCTGCATGCCCGACTTCGGCTGACCGAAGTGGTTGATCTGACCACACCCAGCACAATCGGGATTTCCACCTGTGATATTGATGAGATCACAAAGCTGTACAGACGGAGTAGTCCAAGAGTTAATGACCAGATTGAAAGGGACCCCAAAGAAAAAGGCCAATGAGGGAGCGATAGAATAACGGATGGGTATCAGATTTTTAGCTGCAAGGGTAGGCCAGATTTTCCACCAGTGTCATCTCCAGGTCATTCTTAGGCATCAAAGGGGAGACGCGCACCAGTTAGTGTAGAGAAACAATAAAATAGAGACTCAGTCTGGGATGCTCCCAGCTGAGGGTAAACGGTGAAGGGTGAAAGGAAGCAAATAGTAATTTAGATGCTGGGACCACTTTGGGAAGAAGGAGGCGATGTGCTATTGGGAGTTGAGGGAAATATAAAATTAAAAACCAATGCTAGGAATGAGGATGATGGTGATTTGGAGATGAATGGTGGTTTTTGGACTTGTATTCTGGGTTTTATTGCCGGGGCAAAGTCAAAATGTGGAGCGGGGCCCGTTTGGACCGAGTAAAGCAAATTATGCTTAAAGGAGATAAACAAGAGATGTTAGAGCACGTGGATAAGGAGGACCTGTTAAAGGCAGTGTACTTGGTGTAAACCACTGTATGGGGCACTAATATGTTGACAAACGAGAAGGCACATTTGGTAAGTGATGTTGGAGTTACGGAGAAAGTTACCCGTATCATGCTTTCTTCGCTTATTCAACAGTCCAGGTAACCTTTATGAGCTTGTTCAAACGTAGTGAATGTATCGGTTGATCTTAGTACTTTGATTACTTTTAGATATTTTTCCACTACAATTTTTAATCGGTCTAGCGTCTGACAGATCGAACTATCTCCAGGGAGCCTGTCTCAAACTCGGGAAAAGACAGTGATTAAGAACATTTCTCTTGGTTATATCCTGGAGAATGGAGCATTATCGGTATGACTTCGGTTACGAAGTGTGTAAGGCGCTTCTAGAACGAAACGTAGATGAATGTTGGACGTGTGTGATCTAGAACTTAGGGGGTCGAATATAATACCAAGATTGGGCTTTATATGTCTTAGCCAAAGGGGTTCGTGTTTCTGCAGCTTACATCTCTCTTCGTGATTCAAGGGAGAGGACTGGCCAAGTGATGACATGATGAACAGCTGCTAGACTCTTTCGATCTAGAGTCGATCAGATTAACGCATGTGAGTGTTTACTAGAGGGAAGTACTCAAGCTCCGGTCTGGCGTGGGTTTGAAGATCAGAAGCTGGCCATTGCGCATTCTACAGGTTCTGCCGATAGGGGCTATCGTTCTCTTGGTCTTAGTTACTAGGTGAGGGGCTTGTTCTTGAAAGGGAAAGGTGCTGGAATACTGTAGGCCGAGATATTCTAACAGCGGAGTATCAGGAAATTACTATTCGTTTAAGGTGCGAGATTCGGGAGGAATGTGACTTTTATACGTGAGAATGGCACTCTTAGCAGCGGAGAAGCTTATTTTCCTGGTGTGGCTGCATATTTCGGGAGCGTTCAAGCCATCAGCAATTACGGTAAGAGTAAAGACCAAGGTATGGGGTTCAATGGAACAGACAATTTTTATATCATCGGTGAATAAAGGTGCGGCGCTACGCCGTGTTACTTTGAATACGTTGTTGGTGTGGAGAACAAATAAAGGTGGGCCTCACGCACGGCGTTGTCACATTTTTCGGCTGGCTGGGGTGATGAGAGGTAGCCCTCAGTGTTTGTTGCTTGCGATCTCATGCTAAGCTAGGGTGACGACCAAGAAAATAGTGGGTCTGTTATGCCATAAGATTTAACCTGGGTTAGCAGCTGAGCACGAGGCACGCGATTGAATGCCTTTGTCATATCAAGGAAGATAACGATGAATGCCTCGCTAGAGTCAGCCGAAGTTGTAATTATATTAGGAAAATCAAGTTGGCAGGTCAGACATGACCTAGACTTTAAGAAGCCATGTTGGTTGTTGTTTGTTAACCCGTGGTTGAGGATTAAATGGACAGTCTTATCTTTAACTACTCTTTCCGCTGTCCTCAATATAGCGGAAGTGTGGCTTATGGTGCGGCAATTAGTAGGGTCTTGTGAGGCCTCATCCTCATGGGGGAGAGTGGGAACTGATGTTTTCCACTGGGATGGTAAAATGCTTTGTGAGATGGAGAGGTTGAGTAAGTTCAGCAAAGGCATCGCAATGTCCGGGTCGCCAAGACGAAACAGAGCTGGGAGGATACTATGGAGTCCGGGGTGGGCCAGAAGTCAGGTGGTATTTACCAGCTTCCTGCCTTCACTAGCTGACAATGCCAGGGTTACCCGGGTACGGGCAGTCATCGAGGTAAAGTCCCGGGTTGGATTGCCGTGGTCCGTTATGAGGGTAGAATCGAAAAAATATTGGATGTCTTGGCGACTATTTGCGGCGGGCTAATATAAATGTTCTCTGATGGGAGCTGGTTTAGCATTTTGGTTGTAGAGCAAGTGCTTTGAGTGTTAATGAGACCGGAAAGATGGGCCAAATTATTCGGCTGGTTAAGAGAGTGAAGTTCCTGCATTCTCACCTTGTTATCCTTTTTGCTTGGCAAATGACGTGAGAGGTGGCCAGGGCAAATGAAGATAGGTCGTTGGGCCTTTCGTAAGCATGTTGTAGCTTCTGAAAGTCACGTACCATTCTTTGTCACCGGTTGGTCGTTTTCGCACTGACTTTGACTGTCTCCGGTGAGGTGACGTTTATAGAGAATAATAAGTTAGAGCACATCATATCCGACATTAGCTGAGGATCAGACGATAGGATGAAGTTAACCCAGGTCTGATTACATAGGATAGCGAGTAAAAAGTCCCAGTTTGCATTTTAGAAGGATTCCTAATTTTAAATACTTTCGTAATGAAGCATTTGCACGGAGAATTCACATGTAATAACCCTTTGATCACAACCAGGCGTGGCTAAAGACGTTTGTCCTTTTACCCCTGAGGCCTTAGGTAAAGATAAAGTCAAGAGTATTGATCCCTCTGGTGGGTGATGATATTTGATGCATCCACCGGCCTGCACAAATGAATGAGGTAGGACTGCATAAATTTGGAGATTTTTAAGTTGCGCAGCAGATGCCAGGAAGGTTGAAGTATACGGCTATGTTCTAAGCAGCCCGTAGGATTTCAGTCGCGTGGCAGGACCCATCGGTGACTGTATTTGCGTCACCCGCGTTACAGCACGGCGGACAGCGAAGACAGCTAATGAAAATCAGTACCTGAAGCAGCGGTATAGGGATCCAAATTGAGCCTTGGATCTTGTCAAGGACAAGGAGTTGGAGTATGTGTGTTCCAAGGCTGTTGTTACTAAAAGCAGGACATCCAATTTCACGTCTCTCAGATGTTTTTAGACAATATATTATAATTTTGGTGTAGAGATGTGTTGGAAAGGAATTTTATCTTTACTCCGAGTTTCATTGCCAGGATTACGTCCGAGCGAGGCCTTAGTGCAAAAGAGCCGACGGATAGAGTTTCGCTCACAGGCGAACAAGCAATAAAAAGCACTATTGTAAAACTGTCATTTTGAAGGCCAAGATATATGTTGCATGTATCGTCCCTTAAGTTGGCTGTTAGGTTGGGAGAAACTCCAGCCACTCTTGAACTATAAGGTGGTGTGGGGTGGGATATGGTACTCGAGGAGGCGGAAGATTCGCAGAAAGCGGAAAAACTGAAAAATCCGGATGGGACTGCATTGAGTCCGAGAGCTCACGGCTAGTTGGCAAGCCACTGGCAGCCCAAGTTGATGCGGAACCCAGGTCTAAACGAGATTTCTCCTCGAATTCTGTGCTTCTAGCAGTGAGCCAAAATATAAATACGTAACAATCGTACCTTTGGCGATGTGCTCCAGTCGCTATCCAGACAAAAGGTAGTCAAGGTCACCAATAAACCCTTTACAGGAGATGAGGATGACCAAAAAGGATAAATGAAAAGTTACTATTCTCTGTTCCGGGTAAGCATTGTAAATTCTTCAAGCCTAAAGTAGCTCGCTGGACAAGCTTCTGAGCATCCTGGATAAGTTTCAGTGTTAAATGATTGAGTGTCTACCATACGTTAACGCGAGCTGGAGAATAAAACCGAGCCGCCATAAATGTGTCTCGGGTCAGCTCGAGTCATTACCATGTCAAATGTCCACAAAGTTATTTTGATAGGAAAGCACAACAATAAAAGAAAAACAATAAATGCATCAAAAGCAGAAAATGATGACGAATAAAAAAATGTCAGCAAGGACAAGGTTTGATACAACAGCCCAAAATCCGTTGATAAAATGCGCAAAGTTCACAAAAAAGGTGATTTCAGCACCTTCGAATGTTTCACCGACCGCTCAATTTACCACAGATGGGCAATTTTATGGAACACCGGATTTTGTAGGACATACAGAATTACTCCTGTTACCTCCCCTCCTTTGGGATGTACAAGGACTCACAGCAGTAAGGCTGCACAAATCTTAGCTCACGAAGCCAAGCTCTAGCTAAGGCCGTCAAGCAAGGACAAATTTGCAAGTCTCTGCAAGCAGTCCCCTTCTATGGGCGCAATTGAGAGATTTGGCATGTTCCATTAGAATCTCTCTGGCAACCGTCTATCACATTCTGATATCACTGTCACCGATTTGCTTTTTCAGCGACTACGAGAATCAAGTCTTCCTTGATAATGATATTCATTTCACGATTATGCTCGGGGTGCACGTGCGGAAGCATGATCAGTCAGTACGAAGGTTAAGAACAAGATACAATGTCCACAGATTCGCGAAAGAGGAACTGCAAGTGTCTTTGTCCGTATAGCAAAACTGAGAGCGGTTTTCGTGGAGTTAAATGGCGTGGATTCATAAGATAGTTATGGATCACCCACGAATTCAAACGTGAGCGGGAAGTGGCCACTAGCAAACATGATGAAACAGGGGAGTCGATGCTCAGAACATAAAACAAATAATGTTCTGAGGATGGCTACTCTCGTTCATAAAAATAAACACCAAATGAAGCCAGAAAATCAACTACCCAGCTGGCAAATGTTATTACATCACGAAGGTAAAATTCCGGGATATCGAGAGTCTCACCATAATAAAATGAAAAATGGGCTCGTGGATGTGAGAGACAGTGAAGTTCGCAGGATTTGCAACCAAATAACTATGAATGGAGGAAAATCAAGAGGCCTCCAAGTGGGGTACCAGAATAGCACTTTTCCTCTCTTTTGGGCATTGCCCAGCGGAGCTCTCGGATGGCGCACAGAGCTGATATATTTCAGAAAGGATAATGCAAACCTTCCCAAGTTATCAGGATTAGTTTATATATGTACATGTAACTGTGGTACTAAGTGAGGAGAGAAGTGTACGTGATACCCCGCACTTATTTCAATTTATTGCATGCTTCCGTGATTGCTTGGCCCTATTGGTTTTCCTCGTTCTTGGCCGGTGGGTCCGTGTTTTCATCGGTGCATTATTACAGCTTTTAATATGAATGCAAGCTTGTCACAGAAGGTCAGTGTTTAGACTATTTCTATATTGTTTGATCGTCTATTATCTATGGCTTAGGCATTACCGGCGGGATAAAAAAAACCCTGAAGAACTGGCAGCAGCCTCTGACTAGGTGGCTTGAATACCGCCATGGGCAAAGGTTAGACAAATTGGGCCTATCCTCTTTGTGAGGTAGATCAAGAGGAGACCTGACAGAAATGCTCAAAACTGTTAAGTGAGTAGGCTCGCCGGCCAAACCTTGCGAGTCTCTTTTTGGACAAAAAGCGGTAACGGACTGCAAGAGTACGGACTCCACCTCACCAAAGGTCGTGTGAGAACTGGGATTAAGGGTAAACTTCTCACTGTGAGGTCAGTTGACGAGTGGGGTCAGCTAACGGAGGGGATAACTGGAACAACTTCAACAAAAGCCTTTACACATAGACTGGATAAGGCCTGAGGCGGATTGTTTGGTAGAGGCATTTATCAGAACCCCCTCCACCACACTCCTCTCTCACCTTCGTTCTTTTCCCATGAGGTAACTGTTTAAGCAGAGCTGAAGACTAACGGACTTACCCTAGACTGAAACCTTGCTGAAGCACAGCTGCAGGTCTAATGAAACATTTTCCGTCCAGCAGTCCCCAGACTGGCCTACGAAGAAAAGAAGGCTCTTCGTAAAGTGGAAGCACTTGGTGATAAAGTGGCCCACTCAGTTAAGAAATCGGGATACCTGGCGGACTGCTTTCGAACCCTGGAAGCTGGATTAAACTTAGGTGGAGTGTTCCTTCAGCACGTAAAAGAGGAAAGATTTTCACTCTCGTTGACGGAACGCTAGTAATTATTTCCTGGGAAATGAGTAATAATAATAAAGTGATCACCAGTCTAAACCTATTCTGTCTTCATTGTTTCAGCACTGTAGGTCACATTTGGTTGCGCCGAGAGTTAATGGCAGAGTAAATAGAGGAGCTAGTGGGAATTGGACCCGTGAGGCCCCGTTCAGCGCGATACCAGCTGGTGGGAGAGCAGAACCCTGTGCCCCAGAGAAGAATCTCGGAGAGAGGTATTTTAACGAGTTCATGTACTCTGATTTGTTGAACAGCCAAGGCTGCTTGCACTTCAGTTTTATCTGCTGAAGAGGTGCCACAACCTATTCCAGACGGTCACGTGGGGCTTCGGCAAAAACTTCATCGAATGCGCATAGTTTACCTCATTAGGGTGTCCCTCAGCCTTGTCTCTCGTTTGGTGTTTTCTTGCTAGTAGCGGGGTTGTGACGCACGACCACTTTTTCCGAAATCCATATCGCTGTCGGCTCAGTAGGTAGTTCCCCCGATATGCTCCCCGGGGCCGAGTGGCCAGTGTGCTTTCCTTGGCCTTTTCTACCAGGATTTCAGGTGTGCGGATTGACATCTGACAACCTCTGACCCTACTCACCACCTCACAATGGAGCACCAAAAGCTTTCTTTAGTCCCTAGGAGCCGCCTAACTGATGACAAAGCGTCAGACAATCTTGTGACTAACTGAGGTAAGAGGCCGGCCAGCTCCTTTAATATTGAAGGGTATAAGCCCCCAGGTGAGGGAGATCTTTCGGCTTTGGTGGTACATTTGATTGCAGCCACCTCCTCCTAAGTATTTTCCTCGCACGACGTAAAAGACATTTTCGGTGCATTCTGTGTAAGGTGATGGAGCATTGGCCTAGGCGTACTGCCTAACTAATGCATTTGTCTTGTGCTAATCTGTAGCTCACCGGAAACTTCCTTTATGTGGTGCCGGAATGGCAGGTATACGCCATGCTCATCGTTGCAGACAAGCAAAAAACGCTTGGGCGCACGAACCTAGTCCTTTGTTATTGTCTCCAGGGGTGTATGCGTAGCTTTCCTAGACCAAGCTCAGAGAGCTGATTAGGCATGCTGAGGGAGCGGTCACAAGGCTCTGTGGTTGCCTTACCGGCTCCACGAGCGTCTCCCACAATCCGAGGACTTGTGCTTCCAAATTCAAACCAAGGTGGATCTCTTGCTCGGTGTCGCTACCCAAAAGAGGGAGCAGAGTACTGAAATAATTGAAGAGTTTCATTCTCAACAGCTATTTAAGCCCCCACATGTGCCATACAGATCTTGGGAAAAACGCATAGCTCAGTGTGAGGCACTTTGGGGAAATGTGAGGCAGTTCACACGCATCCTAAAGCCAAAACAAAACTAGAGCTGATTATAAAGGTGCCGAATTTTAGAATGAAAAACTTCGCAAACTAAAACCTCAAATATGCCATCGCAAAGGCCCAAGGCTCCAGCCAAGTTGACGAATTGAGAAGATAAACACGTGGGCCACAGATGCTAAGCAGCTATAAAGAATCGGCACATTGGACAAAAATGGATAAAATCTGGGGCCCAAGTATATAAGCGGCAAAAACCTCAAGTAATATGTATTATCGAGCATTTTGGTGGATCCAAGATATTTTATTTTCCCGGTGGATCAATCAAATTTGACAATGACACTGAGGATGAAGTCGCCGTGACTTGTTTGAATGACTTTCGCCAAACGCTGAGTCAGCCCTATAAATGGGGTACAAACCTCACTCCGCTCTTCCTTTTGAAGGTCAGTTCCACACGGTCACTGCCGTCTAGTAAAGATAGGGGTGTCTGAGCGGAGTAGCACCTCTAAGTTGATTGACTGCTGTGTTTCTTTGGGAATCCTTTATCTCCTCGGTCTCTACCATTCTCCTGGCTCTCTCCTGAGGCTCCGAAAAGCAGAACGACCCATCAACGGTCAAACCCTGGCTAACCGCTCGACAGGCGGGCTAAACCAAACTGAGGGTGATTGGGTTCTAAGAGGCTTCGGCGAGAGGATGTTTGGCATTCGAAGACGGAATTTCTCGAATAAGCGGCTGAGATCTACTGATCCAACGGCCACAAAGGAGAACTTTTCAATTACCACATTCCGCATTTCAGAAAAGACGACTGAACCATATAACAGACTTTCTGCTCCTCTGGAAACCCCTTGCAGCCTTGCAGTCAGCACTTGGGTTTTCAAGCTCTGGAGGTGCAACCCCGAAGGAGAAGGCCGGACGGTGCTGGGACGAAAGCTTTGTTCCCTACTTTCGCGACTCTCTACGATAATTCACGAAACCCCACATGCTCATCGTGCTACGGTGTCCCCAGTAAGCGACTCGCCTCATGGCCCGGCTGTAGAGATGATAAGACGGCAGGCTAGGATTATTCGCTGAGGGAAAAGGACACACCTGGCATTTTGGAATGTAAGGAAGTTTCTAGACGTCGGCAATCAGTGTATTACAATGCGGACCCTATATTACTCTGACGTGGATATTGCTAGCCTCTCGGAAACACGCCTGCCTAACTCAGGTAGCCAACAGCTAAAGGTCCCGAGGGTGGACACTTCTTACTGGCTCTGTCAAAGCGGCCTGAAAGAAAACTCTGGTCTCTACGGTTTCGTATTTGCTGTGAGTAAGCTGCTAAAGAGGCAACGCTCTCTTGAAAACCAATCTCATCTAGACTTGCTCTGGAAGGCTCCTAAGGCCCCCTCTCGACTTGACGATGATTACGATTTATGCTTCAATCAATTCGGCTAAAAAACCAAAGACAAATTCGACAATAACTTGCTGAAGGTTATCAACCGGGTTTCAAGGCTCTACGTACCTTCCATCGCAGGAGATTAGAATGCTCGCCGGCAGACGGGTCCACTCTCCGTACTCCTGGTAAATTCGGTCTTAGTCAGCGTGGTCCACTGATTGTGTGAGCCGACTTCCACAGAAAGTTACTCTGTGGTACTCGAATTCAACCCCCTCTCAAAAAGCACCTCCTCTCATGGTGCTCCGATGACGGTCAGGCAGAGCACCAGCTCAACTACATCCTAGTGGGATCCTGTTGGGCTTCGTCTAAGGAGGGTTTCTGGGCTTACTTAAGTGCAAAGCGGGTAATACGGAAAGCACCGACCAAGCCCTCTAACGCGTGCTTCGCAACTCGTCTGTCTACACCTCCTAGGGTCTCGTCATCCTCCCCCGGATAAAAATTACTGCCCTAAAAAATCCAGAGAAGCGAGAAGGGTTGTCAACAGCAATCACAACTCAGCTTATCACCGCAACCAAAGCACAAGACGAAGTTTCCGCGGAAGAGCAGTGGAGTCAAGTGAACGCGACAATCGAGGAAGCTACCCGGACGGTGCTTGGGAGAACAAAGAGACGGTCAAAAGACCGATTCCCTGAGAACACACTACGGCTGTCTACCAGAGCGCAGGAAGCCTGACTGGCAAGTGGTGATGAAAGCTGCAGACCGTAAGGAGAGGCCGCACGCTCCGCTAGGGCTGATCGCAAAAGACACTGAATAGAACTAGCCAAAAAAATGGAGACCGAATCTGGAAATGGCAAGTATGGTGAATTGTTCCTCGGCACTTACAACGTCACGAATAGGTCCCGCATACAAGCTTCTCTTCTTCGTGGGACTGCTGGAAATCTAAAATTGGAACAGAGTAAGAAAATGGACCAAGGGTCAAACACTTAGGTCACTAGCCCAACCGGTCTACAAAAGTCCCGATGGACCAATTAATATCAGTCCCTCCAGTCCAGCACAAAAGTAACAGTGACTAGCCCAGTACTGCGGAAATCACGGAAATAACTTTCAAACCGGGGGACAGAAATTCCGTTGGTGGAGATAGCATCCATCCGGCAGTAAACAAAGCAAGTTCATCATCGATTAACAGGTTGTGTACTTTTTCTGTCTCCATTTGGCAAGAGGCAGGATTTTCCCTTGAGTGGGGAACGTCCATTCTGCTGCCCATTCCGAAGAAAGGCGATAAATGCACAAGTGAGAAATACCGAGGGATTAGCTTGATCGGTGTGGCTGCAAACAATATTGGTATGTTGTTATCAAACCGTTACTCTCAGACGAGAGGCCAGAGCATAGGTCCAAACCAAGCGGGTTTCTGCAGTGGCAGAGGCTGCGTGGATCAAATCTTCACGCTGCCTCGAATGCAGAAGCACAGCTAAACGCTTCAGCTGCCGACGGTGGCCTGCTCCATCGACTTACGGAGCTCCTTCTATTCGGTAAACCAAGAGTCCCTTTGAGCCGTAATCCAATTCGGCGGGATGCCTGCTAAGCTTTTAGGGTTGTTAGGGGTACACGTTTAAAACTGGTGCTAGGGTTTGTGTTTACGGCTCATAGTCCTGCGAGTTTGCACTAACTACCGGATTTAGACAGAACTGTCTTCCTTCTCCGGTGCTGTTCAACTCTGCCACTGATTGGACAATATTCTACACGTTACGTGACTGCCCTGGCATTCAGCCTAGCCAGGAACCATACATCTCGGATATGGAGTTAGCGGATGATATTGTCACGCCGGGAGACTAGCCCTCTAAGCTCCCACCGATCCTTGACCAAATCAATTCTTTTGCGGGGCCCATTGGACTAGAAGTGAAGTCAACCAAAACTTAAGCCTTCATAACCCAACTAGGCCCCACAATTCAACGAATGTCCATCAATGACAAACCCGTGGAGTACTTCCCCCCATTCAAATACCCAGGCTCAACTCTGCTTCTGAACGGCTAGGTGAAAAAGAAGGTGATATTACGGATTCAGAGCGCCAGGATAGCCTTCGTTCAGTTAATACGAAAGCCGTAGACTCGCAGTGAAATCGGCTTAAGAAACTATGTTCGTATTTGCTGTGCCGCCTCCAGCTCCGTAACCATCTACTGCTGTGAAACCTGGCTATTACTAGCTGGAGAAACCAGAAGGCCTGAGGTTTTCGACCACTAGTGCGCGCGGCCAATCCTAAAAGTCAAGTGGCGAGGCGGGGTGTCCGACGAAGAAGCAAGGAGACGATGCTCTGAAGTCGATGGTGTCGAAGTACTTCCTTAACCTTGACGACTGAATTGGTTCAGCCAAACCCCTCGGCCACCCGAGCCGGGGGCATCCAGACAAACACTCTGCCTTAATACCCGCCTAAGTCGGAGATGTCGCCTTGGTGGGCCGTTCGAGAGATGGACATTAACAGTAGCAAAAACAAAGTTTCTATGCCTTTGATCAATCTATGGAGCTCAGCAAGGGAGAATATACCGAATCATGGTCCGTAAAGAGCTCGCCTCCAACCCATGCGGGTGTTAAGCAATGATGCCTGATATCCAGGGAGCCAACTTATTTTCTTGCAGGAGACAGTCGCGTAGAAGTAAAAAGTGGGAGTAAGTGAAGGTAGGCACCCTCTGTGCTCCAGATCGAAACATTCGAGTTATTATCAACTTTGGAACAGACTTTTAAAGACCTTCGGTTCTGGTTGAAATTCAGACGTGTTGGTTTGGGGGAAGCTGCTGTGCAGATGACAAGGTCTCACAAGGCAATAATCCTCTCTAGACTTACGACAACGGTTCGTACTCAAGCCAGAATTTATGGAAGGTCAGCTGCTGAGGGCAGATAAAACACCCAGTCCATTCAAAGCTACTCGTTGTTAGCTTTAAGCATAACCAAAGGGACTTTCCAGGGCCTCCCTGGTCTATCTGGTGATTCAGTTGTAGCGAAGGAAAGCTCGCTGAACATGCATCTCCACATTTTCTCTTCATGTGCTTGGGTTTTGTGACTATGGTACAGATTTAGCCTCGGAGGGCCACTTCTGAATTTATCACCTCCCCGGTAAGCCACGTCTGCATCAATGGAACTAGTGCTAGCGAGTGGGAATCCACCCTCGCCTCGAACTCGTTTCACTTGTTCAACAGAATGCTAACAATAAAAGACACCTAGCCTCGTCCCTCTTATCCCTATTTTTTCTAGAATATGCCTGCGCATGAGTGCAGTGTAAGAGTTACCTTTTCCGTGGCCGAGAAGACCCACTGCATTGCTAGGAACAACCGGTAAACAGACCCGAAGACTTGGGATGATGGAGAAACTCGTGGGGTCCCGGTAGATAAGGTGTGGTAAGTATCCGGACGACAGAAGATTGTTGTCTACCACTAAACGACCAGGCAATGGCGGGGATTTGAACCTCGGACCTCTGAGCTGTTAGGGAGAAGCTATAAATTACCCGATCAACTCTGGCTAGTTTCGAGCCCATACTGAATCTTCACTGCCGAAACGGCCTCTATAGAGATATTCTTGGGACTAAACGAATTCCGCAGGAGTTGAAAACGCTTTCAATGTATTGAAGTGCCTAGAAAAGCAGACATGGCTGCACAGTGGCTCGGCAGTCTTATGGCCCTTGCCAGGCTAACCAATGATCTTCTACTTCCCCGGGGTCCACATTCCGAGAAAGTGATACTGTCTCTCTTTGGTCCATAGGGCCGCCCTCACACGGAACGAAGTTACTCAGCGGAATCTATGACCGCTTGCAGCGGAAGTGGATGGCCATTCTCATTCATTTTCCTGAAGCTGAGAGTGGCTCTGACCTTAGAGTTAGCCACCAGCATTGCCTCTTCCGAGTAAAAAAGCAAGGTGAATATGTTCATTGGGCGAGATAAGCCATAACCTGATTGACTTTGTGACACACATTTGATCGATTTCGGCAAATTTTCGAAAAGGCAAAATTGGGTCTTGGGTCGTGGGGCCGGCTGTTGACATGGCTTCACAATTTTCCACTATCTGTGGCTTCCGCCTGCCCCGGACCGGGAACCATATCTTCAGCGACTGCATTGAACACCTCTGCAGCGGAACTGTTTTCTTTAGAACTAACGGCCGCTTCAAAAGTGCCAATACTTATGGCTTGTTTTGGACGGCGTTTCGTTAATGGTCAGGCCGGGCTGCGTAAAACGGATAATGCAACTTTCCCGTGGGATGTGGAGCTTACTGCATGCTTTGCTGCTGGTCCTCGGCCCTCCACTGAAGTAGATTAGATTGCCTTGCTCTTTTTCGGTGGCTTAGTCGTTGTAGATAGTTGAGAGAAATAGAAAGTTGCAAGTACTGGGCCGCTCAGTTTTGTCTCTATCAGTTTTTGTATACTTCAGGAAAATCCACCCCTCCTCTCTCCCAGAACACACTGGTCCTGGGTAGCCCATCAACCAAGTCGAAATCAACCCTGGAATACCTAACAGGTTAAATGATTTGATAGTGACAATGATAATAATGGTTTATTTCGGAGACTCCCGAGGCGTGCCAGGTGCATGATCAACTGTTTACAAGTGACGAATTAGACAGAAAAGACCCTTGAAAATGTAGAAAGTTACATGACAGTAGTTGCATAAAAGAGTCTTAGAAGGGAAAGTAGAGTGGGATGAAAGTATGGCAAATGTACGCACACCAAAGAAAATGTACTGGGTTTGAAAGGACCCTTGGGCGGATTCAAATGGAGGCCCGGTGAGTTTGAAAGTCATGGTCAGGTAGGGGATCCGGCTGGTCAGTATGAAAACATCTGAAAGCTGACTGATATACACGAGAAAGGCTAAAAATCGGCATAAAAAACTGTATCAACAAGAGACGATAGAGAAAGAGTGAGATTCACTGCAGAGGATTAGACAGCTAAGAAGTGTTAGTACTCTGCAACAGAAGGTCGGCGAACAGGGCACAAAACTCGTTGTACAACAGGGAGCGGGCAAAGTAAGACGTAAAGAGTGGATCAGGTAAAACAACGGTTCGTTGGAATAGGACGCAGTAGATGTGAGACATAGTTGTAGAGGGAATGGATGCATATCATGGCGGTCAGCAGGATGATAGCAAGAGAGATGACCTGTGGGGAACTGCAGGATACAGAGCGAATGCATATATACACATGTGCGCATGTTTGTATATGTTTATATAAACATATATACATATATACACATAAGAGAAGCCGGATCAATAACAATGAAGTCCTAGAAAGAAATTCTCAGTTATTAGGAGGGGCAGGTTAGGTTAGATCGAATGTTTGTAGGATTAACTTTGGAATATCGTGGTGAATTATATTCATGACCGGTGAACTTGGCAGATCAACAGAGAGAGTGGAGAATGCGGAAGCACAGAAAAGACGACGACTAAGGAGCAGTTCAAAAAAGGGGAGATGAAGAAAAGTATCGAAGCGAACAGACAAGGATGGATCTGATAATCTGATTGATGTAGGTGAGACATGTGGTGTCGGTCATGAATGGGAGAGGCGATATTAAATGGACTTACATTATTCAGCAGGAAAACGGAGGCGATGGAGATGGCTAAGCAGCGCAGAGCGACTGTGCGCACAAGATGGAGAAAAGTACCTGGGAAGTAAAACTGTCCTTGGTGCAAGATGCAGCGGCTGTGACTGCAAGCAGCTTGGGAGAAGAATGAGCACAAGGGGTACTGGAGAGTGATAGCAGATCAAACGGACTGAAGCCGTGAATGAGAACCATGAGGAAACAGTGATTTTACATTAGGTGGCAAGTGAAAAGGTGGAACTGTCTGAAAGGCACGCATAAAATGCCTGCCGCAAACAATAGACGAAGCGGGAGATGGGAGCACGGCACGAAAAATACAGGTGAGACATAACCAGTAAGATCATCTCATTGCAGGTGGAACACCAAAAAAAGCAGAGAGGAAGGAAGCATCGGGACAGTTAGGTCGGTGGACTAACGTAACGCATGAACAATGGATGCGCGTCGGAGTCGGGAGCATGGAATGTGGGAGCTTCGTGCATGCAGGCAATTTTACAAGTGGATGCAACTGGACGATACTAATCGGAGCACTGCCAAGTGGAGGGATCCACAGAGGAATCGCGGATCCAGGCAAGGAAAATAGAGTAATAGTGACAGGATAATAAATGTGGCTGTGAGAGATATAGAGTTTGGGACGGCAGTTCTAATATGAGAATTGGTCATGAGTGCGGGTGGGACTGGAGTGTAATGGTATTGGGCATGAGAAGGGAGAACGAGGGAAGGTTTGACAGAACGGTAGGCAGTGAGGAGTAAGAATACGACCAATGAGCTTTATAAACCTAGGGTGACACCAAATGAATAGGTACTATAAGCCGGCAAAGCCGACATGGGTGAAGAAATAAAATATTGGCGGTGGTTGGATTGACCATGATTAAACCTATATTCAAGCCCGATGACGCTTTATATGGGGCGCCTCACATAGCTGACCAGTGATCACAATCCCATAAATAGGATAAAAATCAGTCATAATAGTCTCACCGGACCGCTGGACGGATTCCTGACATCACCCATCACCACACAACCCATCAGCGTCCCTTTCCCGTACTCCGCACAAACAGTCTAATTCATTCTGCCTTGCAGTACCGAAAATAATGGCCGGAATCTGCCACTGGCCATTTCTTTCCGTACCTACTCTCCCTATTTCTTCAGCCTATCCCACTTTGACTGCTAACCTCATCGTGCACTTCATGCCATCAACAGCAACTAATGTCTTTATGAAACAAAATACCAACCACTTGGTCATTCCTTCTTTTATCACATGCAGAAAGTCTTACCTTTACACTCTTTCAACTTCCTCCGATCCTTCGGGTCTGGCCTCTCCCAGTCGCTGCTGTCTTCCTTCCTCTCCACCACCTGTGCATATTTGCTTGGTTGCATCAGCAGCGTTTGTCTCCAGCAGAGTTTTTCCTTGACGGTTTATAGTTGAAATTCCCCGTCCTTTGTCCATTCACCATTCACGCTCCTTAAAAGCACACTGCATTCTTGGTGAGGGTTTCTGCCTCCATGTGATTTTTTATATAATATCGGAATTACCTATACAGAAAGGCCAATCTGTTTATCCCATTCGACTCACTGACATTTGCATCACAGGCACCCCCAACAATAAGTTATCCAATGGAGGGTCAATCTTCTCCATATTCTGCAAGCATCTCCGTCTGCACTTTGATAAAATCACGTTAACTCTATTTATAATTCTATTTTGGTAACACTCACAACCAGTTTCTCAATACTGAATCCTCAAATATCTAGTTGGTGCCTCACCGCGACTCCTTCTACACTTCCCGGCTCTTCTGTGAATCTCCTTCACTCCACCGCTCTCTCTCTATCTTCATCGACTGCACACCAAATTCCGTAGGTCATCATGATCCATTCTGGACTACCGGATCTGTCGTAGACAGTTATCGGCACCCACGAGGCAAGTTGTGTATTATTCTTGCCTCAACTTCCTTGTTCATGTTGTGATGTCTGATACCAGTTGCTTTATGGGTTCTTGCAAACACTACACTTTTACCCTTCTTCAGTATCGTTTTATCTGCATTCCCACGTCCATCCCGCTAACCGCATCGTCCCAGTTCCGAATTCAAAACCGATTCGCAATGGCAGAGCCGACCCTATCTTTAGTTCACTTAAACACCGTCCAAGCCGATTGTTATATTACTGCAATCATGTAAACCATGAACTTCAAAATCGTGTATACCCCACATCACTGTGAATTGCTGTGTTCTCTGATCATGCCTTGTGCATGTGTCTTGACCACGATCAAGAAATGCACCATTATTATTAGTTGTTTATAGGGTTTTCGTCCCAAGGGCCAGCCATATCCCTGAAAACAGGGCATACACAATTCCCCGAGGACGTAACCAGATTCATATTCTTTATTAGGCCACCGGAAGATCATTGATGTCCCAAAACAATAAATAGACGAGGCACAAGGTCAGAGGTCCGTGTGTAGCGCAGTCACAGGCAAAACTGGAATGTGGTGACAAACTCATATTTGGTAAGTAACCACTGCGGCATGGAGGCAGATAATATACCATGGTGACGAAAAAATAGTTGAAAATTTAGTGTGCATCCACTCATCGCTATTTTGATAGCTGAACCATGTGCTAAAATCAAAGAAACAGAGTTGCACGACAACCGATCTGAACCAGAGAGGAGAAATCCAAAATTCGGTGCGGGATAGAATGTCTCGGTCGATAAAGATACGAGTAAGTATTGCTGGACGGATACTGCAAGAATCGGATGTATAACAGACGGGTGACACATTTGGAGACAGAGGCTGCCACTGTGATGAATAAGGAAAAGGGAGGGGAAAAAGGGAAGCCATCGGCGATTTGATCACCAGTTAATGGATTAACCTCGGTGCTTTAAAGTGCAAATTCTAACCGGGTGATGAATCGATATGGAATGACTAGCCTTGGCAATACCATAGTCGAATAGAAAGCAAAGGTAACGACAGAACAAATGGAAGGTGGCTCACCCTTTTTTACCTACTTGAAGCAATGTACAACGATACAGGGTGTGGGCCGCTTTTATCGGAAGGAGCATTTTCAGTGACTAATTTGATAGGCTTATGATGCCATAAAAACACAGAGACAAATCCTCATGGAAACAGGTCTGGGACGAAGAAGGGATGGAACATTCGACATAGAATGACCTAGTGCTAGGGACTGGTGGTTGGATACTGAAAGAACCTGTTATATAGCAAACGGTTTATGCGTCAAGATGTAGAGGAAAACTACCATGGTGGTGAGTACACTGACGGAGCGAGGGAAACAAATAAGAGTTCTGAATAATGATCATGTATCATGTATTAGACGGACAATGATATACCAAACTGGAAATGGTAGCCAGGTCACAAAAAACTTTCCGGGATGCAAAGCTACAGCCATTACGAAGTTCAGCAGCATAAAAAGATTATAACGGGGTATGTGGTGGATAGGTGTGCTTCCGTTGGGTATACACTTGAAAGGTTTATTGCGTGGCAGTGGGAAATGGCCGAGGCCGCTGGATGAATATGGCTCAAGCATGCAAGCATAGTGAAGACACAGAGTTCTGATAGGTCAGGGTATCTCAATGGAATTCAACCGTCTGGGAGAACAACTGAGCTGACGGGGAATACGGATGGTCACCAGTCGCCTCATCATCTGCGGGGAGATTGTGGAAGATGTTTCAGTGAAGGACTTCGTTGGGTTGTTGCGGTGCAGAAATGGACAGCGACAACAAAGGAGAAAATGAAAAGGGATACCCACGACAGCAGCAAATTACATCATGGGAAAGTAATACTGCTAAGAATGGAAGTGGCCATCAGTCGGAAGTGTACCTCAAGAAATACGTAAAATAGGGAATACGCCAAAAAGAATAACAGGCGTTTAAATAAGCTATCAATGTGAGCCAAAAAACGTTTGATAGCTTGAAATGAGAGGTATGCCCTGGCCATTGCATGAATGGTGTAGTAAATTTACCCGGGCATAAAAGGGGAAAATAATGGCGGTCGTACTGACCAGGGCTCGATGAGGAATCAGTAATGATTCGAGAAGGCGGTGAGAATGGCACGATAGCGGCTTCTTTGATAGCACAAAGTATCATTTTTTTGATCCGCAAGGGGTGCTCATGGACGAGATTGACCGTGATTTGTGTACTCAACCTGAAAATCGCTTTTAGAGAAAGAAGGAGTGGTCCGTCGTCCTAGTTTCGTCAACAGATTGTTGCCAACGTCTTTCAAGCCCGATGTGCGCCAACCATAGCCGGGAACACCACCGCGCTCCAAATCCTTGGGACTGGAACAAGCTCCATTGGTAAGACCAAGCAGCTGTGTTCATCAGGTAGTTCAGGACTGGACTACCAGACACAGAGTGATCCCAGCATGGAACCAAATGCGCGTCAGTCGGGTAACTTGTGAATAGGACGTCGTCAGTCAAACAGACAGGCCAGGATGATAATTTCTACAGTCTTCGGAGCTTTAGAAGCCATCGAGGTAGAACTGTCCGTAACTGGGGACCCGGAAAAGAAGAGGTACAGA
This sequence comes from Fasciola hepatica, assembly GCA_948099385.1. NCBI lineage: Eukaryota > Metazoa > Platyhelminthes > Trematoda > Plagiorchiida > Fasciolidae > Fasciola > Fasciola hepatica. The sequence goes on along the minus strand of CANUEZ040000216.1, from coordinate 535,764 downwards.
AGTGCAGCCCAGGGTGCCTCCTGTTGAGGATCAACGGTAATCCTTGTAAAAATGTGTTCCCGGTCAGCAAATCCCCGGGCTTAATCATTGGGAATTGGGAGGTCCACATAGAGCATGAATGCCTGCATAAGTACATACTCTATGAGAGTCGCCGGTGCTTATACAGTTTACAAGTCTAGATCCTTCTATAGTATAGTATAGTATAGTATATTTCTTGACCGTGGTCAATACACATGCACAAGGCAAGACCAGAGTATACAGCAGTACATGTCAATGTGAGGTATTCACAGATTCCAAATTTATAAATCACACAGCAACCGAAATACACCAGTAAAGTCATGTAGTGTTTGAGTGAACAAAAGTGGTAATGGTTGAGGCGGGAACTCCGAATCGGTTTCGAAATCGCTGGAGGGCGGTGTGGATAGCTGGACAGTCGTGGGATTGCTGATATAAGCGACAAATGGACGGTCACTAACGAGTAACCGGGCGGAAGAGATGCCAAAAAACATTGTTAGAAGTAAAGCAAGCGTGAGGCTTTCAAAGTGCAGTCAGAGATACCAGCGGAACATTGGACACTGATCCAGCATTGGGTAACTAATTGTAGAGGAAGCATGTGAAATAAAGGCAAGTGAGTCGAAGGTGATAATAAAACGGACCTTTTGTGCAGGTGATTACAGTGTCATATGGAAATTCAAATCAAGGCGAAAAGCTTTGCAGGGACTTCAGTGAACTTTTGAAGAGCATGAATGGTGTATGGACATATAACGGACTTTTAAAGAAAAGAAAAGCCGTCAATGAAACGGATTAGTGGAGACAAAACGTCAATGGTTCGGCTAGGCAGGAGTTGGAAGTGTGTAAAATGTTTTTCTCGTAGGCTTGGTCATCTGGTTTGTTTGCGCTAAGGTGAACTAAAGTTTGGGTAGTAGCGAAGAACTAGCCCAGTACATTTCCAAACCGTTGGCTAGAGGTGGAGCTGCATATATCTGACGATGGTTTACTCCCTAAGTACAGTGTGACGAAAAGTTGGGAACTTGATTTGGTATTGGTACTGGAGGCCGGATGGGCAAGAACCCTGCGGCGTGGATGATAGCTAGATCAGACGCTGTGTGATAAATTGGAAGCATACAGTCGGTTGTGGAGGATCTGCACAGAAAGATAAGGTTGAGTTCCGTACGGCGAAGCAACAAAAGGTCAAGCTTGAGAAGCATGCATTGTTATTTTTACTTTAGGGCCGAGCTTGATACAAGCTACCGCTTGTTGAAATTCTTTGGACAGATTCGGTGCAATTTTTGTCTGATTATTGCACACCAAAGAAGACTACCAGGCTTTATTCTAATGGAGGTCTGGAATGAGATTTATGGACGGAAGTAATCCGGTCTTTATGCTCAGGAGAGAAAATACGGATCCTAGGCACTCTCTGGTCTTTGCGGCTCCTAGGGCCGAGCGCTCGAAGCAACTACTTGCGCATCAGTGGTCTAAGCCCAGATATCAAGCATTTTATCTGCTGCAAACAAATGAACAGAAAACGGTCAAAGACCCCTGAAGTAAGTTACATCTAATCGTATCTTACTCTTCTCGGTTGGAAGGCTCGTCTGCAAAATTGGGCATCATCTGCGAGTGAGGATATGTCCTCGGAGATTTTGTCGCCAGCACCGGCTAGGCAGTCAGTCTTCAAGGGGTAGACGATCTTCATGTCATCGGGAAAAGGAAGTTGGGTTGTCACTCAATGAGATTGATAGACCGCTTAAGCACCAAGAACGGGGCGCTCCTCACGATTGGCTGAGCTACATTCTGTTGTGAACCTGATCAGCCTCACTTTAGGATTATTCTAAACATCAATTCATATCACTTAGAGTTCGCCACTCTAAAGAAGTAATCCCTCCGATTACAGACAATAAGTTCCGCTTTACTATTCACTACTCATTTTTGTGAAAGCTGGCAAAGTTCACTTTAAGCTGGCAGACTGCTCTTGGTTGTACATCACAAAAGAACGTGACAGTTCATGCGTTGTCCGCTACTAGCACTCGGTCCCTGTCTGGGAAGATGTATTTTTTAACCAACGTCCTGAACTTTCGGGTTAACAAGAAAACCTGTGTGACCTGTATCGAAAACCTTTGGTTAAATGGAAGTATTGACGAAGAACTGGTTCTTCCTGGGAATTTTGAGTGCTTTCGTTTAAGCAGAAAACAGTGCAAGAAGAGGTCGGGTGGTGATGTGACTAGATACATCAATTTCAAGTGGTCCGAGAGGTCTGAAGTAATTTTTGCTTTCCCACGCAACAGCGATGACTGATGTGTTGCTAAGTGTCAAACTCATTTCCTGTCTTTTAGAGGCTCCGTGATCAGTAACTTGTATTTAGCTCCGTCTATCTCCCAGGGGGATATCGGAACGTTCTCTGACGCCTTCATATCCGTCCTGGTGCCGTTTAGGTCCGATTCTCGAAGCCTTTTTTTTTAATGATTTCCACCAGGCTCCTACCGAACTCTTTTATTTTTCGGTTCAAAAACCTCTGTTCTATCCCTATTCTGTTCAAGACCGAATTATCACACGCCTTCCCGTTCTTTTTCACTTACCACCGACAGTTCGTGTTTCAACCAGTGAGCACGCTGTCACTATCATCAGACTCAGTACCGTAGAAACTACGAATCAGTCTGGTTTTGGTTTTGGGATTCGTTTTGAATTGGCGAGTCGGACTCTCTAGCCAGCCTGGTGATCAAAGCGCAGAACTGCAGCATCACACTGAATCGCCTAGATTACCGATAAGACCTGAACGTACTGCACACAGTGGAGACCATAGTGCGCAGTTTACCCACAGAACTACAGGGTAGATGGGCCGAGGAAGCCGGAAGGATCAGTAGATTTGGGCAAGAAACCACTTTCAAAGACCTGACACGGTTTACAGACCGTCATGCCCGAGTAGCAAACAGTCGTTTCGGTCAACTTGTGCGCGAGACGAGCAAATTACCAAGGATTAAGACGACGCAAAGCTGGGCCAGAGAACCAAGTAGAAACCAACAATGGACAAACATACAAGCGTTATCTCGCGAAGATGAAAATTTGCCGGTGTGTAAAGTTCGTGGGGCACCTCATCGCCTAGCGGAATGCCCTCGCTTCCGCAACGTAGACGTCGACGAAAGTTGGAAAATGGCTAAGAGACTGGGCGCGTGCTTTAACTGTCTCAACGATTCACATGGAGCAGCGATGTGCCGAAAGAAACCCAGTTGTAGTCAGGATGGATGCCGCGGGAAGCACCATTATCTACTACACAAATGCCAGATTTTGAATGCCAAAGAAACCCCGAAGCCAAGTGTGGTTTGCTCAGTGTCTCGCTCCGCTAACAAGCCCATTCGCCTGGGAGTAATAGCAGTTGACGTAGAAACCCCAGTTGGGGTTATAAGAGCGTTGGCTTTCGTATATAGTGGCTCGGATACCACGCTAGTAAGGACGGAGTTTGCAGAGAGATATGGGATCGCACGGAATCAATATTCATTAGAAGTGAGCACAGTGAGCGGCACTCAGACCATCCGGTAGACCAAACTGCGCCCACAACTCGTTTCCTTGGTCAACGACGATGGAGCAGAAGCTCTAGAAGCATTCACCTAAAGGATCCGTCGATGCGAGTGTAAAGAACGAATACTGAAAATCCTTCTATATGTTCAACGTGCTTTGTGAATTTGACTATATTTAAAATTATCTTGGAAAGCTCGCTCACACACCACACATTTTCACGTTCGTTTATCCATGTGAGACATTTGAATTGGGCCTTGAACCGTTTCTGACTGTCGTGCTTGAGCCACGGGGCTTTGGACCTTTGGGTTTTACTGTGAAGTCTATTTGGCCGCATACTTGAGGTTCGTATATATTTGTATCCTTTGTGGATTTCAATTTAGTACCGTAGAAGCTACGAATCAATCTTGTTCTGGTTTTGGGATTCGTTTGAATTGGCTACGCGTTGCTCGATTTGCGAGATTTGACTTACAGTACTCAAGTGGAACCTGGACAAGAAAACCCATTGGAAATGCCCAGACGAGGAAGCAAGGACCCGTTGAGAAAACAGGAAATAACTCGGCAAGTCTCTGGGGATGGTTCGGGTGTTATTGATTCTCTAGATAATGCTACGTTTACTAGCTCTGTCAGTGCCAGGTCATATATCTCTAACCGCGATGCGTTTGACGATATTAGTGCTTATAGAATGAGAGTAATAGAATTAGAAAACGAGCTGCGGTTAGCCAGAAAGGAAGCAGAGCCCCTTACACAAGTAACTGGTCTCAGAGAGCCAGCAAAAAGTCCATGTAGTTCTCAATGTCAACATCAAAAAGGCACTGTGATCGATGAATATAAACCCTCGAGACAGCCTGAAACCACCGAGGTTTTGGCTCTTGACCTGCCGAGAGCGGAGCTGTCCCACTTCGACGGGCACCCCGACCAATACTGTATATTCATGAAACAATTCGAAAATTTTGTTGAGTGCAAAGTTGCAGATCCTGGTCAAAGGTTTTTGTATTTATTACATTACTGTCGTGGGAGAGCCAAAAGTGCTATCGAAGGCTGCGCGATGCTTGATCCACCGATGGGGTACATCAGGGCGCGCAGAATCCTGAAAGATTGGTTTGGACAACCATTCAAGGTGGCTAGAAGCCTACTTGATAGTGTTTTATTGGAGGCGAAAAGGACTGAGGGCAAGGCTGAATCACTGTCGAGTTTGGTGATAAAAATGCAGAATTGCAGTATATCACTGGAGCACTTAGGATACCAGTCTGATCTGAATGCATTGCACACAGAGGAATGCATTGTCCGATGTCTATCTATTGATTTACAGAGCCGATGGGCAGAGGAAGCTGAAAAAATAAATATGCTTGAGCGGGAATCTACGTTCAACGATTTGACGGAGTTCATAGGTCGTCAATCCCGTATCGCCAACAGTCGATTTGGACAAATCGTACGCGAAAGTTGCAGACTGGCGCGAAGGGAACCAACATCTCAAATTGTGGAGAAGGACTGTAACCAAACCCAGTCTTTGGCTAACATGCACATGATAAGTCAAGAACCCGAGAGGTCAGCTGAATGCAAGCTATGCAACTCCCTGCATCGGTTACTAGATTGCCCGACCTTTCATGGGATGAGTGTACCCGATCGGTGGTGCGCAGTAAAAAGGATTGGCTCATGCTTTATGTGTTTGAACAACTCTCGTCGAGCCTCTGAATGCAGCTTAAGAGTGAAATGCAACCAAGACGGATGCTTGGGTAATCATCACTCGTTACTGCATGGCCTTCTCAACAATAGACCTATTCGGCCAGATGAACCCAAAATTGTCTGTTCAACGGGACATGATGATTTCAAACCGGCAAGATTAGGCATCGTACCTGTCGGTATCGTGACACCTAAAGGACTGAGGAGGGTCAATGCATTTTTGGACACGGGGTCGGATACCTCGCCGATTACTCGCGAGCTTGTAGAAAGCTGTGAACTAGTGAGCGAGCCTACCTCGCTCACTATGAACACGATTGCAGGGGGTCATGTTAGCAATTCTAAGAGGCTGACCCTGCAATTAACGTCTTTATCTGATGAGGGGACCGTAGAAATTCCGGAAGCTTTTGCAATAGACAGCTTGCCAATGAGACCAGTCGACTCTGTTAGATCGATCGCCAAGAGACGGTCTCATCTCAGGGACATAGAGTTCGAAGAAGTGTCTAGCCCCCACGTCGACATACTAATTGGATGCAATGTACCAGAGGCTCACTGGGTGCTTGAACAGAGCATAAGCAATCGAAAAGAACCATTCGCTACGCGAACGATACTAGGCTGGACACTTCTCGGACCCCTGACGAGCGAACTTCAACAATCGGCATCAATAAATTGCTCAAATGTTGCTGAGAGAAGTGCCTCTGTAGAACACGATCAGCCTTTCGATATTGAATCCAACGGTCCATCTCAGGAAAGCGAAGTTCATTCAAAAGATCAGTCGGTGCTTTCGATGGCGAATTCAAAGACGGGACGTCACAGTGGGCAACATGAAGTTGCTATACCCAAGAGACCACCGTCATGTCACTTATTGAGAAAAGGAGAAGTTGCCCGGAGGTTTTTGAAATATCTCAAAAAAGGACACCAGCAGGTCACCCAAAGCAGCTTGAAATTTGCCGACCCAGTGACAGTGTACGGTACCTGGGTGGAACTGCATGGCCGGCGGCGAAACAAGGTACCCTTTGCCAAAACAAAAATTGCTGAGCTGGAGTCAGTATCCCTAAACAAGCTCAAAACAACTGCACTGGTATTGGGTTTCAAGTTAGCACGAATGCTAAAAGAGAACTGCACCACCGCCGAACTGAGCCTTGCCTATTGGACAGATCCTACAGTTGTGTTACATTACAGGAAACGGAAGAAACGAAGAACGTGTTCGAGACATCAGAGTGTTAATCCACTCGTAGCAGGAAACAGCGAGGAAAATGTTGATGATTCGAGCTCGAAACCACATACAAAAGACAAAGTAGCTCGCAGATCGCCTTGCTCCGAGTTACTCAGCACTTTATTGCATTTCATGCCCTACAACTAATCAACTGGACCCATTTTTTCTGAAAGGTTGTAAATGTACTTAGTTTCAGTTTCTATCTAGCGTGCACATAGGCAAAAAGGAGAAATTCACCAGTATTTCACTTGAACAGTTCAGGTGAGGCATACTAGCTGCGAGCACATTGTGAAACTATTATTATCTTTCAAGAAGAACATTTATTTACATTTTATACAATATTAATTGTCACATATTTTGTGCACAGAAAAACTTTGAAATACTCTGATAGATGCCAGTATTCGATCAATCTCCGCGTTCATGTGTATTTCGATACTGTCCGCCGTACACTTGTTTTCGAAATTTATTCATAATCAGAAACCGGTTTTCATTTCCTTTGGAAGATTTGGTGCGTTAATTTTATGTAATTCCACTGGGTCGTGACCTGTCGATTTTACGCGATATCTCATTAGGCATTGCACCTGCGTTCAACTTCTGCGCTCATGTTTGTAAACAAAATTAGTCCAACCAGTTGCTGCAATGGGTTACTGCCTGTGATGCTTAGACTTATTTCGTGAGGCGAAACACTTCACTCTGCGAAGCCTTCATCTTCATCGTGCGTCTGACTATATGCGCCGGTCGCCTGATGAATATGTCAATCTCAATTTGTGCAGCGGGATTTGGAATTGATTCCTTATGGATTGTGCGATGATGACTACGGCAAAAACCTGTTTCACGTTCAGATAACACAGGAAGTTAGTATCCACAGGCACTGACAATAAGTTAAAGGTAGATAGGGTGAGAATTATGACCCCTTCCTGAACCTTAGACAACCATTTTCGCAGAAGGATTTTGGCCGGCGGTGTAAAGAACGAATACTGAAAATCCTTCTATATGTTCAACGTGCTTTGTGAATTTGACTATATTCAACATTATCTTGGAAAGCTCGCTCATACACCACACATTTTCACGTTCGTTTATCCATGTGAGACATTTGAATTGGGCCTTGAACCGTTTCTGACTGTCGTGCTTGAGCCACGGGGCTTTGGACCTTTGGGTTTTACTGTGAAGTCTATTTGGCCGCATACTTGAGGTTCGTATATATTTGTATCCTTTGTGGATTTCAATTTAGTACCGTAGAAGCTACGAATCAATCTTGTTCTGGTTTTGGGATTCGTTTGAATTGGCTACGCGTTGCTCGATTTGCGAGATTTGACTTACAGCGAGTACCTCAGTCAGTGCAATGGATTCTGACTCAGTGGCCACATCTCGACGGGGTTACGATCGAACGGTGGCAGAATAACGAAACTGATCTGCTGATCGGTTTTGATGTACGGGAAGCGCATCGGGTTCTGGATGAAAGATTAGGAAGCCGCAAAGCACCCTATGCAGTACGCACTATATTTGGCTGGACTTTATATGGTAGTACAGATGGAAGATGCGGCAGACAAATCCAAATCAACTTTATTCGGTGGAAACGGCGAACATTGAACAGGCATTTCAACGGCAGTATAAAGCCGAATTTGCCGACTTGGCCATTGATAGAGGTGCTCCATCGAGAGAAGATAGGTCGCTTTGAAAATGGCAGCCGAGATCGCTGAGTGTGTAATAGATCGTTTGAAGGTCCCTGTCTTGTGGAGACCCAACATAGAACCTATGCCAAACAGCCGAGAAATGGCTCCGAAAAGACTATGCTTCCTCAAAACCAGGGTAATTCGAGAACCGCAATTAAGGATAGAATACACGCGAGCCATGCAACGTAACATAGACTTGGGTCATATAGAAAGAGTGGATACAGTAGTTATCAGCGCAAATTCGAGGTGGTACCTACTTCATCACCCGGTTGTGAACCCAAAGAAACCGTCCAAGGTTAGGGTGGTTATCGACTGTGCCGCGAAATGTCAGGGTGTTCCACTCAACGGCCATTTACTACAGGGCCCAGACTGGACAACACAACTGGTCGAAGCTTTATGTCGTTTTCGGTTAGGAAATTTGGCCGTCCCTACGGACATACGTGAAATGTTTATACAAGTAATGATGACGGTTGAAGACAGGGGCATCTTTCGTCTTCTTTGGTGGCCTGAAAACGACGCAGATGGCGCACCTGACGAGTACAGGCTGACTGTTCATCCCTTTGGGATGGTATTGTCCCCCTTTTGTGCTAATTTTGCCCTCTGGGAAACCCTCTAGCGTTTTGGCGGCACCAGCAATTTTTTAGGAAGAACAATGGACCACTTCTACGTGGACGATTTTCTGTGTTCCTTTGACGACCCAAATACTGTTATTTTTATATGACCGAACTGATCACCACTCTAAAGGCCGGGGGATTAAACCTCACTAAATGGACTTCAAACAGCCAAGAGGTGCTCAATGTTATCCCGAAGTCCGAGAAAATGGAGTGTAAGAGAGAGCTCTTTGGGTCCTCTTCACAAACGGAGCGCACGCTTGGTCTTCAATGGAAACCCTGGGGTGACGAATTCATATTCACTCTTGACCTAACCGAACGACCAGCCACACGGAGAGGAATCCTATCATCAGCCTCAAGTCTCTATGATCGCCTAGGTTTCGTTTCGCCATAGACGTTACCGGGAAAGCGCTTGCTGCAATCGCTGTGCCAGAGAGGAACGGGTTGGGACAAACCTCTCCAGGATGACGACGGTAAGCGACGGCGCGGCTGGCTCCACAGCCTGAAGCAACTTGGTGAGATCAAAATACAAACATGCTTGACGGGAATCCAATGCACAAACGATGCTTACCTCCACGTATTTTCTGATGCGTCAGAAATGGGCTACGGGATAGTGGCTTACGGTTGCTGGGTGGACGATAAAGGTGGGCGGCACAGTCAGATATTATCCGCAAAGGCGAGAGTGGCTCCACTAAAAACGGTGTCCATTCCGAGGCTGGAGCTGACGGCAGCAGCACTGGCCGTGAAAGCCGCGACGTCGATTTGGAGATGATTTGACCGAATAAACTGCGAACCAAACGTTTGCACGGACTCAGCCTCGGTACTACATTACATGAACAACATTACCACTCGCTTTAACACTTTCGTGGCCAACAGACTCACTATAACCCACGAGTCGACTGAGACCAATCAATGGCACTATGTACAATTCGCCAGCAACCCGGTCGACTTCTGCTCAAGTGGCCTGAAAACACTAGAGAGGTTGCGGATGTGGACAATGAGACCGGACATCCTAAATGCAGCTAAAGAGATGTGGCATCGCTATTTTTACCTAAGCCCGATGATGGCGATATCGAGCCCAAAAGACTGATACTGACTACAAAACGTCACGGGAAGCGTGAACCTAATGAAAAACTGTGCCACTGCCCCGATTGGATAAAAATGTTAAGAACCGTGTTCTGATGGACACGATACAAAGTACTTCTATTGACTATGGAAGGCACACGACCACAGAACACGTTAAATGTGATAACGGTACTACCGGGCGAGCGGAACCAAGCCGAACTCGACGTTCTACGCCTGTTTCAATTAGACGCTTTCCCGTTCGAGGCTCGCGAGCTAGCCAGGATAGGTTATAACACCAAATAAAGCAGGCCGCTGAGCAGCAGTATACGAAGACTAAGCCTCATGAGAGCCAACGAACTACTGAGAGTTGGGGGGCGTCTGATGAATTCGAATCTAGAGTACGAAACAAAATACTCCATAATAGTCCCTAGTGACCACTACATAACGAGATGTGTGATAGACTACATACACCGACAAGAGTAACATGCAGGCTTGAACCACTTATTGAACAATATACGTCGACGATTTTGGGTAACAAAGGAACCGGCGACGGTCAAGCGAGTCATAGGCAACTGCATCACTTGTTGTCGCCGGAGGGTGGTAGCAGGCCAACCGTGAGAGTCCAACCGGGATGGTGCCTGTTCGTGGAAATTGGTGTCGACTGCTTTAGACCGTTACTTGTACGGCAGAAAAGGAGCACACGGAGGAGATTTGGCTGCCTGATGAAATGTTTACAATCCAGAGCAGTTCATCTTGAAGTAGTGCATAATATGACGACCAATTCATTTCTAATGGCCTCTCAGAGGTTGATCGCGAGGCGGGGAGTCCCCAAGAATGTGTACTCGGACAGTGGCTTGAACTTCTTTGGAGTTCATGATGAGTTAGAGAAATGATGGAACCACATGTACCACGCCAGAATACAAAACAAGTTTGTAGCAATGGGGATATAATGGCACTATAACTCACCTTATGCCAGTCATCGTGGTGGCGTTTTGGAAAGACTGATACGATCGACTAGGAAAATACTCACAGCCCTGATCTCACACCGAAACCTCGATGACGAGACGCTGACTACTTTACTAACAGAGGTAGAGCGCATAATACGAATCAATCTTGTTCCGGTTTTGGGATTCGTTTTGAAATGGCTACGCGTTACTGACAGTCGGAATAACCGTTACAGGGGCTACATTGTTAGTAGATGCCTTGGTTTAGTCAAATAATTAGCGTGACAGTTCAGCAAAGGAAATGAAAGTTGAGACAGATACTTTGTCTGCCCAAACCATGAGTGGAATATCACTATGACTACCAGAGATTTCTGCCTTGTGTCATAATGACAGTCAAAAAGACCTGTTTGGATGCCGCAGAGCGTTCGGTTCTTGACAAAGCGGTTTAGTTTCTTCAGGTCTCTGAAGAGTGGATGAGGTACGAATCTTTCGGTTGATAAGTGGGTGATCATGCGTAAAAATACGTACTGAAATGCACCAATGGGGTGAACTCGTTCCTAGAAGTTTTTTCTTGGGGAGCGGCAGGCAACACCAACTTGAAGATGGGGCAGAGAATATGGATGGTACACCAAAGATGGATGGATCTCAGAAGAAGGTTTAGGAGGATTCTCACAGTAAAAGATTGCTTTACAAATGCCAACCAACCCCCAATACACCGGGTTTTCCTATTTACGCGGAAAACACCATATCGTATGGGGCAAGTGCGGCCAACCGAGTGGTGTTCTGCCAGTCACATTTCAGCATTAACGATGACATCATAGATGTTGGTTTCGGTCGGATATTGTAAGCGACAAGTTTTCTACGGCTGTTGGACTAATACTGAGAACTAATGGCATATTGTTATTAATATCTGATGTGAGGAACGTCAGTCGTTAAGTGGTACTCGAGCAGCTTGGTGTTTCTAACGAGAAAAGCTTTGCGAAATTGGTGAATTAGTATCCTTAACTCTAGCGTTCATTCCACAAATTGGTGCATTATGGCAAACGGAGGGTCTGGTGGTGCAGTAAAGCCTAAGAATGACGTAATCGGGCTTTTTAACACGGAAGATAACTAGATTTAGAGGGGCTCTACTGGTGCTTCCTGGTTGGAATTGGTGGTAGTTAAAAAAGATGTATGTGGCTTGGTACAGCAACGGCTTTCGGAGGCATGGCGGGCTTGGCGGGCAGAGGGGCTGATAGTGGTGAGAAGATAAACCGAGCCTTGTTCAGTCGGTGACTGATGGTGAGGAAGTACATTTTGGGTGTAGCCAAGTGCATTGGGTGCAAATATTTTATGAGAACTGGCAGTTGCAGCTAATAGAAGATGGCTAGGAGGGGACTGGTGGGGTCGAAAATTGCAAAGAAACCCGATTATTTCGAGAATCCGTTTGGATAGAAGAGAAAAATGGAGAAGGATGGAGTGAGTCCGTGCTTGTCGTGCCAGTGTTTGCGGGTGGACTGGGAGCAGGTATTGCAAGTTTTAGGATGATACCGTCGGAGGCTCGTCAGGGCAAGGAAAGCCTTGAGGACGGACGGGATTTATCCTGGGATAAGCTGCAGTTGCGTAACTTATGCGATCTCTTGTCACAGATCCATCATGATGTTTATCGACCCTCGGAATACGCTGTTCTTGCAGGTGTGGATAGAGTAGCTCAGAGGAAAAATATAAACTCTTGGTAATGACTTTCCAGAGACGATTCATTGTGGTAAGAAGATATATAGTAACGGGTTGGCTTTTCCTAGTGTAATGCACTGATGGTTGGAGAGACGTAGCGCCTAACAAACTACTCGATCTGCCAGAAGGAGCGGGTGTGGATTGCGAGCAGGCCCGGTGTTGCCTGAGGGCAGAGACTGTGTAAGCTGCTGCTCGCGCCGCTGGAGAAAGTGATTTGGACGAAGCAAGTGTGGTGTGAGAGCGAGGTAAACTAAAAGAATCGGGTAGGGCTGTAAGACGGTGATCTGGCCAGACAGACCTGCCTCTGGGAGCCTGTCTCTCTTTAAGGAAGAAGGCTGATTGATAGCTGCAGAAGACTGGAAGCTGAAGGTGTGGGTTGGAAATCAGGGTCCAGATCTGTTTCTTGTGGGTTGCTAAACAGTCTGCGAAGTGCTGCTTTGAGCAAAAGGTAGTCCGGGATTGACTGTGGCGGGTTCAGCTTTATGAAGTTTGTTCTTGTAGCTTCTTCAACGGCTTTCTGAAAAAACTTCTTTCAGTAGTTATTTAGATGTTCTTCAAGATTGATAAACCACTACATTATGTAGGTTTTTAAGAACTTCTAGCTCTTGACTCGTGGTCTGGTTGGAAAAGGAATGGGCAGAAGTTATTTTGCCTTTGATTGCGCAAACCAGTAAGGCAGCATGTTTCAAATTTCAGGCCAACTGTACTTAGCAGGATAAAGCTTACTATACGTAGACGTAGTTTGTCAGTGGCTATCTAAGAAGACAAGTAAGGGCAGGTCAATGCATCCATTCAATCCGAAAGCACCGGGTGGTGGTGGTGAAAAATCAGAAAAGCATGAAAAAAGGCCGGAGGCACTGAAGTAATAAGACGAAGATGCAAATGGCTGGGGAAAGCACGACGAATACAGCTAAAAAGAGGTAAAAGAAGTCTGTACCATCAACGGATACTTTTGATAGGGAATTGAAATGGGCTGTATTCTAGGAAGGCAGCAATTGAGACGGAGAACAACTCGGGAAAGAAATGGGAAGGATGCTAGTGGCAAGCGATAAAAAAGGGGTTTAGAGAGCTGTCTGAAGAGAAGAAGGTGGGAAGTGACAAGCCAGATCATTTTGCTACGGACCACACGTGATAGAGGCCGAAAAAAGCACCGGGACAAATCAACCGGTAATGAGGTTGAAGCTGTGAGAAGTATACTATAAAGGTATATGATATTGTTATATTTCTTGGCCGAGGTCAAGACACAAGCACAAGGCATGATCAGAAGTGTACAGCAATACACTGCTTTGTTAGGTATTCACAAACTTGTAATTTAGGATTAGCCAAATTGCAGTGACAAAGCAATAAAGCCGGGCTGTGTCTGAGTGAGCTGAAGTAGGGATGGTTGACTCGGCTATGGTAAATCAGTTTTGAATTCCGGGAAACGACGTTGTTAGGGGATAGCCACATGGGGAAGTGCAGACAAAAAAGGTGCATAAGAATGCCGAAAGGGCTGTGCTTGCAAGAACCATTTCAGCAACAGGCTTTGGGCATCTTAGCACTCAAAGAGAGCTGAGGTAGGAATAATGCACAGTGCACCTTATGGGCTTCGAAAACTGGCTGCTACGGGTCTGGTAGCCGAGAATGGATCAAGCCAATATACTGACTTCGGTTTGCAATTGATTGGTATGAAAGCCAAGGAAGAGAGAATGCGGGACTGAGGAGATAGTCGAAGAAGGGTCGGGATGTGTAGAAAAAGACCAGAGGGTGCGCCATCTGGATTTATCAAGGATTAATTTCGAGGAACCGGGTAAGTTTGTTGCCAAAAGACTAGGTCGAAGATAAAGTCCACTTGGGGCTATCTCAGTGCAGTCAGAGATGTCAGCGGGGTATAGAGGAGATTGATCTAATAATGTACAACTAATTGTCGAGGGAGCCTTTGACATGATTGCAAGTAAATCAGACGCCGTGTTATGACCGGCCTTTTTGTATGATTGATTTCAGGGCCACATGGAACTTCATATGGAGGCAAAGACTTTACCAGGAATGCAGTGTGCTTCTGGAGAGCATAAAAAGTGAATGGACGCAGAGCAGAGAATTTTGAAAGGAAGCCGCCGGAGAAACAGTTTACTGGAGACAGACTCTGCTGACGAGAACAAGCAAACAAGCAGGGAATGTGAAAAGGGACGACGGCGGCTGTGACTGGGAGAAGGCCAGACCCGAAGGAACAGCGGAAGTATGGAGAGTGCAGGGATAATATTTTCCATATGTAAGGCGGAAGCATGGATACCCAAGTTCTGGTAGGCTGCAGGTGGTTGGCATTTTGCTTCATAAAAACTTCACTTACCATTGATGGCAAATAGCAAATGACGAGGGTAGCAAGCTAAAAGTAGCTAGGTTGACGGAAAGAGAAGAGCAGGTTAGGAACGCAGCGGCGAGGGCCAGATTCCGGTCACTGCTTTCGGGACGGCAAAGCAGAATCAGTTGAACTGTTGGCATGGATTACGGGAAGTAAATGTCGAGGGAGTGTAGGGTGATGTTTGGTGTCAGGAATCCAACTTGCAGTCCAGTGAGACTACCACGACGGATCGTAACCCTGATTACAGGATTGTGTTCACTGGCCGACCATGTAAGATGCCCCATATGGCGTCTGCAGGCTTGAGTACAGGCTTGAACCATGGTCCGCTCTATTGATCAATCGTTTGGTCCGTACGGCAATCCGGGAGTGCCGTCCAGTCCACTGATGGTTACCCGGGCAACCAGTATGATGTGAAAGAAATCAAGGGCGTGAAATGCTGGAGAATGTTTCACCTGGATTATGGCTGACGTTTTCTTAGAAATCAGACAATGATAAGTTTTTATCTAACGTCCAAAAGGCCGAGCTATGAGGAACTAACCGCCGGAGACTGGTAGTTTTGCGGATAGCTGGGTGATGACGGAGGTATAGAGGGATACTGAGCGCAGGCTTAGCCGGAGAGCAAAATAAATAAGTTGGTATATAAAAGCAAAGCACAAAGGCTCATTTGAGGACAAAGAATAAAACGATAGAAAAGAGTAGGATCAGAAAGAAGGGGGGGATCGAAGATGATAGCAGTCTGGTAGATGTACCCGCAGTGGGCGAGTACGGCAACAATTGAAGATAAATGAAAAATACTCGCTGCCTAGGTGAGGTTCTTCCTCGTGTAAGCGAAAGTGCTGGAATAAGGCGGGGCCGTGAGAAATTGGAGGCACACGGAAGCTGGTAGAATGCGACCCTAACATGATGTGAGCATACGCGCAGATTGGTAAGTAGTGGTTGTTGTAAAACAGTAATCTGCGTGGTCTGACTTGAGCTTGCTGAAAAAGGGAACGAAAAGATGACGAGAACTCTGAGTTGTAGCCTGGGTCAAGAGACTTGATTGAAGATGAGCACCAATCATCATAGGAAAAGACAGTTTGTTAGGGGAGCTAGTGTCAGCATACATTTTGGACTGGAAATTGAGTCGGTAAAGTAGCAGACAAACCATCGCTGGCTTTGGACAACATAACTATGCGTGGGCTCGGGAAGAATATAGAAAAAATGAAGGTGTGAACGCTAGATTATAAAACTGCTATGATTACATTCCTCATTTCGGCAACAAATACGGGTCAGGTTAAGCCAATAGCTGTGAACCGCAAGTGTGTCAAATCCGCAATGTTGTCAGAGCACAGGCCGCGCAATATAACTATTCCAACCGTGCACTGACTACTGCATTGAACATCAGAAATTTGGTTGAGGGTTTTGTATGGAACCCAAGAAGGTTGAGACTCAGAATGGTGGGGTCGGCAAGCTCGAGTGGCGTGCCGTCACCCTGACCTGGTTCGGACAAATAACTGGGGGCTAACCCAAAATCTCAAGATACCCCTTACGTAAGGTTCGGTCTGAGCTGTGCTCAGAAACTCATCAAGTAATGAAGGGGGCACAGAACACTAGTTCAAAACCTTCCAAGGCGGAAGTATATTTCTCGTCTTATTTTTACAGAGGATCAGGAGAGCAAATTTACGCGGTAAGGCAATCTTCCCACTTCTCTTTTCCCTGTCTTTCGTTATACTTGGCCCATTGGGTTCAAGACTGATGGGGATAGCTTTTTTCCCCTTATTGTGAGACTGCCACAGATCAGGTGCTATAACCTTTGGGAATGTTGCTGCGCAAGCTGTGAAAAATAAAGACAGTGAATAGAGCAAGCACTGAGGTAATGGCAGCTTCTGTGGAGCTGTCACTTAACCGCTTGCTTCGGCCAATAACAGAGGCGGGCTGGTTCCCATATATATGCGAGCCATCGGATGACTGCATCGCTGATTATGATGTGCAGTTTAGCTTTAAGGGCATGAGGAAGATGGTGGAAGGTTTCACTAATGGCCTTGCAGAGGTTGACCGCGAGCTAGTGCTGTGGCAATGGGTGGTTGGCGCAGACAAATCAATGAGTCTCAGCTTGAATTCTCAATCTGAAGATGAGAACCTACGAACTGTGAAGGTCTTAGGATTCAGTATGCCTAAAATTGATAAACAGATGAGAAGATGGTTTCGGCTGAAATTTAGTTACAGTTCACGATGAAACAACTCTTTCAGCAGCTGCGAGTGAGTTTTGCATAAAAATAAGGCTTTGCTTGAGGGACAGAGTGATGGTGAGGTACATTTCCAAAGCCACCAGCCTCAGGCACAGTAGTAAGTCAAAGTCAGGTGATGTCCCACGGATAAGTATTATTCCAAATGAGCTCCGAACCGGAATTTTAATTGCAGGTTAGGTGTTCTTATGAAAATCAGAGTATTGTATGGCAAGACCTGATGAGAGGGAGAAGAAAAGTAAGTAGATGAATACCATCAAGCGGGGAATTATGGCTTTGCTTTGGCCATGAAAAAAGGCGACGATGCCATTGGCGGAACTGGAAAATTGTAGATTTCCAGATTCATCAAAACGAATGAAAGTATAAAGTAGATACTGGGCTAAAGATCAAACTATTCCATAATAAATCAAGGAACAAAAGAAGCTGAAAGTCACAGCACGGAAAAGAAACTACCGTCGTAAACGCGGGTTGGGTTCTGTTAATGAGGCTCTCCAGAGAGAGTTCTGAGCTGGCGCCTGAGGTATTTCGCCCAGAGGAAATCGAAATCGTAGATGGTGGGATCATTTGCGGGAGAGCAGAGCAGTGAATGCTTAAGTACCGAAAGAGTGGAGAAAACAAGTGATTTGCTGCGGTGGCCCAAAAGACACTGAAGTACTAAAATAGTTAGAAAGCAGTTACAAATCCAACCCAACTTCAAAAGCCATTTCTGCACTTATATGCTGATCTGTAAATTGTATCACAGTTTGTACCGCGAGGTATTAGCTTATGTTGGTCTTGAACGCCCCAAATGGCCTCATAGAACGTTTGTTGTGCGGTAATTTGTTTCTCAAAGCTGCATAACTGGCCAGAAAAACGTTGGATCTAAGATCAGCTGTAGAAATGGGAACGGTAACTGTGGTGTCTCTCACTCTTACAGACCACCTTGAATCCACTTAGTTTTTGAACTGTAGTGCTGCTACAAAGGTTCGGTTTTCAACAACACCATGGAGGGCTGTGAGGTTCAGCCTTTTGCGTCTAAGCCAAAGCGGATCCATTTTTAAGTGTTCGCAGCTCTGGCTGGAACTAGGTCGAGTTGGAAAGCCAACTGGCCTTCTTGTCATTAGCCTTTGAACCTTTTCACTAGTCACTCTATCCTACTGGAGAATGTGAGATTACATTACGGAACGGTATTCCAAAATGGGTCTAAAGTGGGTGCCACATGTATTAGATTTGTTTTTTAGAAGGCGGAACTTTCTATGAAGCAGGCCTTTGAGCCTTCTAGCCTACGCAATTTGGGTGGTAGTTTATTCTGAGAGGGCCAAAGTGGCTGGATACGGCAACCTTGATCTCGTAATAAAGGGAGGGCGGAAACTGGGTGACCGTCATTGCTGAATATTTCTGAGGGGCAACGCACCTGAAGGTAAGATTATTGCTTTTCTCCGCGAAAAACTTTAATAATGAACTGGAGTATCAAGAACTAAGAGCTGTTAGATCTTACGGTATATCACTGGCAATTGTACTAAACACTTCGGAATCCTAGGTAAACAAGAGTTTGATGCCGTCCGCGAACAGACGGAGACTGCTATATCGAACGACATTAAAAATAATTTATATGAATGAGGGGAATTAGTGCGCCCGAAAAGCTACCTTGTATGACAACAATGGCGACAGGTTTGGGTCTGGAGATGGGCCAACTTATCTGAACCAAATAGTGGCTGTAGGAGAAGTAAGAATCCAACCTACCGGGTAAAGGATATATGACTCCATTAGATTTGGCTCGTGATCGGAGTCGAGTGTGTGCGACTCGATCAAAAGCTTTCTCCATTTCTAGCAGGATAGTCATCATAGACACACCCCTATCAGCAGCTTCCGTGAATAAATTTGAGAAGTTAATTTGACGAGCAGAACACGGAGAGTCTTTCAGGAAAAGTGTGTTGGCCCAGATTAAGCAAGTTATTCGCTAAAGAGAGGGACATTATTCTGTTTCCATTGAGCTTCTCCATGATTAGGGATAAAATCCGTGTATGGCTGATAGGACTATATTTTTCAGAACATGTACGGAATATTTTTTTGTGCTAAGGCAAAACAGATTGGGTTTTCCACTAAGCAGGGAACGATCCAAAGTTCACAGGTAAGCTGGACACTTTGGAAAGAAGGACAGGGATGTTGTTGGAGGGCACCGTCCCTCAGCTTCTGCGGTCGCGTTCTTCTAGGAAGTCAACCAGAAAAGACCGTGAATTTCCAAACACGTATTCCCACAGGGCCCAAGTACTGGGGCCGCATTTCGGTGTGCCAACGAAGTCTGTCAGGAGCAGAGCTTACAGTTTTCGAGTGCGTGAAACGTTCACTGAAACAAGTGTGATCGGCCGATCTCTGCCATGTCCGGACCTCCCAGGGCACAGGCATTCGGTGGAAATGCCGTCCCAGGCCTATGCCGCAAGATGGCATCGTAGACACTAGAAATACAGAAATTTCATCGGGGTCAAGTGAATCAGTGGATGGAGTTTTACGGGGTGAGCATGGAGAGTAAACTGCAGGAGTGTGTAAACCGAACTTTAGAGCTGAAGCGAAAAACGTGTTGAAGGCTTCAGCCATTTCTTCCAGTTCATCCAGATGGGAGATTTTGGTGCTGATAAAAGGCATAATCTTGGGGGTTGGGGGTTGCTTGCATCCATCGGCTTGCTCTAGATTCTGTCCTCTTGCGGTGGGGTAGAGATTTGACGCTTTCCGTGTAAGCATGGATTCAATCTGTGATTTGATTTTCGTTGACAGCCGACCCATTTTGAGGTATACCCATAGCTCTCGGGTTTTCAGTGCAAGCCCTCCAAGTTTGGAGACTTCGCATTTCATCCGCGCGAGTCTCTTTGTTCTTGAGTTCATCAGGGCTGGCACGGCTGGATAGATAGCGTTTAAACACTGATTCAGAATCAAATATAGCCCATCTACTACCACCTGAGGGTCAGGCGAAGGAAACGATACACCAAAATCTTTAGGTCTGATTATGTTTAAAGGGCTGCTTCCGTGAGCTACTTTATTTAGTCTGGCCGACGGTATGAAGAAAATGACGACTTTTGGTACGGGGAAAGTGCACGAGGCAGCCCAGTGGTCACGTCTAAGAAAGCTATCATTACAGAGGTGTTTACTTTATCAGACCCTTGGAAAGCAGAGGGTCTAGTGTTATTTCCTCCGGTAAATGACTGAACGTGTTGAGTTTAACCACCTAAGTAGGCACAGATAAAAAAATCTTGATAAAGTTGTGGGGCAGATTTTAATGGCCACTTTACTTCCAGAGGGTTGAAATCACCTGCCATCAACTTGTGATCGATGGGGGTAGGCAAGGGCAAGATGGGAGACGTCAGTAAAGGGTGCAATATTGTCCGTGTTGGATTCGGGCGATCTATTATTGCCTCCAAGAAAGAACTCGTGTGGCTGCAGTTTGACCGATGCCCAGACTGAGTCATCAACCGCGTCAAGGATTGGGTGTTGCTTCATAGAAACAGGGAAAGATTCTCTGCCTTATGTTAAGCATTCCCATCCTCGATGATGTATTCGGGATCTTCCGAAAGCCTTATAACCAGATATGGCGAAGTCTTCGTTGAGAGTGTTTGTTTTCAATCCCTTTTCCGTAATGAGGATTAAGTCGCAGTCAGACGGGAAGGCCAGAGCCGTCAGAGGGAGAATGTTTGCCGGTAGCGAGCAAATTTTGCTGACTAAGACGGACATGCATGTTGTGCTTTCTTTTACTGTGGCGATAGGCAGTTGTGCCAACTTTGAGGCTGGAGGAGATAAAGTTGGTGGAGGTGATGTTGCCAGTCCTAAAACTGACAAGGTAGATGGGATATTCCTGGGTGGAAAGCTGCGCATGCAGTTTAGGGACCAATAGAGAGACTTTTGGTCGATATCAGAATGCCTGTAAAGATTGAGATAGAGAGATGGTAGAACAGGTAGTTTGGCGGAAGATGGTGACTTCCGAATCCGACTGTGAACATGTAAAGTGGCCTTTCACCGGGGGATCAACTAAGAAGGTAAGGAAGCTTCGTTAGGCAGAGCAGGGTAGCCCAAAGCGAAGAACCGGCATGGAGCAGATGAAGGTTAGGAACGTACGAGGGAGAGGCCTAGGTCTGTGAATGAAATACGAGGTAGTAGTTTGGTAAATATGGTACCGCTAGAGAACAGGTGAGGACGGTTTAATAGAGATAAAGCTGCGGTAAGAGCCATGTTTTGCCCAGGGTAGAAAAGGGAAAAATGGGGATCTGGTGTCCGCTGTGAGCAGCCGCCTGATGTACCCCCTGCCGGTTGGGTAAGTAGCGAGCCTGATTCGAAGGTGATGGTTGATGGCATACTACCGTGTTTGGGTCGATGATGGTTAATTGCTGGGATACAGGGGAATGCATTCGTGGGATGGGAGGCGTAAAGTAAGGTCTGTTTACTAGTTACTGGAAACAGATGAGTTTCGAATGGTGGAGCCAGAGACCGTGGTGGTGTGCATAGGGAAAAACTTGCAATATGTTAGTACTTCGGTAGACAGTGTAAGTGCGATTAATAAGTGGTTGATAACAACAAAATGAGGTTGGCTACATGGGTCTTCAGATGTTTACTTAAGTGCACAGACGGACTACTGACGGGGGTAGCGATGAATCTCGGCGGGTATGCCGACGATGGAAAAGGTGTTTGGGTAAAATATTGTTTAGAGCCTACGCGAAAGGTTTTAAGTTGGACTTGATTAAAACCCGGGGCTTGTGATGTCGCTGCTGAGCTGATCTGGACCATGGAAGGCAACAAAGATGGGAGATAAATTTGTGCTCACTTTCTTTTGGGGACGATCTTGTTGCATATAGGTTGGTAAAGAGGGGCGATTCGGAAGCACTCAGTTTCTCGGCTCATTTGGAAAGCGAGCCAATACCTGGCCGGTGGCTGTCTGTGAGGGATGATTTTATAGCTCGGCTTTGGGAACGTTCTATAGATAATGGTGGGGGTTGGGTTGCAATAGTGAGCCATTTAGATGGGTGCAGAGGAGTCCGCGGAGAGCGGAATAAGTTAAGGTCTAAGTTCACCGGTGGTGCATTGATCGATATGGGCCGTGTTAATGCGTCAAACATGATGAGTTTACGAGCAGGATTGGGCAGTGCTTGCTCGGAAGATTGTGACAATGCGGGATTGATAACAACTAACCTAAGGACATCCCTCTATAATGGGATCTTGTTGGTGAAAATATTTGTGCTTTCTGAGTGGAGTGGCTTTGGGGATGATCTCTCTCTTTCTGATGAATTTCATGGCAATGTTTTCCAAACGGAACTAAAACGGAAGCGGGCACATATCACGCTGTGACATCTTTCTTGGTCCTATGCAGCAGCACTCGTGGTATAGCATATCGCAGGCTAGAAGCTACGATCGTTTATTCCAGGAAAGCGGAAGAAGATCAGGAAAGAAAGGATTAAAACCTTCTTGGATGTTGATCTATTGGTGGACTTTGCAGACAACTGATTCCACGAAGCTTCCGACTGATAATAAACCCTGAGGATCCGGGTGTTTCGAAGAGTCCAGGACGAAGCCATTGGAGACATCGTGGTCAAGGCATCGTCCACGGTAGGTATCTGTCTTTCCAAAGAAGCTAGATTTTTTTCTAGTGCCCTAAATTTGATACTAGCATCGCTATCCATATCAGATGGTGGTGCCAAGCAAGATACAAAAGCCGCGGGCAGTAAGGAACATGTAGCGCTCGTGGATTGAATACTGTTAATAACTCGACCGTGAATGCGAAAATAAGTCGCTTAAGGCATGCCTTGGCACGTGGTTTTCATGAGAAAAGAATAAGGCGTGCCGACAGTGGAAGACTCTCAAGTATCTTAGGTTGGCAGTTCGGAGGCCATTTTAACAACGATTTGTAGATCACATGGTAGCCCAGAAGTTCATTTCTCAGAAGTAACCTCGATTTATTTTGGGTAGGAGGGATACTATAGGAGGCCATTTCTATTATCACTCCAGACAGCTAAGTGGAAACTAGACCGATAACAGCAAGCACATCGGCGTCGAATAGAGCAGCTCAGCTTTGCGTAGCAGAGCTGAGACAGTGAGGCTGAAGAACCAAAAGTCTGCAGGCAGTTAAGCAGGCGGAGTAAGTCTAAAGATTCCAGTCAAAGTATTGGCTGGTGGAAAGATTCGGAGGGACTTGCTGGGCTCAACAAGAAATATATGATGCAGGTGGATCGATATTAAATGTGACCGCTGGGGTGCAAGAGTGGATACTGAGTTTTAGTATGGGGATTGCACGTGGGTGCGGGTGGGTCTGGTGCAAATTGGCGTGACTTGTGAGAAAAGAGGACAAAGCAGGATATGACGAAACGGCGGGCAGAGGGGTATAAGAATGCGATCGATGAGCTGTATGGGCACAGGGTGGTGGCAGTGGGACGGAGATTTGGAGTCGGAAAGGGAGACATGGATAGAAAAGTAGATATTGACGGGCATGGACGTCGTGGGCAAATAGGGCGATAGTGGCATAACGCGGGTAGAGCTATCATGAAGTGAAATGGCGGGAACAAGCATAGAACGGGCAAGTGTGCGTGCTGTGACATAACGACGAAAACGGGAAGCTGTGAGAGTGATGGCGGGAACGATAGGCGAGCATAACGCGGCAGAACAATTATGCGATCCGCAAACGGCTGACTTGATGCGACAGAGTGCAGATAGTTAAAGCGTGTGACCTGCCGTGCGATTTCATCCAATCCGATACTGGATTCCACTGACCGTGTGCCTAACACCCAACCTGAAAGACACTTTGTGGACTGAATGCTGGTGTGATCCACCAGCCCAACTGTAATGATGCATTGCTTCAGGTGGCCTGCAAGCCACTTGGGCGTCAGCCAAAGCGGTTGTACCGAACGGTTGTGGAGAATCCCCCCCAGAAACACCGCAATTTCATGTTCATTTGACTTCACCCACTCATATACACTATTCGCGTGTTCCTATGCACTGTACGTTTTCATGAATCAACGTCACTTTGTTCGCGCCCAACGCGCTACTCTGTCATTTCCTATTCTAGACCTACGTGACGCAAATGCTCCTTTCTCGCACGCAGCAACTCGGCTCTCATCTTCTGAATCCCTGTGATGGCGTAGTTGAGGTTCGTGTCTGTTTTATGTTCATTTGATAACATAAGAGCGTAGAATTTCACGGAAAATCTTGTTCTTAATTCGGGATCCCTTTCGAATTTGGCTACGAGTTGCTCGAAGGCGTCCTACAGCGGTGGACTTGACCGCGCGTTGAGCTGCTGGGATTGGCACGGGTGGTCACCGATGATTGCACAGGGAGCTATAGTATCCACGACGCGGGCATACGATCGACAGTCAACCGGCAGGTTGCGAGAATTCTTGGAGAGTGGAGCCCACGAAGACAGTTACTATAAGACGTTCACACAGCATTTGTATCCAGATGCACCTGCCAGGAAAGTGACTGATAGAGCGCCCAAAGCGGTTGACCGTCAATAAAAAACGCAGTTCGAGTGTGCTCCGGTTGGGGATCAACGGTTGACGGGGAGAGAAAAGCGTAAAAGTGAAACAGGGGCTCATCGACGCAGTGGATCCCTAGTACAAGTTGGGAGATAACGGGTGGCGTAGATGGCTGCAGTCCGCTAGATTGTCATAAGTATAATTAATGGGAAACCGTGATAAGGTCAAGTAACTGCACAAAACAGAAAGCGACCGATTGAGCCAGGGTGTATGCATGGGCGAGTATCCGTGCGGAGTAGGTTTACCGCACCGAAAGCAGCAGAAGAACTCCTTGTCGATCGGTGGTGCAGTGATCCTAGTTTGATGTGCTGAGGAACAAGGATGAGTTCGGTATGGGGCATTGTTATTGGCTCGCTGCACAGAGAAAACGGGGTCGGAGTGTGAGGCCTCGGTCGAGGGCCAGATCGGTGGAGGCGCGCTCAGTGACTTGCAATACAGCCTTGAGGACAGTTAAGTGGATAAGAAGTGCACGCCTATAGGCGTGCAGTGAAGAAGCACTGCGAATAGTGAGGGGAAGCTTTTTTCAGATTTTGCAGTGGGCCGACAGAAAGAATCGTGATCTCAGATCAAGACCGGGTTGGGACATAGAGAGAGAAAAGGCACGATTTCGAAGGGGCTAGGACCAGGGGAAAGCGGATGAGATATGGTAGTTAATGTAGACTTGAGTGTGGATTAGTCTAGAGAGGAATACTGGATCAAGCCCCACGCTGCGTATTCATGGGGGCTCAATGTGCAAAGGCTCACAGCGTTGGCGGAACGTCAGGTCCACGTGTACACCCATTAGCTATATGGTGAGGACACTCTGGACGTCCTCGATAAATATAACAGAAGAACTCGGTTAGTGGGTGGAGGCAACCGGAAAGTATTCTAGGAGCGGTTTAACATGTGGGGGACACCTGGATAGGCGACTGGTGGGCGGCGAAAAACACCGATGGATCAGGCCTAGTGTTTGTTTAACAATGACGAGATGGAATTGCGCCTGTTCCGAGAAGTGAAAGAAACAGGGATATTGTACGCAAAAATCAATAACGGCTTGTTAGTTAGGAATTGGGTTGTGTTCAACATTAACTTAGCCAGGTGGTTAAGTACTTTTTTAAGGTAAGGGAAAGCTTTTATCTCCAGAGAATTCCATGTACCACTGGATGCACTGGGTTCTTGGAGGGGCTAAGTCACCTTGTGTGTCGCACACGTCCACAGGTAGGTCATTAGGGTGGAAGTAGTATACTGTCTTTAAGTCACCAGCAAAACAGGGTCGGAGGCCATGGCAATTGAACAAGCACAAGTTGCTGACATAAATCAGGGATTGTAATGGGCCTAGGAGACTGCCTCAAATGACGCCCTTGGTGGTTTTTTCGGGGGGAGGTAAGTGTCAGTCGACCAACACAGCTTGTGGGCTGTGGGAGAGGCACGAGGATAGCCAGAAAGTAAGGGGATAGGTTATACAAACAGACTGGATTTTGGTCATCAGGTGCATGTAAGGGACACGGCCAATAGCCCGGGACATAGCAGAATGCAAAACTATCAAGGAGTAGCCAACATTTATTGTAGACGATAGGATATAACGGAGGCCCAGCTAGCCGGAGGACCTCTATCGGACATTCAGAAAGCCCTGCTGACTAGGGTTCAGCAGGCCACTAGATAAGAGAAAGTGAACAATGCTTTTCTAATAGTTTCCATAATTTTGCAGACTATTGGAATGCGGCTCACAGGCCGATAGCTACCTGGTTTTGTGTTTGGCCCCTTCTCGGTGCACCGGGTGATAAAAGTGAATTACCACCAGGGGAGAGGAAGCTACAAAATTTGGAGTTTCTGTGTACTTTAGGTGACATCGGGGATCATTCAGGGCCCTGTAGAAAGAAAACGGCCTGTAGGAGACTTCCTGGGCCCGATTGTGCGGAAGGTTTACTAGAGGAGGAAAACTTATCAATGTCAAGGTGAGTGAAGGAAGTGATAAAAGAAGAAGCTGAGGTGCTCGAAGGAATGAGAGGATGAAGGACAACGGGGAGGTTGGTGATTGAGGGAGGCAAGTGACCGCAGAAAACCTCAGAAATGGACGCTGGAGTATAACCGGTGGATGGGCAGAGGATCAGTAGTTTGGGCAAGGCAAGAGTGGAGCTATTTGACCGTTCTCTAGGCAGATTAGACAAATATCTCGTATGTTTAGGGTTCGCCAAATGGAGGGTCTGTTGCTGTCTTCGAAGCATTTCGGCCCTACGGCGCAGATCCATGAGCATCTGGTTGATGCGCCGAAGAATGGTAGGGTCATTTCGTCTGGAAAAGGTAAGTTGCAGCTTAGCCAGCTTAAGCTCTGAAAGAGACAGGGGGGACTGCAGGACTTGGAGCTTGAATTGAGGCATGGTTTATCGGCATTTAAGCCATATAAAGGATGGAGTGGACAGTTGAAAACAATCCGGAGATTAGGGGAGGGAAACTCTCGCTGTAATTAGGAAAGGGATTATCGCGGATGGCTCCACCAAATTCCTGAGTTGCGGGAAGATGGAGTAGAAGGAGGGGACTGGCCCGAGCGAGGACGGTCAAGAAACCTGAATTCAAACACCAAAATACCATGGTCACTACCTGGGAGGTGGTTACCGACCTGAGCAGTGATATCGGGAACATTGGTGAAGAGTACAAGGTGCATGACTTTGTCCCTCTCGTACAGCATGCAGTAGGTGAGGTCTACCCGCCAAAACGGACAAGGGAAAAGAAGGTGGCCATGGAGGTGGGACCGACTCGAGAAGACCGGCATTTTAGATGAAGGTTAAGTTCATCCGCAATAACGTTTACACTGTCAGACCAACCAAGAGCAAGATCGGAAACAACCGCGATGGGGTGTTTTTTGAATGCGTCCTAACACATAAATATGGAAGCAGCAAAAGGGATTCTCGTTGGAAGCTTGATTAGATAAACGCATTGGATCTTGAACGAAAACAAGAGGGGTGGTCCATAACGCTAGTATGGATAGCTCATCTGACAAAGACTAAGCAGCCACTGTCATGTCTAGACTGGCTAGTGCTTAGGAAGCATTGATAACAAGCTGAGCGGGCAAGGTATGATGAGATATCTCCTTTGGACCAAGGTTCAGTTAACAGCACTACTTCTGGGTTTGAGGTAAGCTTCAAAGATCGCGGAGCTGATAAGAACCAGTAGAAAATAGTTCATTCTCCGGGTAAGCAAGGTGCTGATGCCAGGTGCATGACCATTGGCATCTCTGTGGAGTTATGAACCAAGCCTCGACGGAAATGCGGCTTCTCCATGAGTGAAAAGGGAGGTGAAGTTGGTGATGGAAAATGAATGGGCAGGGTACTATCATGAGGCTCCGCCGACCGTCGTGGTTGATCAACAAAATGGATTTGCAAGAGGCCACTGATGTTGGCTGTGGGGTGGATAGCAACAAGGCTGGGGTGCGGTGGGTACTGTTCAAGAAAAATCGGTTGTTATGCATCGGGTAACCGATCTGTTGGGCAGGACCGGCAAAGAGATTGAGAAGGCTTGTGGGTGAGGGGGTGTAGGTGATTCATTTTGGAATAGCCGGAGTTGGGGGCTGGGTTGGAAGTGGCCAGTTGCAAAAATGGTGTGAGGCTCATGAAGATGATAAGGGTCGTTATGTAGACAGGAGGGACACGGGGAGTGAAGAAGCGGGATACGGGCTCGAACCCGAGACTATTGTTGCTACACTGATACGGCAGTTCGGTATTGGGCGGGAATTGCTTTGGAAGGGTTGGGAGAGACAGAAGAGGCTTGCAGAGGCTGCTAAGTAGGAGGAGGTGATCAGGTGGGAAAGAAAGGATATACTTTGGAAGGTAGATAGGCTGTTAGTAGATTGCATATTATTGAGAGAGGGGAGAGAAAGCCAGGGTTAGGATTAGAAAAAAACGGCCGGATGATACAAGGATTGCTGGGACAGGGGCTGAGGCAGTCAGAGTAGACACCGTTGGAAGCAGTTGAAGGATAGTGCAACCGCCTAGCTGTTGCAAGGTCAGAGGATGAGATATAAAAGGAGCTCTGAGTGGAGCGAAGGAGAATATGCAAAGAGGATGATTGTTCAAATGCGGACCTAATTTGTGTTCCTGGCTTGCCCTTGGAGGGTCTTGAAGGTTTGAGAGCTTGACGTGGAGCACTGAGACGTGGCGGATCAGAGTATATACCGAAGGGATGGTGGGCAGAGCCTTTAGATTGAGGGTGGTGGCCGGTGACCAGTAGCAGAAGCCGAGCGGGCAGGTGAGGTCTGGTTCGGCAGATGTTGATGATCCAGTCATAGTCGTTGTTTGACTTTGGAGCTGTGATCAGGGGTGTGGGTAGATAATGGGCTAAAGTGCTGTTTTGAGCAAGTGGCCGAAGGGCTGAGGCAACTACAGGCGGATGCTATATAGGGTGTTTTTATGGAAGTGGAACTGGTGGTAGGGAGAAGTTAGAGTCCAGATCAACAGCACACTGGTAGACAGCAGAGGTTGTTAGATACAGCCAGGACATCATGACTGTGGGACACTGATTAGGCTCTGCGTCAGGGCCAGGTAGGCACTTACGGATGGGCAAAAGTGGTTTACTTTTGAATGCTGTGGGTGTCCCTTTTGAAGAGGCTTTTTATCGGGGAATATTTTGATATTCTCATACTGAAAACTGGAAGCAGCGAACAGCTAGTCGGCGTTGTTTATACAAACGCTTGTTTCTTAAAGCAGCTAAAATGTTTAACTGGGAAGAAATATCTCCATTAACGTAGACATGGATGTGGAGCGACATTGGTGGTCGGATATAGTGATCACTCCGAGTAGGAATATGAAAGAGCCACGCGGCATATTTTTTCTTGTGGGAGCAAGTTTGGTCAGGCCACCCGGGTGATTCAAGGGCTATTTTGAGTTCGTGTGGTTAAATGCAGTTGCACTTTGGGATACAAATTCACACGCGACTGACAGATGAAGTGCAGTGATGTATGAGCAGCTTGGGTTTCGACCCGAATTCCATCCATCACCACTTGTACGCAAATCAGCTGTCGTTTTCATGCGAAAGCCTGAGGTATAAGCATTTACAAGTGATGAAAAGCGAATTTTCACAACTTCCAAAGAGCAATAAGTCACGACCCTGCGAACAGAACTTGGTTGTTCTGGTTACCTGGCGGATCAAAAGAGTGAAGCAGAACTGGCTTTACCTAACCACGAAGAACCAAAACATTCAAAAGACCATCAAAGACCCGAAATACTTGAAGCAGCTAAACAACGGGGGAAGGCGAAGAAGAAATGGTCACGTCAAAGGAACTAGTTAGATTCAGCGAGCTTTTTATATGTACAACACGCCACGATGCTTTATTGGCCGTGGTGATTGTGTTGGGCTTCTTTTCAGATGCATTCCAATATGGCATGGATAGAGTGGCTAGCTTTCCTGCAAACCATAACGGTTGGGTTTTATCGAAATGCAAAAACACCACCCGCACTATGTGAGTACTTGCACCACACAGAGAGTTGAATGAACTGGTGCGAAATAGCCCTGATGGTTTTAAACATTTGTGCTGGTTGTAGATCAGGTTATTGTTTGCCATGATGTTCTGACTGCTGAGCTTGGCGTTTAGGTCGCAAACTTTTCATCAACAGCCGAGGTGACATCGCCAGTACACATGCACGTTTGCGATCTAAACGCCAATCTCAGCGATCAGAACGTCATGGCAACGAAGTAACCTTATTTATCGCAATGCTTCCAAATGACGCTACTCATCAGGCAGCATGTGTGGCAAGCAAGCCGGAACCAATTTTTTCTTAACCAAAACCCTTGCCGGTTACTTCGGCCATGACAGATGCACACAACGTATTGTGCATACTGCTGGGTGGATGACGTTTTCCGCCATCGAAGGCATCGCGTGAAAGGACGAATATTTGCGATCTGGGAAGTATCGCCCCCACCATGGATGCAAAGGTCCACTCTAAGCCCTACCCATCGACATTTTTAAAAAATTCCCGTTGGGTTAGGAGCATATTTATTTGTTTGTGTATAACAGGAAGTGTTCTTTATTGTACTTCCAAACAACATTGTGATAAACAGTAGATCAGCTGCTGTTGAAAATATTTCAGATGGTGAAGTTCATTTCAAGCGCTTCAGTATCCGTGAAGCCTCTTCCACAGACGAGCTAGGCTCAACGCGCTTGTTCGTCTTCTTAGTGGACAGAATGCAGACAGATACGCTTGAGGCTCCCATTTACACTGCTGCCTGTGAAAACCTAATTTCATCAGTCAACCTGCAGCATGTGTGCATCCGAACTTAAAGTAAATTTTACAACGTTTTCATTGTTTCCCGTCTTCTTCCTCTCCGTATATATACATATATGTATATATTCACGTACATCTGAGGGTTTTTGTGCCTGGAAAATACCAGCCAAAGCTAAGTTCCTGCTTTGCTTCATAACTTTACTTCATATGCAGAAACTGGGTGGTCGATAGTTGTCCTGTCCGGCAGCCCTGGGCAGAAAGTAGGATAGCACAGGGCCAACTGGCCTTTTTGCGATTATAACAGATTGATTCGGTTCCACAAGGTGAAATTACAAGGAATTGTCGGACAAGGTAGTGTTTTTAAGGAGGCATTGTCTTCGAGGTTATGAAGGATGCTTTCTTTTTGTAAAGCCAGTCCATGATTCGTCAGCTTGGTGCACTGTGCCACAAACACTGTTTGGCCACAGCCTCTGGGTTTTTATGAGGTAAGTGCGATTGGGAGTCAGCACTGTAAAAGGGGTACTGAAACATTTAGAGTGGGGAGAAAATTTTGAAGGAGAACACTGCAGTGTCACTCGTGTCACGTACATTTTTTGAACACCGTCATCGATATTGTCGGTTTTGGATGAAACATTTGATTTTCCTCTGTAAAACCACTGTTTCAATGCCATAAAACTCGTGCATTTACTTGACCTGACACTTGGTAGGTAACGTCAACATCAAATGCAGTACTCCGTGGGCGGGGTTCTTTTGAGAGACTTCGGGGAACCTCATTCATGAAACCTCATGAGTGCCTTCTTATGTATAGTAAAGATGAGGCTCTTGAAATAGCAGAAGCTTCAGTGGATCAGATTATAGAAGGTCTGCATGAACTTGTCTTCCAGTTGTAACAGCCGGTCGTGGAAAATCCCCCTATTTCCCTCGCGATTCAGTGTTTTTCCCAACATCACTCGTTTGCCTACACTATTGACTTGTCTCTACGAATTGGTTGTTTTTCTGGACCACTTGCTGTTTGTTCGTGCCCAGAGCGCTACTTTGGCACATCCTAGTTCAGGACCTGCGTGACGCACGTGCTGTTTGCTCACACGCTGCTATTCGGTTTCTCGTTGTTGAGTCCTTGCGATCGTATTATTGAGGTTTGTAAATTTTTTATGTCATTGTTCATGTAATGGTCTAGTATCGTAGAATATCACGGATAATCCTCTTTTGATTTTGGGGTCCGTTGCGAATTTGGCTACGCATTGCTCAAACGTTCGTTACACCAGTGACTACTGTGAATAGATGTAGTTAAGGTGTATTACTGAAGTAGGCTTATGTATAAGGTGGAACATGAGCTCGATGGGCCAGCCGTTGCACTGAGCGGCACTCATGCACTGGCCGTCCCGTCAGAGGCGCGAACAGCAGAAAAATGCGAAGGATTTCAGAAACTTTGCGGAACTCTCAACTTGTCGGATTTTTATGCGAGCTTGGCGAGCATACATATTTCAACTAAAGCTTTATAGGTAGCCTCACTCAAACTACTTGCCATTACGGATTCGGCCCAATAAGTGCCCAGTGCGCTCTTTACATCCACCGAAGACTACTTTCTCTCAAACCGCTGTGGGCTAGAAAGCTCTCAGCGAAGGGCCGTTTACAACTATAGGCTGGTCACCTTCGTCAGGGCTAAGTCATCCACTTTGACCGCCATGCAAAGAACCAGACCCCAGTGAAGGATTGAGACGATCCTCAAATAAACCTGTGTCTGACATTGAAAAAACATGAAACGGCGGTTCCAGACCTCCCGGGATCTAGCCCAAGGCAGACAGCAAAATGACAAGCAGTTTTCTTATCCGTTGTCAAATCGGTTCTGCTCCAGTGAATGTCACTCCACTTGCACACTTTGCTGTTAAGTTTCACATACCCATACTCTCATTTGGATGTCGATTTATCACGCGGTCTTGCCTCTAAATTCGAGCATTTAAATCTACTGAGTAGTGCTTCTCCAAGAGAATTGACTTTTTCAGTTCAGTTCAGTTCAGTTCAGTCTACACAATACAGTTAGTATCCACTGACAACCGAGCATCCAAAATTCCTTCGATGGCATGCGCACTAGATGGGCACCCACCACCACATTTACCGGCATTCAAAAAGTCACCGTTATTTGCGGTCTCCATAAGTTCTTTAAGGATGTAGCTTAAACCCCACTGCCTGTTTACTGGTGAAGCCCAAACAGTCGGAAATCCAGTCGATGGGGAAATCCAGTGAGAACCAAAAGCCCTACACTAGTGGTAGGAAAACGGCAGCCTACCAATGAACAGTGGAAAATGTAAGCTACTTCAACACAGTTGCACCAGTGAGGCACGAACTCTGCAAAATGGTGCACACCGCGAAAGGTGATAAGGTCCTGGTTCAGTCCGTGCTTTCCTACAACCATTTGTTCGTGCTTTTCACAGAAGTGATCCAAATCTTATTCCTTAAAATCGCAACCTTCAAACCCGGCCACATGTCTCCATAGATGAAGTGCCGTGAGATACTGGGACACCCTCTCGAATGAATCCGAATTCTCTCTGGCTTGGCTGCCGACTTTGAGAACTTACCTGACATGACCTGACCTGAAGCTTTTTGTCTGAGATCACCGACTTCGTACAAGAGTACTCTCGCGTTAACTGCCCACAACTGTTTATGCTGAGCTGCGTGGGAAAGTACCGTGAAAGAAGCAAGAAAACTCACGGTGAGATACACCTATTAAAAACTGACCAGTTTTATTGAAACTTTAGTCGCTCTGGTTGCCCCACAAAACCTGTATATCATCTGGTCCTCAAATCTTCTGTCTCATACCTTCTTTTATGTTATAACTTAAATGATTATTTTATTTATTTTCGGGACGGTATCATCATTCTGTCGCTTTCCAAAGTCTGAAACTAAAAATATAATTTTCTTTATCACACATAACAGTAAAGTAAGTAATAAAAACCTTTCCACGCCTTCAACTGACAAGCCCAGTTAGCATCCTGGAGAAGAACTGAGAATATCCTCCGGTAGAATGGAACGATTGACCATGAAACTTTGCCATTTTTTACAAATATAACAATTTATTTGACCAGTTTTTTTCAAAAAAGGCCACTTTGCCTACATTAAGTGGTCATTCAGCGGCCAAGCTCGAAAGGTTAGAGGGTAGCTTAATAACACACCAAGCTAATATCTAAAAGTGAGACAACTAACGCGAATTCGAGAACCTTTGTCCCGGGTTTCATATTGCTTTGGGAGTGGCAACCTTCAGCCTACTTGGGCGCTGGCAACCCAACTTTATTCATTGAAGTTGTCCAGCTTTCTGCTGGGGCGGCCCAATCCTGGCCCAACCAAGGCCAAATTGAGCAAAATCTGAGAAGCGCTGCTTGGAGAGCAGACATCCTTCCAAATCGTCGTTTAAAACAACGGAAGACGTCAGATCAGCGGTAATAACCCGGCGGACTGCGATCTGCCTCCTCTGTTTCCAAGTAGTTGTCCGGAGTGTCCAAGAAATCCAGGGTGTCTTGCAATCTATAAAGGAAGTGATAATTGGAAACTACTTGTTTATGTTCAACCACGAAGCCCAAAAAAGGACCAATAATTATATTTTATTTTATTTCGGATAACCAAGAAGCATGCTGCAACGCAAGGTCAGACAGTGCAGTTGAAAGCTGATTCAGAGTTATAGGAAGATTGTACAAATACTTGAACGCGAGTAAATGTAAGGGAAAGCATCCACGTCAATTTCTGCTGTGCCGCCCGGTGAATTTAATCTCAAGGTCGGGTGGTCGAGCCGGCTCGAGGTGGGGTGTAGCTATTCTTCCAGAGTGTGGAGTGTATGGGGAATAGTAAAGAATCACGCAAATCCTACGGAAGAAAGACTGTTCTGTCGGAGAACCAAACTGGATCGACGGATATATGGATAACGTGAAAAAAGAAACACTCCCAAAGGAGACGTAATCCGGCGGAGAGCTACGCAATGTATGAGAGGGGGTGCAATGTAAAATTAGACGATGAAAAATGGTAACATTACACATAAAGACCGAGAAAACGGGTCGAGGATTACACATGTAAAGTTCGGTGACCGTATATCGGATGAACCATGCAGCTGTATAACAAACGGAAAACAAACTGGGCTGTGGTTACCAAAGTGATGATGAGAGAGGTGGTAGGACGAAAACATATAGACTTTAGGCGGATTGTTTTGCTTTTAGAAGAAAGGAGTATAAAGCGTCAACAGGAAACTGGGAACTGGCGAAAAATCGATGTGTAATACGTAGCTAAGATACTGGCAGAAATGTGACTTGCAAGTGAGATTATCCATTAAATGACAGGTAAGTATTTACTTACTCATAATTCTTAGCAAATACTTCACGTGGTGAAAAGAGCTTATCAAGGATCGGAAGTACTGAGACCATCTATCAGAATAGAGCATGGGAAACGAAATACACAGAACAACGAATGAATAGATTTGCCACGTTTGGTGGCCGGATATGGGCGGAGTGTATGATAAACCAAATGGACTACACACCAGGACCGTGGTTGTCAAACTGATGGTGAAAGAAATGGCCGGATAAAAACATATAGACTTTGAGCAGATTGTTTTGCTTTCAGAAGGACAGAACACGAAAGTGGAAACTGGCAAAAAATCGATGTGTGACGCTCTACTACAACTGCAGAAAAGACAGCTGGCAAAAATGATGAAGTGACGGGTAGGGGACTACCAGTTTATGTTTATAACGAAAGGTGGGCCACCTAATGGAAACACATCAATGCTTTGCGGTACAAGAGCTTATCAGATATGCATATAGGGGACATGATACAGTGCAAGATGAGGATATTGCAATGCAGCAGCCCTATGTGGCCGAACAGCGGAGCTGACAGAGAAAGCAAACAACCAGAGAATCATCGATTATTGGGAATCTCCAAAGATATATTTCGCCGCGTCATATACTGTTTTGAGATTGCGGTACGGAAGTGAATGGCAACAACAAATGCATTAGTTTCCGAGTATATCGGTAAAGTAGCAAAAGATGGTGAGCTTTATCTAAGAGAATGGTTAAGTTTACAACTGAGACTGGTGAATAGTCTAGCGTAAAACCGCGGGGAAGTAAACCGGGAACAACAAGCCAAGAATGTTGGTGGATTTATGAGTATGCGATAATTATGCACAAAAGGAATCAAATGCCACCGGGCATGAAAATCGGTAAGCTATAAGGGCGAACGTGGAAGCAAGCACGATGGAGAGTCCATGTTTGCTGGAGGAGACAACAGCCTCTTTGCAGCATTTTGAGTATATGAATGGTATTCTTTTTGTTTGGTTTTTTTAATCCGCAACCCGTGCTAGTGGATGGGGCTGACCGTGTGCTGGGCATTTAACCTGAAAAACACTCATGGAGGCCGGAGGTGCGACGCAATAACCTATTTGAGCCCGCACATCGTTGCAGACCTCCTGCACGCCTGATGTGCGCCGGCCAAAGCGGTTCATCTGACCGAGCCCCGCACCGGCCGGATTCGCACAGGTGATGTTGGTCGAGATCAGATAGACGTAGAGATGGAGTAGTCTAGGAGATTGTCAAAGATCCTGGAGAGCAGGGTCAATGAGTGAGCGACGGAATGGTGGACGGGTATCGGGTTCTCAGCTAGAAGTGCGGGCCAGATAGTTCGCCCGTAATAGCTCCGGATCATTCCAAGACATCAAAAGGGAGTGCTCACCGGTTGGCTTCTGGAAACAAGAGTAGAGAGAAGCAGTCTGGGATGCTCCCAGTTGAGGATCAACAGTCAGTGGTGGAAAGAGAAATCTAGCAATTTAGACACAAACCACTTTGGGAAGAAAGAGGACTATGAGCCATTGGGAGTGAATAGGAATACAAAACTATTGACCAAAACTAGGAATAAGAGTGATGATTTAGAGGTAAATGCTGGTCGCCGGATTTGGATTTAGTGTTGGAATGCTAGGGCAAAATAAAGAAGGGGAATGGGGTAAGTTCGGACAGAGTAAAGCGAATTAAGTATGATGGAGAAAGATAAGAGACGTTAGAGCGCTTGAATTAGGGGGAATCTAACAAGAGCAGTGTAAGTGATGTAGGTCAGTCTAAGGGTTACTAATATACTGGCTATCGGGAAGGCACATGGGGTAGGCGATGTTGACGTTGCAAGGGACGGTTCCCGGGCCATGCTTTCTTCATCCATTCAGAAATCTAGGTTACCCTCATGAGCTTGTTCCGGCTTAGTGTACGTATGCGGTAATTGTAGTGCTTTGGCGACATCTAAATATTTTGTAAGGATAATATTGAAACAGCCTGGTGTCTGGCAGGCCCGAATATCTTCAGGCCGTCTGTTCCAAATACGGGAATAGACTGTGATGAAGAACCTTCATCTTAGTTTTGTCCTGGAGTATGGCACTCTAGTAGTATGATTTCGGTTACGAAGAGGGTAAGGTGCGTCTTGAGCGAAACATAGATCAGTGATGGATGTATGCGCTCTAGAATGTAAGAGGTTGAACAGAAGAAAATAATTGAGTTTCTTACGTCGTAGCCGCAGGGGTACAATCTTAGTAGCTCACACCTCTCTTTGTAATTCAAGGGAGAAGATGAGCCCGGTAAGTGCTTGGTAAATGATGGCTGGACTCTTTCGATCGCAAGTCTGTCAGAGTTGCGCATGTGAGTGTACACCAGAGGGCAGCTCTCGGTCTGTGGTCTGGCTTGGGATTTAAGGATCAGTAGCTGGCCGTCGCGCATTCCTATAGTTCTGCAGATGAGGGCTATTGTTCTCTTTGTCTTAGCCGCCTGGTAGGTGGCTTGTTCTTCAAAGATAAACGTGCAGGAATACTGTAGGACGCAGTCTTGTACTGGCTGAGTAATAAGAATGTACGAGCCATTTTAGTCGAGGGATTCAGGAGGACTTTGACTTTTGTACGTAAGAAAGGCACTCCTAGCAGCGGAAACTCATATTCCAAGTGATGCACCACGTGTCAAGAGCATTCGGGTAGTCGGCTATTTCGGTGAGGGTATAGGTCAAGGTATGGGGTTCAAAGGAATATACAATTTTGATATCATCGACGAACAGAAACGCGGTTTAATGGCGCATCACTTCGATACTTCGTTAATGTAGAGAAGATAAAAGTGGGCCTAGCACACTGCCCTGTATAACATTACTTGTGACTGGATGGAGTGATGAAAGGTAACCCTCAATGTTTAATGCTCGCGATCACATGCCAAGATAGGATGGAAACCAAGAAAAGAGTGGGTCTGTTATGCCATAATATTTAACCTGAGTTAGCAGCTGAGCATCAGGCACGCGATCAAATGCCTTTGTCATATCAAGAAAGATAACGATGAATGCCTTTCCGGAGTCAGCTGATGTTGTGATTAGGTTAAGGAAAAATCTAGTTGGCAGGTCAAACACGACTTAGACTTTGAGAAGCTGCTTTGTTTTTTAGTTATTAACCCACGGGTGAAGATGAAATTGGCAATCTCATCTTTAACTACTCGTTCCATCATCCTAGAAATAATGGGAGTGTGGTTTATGAGGCGGTAATTAGCAGGCTCATATAAGGCACCATTCTTATGGAGGGGCATGATAACGGAAGTTTCCCACTGGGATGGTAAAATGCTCTGTGACATGGAGAGGTTAAGTAAGTTCAACAAAAGCATCACAATGTCCGGGCCGCCAAGAAGAAACAGAGCTGAAGGGATACCATCGGTTCCGGGGCGGGCCAGGGGCCGGGTGGTATTTAACAGCTTTCTGATTTCGTTGGCTGAGAATACTTCGGTTGACAAGGTATCGGCGGTCAAGGAGTTGGGATCCTGGGTTGGGCTATTGTGGTCTCCTATGAAGGTGGAAGAGAAATTATTGAATGCTTCAGTGATTAACTGAGGCGAGCTAATGTAAGTGTTCTCAGATAAAAGCAAATATGATATTTTGGTTGTAGAGCGGGGTTTTAGAGTTTTAATGAGGCCAGAGAGGTGGGCTATTTTGTTCGGCTGGTTGAAAGCGTACAGTTCTTACTTTTCAGCTTGTTCTTCTTTTCGCCTTGCAGCTGGTGTGAGAGGTGGCTGAAGCAGACGAAGATAAAGAGGTCGTTGGTCCTTTCGTAGGCAAGCTGAAACTACTTGAATTTAATTTGTATCTTTTGTTGTTGATAGGTCTTTCTCACACCGAATTCAACTTTCTCGGGAGAGGTGATGTTTACAGAGCAGAATAAGTTAGAGTACATCACATCCGACTGCAGCTGAGGATCAGAATTTAGGAAGAATTCATCCCGAGCCTGACTACGCGGGATGGTGGGTGGAATGTCCCAACTTGCACTTCGGAAAGATTTCCCCTTTTCGAGGACCTTCCCGGAGTTGCGGTTGAATGGAGAATTCGCATGTTATAACCTTATGATCACAACCAGGAAAGTGGCTAAGGACATTTGCCTTTATACTTCGGAGGCCTTAAGTAGAGGTAAGATCTATAATATTGTTCCCCTGGTTGGTGATTTTCGTGTTGCGCCCATCAGCCTGCACGGATACATGAGATAAAATTGCATTATTTTGGAGAGCTATTCAGAGGTGTCCAACAAATGCCAAAGAGGTTTAGGTCCCCCGCTATGATTTTAGCAGCTTGCGGGATTTCATCTACGTGACAGAATGCATCGGTGATTGCATTTACATGGCCCATGCTGTAGCCCGGCGGACAGTAAACACAACCAATGACGATCTGTCCCTGGTGTCGTGGTAATGAGATCCACACAGATTCATGGACCCTTTCAAGGACAGGAAGTTGTAGTAAGTTTGTTCCAAGACTGCTCCCACCCTAAGCAAGACTTCCTCCACCACGTCTCTCAGATCTGTTCGTAGCAAATATATTATAACCTGGTATGGAGATGTATCGGAGGAGAATTCTATCAGTAAGCCAAGTTTCAGTTACTAGGATAACATCCGGTGAGATTGCATTGTAAAGGAGCGGACGGATCTGATTTTACTCACAAGGGAGCGAGCACTGAAAAGTGCAATTTTGAAACCATCATTATCATGGCAATGACGTACATTGAATGTATGACCCCTTAAGTAGGCTGCTAGGGTTGGAGAAATTGTAGCCACTGGTGGACTGTGGGATGGTATGGGAGGATATGTGGTATGAAAGGAGGCAAGATTTTCAGAGGAAACGGAAAAACCGACAAATTTCGATGGGGTGGCATTGATCCCAAAAGCTCACGTCTATTTGGCACTGAGGAGCGGGATGTATTTGGTTGGGTAGGCAGTAAGTAGTCAACCAGAACTGTATTTATATAAGGTACTGGCATAACGATCTGAATAGTCTTTTCGTTGTTGTAAGAAGTGTTGTTACGTTTCACTCTACCTGGGGGCGAAAGACTGATTGGGTTCGGAGAGCGAAGCCCGGGTCCTCGAGGTGCAATGACTAATTTTGCTGACAAATTTACTCTAATTATTTTCGAATTCGTTACCCATATCGGTGCAAATATATCTAGTCCCGAGCCTTTCTGAGCTATGTAAGGAATGGCTAGTCCGGACGTCGACAGTTGAGGGATTACTGATTTTACTTCAGTCATTGGGCTATTTTCCCGAACCGGTGTTGGATTTCGGACTCCTGCGAGAGCAAGCTTTCGTATTTTGAACTATATTCGTTAGGAGTATTTAATAGGTTCAACTAGGCACTTCTTGAGCTAGTCGAAGGAATCATGTCGATCAGGTTTTTATGATAATTTGTTACTACTCTTGGAGTCAGGGGGACTTTTGTCAGTTTTGTGGATGTCAGGGAGCACATTAAGTTGGACCGTTTCAGTGAGACTATTCTGCAAGTTCTGACGCTTGTCATGCGGCTCAGATGGAGTAGAGATTGATGAACTGCCTAGTTCGACGGCTATTTTGCGACTAACTACAGAAGAGGTCTTCGCATTGTGGTCGACGCTTGGTAAATTGACCACCTGAGAGTGACAACTGGCCAAAGGTTTACCAGGGTTTTGGTTCTTCCCATGGCCTTTGTGGACCTCTCTTTGTAGAGAGATTTGATCGGGGAGTATTCTTGCCTGCTTGAATCTTGTATTAGCAACGACAAAAGACTGTAGGCTAATGAAGTCTTTGGCGGCAACTTCAGTATTAAATTGAAGCAGAAGTAGGCAAGTATTTTGCTGTGACGTTTTGCGGAATCTGACACAGTAGCGAGGCTGCGAATCCAGATTGCAGGCCTTTAAGGTTAAATTCTTAGCTGTTGAGAGAGGTTATCCACCTGGAATGTTGAACACTACTGCACTGTTGGCTTTCTTGATCCATTTAAATATTTCAGAGGCAACGGTATCTATGAACTTCGTGGCCGAGATTCGGTTTGCCTGAGTGTGGCGTAGAGATGGGTCGAGCAGGAAAGCTAATAGACCCAACCGACCGGTTGTTTGGTCGAAAGCGTCAAGCCGAGAGGACAAACTATTCATAGTTTTGCTTATTTCGGCGGCTGCTCTGGTAGCATCTCCAAGTATATCTACGAGGTATATTGAACAACCTTTGGGGGTGCTTTGGAGTTTAGGGGTCTAACAACGGCGAGTGCTAGCCGTGATTTTTGGCCGGTGGGCAGCAATGAAATGCATGGCTTAGTTGTTGGAGTGGTTGGCATTTAATTGAACGCAATATCGCAGGAAGTACCGTAGTGCCAATAAGGTGACAGCCGACAGATAATGGGCAAATTAACGGACTATGTTAAACTGCGGGGTATAAAAAGATGGGAGAAAAAGTAAATAAATAAGTTTGACAGGCCGGATAAAAAGAGTATATTTAGGGAGGGTTTTGGACAATGTATTGAGTTCGTTAGAAACTACGAATCTCCAAAACGTTCTGTTGTACTCATGCGCGATGCTAACTGAAGCTCACAAGTTGGTGTGAAGCAGTTATTGCTACTATCGGATCAGTTAATCAGTTGAAATAGAAACAAACACTAGTAGAAGCTAAATGCCTGATCTTAACGCTAAAAAGCAAAAAAGACTGAGACAATCTGACTTGGAGTGACGATGACCTTGACTCTGGTAAACACAGTGTAAAGTCAAACAACGTATTCTGAGCAATGGCCGCCAAAAACTACCGCCAAAAACTAGCAGTCATAACGGGAATGCATTGAAACAGCCGGAATATCTGGATTTATAATCCGCGGTTAGCTTAGCCAGAAATGTGAATATTCATGATTATTACGGTTTTCATTCATGGGAAGGTGGCATTAAAATTTTAATGTGTTGACACACGGGCAGGTTTCCCTGTCTAATGCTAGTAGAATTCAGGCAAATACGGGAAGCCCCACGCTTTTGAGTTAACCTGCAATTCCTTTCGACTAGACCAGTGAGGGGTGACAGCACGCCGTTCGAGTTCTCCACATGTACTTGCCGACCCCGACTTACTCAGCTTCAACTCTTTTGGGTTCCCTGAAAAATCCTTGACCAACTTGCTGATGTTTAATGCAGTAGTCGACACACGGTCTGAATAGTTACATCATCCGACCTCTGCTCTGACGACACCCCAGCATTGATAAGCCTACGCCTAACAGCTATGGGCAAAGCCTCGCCTGTATTGGTTGTCGGAACGTAATCATTGTATATTTGTAATTTATTATCCACAAGTTTAATTTTCCTATCCCCCTCGAGCCCAAGCACTAGTAGTGTTGTCCAAAGTCAGCAATGATTTGTCTGCTACCATGTAGACTCAGTTACAAAACCAAAATTCTTACTGACACTAATTCCCCTAATAAACTGTTATTCCTTCAATGATAGGTGCCCATTTTCACCTAATTTTCTTGTCCCAGGCTATAACTCAGTGTTCACATCGTCCTTTTTCTTTCACTCCTCTGTTACTCGAGTCCTACCATGCTGACTACCATCCTTTAATAACCAATACTCACCGATTAGTGTATTCACTCACGTTATTTTAGGACCCCGTTCCACCTACCAAGCGTATGTATCTGGTTACGCATGACCCCACGGAAAAACAGCACATTCGCGTCCACATAAAAAGGCCTCACCTTAGCTCTGAGGGTTTCCTTTTCTTTTTATAATTTCTCTGCCCTCACCTACATCCGGGTCAGCAACCTGACTGCTGTCCTCCATTTTCCCATTCCTATTTCTGACCCCACCTTCTTCTACTGTTCAATTTTTGGTCCTCTACTGGGCCCCTTCACTCTTCCACCACCTATCAGCCTAACCAATTTGCACTCCAGCTAAGCATGCTCTTTATATCTTCATCATCATCCAAATGCCCTAAAAAACTACCAGTCTCCGCCCGCTAATCTCTGGTAAATCGGCCCACTGGCCATCAAGTAGCATTATCACTCTAATTTTCGTTAAGCCGGTAATCATAACCCCCAACTGGAGCATTCTGCAGACTGCTGCTTTTCTCCTCTATTCCAGAACGCACTGGTCACCTGGGTAGCCCGTCAACCAAATCGACTTTAACCCGGGATTACCTAAAGGACTAAACGATTTAATCGATCGGATTAACCGTGGTTAAACCTATACTCACACCTGATGACGCTTTATATGGTGCACCTTACATGGCTAACCAGTGATCAAAATCCCATAAACAGGATTACAATCATTCATGATAGTCTCACCGGACCGCCGGACGGATTCCTGACATCACCCATCAGCATCCATTTCCCGTACTCCACACGAACAATTCAATTCATTCTGCGTGCAGGACCGGAGCCTGGCCCTCGCCGTTTCTTTCCGTACCTACTCTCCCTATCTCTTCAGCCTATCCCACCTTGACTGCTAACCTCATCATGCACTTCATGCCATCAACAGCAACTAACGTCTTTATGAAGCAAAATACCAACCACTTGGTCACTCATTCTTTTATCGCGTATGCAGAAAACCCCAATTTTACACTCAACTTCCTCTGTTCCTTCGGGTCTGTCCTCTCTCAGTCGCTGCTGTCTTCCTTCCTCTCCACCACCTGTGCATATTTGCTTGGTTGCATCAGCAGCGTTTGTCTCCAGCA
The DNA here is from genome assembly GCA_948099385.1 of Fasciola hepatica. NCBI lineage: Eukaryota > Metazoa > Platyhelminthes > Trematoda > Plagiorchiida > Fasciolidae > Fasciola > Fasciola hepatica. Next base: position 492,149 of record CANUEZ040000216.1, on the reverse strand, counting down.
GAGTTTTTCCTTGACGGTTTATAGTTGAAATTCCCCGTCCTTTGTCCGTTCACCATTCACGCTCCTTAAAAGCACACTGCATTCTTGGTGAGGGTTTCTGCCTCCATGTGATTTTTTATATAATATCGGAATTACCTATACAGAAAGGCCAATCTGTTTATCCCATTCGACTCACTGACATTTGCATCACAGGCACCCCCAACAATAAGTTATCCAATGGAGGGTCAATCTTCTCCATATTCTGCAAGCATCTCCGACTGCACTTTGACAACACCACGTTAACTTTATTTATAATTCTATTTTGGTAACACTCACAACCAATTTCTCAATACTGAACCCTCAAATATCCAGTTGGTGCCACACCGCGACTCCCTCTACACTTCCCGGCTCTTCTGTGAATCTCCTTCACTCCACCGCTCTCTCTCTATCTTCATCGACTGCACACCAAATTCCGTAGGTCATCATGATCCATTCTGGACTACCGGATCTGTCGTAGACAGTTATCGGCACCCACGAGGCAAGTTGTGTATTATTCTTGCCTCAACTTCCTTGTTCATGTTGTGATGTCTGATACCAGTTGCTTTATGGGTTCTTGCAAACACTGCACTTCTACCCTTCTTCAGTATCGTTTTATCTGCATTCCCACGTCCATCCCGCTAACCGCATCGTCCCAGTTCCGAATTCAAAACCGATTCGCAATGACAGAGCCGACCCTATCTTTAGTTCACTTAAACACCGTCCAAGCCGATTGTTATAATACTGCAATCATGTAAACCATGAACTTCAAAATCGTGTATACCCCACATCACTGTGAATTGCTGTGTTCTCTGATCATGCCTTGTTCATGTGTCTTGACCACGATCAAGAAATATAACATTATTTTTATTACGAGGTGCAGGTAGTTAGGTAGGATTATTTGGGCATTTTGACCGGTTGTCATGAATACCATGTTAATAATATATATGGCTTTCACCTATCCAAAGTTTCACCGTTCAATTTTTCCGTCTTACGTGCCATAGCCCAGGCGTAATCGTAATTAGCCTATCTGTCGAGTATCATTTGGGTTCAACTATTACATCATTTTGTAATGTTCCGCTTAAAAAACACTCCATTAATATGGCAACTACACCCTTGGGCCAGAGCTTTCTCCCTGCCCGCCCCAAATACTACGCTCTCCTTTCGAGGAGACTCGGCCCCAGTTCTTATCTCTTATCTATATCTTACCAAATTCACTTCAGTCGGTCCAAACTGGCCTTGTTCCCTCCACTTAATTCGCCCTGGCATTTAAACCCAGAATCTCACTCTGGTGACCACCATCAATTACCAAATCATCCTTATCCTCCTCCATTGTCCCCGCCAGTTTTGCATTCCTATCCTCTCTTATCCGCTAGTGGCCTGCATTCCTTACAAGTAGTTCTACTTTCTGGGTACTAGAGGTTTCTCTTCACCACTGACCGTTGATCTCCAGCTAGGAGCATCCCAGACTGCGTTCTTCCATTTTTTTATTTTTCAAGACAAATACTGACATGTATCTCCCTTTTGGTGGCTTGGCAAAATACCTGGCCCAAACTTACGCTTAAAATTCGATACCTGCCCGTCATTCCGTCACTACACCATTGGCACTGCCCTCCAGGATCTCTCAAAACCTGGTCGCAGGCTCCTAGACTACTGCATCTCTACGTCTGTCTGATCTTTACCAACATCACCCTTGCAAATACAGCCGGTGCGGGGCGCGGCCAGATCGACGGCTCTGGCCGGCCCACATTGGGCGTGCAGGGCCTTTGCAACGATGTGCGGGCGCAGCTAGGATAGCGGATAGCACCCCCAAAATGGTTTTTAAGTTAAACGTCCAGCGCACGGTTAGCCCCGCCCACCAGCAGCAGCTGCGGAAGGGACTCTGCCGATACAGCCGAAATGCAGCCATCATGCCGCTATCTCCTCCAGTTATCTCGATTTTCCATCGCGCTCGTCTCCATCTTCGCCGTCCTAACTTACCACTTTTTTCGCCCGGCAAACTTTACTTTTTTCGGTGCATAATTATCACCTATTTAAATCGCCTTTACCACACTGGGCCTACAGTTCGTGATCCTTTTTTCCGAGGATTCATGCAATACCACTCACCTGTCTCACTCGCAAACTAGCCAATCCGCAAGATAAAACTCGCCTTTTTTATCACATTTACCGATATATTTGAAATAGTTCACACTTAATGTTGCCATACTTTTCCATCCAGCCATGTCTAAACAGTATATTTCACTGAGGAATATTAGTATCCAGAGCCTCCCGGCAGTCGACGATATTAAGACAGTTCGCTCTCTCTATCAGCCCTACGGTTGGGCCACACATGGCTGCAACATTGCAATATCCTGACTTTGCTTAGAGTCAGCCCTTCCCATATATTCGCATCTGAGAGGCACTTGCATCGCAGCATTTCGATCTGTCACCATCACTTGACCTACCTTTTAAAGAACATCAGTAGATAGTGTCCTACCTGTCGAGTAATTCACCGCCCAACTTCGCAACCGTATTGATTGCTTTTTTGGCGTCTTTCTACATCCGGTATTATATCTTGGTAATTCCTCTAAGGCAGGTTTGATCCTTTCAACTCTCTGGTCATCATGTTCAGCCCTTAGATAAAGCTAATCCTCACGCAAATACTTGCTTGTCATTTAAATACCCATCTCCTTTGGAAACCGTGTCTCTGCGACTATCGTGGCTACGCGTCGCAAACTGATCGGTCGCTCAGTTTCCACTTCCATGTTGATGCGTCATATTCCACTTTTCTGAAAGTAAACAATCTGATCCAAGATTACCCGTTTACATCCGGCCACTTTTTCACATTCGCTCAGGCAATCTCTCTACAGATGAATCCTTCACTGGGTATTTAACTGACTCAGCCGACATTCGGTCACGAAACTTTATAAAGGTAATCTTCGGAGGACTTCTCTTGTACTTTGTCAGCAGTTTCACTCCATTCATCGTCTAATTTCCAATCCTGGGCCGTTCCATACACCGCGGAGCGCTATGGCTGGTCCACTCCTCCCTTGGAAACCTCTTTTTTCTCAAAACGAACAAACATTTCGTCAGTTCTACTTGATTTTCTTTTTGCGCCGTCCCTCTGTCTGTATTATTTGATTAAGCTTCTATTACTTCCACCCAGCTGCGCCTGGACTCGGCCGGCTTGGCCACCCGACCCTGAATTTAAATTTGCCGGGTGCCCCATAAAGAGTAACTTAAATACTTTCTCCCACACTATATTGAGTTTACATGCTTGAATCACCCTCTCGGAATTTAGATTCCACTTTCAATTGTACTGTTTGATATTACTTTGCACCAGGCCTCGAGGGTATCCAAAATAAACCGTTATCATTAGTATTTAAAAAAAATATTATTACCAATGGTATGCTTCTCTATCGAACACTGGAAGCACGCATGAATGTGCGAGCAACTTGTACAACATTACTAAACGGGGTGAGATATTCACAAATTCTAAAAGGCCACGCATGTTACAACAACAGTAAGGTAAATGGGGGGGGTGGTTGAAAGAAGTAGTGACATTAAATTGCACCGTAAATACGAATGGTTTTCAAAAAAAGCTTAGAAAAAATTGTAAACCGGGGGAACAAGCAAGTACGGTTATTTCAGTTCGCTTGTGAAATTCTCATGCAGTTCCCTGTTCTCATTCCTATGATTTTATTCAGCTCGATATCTGGCCTTTCCCACTGCTTAGGTCTACACATCCTCCTTCATCTTCCCTGTACTGAACCCAGTCAACTTGCCTCCATTCCCGTAACATTTACCCATGAGTGTACTTTTACTGTGGACCGGTTTTTTATTCCAATCAGTCTGTAGACCTACCACCTTTGAGTTTTCAGGCATCACAAGCGACCGACCTTGTGTTTTACTTTTGCCTACATTCCTTGCCGACTTTCGCACCAGCCCTTTATGGGCAATCTTTCTATTTTTTCTCCATGCTACTGCTCGCACCACATCTGCATGATAGTCTGAGTCAAGAGTGCGTGAGATCCTCCTGGTCGTTGTCTGCGCTAACTTCGCGAGGGTATCTCTGTCCATTCGCCTTAAGTGAGCACCAAGAGCATTCCCTGAAAGGTTGATTTTCCTTTTCATAAAGGCTTAATTTTACCTATGCTGATGACTCGGTCCCACATCGCTCGGCAAGTTTTTCTCGTCAGATCATGTGAAGGATCTGACTTCTTTTTCGCTGCCCCCTTTTGATTGGATAGCTCCTAAAAACTAAAGTACCTTGTGTTTCACTGCAATAATAGTTCCCTAAAGAATACGTAGGTTACCTGCCAGCCGCATCGAAACTCAGGTTTCGAGTTCATGGTCCACGAGTCACCCCGCCACTGGGCAGCAATTCATTTACAAAGGTTTTGTAGAAAAGAGCGGCATTAAGTATTGCAGATTGTGTGTACATACCAGGACGGTGCACACAGCTTTGGAAGAGCTCTTACTAGAGCTCAATGAGCAAAGTAAGCTGTAGTGCTGTGGACAGACAGAAAAAACAGTATCAAAATTCTGAAGCATACGAGGATTAGTATTTGGCCGGAGATGGTGAAGGAAGTTTGGCTCTGAATATAGGAAAAATAATCGACTAGTGACATCAGTGGAGATTTGTGTAATTGCTCGTCCTCTTAGTTTGCGTTTTTGAGAATTAGTTCCATCTTTTCAGATGCGCAGAGTTGAAGCAAATGGGAATTTCGACAAATCGAACGAGATCCATGATACGTCACAAGAAATTTTCATCGATGACCCTATTATAAGGCAGATATAAAAACGGCTCGACTCGGATTTATGGCTAGCCAAGGTTACGTTGTCAAGCCATCAAAACCGGAAGGAGAGTTAAAGAGGAGCAAGAGTTTGACCAGTGAACCCGCTGCTGCTGGTGATGGCTATAGAGGTGCAATTTTCTAACGTCATGGCTTCGGAATATGAATCATGACTAGCCGAATTTCTTGGGTTTGCATGCATGAAAGCGGTGACACTGCAAATAGTATGAAATGCAAAGAGATGGATGGGATGCACACCTGACACAAACCGAAAGAGACTGTAGAATATAACGGCGGGCAATTAGAGACCTAATAGGACTAGGCCGCTTCACACGGCACTCGAGAAAGTGAGTCAAGATCCTCGAAGCAAGGCGAGCTATAGGTGAGAGATGAAGATAAAAAATAATGCGCTCTGGTAGGCTTGATGGGCTGCATTGAACTTTAGAGCATTCATGAAGCATCTAAATTAATGGTGGGTTTGAGCAGCCGGCGATTGCAATAAATTACGGCCAGCTTGTCTGAGACGATGATGTAGGAGAGTAAGTTACCAAGTGTGACCATTAAGGGGACCGGTGGCGATGTACTTGAAGAACGAGACCCACAACGCAAAACACACTGAAGATCAACCATATGTAAACCGGGCTTGTCCGAGGGTAGTAAGAGTATACTTGAATACTGGCAAGGTACCACCACGGCATGAAGATTGCGTGGCTAGTTTGGTCTTTTATCGCCATTATTGCAGCTAGACGAAAGAAGACAACATTGTAAGGAATGGTTCGGAAACAGTGGCGACGACAAATAGGGGAAAATGTGGAACTTCAACAGTTAAGAGTATTCCAACGGCCTAAATTCAGCGCTCATGGTGTACGGCACAAGAGCTCACTCTAACTAGGGAGCATCACGATACACATCTGTAAGCTTTCGGCAAGTGCAGCTTCGGGGGTGATCAACAGATTTTGGGATCATTTTTAGTAGATTATCAAAGCCTTATGTCTAGCCGTTAGAGAAGGTGGAGTTGCTTTTGATGGGGCATCGCTGCCTCAACCCCCATCCGAAACATGAACTGAGTTGAAAGAGCCGTGGTGGGATTAGGACCACCACACCAGTCATTCAGCAGCGACTCTGCCGGATGGGGGCATGGGTCGTACGAGATAAGGCTTGCGTGATCGAAAGGAAAAGTGGGCGATACATTTTCTCGTTTTTTTAGGCCCATCCCTGTTTCTGGTGATCTCGTTGTCTCCTTGATATTAACATCATGTGGGAAAACAATCACAGCAAGAATGCTCCCAGAGGTGCCGCGAGTACACTCGCCCTAGCGTTGGAGTTGCAAACACCACGGCGATTTCCATGAGAATTAAAAAACAGGAACAGTTAATTTTTGTTACTGACCGAGGTCGCTCCACGTGGTTCATGTCCACCTGTTCACACAAAGAGGAAACTCGTAAATAAGAACTGTTGGGAAGATGTGAAAAAATGCTGTTAGAACATCGCTTAAGCTGCTGGCAGGAAATAATTAGAGCAGGATGCCATTTTCGAAGACAGTGTCGGTATTTACTATGTTGTTGCTTAGCTGTATGGTCATGCTTGCGCAGAGATATTTATTTAAATTACTCTAGAATAAGTTTCAGGAATCAGAGCAACGCGCGCTGTCTAGAGATTTGCTCCAGATCTTGCTACATAGAACCATTTGGAACTTATCCCTATCAAACACCCTCACAGGTGAAAAGGGCAAAGAGAAACCCCAGCGGCTTGGTGGTGCAAAAGCCTTTACAAGGAGGGTAGGTTTAATTTTAAACGGCTTAGCCATGGGGGTCATTGTGAAAGAATTCACACCTCCGTCGGTATGCCAGGGTGGCCAATGTATCCACCAGGACTGTCGGATATTTTATACCTTATCACAGTGGGATGTGACATGTAAGAAGCTGTGCGCAGCGGTATTCCATAAGGGGTTTCGTGTGGGCAGTGGAGATGAGGATTCGACTGTGATTGCTCCTGAGTCAGAGATACAGGACCCTCAAAGAGCTTGGCTTTAGCAATTTAAATCTTAAAGTGACTTTCAAGGCCAGCATCGGGAAAGTAATCTAGATTCTCAGTAGAAACCACCGGGAGACTGTGGGTGAAGAGCAGTTCTGCAGCTTTCAATCTCTTGGTGGGATTTTCAAAATTTTTGGTCCATTTTCCAAGGAGGATGCATGAGAGGAAGTCGAGGGATATCGTGGACCACATAATCAAGGACGACATATCTTTCGGACAATAAGCTCATCCGCGGTGGTTTCGGGGCTGCAGGGATGATCGGACGCTACGGGGAAAGCCTTGATATCAAGCGAGTTTCGGACAGGGGGATGCAGCAGATGCAGCCTACGCTCTTGCTTTGGAGGTCAGACAAGAATGGCAGCCAAAAAATCTCAATTGTCGCCGAGTAGATTTTAGTTGATGACAATTGCTGGAATACTCTGTAAGACGTGTACAGAGCAACCCCTTAGGTCTGGTTTGAGAGCCTGTCAAACCCAGCCATTGAGACATGTTTTGGTGAGGTGTTCTCAGTGGGCCAAGTTTGAGCTTCCATTATGAAATCCGGGTTTTTTAAGGCTTCTCGAGATCTCATGGAGTCGATCTTGCCCTGCCGGGAGCGAGTAATTACAAGGCGCAGCTAGTATGTTCTCGTATTTGGAGATGATTTCATGCTTGTGGTGGGGTGACGGATTGGACCAGAGTTAAGGAGTGTTTTGGTTTTTCAAAGTGGCAGCTTTGAGGGTAGTCAGTTTCTTGATGAGAGAGGACCTCCGAAGGTGGGAACTGGGACGGCGTGCGGTGATTTCGTCGCAAGTCGATGCTGCCAGTTTGGGTGCGACAGGGAAGCTGTCCATATGGGGAGTGTACCAAGATTATTCTGGAAAAAAATAACGTGAACATACAGCGAAAGATAATTAGTGAGCGGGGATTGGTGTGCTAACTGAGAAGGCTTAAACGAGTGGCAAGGTGTTAGTTCTGGCAGTAACGGTTATTCCGACTGTGAGTAAAGCGCAGCCAATTCAAAACGAATCCTAAAACAAAAACAAGATTGATTCGTAGTTTCTACGGTACTGGGTTAACAAGTTATACGCATATAAATATGCGCAAACCCCAACTCTACGGCCAGAACCTCTAACAACGAGGACCAGAGTTCATCAAATGCCAGTGTGAGGTACCACCGTCACGGCAATCCAAGTTCGGATCAAAAATATGCCACTTCACGTAAGCAAAATCTAAACAAATGTTGAAGTGTAGTGATTGATGCATGTTGTACTTGTTCCAGGGTCAATAAAATAGAGAAGGTAGTCTCAACAATACAAGTATATGACAACGGCTAGGGGGATTTCCCTGCATGTACGGTACACCGCCCACCAAATCCTCCCATGAAACGGTAAACATCCAAGAAGTAATCAGGGTTACTGATTCGCCTTAACCCCCCTAGGCCCCATGTCGGTGCATACGCAGGTTGCTACGGACTTCGTCTATCGTTGGCCAGTCGCAGACACGCTTGCAGGTTTATTGAGGTTATGCTCCATCTCTCGACGTCTTAGAGTTTCTTCTGAGAATGATACGACATTATCCGTATATAAAAAAGGCTTTGATGTGATCGGGATGCGTAGACGGATTACGGAATGTGGAGGAAAAGGCTCCCCGAACAAGAGTAAAGTACGTGGATAGATGAAGACTGAGAATTCGTGATGAAAAATAGAGACGGCTACAGGGCACGAGAACATCAGGGGTTCATCGTGTGGTGTTATTACATTAGAAGTATGTCTGGACACTAGTTGAATAGTAATACAAATAGGTCACGGAAAAAGAGATATTTCTACAAACGGTCAACAGGTGCTTGTTCAAGAGTTTCCGCTTCTTCACAAACAATGTCGTTTCGTGTGATAAACTAAGATTTCGACAACTAACTCCAAAGCAAATCGTGAATACTGTATGAAATTAGACACGAGCATGCTTCAAAGACGGCGTGAAGGGTTGGGTTCTACGAAAGAATTAATGAGGAGTAAATAAATAAATTCAGCTTCATTTGGTATCAGCAGACTTGGTTTTAGCTTGGTCTGTAGCGTCGACTTCGCCCTCACAATTGTCAGCTTCAAGCAGACACATTTTACAGCTATCTCGCAGTACGTCTCCGTTGTTTGCTCTCAACACTACCGTGCGCACGAAGCCATCGATCTCCGAAAGCTAGTCCTTGATCACTCCAGCCGGCCAATCGTCTTCATGTAAGTGGCTCTCCACGAGGATGACCACATCGCCACGTCTGAACGACCTCTCTTTGGAGATCCACTTTTGCCGAAGCTTCAGTGTCGGTAAGTACTCCCTCGTCCAACGCTTCCAGAAAGCCTGTGCCAAGTGGTTCAATTGTTTCCATCGAAAAATGTACGTTCCACGTAGGGTTTTCGGTGTGATTGCTCCTACGTTTGACCGTAATAATAACAAGTCGTTGGAAGTGAGGGCCGGTTCGCCTTCCGGGTCTGGGACAATCGGCACCAGGGGTCTGTTGTTCATTATGTGTTCTACTTCTGTTAGTAAGGTAGTCAGCGTCTCGTCATCGAGGTTTTGGTGTGGGGTCAGGGCTGTGAGTATATTCCTAGTCGATCGTATCAGTCTCTCCGAAACGCCACCACGATGACTGGCATAAGGTGGGTTGAAGTGCCATTCTATCCCCTTTGTTACGATCTCTTTTTTCATTTTGGCTTGGTCCAGGCTGATCCACCATTTTTCTAACTTCTTACGAGCCTCAACGAAATTCAAGCCATTGTCTGAGTATACATTCTTGGGGACGTCCCGCCCCGCGATCAACCTTTGGGGGGCCATTAGAAATGAATTGGTGGTCATATTATGCACTACTTCAAGATAAATTACTTTGGATTGTAAACATTTTATCAGGCAGTCAAATCTCCTCCGTGTGCTCCTTTGCTGTCGTACAAGTAACGGTCCAAGGCAGTCGACGCCAATATCCACGAACGGTCACCATTACGGCTGAACTCTTACGGCTGGTAGGGGGCCACCATTTGTCGGCCTGCTACCACCCTCCGGCGACAACAAGTGATGCAGTTGCCTATGACTCGCTTGACCGTCGCCGGTTCCTTTGTTACCCAAAATCGTCGACGTATATTGTTCAATAAGTGGTTCAAGCCTGCATGTTACTCTTGTCGGTGTATGTAGTCTATCGGACATCTCGTTATGTAGTGGTCATCAGGGACTATTATGGGGTATTTTGTTTCGTACTCTAGATTCGAATTCATCAGACGCCTCCCAACTCTCAGTAGTCCGTTGGTTCTCATGAGGCTTAGTCTTCGTATACTGCTGCTCAGCGGCCTGCTTTCTTTGGTGTTATAACCTATCCTGGCTAGCTCGCGAGCCTCGAACGGGAAAGCGTCTAATTGAAACAGGCGTAGAACGTCGAGTTCGGCTTGGTTCCGCTCGCCGGGTAGTACCGTCCCCACATTTAACGTGTTCTGTGGTCGTGTGCCTTCCATAGTCAATAAAAGTACTTTGTATCGTGTCCATCAGAACACGGTTCTTAACATTTTTAACCATTCGGGGCAGTAGCACAGCTTTTCATTGGGTTCACGCTTCCCGTGAAATTATGTAGTCATTATCAGTCTTTTGGGCTCGATATCGCCATCATCGGGCTTAGGTATAAATAGCGATGCCGCATCTCTTTAGCTGCAGTTAGGAAGTCCGGTTCCGTTATCCACATCCACAACTTCACTAGAGTTTTCAGGCCACTTGAGCAGAAGTCGGCCGGGTAGCTGGCTTATGTCACATCTACGTCCAATACCCACTCGCTCGTCATTCACACACGTTCTTGTACATAATGGTCTATATACGTCACCTTTCGTTTTTATTCGTAACGATGCTGCTCGTAAACCACTCACACCACCGTATGACGATCCATTTAAGGTACTTAGTTGCACAGACAAGTATTTCGTGGTCCAGAAAGCCGATAAGCTAGACACTGTTTCCATTTACAGACTGAAACCCGCATATTTTGATACACCTCCATCACCGGCAACACCGACAACATCACCATCCACAGACACACTACCAACAATTTCTGTTGATGATCCACCCTCTATCATCACACCAGACACTACACCACACCCGCCAGCACCACCACAGCAACAACCTTCCCTGGTAACCCGCCGTTCCGGCAAAAGCGTCCGACTTCCTGTCAGATCTCGAGACTTTGTTAGTTGACGTTTTCTTTCGCTAACCGTTTCCTCTTTGTATTTTGCTATCGAGCGTTTATTTTGTACAACAAACGCTCTGGCGGGGGAGTTGTGTAGATACCTGTACATTTCCGACTTTTTCCATGATTTTCAACGTCCCTTGGTGCAACACTCCTTTGTTGTACCGAAGTTTTAATGTAGAGCACACACACCTTTTTGGTCGTCATCACTGCACAATACAAAAAAGCTGACAATAAATCTTTCGTTCTGGCACGGTCTCATCTTCTGATTTGGGGTGTCTTGGAATTATACCGGTCGGAACTAACTGTGAGAAACAAAACATTACAGAGGCTTCCAAGGCTTCTCTTGGCAATTCGCTCAATACCATCCTCTTCTGTTCAACGGATAGCTGTCAGGCTAAACTGAACTGACGACATTGGCGGATACTGGCACTTCGGCGCTCATTTCCTGGTCACAAGAACACTGGACAACTGTGAGTTTGTGTCACACATTCTGTTTCATTTATTTCCCAATGTACATAACATTTTGGCCTTTTTGTCACAGCACGCTACTCCGTCCATCTTAGTTTGCTAGTGTCGTCTTAGATATTTTTGACAATAACTTAGTGCGCTCCATTGATAAAGTAGTAGGTCACAAGTATAAACAGCGTTGGCTACACCTCTTTAGCTTTAGTTAGGAAGTCCGGTCCCATTGTCCACATCCGCAACCTCTCTAGTGTTTTCAGGCCACTTGAGCAGAAGTCGACCGGGTTGCTGGCGAATTGTACATAGTGCCATTGATTGGTCTCAGTCGACTCGTGGATTATAGTGAGTCTGTTGGCCACGAAAGTGTTAAAGCGAGTGGTAATGTTGTTCATGTAATGTAGTACCGTGGCTGAGTCCGTTCAAAAGTTTGGTTCGCAGTTTATTCGGTCAAATCATTTCCAAATCGGCGTCGCGGCTTTCACGGCCAGTGCTGCTGCCGTCAGTTCCAGCCTCGGAATGGACACCGTTTTTAGTGGAGCCACTCTCGCCTTTGCGAATAATATCTGACTGTGCCGCCCACCTTTATCGTCCACCCAGCAACCGTAAGCCACTATCCCGTAGCCTATTTCTGACGCATTAGAAAACACGTGGAGGTAAGCATCGTTTGTGCATTGGATTCCCGTCAAGCATGTTTGTATTTTGATCTCACCAAGTTGCTTCAGGCTGTGGAGCCAGCCGCGCCATCGCTTACCGTCGTCATCCTGGAGAGGTTCGACCCAACCCGTCCCTCTTTGGCACAGCGATTGCAGCAAGCGCTTTCACGGTAACATCTATGGCGAAACGAAACCTAGGCGATCATAGAGACTTGAGACTGATGATAGGATTCCTCTCCGTGTAGCTGGTCGTTCGGTTAGGTCAAGAGTGAATATGAATTCGTCACCCCAGGGTTTCCATTGAAGACCAAGCGTGTGCTCCGTTTGTGAAGAGGATCCCAAAAGCTCTCTCTTACACTCCATTTTCTCGGACTTCGGGATAACATTGAGCACCTCTTGGCTGTTTGAAGTCCATTTAGTGAGGTTTAATCCCCCGGCCTTTAGAGTGGTGATCAGTTCGGTCATATAAAAATAACAGTATTTGGGTCGTCAAAGGAACACAGAAAATCGTCCACGTAGAAGTGGTCCATTGTTCTTCCTAACAAATTGCTGATGCCGCCGAAACGCTAGAGGGTTTCCCAGAGGGCAAAATTAGCACAAAAGGGGGACAATACCATCCCAAAGGGATGAACAGTCAGCCTGTACTCGTCAGGTGCGCCATCTGCGTCGTTTTCAGGCCACCAAAGAAGACGAAAGATGCCCCTGTCTTCAACCGTCATCATTACTTGTATAAACATTTCACGTATGTCCGTAGGGACGGCCAAATTTCCTAACCGAAAACGACATGAAGCTTCGACCAGTTGTGTTGTCCAGTCTGGGCCCTGTAGTAAATGGCCGTTGAGTGGAACACCCTGACATTTCGCGGCACAGTCGATAACCACCCTAACCTTGGACGGTTTCTTTGGGTTCACAACCGGGTGATGAAGTAGGTACCACCTCGAATTTGCGCTGATAACTACTGTATCCACTCTTTCTATATGACCCAAGTCTATGTTACGTTGCATGGCTCGCGTGTATTCTATCCTTAATTGCGGTTCTCGAATTACCCTGGTTTTGAGGAAGCATAGTCTTTTCGGAGCCATTTCTCGGCTGTTTGGCATAGGTTCTATGTTGGGTCTCCACAAGACAGGGACCTTCAAACGATCTATTACACACTCAGCGATCTCGGCTGCCATTTTCAAAGCGACCTATCTTCTCTCGATGGAGCACCTCTATCAATGGCCAAGTCGGCAAATTCGGCTTTATACTGCCGTTGAAATGCCTGTTCAATGTTCGCCGTTTCCACCGAAGTGCAGTTGATTTGGATTTGTCTGCCACATCTTCCATCTGTACTACCATATAAAGTCCAGCCAAATATAGTGCGTACTGCATAGGGTGCTTTGCGGCTTCCTAATCTTTCATCCAGAACCCGATGCGCTTCCCGTACATCACAACCGATCAGCAGATCAGTTTCGTTATTCTGCCACCGTTCGATCGTAACCCCGTCGAGATGTGGCCACTGAGTCAGAATCCATTGCACTGACTGACGTAGTCGCTTCGACGGATCCTTTAGGTGAATGCTTCTAGAGCTTCTGCTCTATCGTCGTTGACCAAGGAAACGAGTTATGGGCGCAGTTTGGTCGACCGGATGGCCTGAGTGCCTCTCACTGTGCTCACCGCTAATGAATATTGATTCCGTGCGATCCCATATCTCTCTGCGAACTCCGTCCTTACTAGCGTGGTATCCGAGCCACTATATACGAAAGCCAACGCTCTTATAACCCCAACTGGGGTTTCTACGTCAACTGCTATTACTCCCAGGCGAATGGGCTTGTTAGCGGAGCGAGACACTGAGCAAACCACACTTGGCTTCGAGGTTTCTTTGGCATTCAAAATCTGGCATTTGTGTAGTAGATAATGGTGCTTCTCGCGGCATCCATCCTGACTACAACTGGGTTTCTTTTGGCACATCGCTGCTCCATGTGAATCGTTGAGACAGTTAAAGCACGCGCCCAGTCTCTTAGCCATTTTCCAACTTTCGTCGACGTCTAAGTTGCGGAAGCGAGGGCATTCCGCTAGGCGATGAGGCGCCCCACGAACTTTACACACCGGCAAATTTTCATCTTCGCGAGATAACGCTTGTGTGTTTGTCCATTGTTGGTTTCTACTTGGTTCTCTGGCCCAGCTTTGCGTCGTCGTAATCCTTGGTAATTTGCTCGTCTCGCGCACAAGTTGACCGAAACGACTGTTTGCTACTCGAGCATGACGGTCTGTAAACCGTGTCAGGTCTTCGAAAGTGGTTTCTTGCCCAAATCTACTGATCCTTCCGGCTTCCTCGGCCCATCTACCCTGTAGTTCTGTGGGTAAACTGCGCACTATGGTCTCCACTGTGTGCAGTGCGTTCGGGTCTTATCGGTAATCTAGGCGATTTAGTGTGATGCTGCAGTTCTGCGCTTTGATCACCAGGCTGGCTAGAGAGTCCGACTCGCTATTGGAGCGTTTTGCCTCTGATAGTGCACAATCGATTAAATTTCGGACGGCTTTAAATGGTTGCCCAAATAGGTTTTTTAGAATTTCACGTGTCTGAGTGTAACTTTCTTCGGAATCCAGCATCGAGCACCCGTCGATTGCTTCCCTGGCCCTTCCGCGACAGTAATGCAGTAAGTATAAGAATCTCTGTCCTGGATCGGATACTCTCCTCTCCACAAAGTTCTCGTACTGTTGGACGAACTTACAGTACTGTTCTGCGCTCCCATCGAATGGGGGCAATTCCACTCTTGGTGAGTCAATAACGTGGGTCACACTGGTACAAGTCGACTTTAATCGTTCCATGAAACTGCTTGGCCGAATGGTCGTGGGCTCCGTGGTCTCCAAAGTCACCCCTTGCTCCCGTCTCTGGAGTTGATCTTTCCTGGCAGATTCCGCTTCTTCTCTAGCCTGCCTGAGCTGGGTTTCTAATTCAACTATTCCCAATCGATAGATATCATTACCTTTGACTTCTATACCACTAGCTTAAGTACATGAAATTGGGCTGACAAAACTAGTAGACCTAGCAACGTCTGAGGAATCGGTCCCACCCAAAAATAACCCAGGGACTTGCCGGGTTACTTCCTGTCCAGCTTCGGTTTGTCTTTGCCCTCTTCTTGACATTTATGATTGATATCCTCCTGGTGATTCCACGTTGAGTACTGCAACGGTTATTCCGACTGTGGGCAACGCGTAGCCAATTCAAAACGAATCCCAAAACACAAACAAGAGAAGCCCAATCAAGAGCAAGTCGGTCGGATTTTAAAATGGCAACCGAGAACGCTAAGTATGAAATAGATCGTTTGAAGGTCCCTGTCTTGTGGAGACCCAACATAGAACCTATGCCAAACAGCCGAGAAATGGCTCCGAAAAGACTATGCTTCCTCAAAACCAGGGTAATTCGAGAACCGCAATTAAGGATAGAATACACGCGAGCCATGCAACGTAACATAGACTTGGGTCATATAGAAAGAGTGGATACAGTAGTTATCAGCGCAAATTCGAGGTGGTACCTACTTCATCACCCGGTTGTGAACCCAAAGAAACCGTCCAAGGTTAGGGTGGTTATCGACTGTGCCGCGAAATGTCAGGGTGTTCCACTCAACGGCCATTTACTACAGGGCCCAGACTGGACAACACAACTGGTCGAAGCTTCATGTCGTTTTCGGTTAGGAAATTTGGCCGTCCCTACGGACATACGTGAAATGTTTATACAAGTAATGATGACGGTTGAAGACAGGGGCATCTTTCGTCTTCTTTGGTGGCCTGAAAACGACGCAGATGGCGCACCTGACGAGTACAGGCTGACTGTTCATCCCTTTGGGATGGTATTGTCCCCCTTTTGTGCTAATTTTGCCCTCTGGGAAACCCTCTAGCGTTTCGGCGGCATCAGCAATTTGTTAGGAAGAACAATGGACCACTTCTACGTGGACGATTTTCTGTGTTCCTTTGACGACCCAAATACTGTTATTTTTATATGACCGAACTGATCACCACTCTAAAGGCCGGGGGATTAAACCTCACTGAATGGACTTCAAACAGCCAAGAGGTGCTCAATGTTATCCCGAAGTCCGAGAAAATGGAGTGTAAGAGAGAGCTTTTGGGATCCTCTTCACAAACGGAGCACACGCTTGGTCTTCAATGGAAACCCTGGGGTGACGAATTCATATTCACTCTTGACCTAACCGAACGACCAGCCACACGGAGAGGAATCCTATCATCAGTCTCAAGTCTCTATGATCGCCTAGGTTTCGTTTCGCCATAGATGTTACCGGGAAAGCGCTTGCTGCAATCGCTGTGCCAGAGAGGGACGGGTTGGGTCGAACCTCTCCAGGATGACGACGGTAAGCGATGGCGCGGCTGGCTCCACAGCCTGAAGCAACTTGGTGAGATCAAAATACAAACATGCTTGACGGGAATCCAATGCACAAACGATGCTTACCTCCACGTGTTTTCTAATGCGTCAGAAATAGGCTACGGGATAGTGGCTTACGGTTGCTGGGTGGACGGTAAAGGTGGGCGGCACAGTCAGATATTATTCGCAAAGGCGAGAGTGGCTCCACTAAAAACGGTGTCCATTCCGAGGCTGGAACTGACGGCAGCAGCACTGGCCGTGAAAGCCGCGACGCCGATTTGGAAATGATTTGACCGAATAAACTGCGAACCAAACTTTTGAACGGACTCAGCCACGGTACTACATTACATGAACAACATTACCACTCGCTTTAACACTTTCGTGGCCAACAGACTCACTATAATCCACGAGTCGACTGAGACCAATCAATGGCACTATGTACAATTCGCCAGCAACCCGGTCGACTTCTGCTCAAGTGGCCTGAAAACACTAGAGAGGTTGCGGATGTGGACAATGGGACCGGACTTCCTAACTAAAGCTAAAGAGGTGTAGCCAACGCTGTTTATACTTGTGACCTACTACTTTATCAATGGAGCGCACTAAGTTATTGTCAAAAATATCTAAGACGACACTAGCAAACTAAGATGGACGGAGTAGCGTGCTGTGACAAAAAGGCCAAAATGTTATGTACATTGGGAAATAAATGAAACAGAATGTGTGACACAAACTCACAGTTGTCCAGTGTTCTTGTGACCAGGAAATGAGCGCCGAAGTGCCAGTATCCGCCAATGTCGTCAGTTCAGTTTAGCCTGACAGCTATCCGTTGAACAGAAGAGGATGGTATTGAGCGAATTGCCAAGAGAAGCCTTGGAAGCCTCTGTAATGTTTTGTTTCTCACAGTTAGTTCCGACCGGTATAATTCCAAGACACCCCAAATCAGAAGATGAGACCGTGCCAGAACGAAAGATTTATTGTCAGCTTTTTTGTATTGTGCAGTGATGACGACCAAAAAGGTGTGTGTGCTCTACATTAAAACTTCGGTACAACAAAGGAGTGTTGCACCAAGGGACGTTGAAAATCATGGAAAAAGTCGGAAATGTACAGGTATCTACACAACTCCCCCGCCAGAGCGTTTGTTGTACAAAATAAACGCTCGATAGCAAAATACAAAGAGGAAACGGTTAGCGAAAGAAAACGTCAACTAACAAAGTCTCGAGATCTGACAGGAAGTCGGACGCTTTTGCCGGAACGGCGGGTTACCAGGGAAGGTTGTTGCTGTGGTGGTGCTGGCGGGTGTGGTGTAGTGTCTGGTGTGATGATAGAGGGTGGATCATCAACAGAAATTGTTGGTAGTGTGTCTGTGGATGGTGATGTTGTCGGTGTTGCCGGTGATGGAGGTGTATCAAAATATGCGGGTTTCAGTCTGTAAATGGAAACAGTGTCTAGCTTATCGGCTTTCTGGACCACGAAATACTTGTCTGTGCAACTAAGTACCTTAAATGGATCGTCATACGGTGGTGTGAGTGGTTTACGAGCAGCATCGTTACGAATAAAAACGAAAGGTGACGTATATAGACCATTATGTACAAGAACGTGTGTGGATGACGAGCGAGTGGGTATTGGACTTAAATGTGACATACGGTCTTTGAGTTGTTGGACAAACTGGGATAGGTTAGGACTGGCAGCGGTGCTGGTTTCAACATACTCAGCTGGAAGGCATATCGTGGTACCGAAAACCAGTTCAGCCGACGTGCTCTGGATGTCGTCTTTGACTGACGACCGGAGACCCGAGAGAACTAGTAGCAGACTGTCGCTCCAGTTATTGGGGTTTGGCTGTGATGTCAGTGCTGCTTTGAGTTGACGGTGTAGGCGCTCTACCACGCCATTGGACGAAGGATGGTATGCAGTTGTTTTGATGTGTTTACAGCCAAGCAGTTTAGTGAACTCACGAAATTAGGTCAATTGGAATTGGCTGCCACGGTCTGTGGTGACGGTAGACGGTACACCAAACATTGCAATCCAGTGTTGGAGTAGTACTTTCGCAATATTTTCTGCTGAGGTGTCGGAAATGGGTACTGCCACCGGCCAGCGTGTGAAACGATCAACAACGGTTAATATGTGGGTATGTCCATTTGATGGTGGTAGTGGACCAACAAGATCGACGTGAATATGTGTGAAGCGGACGTCGGGAACGGTGAATGTACTGGGAGGAGAAAAAGTGTGGCGGTGGACTTTGTTACTCTGACATTGTAAACACTGTTTAGTCCATAATGCAATGTTGGAATTCATACTGGGCCAAAGGAATCTGGCAAAAATGAGTTTGCGAGATGCACGGACACCAGGACGGCAACGAGAATTGAAATGATCGAAAACGATCTTCCTGTAGGAAGTTGGAACGACAGGACGAGAGTTACATGTCGACCAGCCAGATAGGACTGTGCCATCGGCTGAAGGTAAGGGAGAATCCTTCAGCTGGAGTGTGGAGGATGTGCGCAGTTCGAGCGAGGATGGATCATCACGCTAAAGGTTTTCCAGTTCCGTAAGATCGAATTTAGTCTGCACCATGTTGATGTCCGGTCTGGATAAAGCATCAGCTACAACATTATCAACTCCACGCACGTAGCGGATGTCTGTTGTGAACTGATAAATATAATCCAAATAGCGGATATCTCTGGGTGAATGTCTATCAGGCTTGGCATGAAGCGCGTGTGTCAGGGGTTTGTGGCCACTGTGCACACAAAATTGTCGTCCTTCCAAAATATGACGGAAATGACGGATGGACAAGTAAATGGCCAGGAGTTCACGAGAAAACGCGCTGTATTTTGTCTGTGCCGCCTGGCGTTTTTGCAAGAAGAACGCTAAGGGCTGTAATTGGTTGTCCACTATTTGGTGAATCACTGCATTAACCGCAGTATTTGATGCATCAGTCATTAGGATTAACTCAGTATTTGGATCCGAATGTGGACGATGCAGAATGGCGGCATCTGCGAGGGCTTTTTTGGCTTCTGCGAAAGCTGTCTCGGCCTCGGGGGTGAAATCGATCGTCTTGACGTTGGACTTGAGAAGATCGGTTAAAGTTGAAACGATGGTCGCACAATGGGGAATGAAGCGACGTTAGTAGTCCAAAATTCCCAAGAAACGTCGTAACTGTGTGATCGTTTTAGGTGCGGGAGATGAGAGGATGCTGCGCATCTGGGAGGGGTATCAAACCGTTTTGATCGATATGGTGCCCGAGAAAGTCGAGGGACGGAACGCCGAACACGCATTTCCTAGGGCTCAGCTGAAGTCCGTATTGTTGGAAACGCTGAAAGAGTTGACGCAGATCAATGGCATACTCTGATGGAGAGGTGCTGGCAATTAAGATGTCATCGATGTAGCCAAACGCGAAGAGCAGACCTCGAAGCACTTCATCGACGAATCGTTGGAACGTCTTAGCAGCGTTTCTCAATCTAAATTGCATGCGTATGAACTCGAACAGGCCAAAAGGCGTGGTGATGGCTGTCTTGGGAATGTCTTCTTCGGCCACGGGGATTTGGTGATATGTCTTTACGAGGTCAACCTTGGAAAACTTGTCTTCCCAGAGAGATTTTGTGCAAAATCATGAATGTGCGGGATCGGGTACCTGTCGGGGACGGTGACGTTGTTGAGAGCACGGTAGTCTCCACAGGGTTCCCAATCACCACATGACTCTGGAACCATGTGCAAAGGCGAGGCCCATGGGCTTGAAGACGGTCGAATGATGCCAAGAGTCATCATATGTTCGAATTCAAGGCGTACAATACAGAGTTTGTCGGCGTTGAGTCGGCGTGGTTGAAAGTGAACCGGTTGGCCTTTTGTAGTGATGTGGTGATGCACAGCCTGAGAGACTGGGTCGGTGAAATGACACGGTTTAGTGAGGGATGGGAACTCCTTCAAAATGTCAGCAAACGGCGATTGCGGGATCGCCAGCCGAATACCCAGGGAGTTAGTGCATTTACCAATGCCGACTGCACGAAGCTTGGTTGTGGTGTCTACCAGCTTGAGGTCCACAGTTAGTCCAAAGTGTGAGAGGAAATCCGCGCCGATAATGAGAGTCTGAGCATCTGCCTGGATGAAAAGCCATTGAAAAGATCGTCGGAGGCCTAAATCAAGCGTGATGGACAGTTGGTCGAATGTGTCAACAGTTGTTGTGTTTGCTACTTGCAGTGTGAAGTGAGATGGTTCGAGGCTGTGATGTTTGGGTGGGGGGATTACACTGATCTGGGAGCAGGTAGCAATGAGGAATCAAAGGCCACTGGATCGGTCAACGATATAAAATAGGCGACTTTCATGTGGGGAGCCAGCCGTAGTCGTCGCCGTTACTGGCTGGCCTGGTCGTTTGACTGTGAGGTGGAAGTGCGGATGAACATGGGGGGGGGGTCACAGCGGCGTGTCTGGGAGCCGAATGTGCGGTGGTACCAACACTAGGTTTGTAACCGGCGGTTTCTGGACCGTGATCTAGGTCGACGAGGTACTTCGGCGGACACAGGTCGATGAGTAGTTAATGCTTTGCACATTGAACCGATCTGATTGCACAACATGCGAACGGTTTCTTTTAGGTCCGTAATGTCCTTATCGACATGAGAGTGATAGGATGGGGAAGCAGGACTGCGAGAACCGTCGCCACGGCGATCTGGGGCAGGAAATGGTAATGTCATGGGAAATTCGTGTGTCGGAGTGGTTTCGGCGGGTGATGCAATGTGAACACAGGGTCTACCAGCCGAGTAGCATTCCATTATTCTATCGGCGTGTTGCGCAACTTTGTCAAGTGGAGTAGTGGGCTCCAGCATTGACAGGACCTGTAAAGAACGAATAGTGGAAATCCTTCCAAATGTTCAACGTGCTTTGTGAATCTGACTATGTTTACCATCATCGTGGAAAGCTCGCTCATACACCACACATTTTCACGTTTGTTTATCCATGCGAGACATTTGAATTTGGCCTTGAACCGTTTCTGACTGTTGTGCTCGAGCCACGGGGCTCCGGACCTTTGGGTTTTACTGTGAAGTCTATTTAACTGCGTACTTGAGGTTTGTAAATATTTGTATCCATTGTGAATTTCAATTTAGTGCCGTAGAAACTACGAACCAATCTTGTTCTGGTTTTGGGATTCGTACCAAAGGGGATAGAATGGCACTTCAACCCACCTTATGCCAGTCATCGTGGTGGCGTTTCGGAGAGACTGATACGATCGACTAGGAATATACTCACAGTCCTGACCCCACACCAAAACCTCGATGACGAGACGCTGACTACCTTACTAACAGAAGTAGAACACATAATGAACAACAGACCCCTGGTGCCGATTGTCCCAGACCCGGAAGGCGAACCGGCCCTCACTTCCAACGACTTGTTATTATTACGGTCAAACGTAGGAGCAATCACACCGAAAACCCTACGTGGAACGTACATTTTTCGATGGAAACAATTGAACCACTTGGCACAGGCTTTCTGGAAGCGTTGGACGAGGGAGTACTTACCGACACTGAAGCTTCGGCAAAAGTGGATCTCCAAAGAGAGGTCGTTCAGACGTGGCGATGTGGTCATCCTCGTGGAGAGCCACTTACATGAAGACGATTGGCCGGCTGGAGTGATCAAGGACTAGCTTTCGGAGATCGATGGCTTCGTGCGCACGGTAGTGTTGAGAGCAAACAACGGAGACGTACTGCGAGATAGCTGTAAAATGTGTCTGCTTGAAGCTGACAATTGTGAGGGCGAAGTCGACGCTACAGACCAAGCTAAAACCAAGTCTGCTGATACCAAATGAAGCTGAATTTATTTATTTACTCCTCATTAATTCTTTCGTAGAACCCAACCCTTCACGCCGTCTTTGAAGCATGCTCGTGTCTAATTTCATACAGTATTCACGATTTGCTTTGGAGTTAGTTGTCGAAATCTTAGTTTATCACACGAAACGACATTGTTTGTGAAGAAGCGGAAACTCTTGAACAAGCACCTGTTGACCGTTTGTAGAAATATCTCTTTTTCCGTGACCTATTTGTATTACTATTCAACTAGTGTCCAGACATACTTCTAATGTAATAACACCACACGTTGAACCCCTGATGTTCTCGTGCCCTGTAGCCGTCTCTTTTTTTCATCACGAATTCTCAGTCTTCATCTATCCACGTACTTTACTCTTGTTCGGGGAGCCTTTTCCTCCACATTCCGTAATCCGTCTACGCATCCCGATCACATCAAAGCCTTTTTTATATACGGATAATGTCGTATCATTCTCAGAAGAAACTCTAAGACGTCGAGAGATGGAGCATAACCTCAATAAACCTGCAAGCGTGTCTGCGACTGGCCAACGATAGACGAAGTCCGTAGCAACCTGCGTATGCACCGACATGGGGCCTAGGGGGGTTAAGGCGAATCAGTAACCCTGATTACTCCTTGGATGTTTACCGTTTCATGGGAGGATTTGGTGGGCGGTGTACCGTACATGCAGGGAAATCCCCCTAGCCGTTGTCATATACTTGTATTGTTGAGACTACCTTCTCTATTTTATTGACCCTGGAACAAGTACAACATGCATCAATCACTACACTTCAACATTTGTTTAGATTTTGCTTACGTGAAGTGGCATATTTTTGATTCGAACTTGGATTGCCGTGACGGTGGTACCTCACATTGGCATTTGTTGAACTCTGGTCCTCGTTGTTAGAGGTTCTGGCCGTACAGTTGGGGTTTGTGCATATTTATATGCGTATAACTTGTTAACCCAGTACCGTAGAAACTACGAATCAATCTTGTTTTTGTTTTAGGATTCGTTTTGAATTGGCTACGCGTTGCCCACAGTCGGAATAACCGTTGCAGTACTCAACGTGGAATCACCAGGAGGATATCAATCATAAATGCCAAGAAGAGGGCAAATACAAACCGAGGCTGGACAGGAAGTAACCCGGCAAGTCCCTGGGTTATTTTTGGGTGGGACCGATTCCTCAGACGTTGCTAGGTCTACTAGTTTTGTCAGCCCAATTTCATGTACTTAAGCTAGTGGTATAGAAGTCAAAGGTAATGATATCTATCGATTGGGAATAGTTGAATTAGAAACCCAGCTCAGGCAGGCTAGAGAAGAAGCGGAATCTGCCAGGAAAGATCAACTCCAGAGACGGGAGCAAGGGGTGACTTTGGAGACCACGGAGCCCACGACCATTCGGCCAAGCAGTTTCATGGAACGATTAAAGTCGACTTGTACCAGTGTGACCCACGTTATTGACTCACCAAGAGTGGAATTGCCCCCATTCGATGGGAGCGCAGAACAGTACTGTAAGTTCGTCCAACAGTACGAGAACTTTGTGGAGAGGAGAGTATCCGATCCAGGACAGAGATTCTTATACTTACTGCATTACTGTCGCGGAAGGGCCAGGGAAGCAATCGACGGGTGCTCGATGCTGGATTCCGAAGAAAGTTACACTCAGACACGTGAAATTCTAAAAAACCTATTTGGGCAACCATTTAAAGCCGTCCGAAATTTAATCGATTGTGCACTATCAGAGGCAAAACGCTCCAATAGCGAGTCGGACTCTCTAGCCAGCCTGGTGATCAAAGCGCAGAACTGCAGCATCACACTAAATCGCCTAGATTACCGAT
The DNA here is from genome assembly GCA_948099385.1 of Fasciola hepatica. Lineage (NCBI taxonomy): Eukaryota > Metazoa > Platyhelminthes > Trematoda > Plagiorchiida > Fasciolidae > Fasciola > Fasciola hepatica. Next base: position 468,047 of record CANUEZ040000216.1, on the reverse strand, counting down.
AAGACCCGAACGCACTGCACACAGTGGAGACCATAGTGCGCAGTTTACCCACAGAACTACAGGGTAGATGGGCCGAGGAAGCCGGAAGGATCAGTAGATTTGGGCAAGAAACCACTTTCGAAGACCTGACACGGTTTACAGACCGTCATGCTCGAGTAGCAAACAGTCGTTTCGGTCAACTTGTGCGCGAGACGAGCAAATTACCAAGGATTACGACGACGCAAAGCTGGGCCAGAGAACCAAGTAGAAACCAACAATGGACAAACACACAAGCGTTATCTCGCGAAGATGAAAATTTGCCGGTGTGTAAAGTTCGTGGGGCGCCTCATCGCCTAGCGGAATGCCCTCGCTTCCGCAACTTAGACGTCGACGAAAGTTGGAAAATGGCTAAGAGACTGGGCGCGTGCTTTAACTGTCTCAACGATTCACATGGAGCAGCGATGTGCCAAAAGAAACCCAGTTGTAGTCAGGATGGATGCCGCGAGAAGCACCATTATCTACTACACAAATGCCAGATTTTGAATGCCAAAGAAACCTCGAAGCCAAGTGTGGTTTGCTCAGTGTCTCGCTCCGCTAACAAGCCCATTCGCCTGGGAGTAATAGCAGTTGACGTAGAAACCCCAGTTGGGGTTATAAGAGCGTTGGCTTTCGTATATAGTGGCTCGGATACCACGCTAGTAAGGACGGAGTTCGCAGAGAGATATGGGATCGCACGGAATCAATATTCATTAGCGGTGAGCACAGTGAGAGGCACTCAGGCCATCCGGTCGACCAAACTGCGCCCATAACTCGTTTCCTTGGTCAACGACGATAGAGCAGAAGCTCTAGAAGCATTCACCTAAAGGATCCGTCGAAGCGACTACGTCAGTCAGTGCAATGGATTCTGACTCAGTGGCCACATCTCGACGGGGTTACGATCGAACGGTGGCAGAATAACGAAACTGATCTGCTGATCGGTTGTGATGTACGGGAAGCTGTAAGTCAAATCTCGCAAATCGAGCAACGCGTAGCCAATTCAAACGAATCCCAAAACCAGAACAAGATTGATTCGTAGCTTCTACGGTACTAAATTGAAATCCACAAAGGATACAAATATATACGAACCTCAAGTATGCGGCCAAATAGACTTCACAGTAAAACCCAAAGGTCCAAAGCCCCGTGGCTCAAGCACGACAGTCAGAAACGGTTCAAGGCCCAATTCAAATGTCTCACATGGATAAACGAACGTGAAAATGTGTGGTGTGTGAGCGAGCTTTCCAAGATAATTTTAAATATAGTCAAATTCACAAAGCACGTTGAACATATAGAAGGATTTTCAGTATTCGTTCTTTACACTCGCATCGACGGATCCTTTAGGTGAATGCTTCTAGAGCTTCTGCTCCATCGTCGTTGACCAAGGAAACGAGTTGTGGGCGCAGTTTGGTCTACCGGATGGTCTGAGTGCCGCTCACTGTGCTCACTTCTAATGAATATTGATTCCGTGCGATCCCATATCTCTCTGCAAACTCCGTCCTTACTAGCGTGGTATCCGAGCCACTATATACGAAAGCCAACGCTCTTATAACCCCAACTGGGGTTTCTACGTCAACTGCTATTACTCCCAGGCGAATGGGCTTGTTAGCGGAGCGAGACACTGAGCAAACCACACTTGGCTTCGGGGTTTCTTTGGCATTCAAAATCTGGCATTTGTGTAGTAGATAATGGTGCTTCTCGCGGCATCCATCCTGACTACAACTGGGTTTCTTTTGGCACATCGCTGCTCCATGTGAATCGTTGAGACAGTTAAAGCACGCGCCCAGTCTCTTAGCCATTTTCCAACTTTCGTCGACGTCTAAGTTGCGGAAGCGAGGGCATTCCGCTAGGCGATGAGGCGCCCCACGAACTTTACACACCGGCAAATTTTCATCTTCGCGAGATAACGCTTGTGTGTTTGTCCATTGTTGGTTTCTACTTGGTTCTCTGGCCCAGCTTTGCGTCATCGTAATCCTTGGTAATTTGCTCGTCTCGCGCACAAGTTGACCGAAACGACTGTTTGCTACTCGAGCATGACGGTCTGTAAACCGTGTCAGGTCTTCGAAAGTGGTTTCTTGCCCAAATCTACTGATCCTTCCGGCTTCCTCGGCCCATCTACCCTGTAGTTCTGTGGGTAAACTGCGCACTATGGTCTCCACTGTGTGCAGTGCGTTCGGGTCTTATCGGTAATCTAGGCGATTTAGTGTGATGCTGCAGTTCTGCGCTTTGATCACCAGGCTGGCTAGAGAGTCCGACTCGCTATTGGAGCGTTTTGCCTCTGATAGTGCACAATCGATTAAATTTCGGACGGCTTTAAATGGTTGCCCAAATAGGTTTTTTAGAATTTCACGTGTCTGAGTGTAACTTTCTTCGGAATCCAGCATCGAGCACCCGTCGATTGCTTCCCTGGCCCTTCCGCGACAGTAATGCAGTAAGTATAAGAATCTCTGTCCTGGATCGGATACTCTCCTCTCCACAAAGTTCTCGTACTGTTGGACGAACTTACAGTACTGTTCTGCGCTCCCATCGAATGGGGGCAATTCCACTCTTGGTGAGTCAATAACGTGGGTCACACTGGTACAAGTCGACTTTAATCGTTCCATGAAACTGCTTGGCCGAATGGTCGTGGGCTCCGTGGTCTCCAAAGTCACCCCTTGCTCCCGTCTCTGGAGTTGATCTTTCCTGGCAGATTCCGCTTCTTCTCTAGCCTGCCTGAGCTGGGTTTCTAATTCAACTATTCCCAATCGATAGATATCATTACCTTTGACTTCTATACCACTAGCTTAAGTACATGAAATTGGGCTGACAAAACTAGTAGACCTAGCAACGTCTGAGGAATCGGTCCCACCCAAAAATAACCCAGGGACTTGCCGGGTTACTTCCTGTCCAGCCTCGGTTTGTATTTGCCCTCTTCTTGGCATTTATGATTGATATCCTCCTGGTGATTCCACGTTGAGTACTGCAACGGTTATTCCGACTGTGGGCAACGCGTAGCCAATTCAAAACGAATCCTAAAACAAAAACAAGATTGATTCGTAGTTTCTACGGTACTGGGTTAACAAGTTATACGCATATAAATATGCACAAACCCCAACTGTACGGCCAGAACCTCTAACAACGAGGACCAGAGTTCAACAAATGCCAATGTGAGGTACCACCGTCACGGCAATCCAAGTTCGAATCAAAAATATGCCACTTCACGTAAGCAAAATCTAAACAAATGTTGAAGTGTAGTGATTGATGCATGTTGTACTTGTTCCAGGGTCAATAAAATAGAGAAGGTAGTCTCAACAATACAAATATATGACGACTGTTATGGAGGATTTTCAAGCTCGTACTTTACCCTGGCTATTGCTGCAATAAGGCGGGGAAAGCATAGTTTGAGATGAAATGCTATAATTTTTCGAAAATTCATGCAAAACGCGTTGGTGTAATTATCCCGTGCGTGAAATGGCTGTGATGCGATCGAAAGCACAGAGAAAATCCAAAAACGTTTGAGTGTTGACGGGAAAGGATGGGGTGTAGGACAGAATAAAAAATGGTTAGGGAATGGTTATTTAACACAGCCAAGGAAGCAGAACCACCTAATGGTCTTTCAGTATTAACCACGTAATTCAGACTGCGCTTGAATTTTGCTCGGAACAGGCAGTATTTGAGGAAGTGTTTCGTTCCGGAAGAGAATTGTTGGGAAGTGGCACAGGTGACGGTCAGCCATGTAGTCTGTTAGGATGAAGGTTTGCAAGACCGTTTGATTTTTACTCAGCAATACAGAGGTTGCTGTTTAGTGTGGTGGAAGTAAAATCCTTTGGAAGGGAAGGATAGCAGGTCAATAGCCTTTAGATTCGAGGCCAGAGGCTTTCATAACCCCCGGGGAATGGGGCCCAAGAGAGGCAAAGTAGAATGCAGGAACCAGAGCGTCCTTGGGGTTGCAGTTCGAAGGCCCTTGGATTGTAGGAATTACCCCGCGGGGTTAGCGGATTTGCTTCCCTCTGGGGTGGTTTGAATATGGTGTAATACGCTTAGACTAATAACGCTTGGTCTTGGCTAAAGACTGAGGATCAAAGCGACCATAGGCCGGTATATGTATCCTCGAGAGACTTAGGCAGGTTTGCTAGGTTGGGCAGGCTCCCAGACTTGGGCAACCACTGGCGATGCGTAGGGCGTGGCTGATTAGCAGGAATCTCTGGACTTGAGTCACGGGCATCTACGATATTACTGCTCATTCTAGAGCGCAAATGAGACTGGCAGGTTGTAGGAAGGCCTAGGCCTTGCATCAAGGTCTACTACAAGCATTTATTGACCAGCAGACGTAGGCTGCATAGAGTGGCATATTGGATTGCGGTGTGTAGGTGTACTTTGGGTGTGCTCTGGCCCTGGATGGTTGGGGAATTTGAGCTTTTCCAGCATTTCCTGTAGTGAATTTTTATCAGGTGTTTACCTGAGGTTGTTGTGCGGTGAGTTGCCGGGAATAAAGCTCAGCTTCTGAGCAAATTTCGTGGCTGCTTGCCAATCCAAAAATAAGGAAAGCGGGTGGCAATAATTTCGTTGTGTTCGTCCGCGTGGACTGAAGCCGCGGCGAAATTCCCCGCTTCGTGTCAGCGGCTTTGAACAAAGCACTGCCTACTGTGACCAGGGTCCCATCAGATATCTTAAATACATTGGCATGGTTTGAATTTCTCATCCGCTGTGGGACAGCAGTAGGTACAATGTTGCTGAGGCTGCTCGCGGCAACTAAGCTAGAATTAATGGCTATCGTAAATGACCTGGGCAGTTCTATCAGCCGCTTTTGAAGTCCCGTGGCTCTGTAGAGCTCCTCAATTCGCGATCTGGGCGAGCTTACTTTTTGCAGGAGGTCTCCAAGCGTGCTGAGCATATCACGCTTCACTGTAGCACAGCGTTAGGCATTAATGCGAGCCCCACTGACCACTGCCTTTCTTACCATGTTGCAAGCTGAATTAAAGAGTATGACTATATTAAAGGTATATTTCTCAACCATGGTCGAGACGCACGCGCAAGTGCATGATCATGGTGTATAGCGTTACTCAAAACAATGGACTATACACGAACTTCGAGAAAGCAAGTCAAAGTCGTCAGAAGCAAAACAATATAGCTAGAGTTAGTTTTAATCGACGGAAATACCAATGGTTTGCGCGGTCAACTCGGTTTGGTTTCGAATCGAGTTGGTTGGTAGTAGCCCGTGGGAATACGAAATATGTCGTGAAAATATAGTGCTTAGGATGCGTTATAAATCGAAATAATGCGAGCTATGAATAACGGAGTCCTTTTGGGGTTCTATGAACGGAAAAAGTTATGAACATGGAAAAATGAAAGAAATGAATGGGAGTACACTCGTAAACTTTGGTGAATATGAGGAGAACAGCCCTCTATGAAGACGATGATGGCCCGGAATGACGGATATAACCGGTCTGAATAAATTGAGTGCGTCATGAAACAGGGAGACATGAACAAACTGTGTGGAAGTGGACTAAGAAACGTTGATGAATGTGGAGGAAACAGCAATCCATATAAAAGGTGAGTTTAGGTTCAGGATCAATAACCAGTATCATTCAGAAAAAAAGGGAGCGCAACTCGAAGGCCTTGAATTAGTGAAGGATCAACTTCAAGCTGGACACCTTCGAAAGAAAAATGAAATCTTGCAACGGAAACCTGAGTGGAGAACCTCCGCGTAGGCTCGCGTCTTATTGTTCTGTTACACTGACAACAATGCATTGACTTATTGATTCTCAGTGATATTCGGCGTAAATATTGAGAACCACGGATGAAGGGGATAAGTGGGCTGGCGTTCGGATGGCGTACCGAAATTTAATGGGTAACAAATTCCTGTGTTGCGTATTCTCGCTCTGTTATTGGATTGTTTCACATGAGACCAAGATGATGTGCATCATCCCGTGGGTATGGTTCATCAGGCGGGGTAAGGGAAGTGTCAATCAATCAGTAGCAGGTTGCTTGTGAACTGTTATTTGTAAAGACTTGAACAGTGACATCAGTAGGAGAGGTATTGCCTTAAAAGATGCCTATCAATCTACTGGCAAACATTCGGGGGTTTTTAGGTCGTGTGACTCGGCTAAAATCCTGTTTGGTATGGAAAATTCCATTTAGGTATCTTTTGGTACGGGTCAATTTGTGGACCTTGGTCACCGAAAGTGGAGCCCGAGAGAGTGGGCGAAGACGATCCTGAAATGAATGATGTTGGCAGTCTGAATTTGGTTCCAGCTGTGAGTTAGGATAACAAATGGCGACAAATAATAATTAACTAGTTGGGTTCATGTGAACTGTCAGTGGCACATTCCATATTCTGATCTGGGTTTTGATTCAAGAGTTTAAGTAAAGTAGGGTTTCAGGGGGTTGATCAGTACCACTGCGGGATAGAAAGGTAGGGTAAACCGGGTGGGCTGCCGCGTTTTATTTCAAGGGCATCGGTGGTGATGCTTTGGAGAAACATTTTATCACGCAGAGAAACGTGGACGTACTTTCGTCTGTGCTCCTGCTTGGTAGTGCCGGCCCACTGAGATTAACCTAAACGTAGGCAGGGTAATCTCATGACGTGATGGTTGCATGAACATCATATTTGTTGTAAAAGTAAGGAAAGATAAGTAGTAGGGAATAGAAAATATGAAAGCTCCTCCGTGTTCATTTTTGTAGAATTAAATGAGGCAGGTGTTGGTCTTCTGTTGCCTCCATATGTTGTCCATGTCAGTTGGATTACAAAATAGGCTGCGGTAGTGGTTGTAGTAGGTAGGAGGCTGTGGTTACTTTTAGATAGGGCGGTTAACCTAAGCTTGGCTTGGATGCTAGGAATTCCAGAAGGCCGCTCTCCGAGAAAGATGACGGAAGATGGAGGGGCATGGACGGAAGGGGTGACCGGTTTTCACAATGTTCTATTCTCTTTTTATTCCTTTTCCGGGCTTCACCGCGATCGCTGTTATTCGTCAAGTAAGTCTACACGCTGTCTGGGTCAGTGGGTTGAAAGTCAGGGCTATGGTAGCGATTGTATTTGACTTCGATATGCATGCTAGGTGTGCTTAGGGAGGGTATGGGGTGGTTGAAACTTAGAGCTGGAGGTGGATAGGCCTGTATGGAAAGTCCAGAGTGCTGTCACCCTAGTCAGTTTCGTGCGTGAAAACCAAAAGCTTGTCGAGCGAACAATTGCGATATGGGGTTTCCCCCTTCGCAGGGTCAGGGGTGAGCTCTTGGAGGACCTACCCATAGATCAAGGTCGCCCAGTTCCTTCACGGTCTGATGTCGGTTGTATTTCTCTGATCTTGCCTTGAGCATGTGTGTTGACCACGTTCAAGAAATATACAATTATCAATCAATCCCAGGAGCTCTTTTTTGTTACCACTTTTCTTTTTTTTCTTTACAAAGGGAAGGTTGAGCCCATATAGGAGCTTTCCATATCCCCTCCGCCCGACTCTAATTTTACGGCTATTTTCCTTCTTTTCACAACTGCTGTGGGTGGTCTGTTTTCCCCACGTTCGGACGACGTTATGGTATGGATGCCGTTGGCATCAAAAATGTCGCTGGCACGGGCTCGAAAAATTCAGAGTGGGACCATGCAAACACATAGGGTAGGACAACAGATGTTGTAAAGCACGGGCTAGCGTACGTGTGTCAGTCTCATTCAAAGCCAGACCATGTCTAAGACCATCAGAGACCATTCCGGGCTAGCTGATGTAGATAAGTTTAGCTCAGCTGATGGGAAGTATTGTGGTGCGTAAGAGGGAACATGATAGTAGTTGGTGGATGGTAGATACAGATATGAGACGAGAGGACAGGCCGCCAAGTAGGTACTGGCAGGTGGGCTTCTGGGATAAGAGATTCTGGAGTGAGGTGATTAGGAAAGACGAAATGAGTCCGGACATTAAACCCAGGCAGGTGGTGGTAGCCAAAATGAACGGAAAAGGGGTGAAAAGTTTGAGCAGGGTGGTGGACGGCGGAACTCAGTGTCCTGGGGTCCAAAGCCACATACATATTTGCTGCAAAGACATCTAAAGCTAAGAACCTTGGACTGGTTGGCAATAGGACACGAACATTGTCTAGAATTAGGAAAAACGGCAAGCATCAAACTGGGTACAGTGACAAAAGTCAGCAAACCTTTGCTACCGTAGTATACATTGTGTGCAATATAACGTAAAGATAGTTGCCCTGGCGTTTGTCATCGGGCGAGAAATGAAAGTTCTAGTGTAGTTATCCTAGTATTCAAACCCGTTTTTGTAGGCCATTCCTTCGGTGACGGTCTGGCCGGTGAGAACGATCACATTAGGAACAGTCCGAAAGTGATCCAGCGAGCACCTTAGGTGGGAAACTGAGGGGCTCTCGCGGATGTTTAGCGGGCGTTTATTCCATAACTTCGGGTGGAAAAAGGAGAGAATGTCCCAGTAGCCGACACACGGAATACACAGTCTAACTGCACAAGCACACATAGATCAATCATTCTGATTCAATAGAAAGTGACAACACGATCACCACTGTTCACGGTTCGCAGCCATATCCTTCAGTGTCTCCAGCCAACTGGTAGACGGATCTTTTGGACCCCAAACACGAGGATGTGAAGCACCTACTTTTCCTAAGTTTGCTGTACATTTTCTCATTCCTCACTGCCACGTCATCTGTTGACCTCCACGTGGTCTGTTCCACTCCCTAGGAGGAACAGAGAATAGGACACGGTACGGTAGAGGTGTGTTTGCCATACGTAACACGTGTCCCAACCAACGAAGTCTACTAAGTTGGATACGCTGTGACAGAACGTTCTCCGAAATAGTACCCAATACTCGCTTTCTGACCTCACCATTACTTACTCGGCTATTCCACCCGATCTTAGTGATACTACGTAAACATCAATGGTCAAAAACCTCAAGACAACGAATATCTTCTGCACGAAGACTCCAAGTTTCGCAACCATACAACAAAACTGAGCGAACTGCGGCACAGTATACACGACCTCTCAACTTCAGTGAAATATCAGGTTGGCACCACAAATGCTCCAGTCCAGCGTACGCCGCTCGAGCCTTGGATATCCGCGTGCTCACCTCTACTACTGTGCTCCCATCCGTCGTCACGCAGCTACCGAGGTAGTTGAAGTGGTCGACAACTGACAGCACCTCCCCATCGAGCATCAAGCTCGGACTTGTTGACGTCCAGTCTTGTAACGTCACCTTGCACTTTGAAGGTGCAAAGCATATGCCGAATGTAGCTACGGCTCTTGGGATTCTATCTAGTGCACGTTGAGCATGTTCCGTAGATTCGAATAAGTAGAAAACGCGTTCTGAGTATTCTAGGTCACATAGCTTTTCACTATTTCCTAGTTTGGCGCCTACGATTTGACGATTCTGCGGTGCAATCTCCATTATTTCGTCCATGACAAAGTTGAACAGCAATGGAGATAAAGGACATCCCTGTCGAACACCAAGGGTCGTTTCGAACCGACCGGATAGTTCACTGTAAACTCTAACAGGGCCAGGAGTTTGGGAATACAATGATCTCGGTAGGTTCACGAACTCGTGGGGCATACCCTTTTGACGAAGAGCACTGAAAAGCGCTGTTCGATCAGTTGAATCGAAGGCGTCTTTCGGGTCTAAGAAAATCATTATTGTCGGTCGACGGTGTGCGTGACACTTTTCAAGTAGTCGGTGAAGAGTAAATTCTGGTCGATGCATCATCGACCTAGGCGAAATCCAGCGTGCTATTCGCGAGCATTCGTCTCGCGAGCGGGTGTAACACGATGCAGCAGAATCGAGGCTAATATTTTGGTGGCTATCGGAAATGAGTTAATCCCACGATGATTACTACAGTCATTGTGTATTCTCTTCTCGAAGATGGGAACAATCAACGACTCGCTTCATATTAACAGAATACGCTCATCGTTCCAAATGTCATGGAGCAAGGTCCTAAGTGATTTTATCAAAACATTTCCACACAGTTTGAAAAGAACTGGGGGAAGTTCGTCGGGCTTGACCGCTTCCCCTCACTTTAGTGATCGAATGCATGACTCTACTTCTACTTCCGATGGGGGCTCAAGTGATGCCACCCAAGGAGTGGCAGTTGTTGACACGGGAGCAACTACACTAGGGTGCGGCCAGCTAAACTGTTCCTTGAAGTATTCGGCCCAACGGTGAAGCCCTTGTCACGCTTAACGCTGATTGGCTAGACGGAGCATTGCCCATTGACTGAGGGATGTGCAGCTGCAAGTCACAATAATCTCAAATAAGCAACGCATAGCCAATTCAAACTAATCCCAAAACCAGAACAATATTGATTCGTACTTTCTGTGGCACTAAATCCAGGTTCATACAAGGTACAAATATACACGAAACCTCAATTAAGCGGCCGAATAGATTCAACAACAAAACCTGAGGGTTCAAAGCCCCGTCCTCCAAGCAAGACCGTCAGAAAAGGTTCAGGGCCAAATTCAAATGTCTCGCACAATCAACTAAACGTGCAAGAGTTTGGAGTACGGACGAGCTTAACAAAGTAATGTTGGATATAGTCACATTCACAAAGCAAGCAGAACATTCGGGAGGATTTTCAGTATTTGTCCCACACAGCAGCTATGCGCGGCGAAACCCTTCTGAAATGTCTGCTTCTTCGAGCTCCACATTATAATGATAGTCTTGAGCGAATCGACTGGTCTTGTTGACTGTTTGGCAATGAGCGCTGGGAGTTCGGTTGTTAGGGCCCCAGAATCAATGAGTGGAGATACTGGTTAGGTAGAGATTACGGAAGTCTGAAAGCCAAAATAATGATCAGGTTAAATAATTCAGAGGTATGTGCAAGGACCGGATTGTTCAACGGTGGCCGTGAAAGTACAACCAGTGACCAGAATAAAGGAGACTTAAGAGGAATACAGAGCCGAGGCATGAAGCGGCTAATAGTTACAGACTAAGGAAAAGGTATGGTGAGCAGATGTGACCGTGGTTAACCAGTCGACTAGACAGGGTGTAACAGCCGGTCGTGGAAAATCCCCCTTTTTCCCTCGCGATTCAGTGTTTTTTCCCAACATCACTCATTTCCATACACTATTGACTTGTCTTTACGAACTGGTTGTTTTTCTGGACCAATTGTTGTTTGTTCGCGCCCAGAGCGCTATTTTGGCACATCCTTGTTCAGGACCTGCGTGACGCACGTGCTGTCTGCTCACACGCTGCTATTCGGTTTCTCGTTGTTGAGTCATTGTGATCGTATTATTGAGGTTTGTATATTGTTTATGTCATTGTTTATTGTAATAATCGAGTATCGTAGAATATCACGGATAATCGCCTTCTGATTTCGGGATCCGTTGCGAATTTGGCTACGCATTGCTCAAACGTTCGTAACAATACTCAATAGATCTATTTGGAACGAGGAAAATTCACGCAAAATGCCAAGGAAAGGATCAAAAGCAGTCGAACCCGGACAGGAAGTAATACGGCAAGTCTCTGGGGAGGTTTTGGGTACATATGATTCTTTAGTTAATGCTAGGTCGCCTAGTCCTGTCAGTGCTAGCTCATGTGTTATTGAAAGCAATATTGATCGTAAGGATGTTGATTTATATAAGCTGAGAATAATAGAACTAGAGCAACAGTTACTTTCGGCTAGACTACAGGCGCAGGAAGCAGAGAAGAGGTGTACACAGAAACAGCGAGAGTATAGGACCAGTGACTTCGACACTTCCGATAGGTTAGAGTGCAATAAGGTAGGGAACCCCACGCAGGTCGCCGACTACAAACCACCATCGATCGATCTGCCTAGAGTGGAGTTAACGGTTTTCGACGGGCGAGCTGAGCAATATTGCAAGTTTGTCAAACAGTTCGAGACGTTCGTTGAAAACAAGGTAACCGACCCTGGGCAAAGGCTTCTTTACCTTACTCACTACTGCCGAGGCCGAGCGCGAGAAGCTATCGACGGATGCACCATGCTCGATCCAGAACAAGGCTACACAAGGGCAAGAAAGATTCTGAGGGACTTGTTTGGCCAACCTTTCAAAGTAGCCCGTAACCTAATAGAGGGCGTGATGGCAGAGGCAAAGAAAACCAAGGGCGACGTCTACACCATGGCCGACCTGGTGATCAAGATGCGGAACTGCTCAATAGCCCTCGACCATTTAGGTTACAGGGCTGACCTAGACGCCATGCACACTTTGGAAGGCATAGTCCGTCACCTCTCTCCCGAACTACAGGGTCGGTGGGCGGAAGAAGCTGAACGGATAAGCCGAGGCGACAGAGAAGCCAACTTCGAAGACCTGACTGAATACTTAGACAGGCAAACGAAGATAGCTGACAGCAGATTCGGCCGACTCATCCGGGACAGCAACCGAGCAAACAAGCCCGGTACTAGCCAAGTCCAAACCCCTGTACGGGAACATCCAAAGTACCAGCCTTGGACCAACACACACGTCATTTCACGAGATGCTACGGCGAAACCAAATTGCAGATCCTGTGGTACTAGCCATTGCCTACCAGAATGCCCCAAGTTCGGCAACGCCACAATAGACGAACGGTGGGGAATGGCGAGGATGTCAGGAGCATGTTTCATCTGTCTCAACACCACGCACCGGGCAGCAGCCTGTAGAACAATGAATCGATGTGGTTACGAGGGCTGCACGGGCAGACACCATCGGCTGCTGCATCAGGCGAGAATAACCATATCCGAGGCGAGTGCCAAGCCCAGCGTGATTTGTTCAACTTCACAATCTGCCAGTAAACCGGTACGTTTAGGCGTAGTGGCCGTGGGAGTAGTGACTCCGACTGGGATAGTCAAGGCGTTGGCTTTCGTTGATAGTGGATCCGACACCACTTTAGTGAAAGAGCGGTTTGCCGACAAACACCAACTGGCTAAAGGTGCGACGTCGTTAGCAGTGAGCACGGTGGGTGGAACACAGGTAATGACTGCCGGTAGATTAAGGCTGCAACTCATCTCTCTAGACACTAACGAGGAAATTGAACCAACGGAGGCATTCACGTTAGCGGATCTCCCCATGCGAGCACCAATGTCGGTGAACGCAATCTTGACTCGATGGCCCCACCTGCAGGATGTAACCGTTGTAGACTGGGAAGATGATGAGGTGGATCTCCTCATCGGATGCGACGTGCCAGAGGCGCATTGGGTGCTTGACCAAAGAGTGGGCGACCGCCAGGCACCTTATGCCGTACGCACGGCTCTGGGATGGATGTTATACGGTCCAGTAGGGGTACGCGGTTCCGTGAATTACTTATCCGCCGAAACGGACCGCATAGAGTATCATCTGCAGCGGCTTTATGAAAAGGAGTTTCATGACATTGGAGACGAAAGACCGACGTTGTCTCAAGAGGATCACTTCGCTCTACAAACGGTGCGGCAAGGCTCTAGAGGCCTCAAAAAACAGTTCGAGGTTCCCCTCCCATGGCGCACAGCGGTCGACCCGTGGACTGACAACAGAAATTATGTTCTCCAACGATTACTACGACTAAAAGAGCGCTTCATTCGAGACCAGAATCTGTGGGAACGATACGCGGATTTGATGAAGCGAAACGAGGCCCTCGGTTACGTTGAAAGGGTGCCTGTTAACACCGACAGCAAAAGGGGTATCTGGTTTCTGCCTCACCATCCGGTTATCAACCCCAAGAAACCCAATAAACTGCGGGTGGTTTTCGACTGTGCGGCCAAGTTCCAGGGCAAGTCGTTAAACGATCGCCTACTACAGGGGCCTGACTGGACCACACCACTGATCGATGTTCTGTGCCGTTTCAGAGTGGGTAAAGTGGCTTTGTCTGCTGACATTAGGGAAATGTTCCATCAGGTGAAGATTCCGGTAGGAGAACGAGATGCTTTGCGTTTCCTGTGGTGGGAAGGGAGCGACCGGGACAATGCAGTGGTGAATTATAGAATGACCGTCCACCCCTTCGGAGCCATATCGTCACCATTTTGTGCCAACTACGCCCTCCGAGAATCAGCGAACAAACATGGCGATCTGGTACATCGGACGGTGGTAGAAAGCGTCAGCAGGAACTTCCACGTCGACGACTACCTTGGGTCATTCGATGATGTGGAATCAGCTCTAGAGCAGTTCAGGGGTCTGACGAGATTGCTGGAAGAGGGCGGCTTCCATCTAACTAAATGGATGTCGAACGCTTCAGAAGTGCTGAAGGTCATCCCGTATCACGAAAAGGTCGAAAGGGTAAGAGATTTGGACGGCTCTCCACTTCCTATCGAGCGCACTTTAGGGATACAATGGGACGCGGAAACGGACGATTTTGTTTTCGAACTAAACGTTCCCGAGCTGCCAATAACCCGTCGTGGCATACTATCTGCCGTCTCAAGTTTGTTCGACCCGCTCGGTTTCGTCTCACCATGGCTGCTACCCGGAAAGATCTTGCTGCAGCGGCTGTGCCGTAAGAAAGTTGATTGGGACCAGTCACTGGACCGAGGGGACCGGCTGGACTGGGAAGAATTTTTGAACACCTTGAAGAAATTAGGGGACATAAGAATCCCACGATGTTTGACTTCTGGCCATACGACACGGACTGGAGAACTGCATGCCTTTTCCGATGCATCCGAAGTCGGTTATGGAGCTGTGGTGTACGGACGATGGTGCGCAGGAGATGGACAATATACCACGAGGATCCTGTTCGCCAAAGCCCGCGTTGCTCCACTGAAGTCGGTCTCAATCCCACGCCTTGAACTCAGCGCAGCCGTGTTAGCAGTCAGGGTGGTGCAAGCTGTGAAGAGATGTTTCGATCTCTACATTTGGTCGGTGAGCTTCTGGACGGATTCAACGATAGTACTTTACTACATTAACAACGTACGGAGCCGGTTTAGTACTTTCGTTGCTAACCGGCTCACGATTATCCACGATGAATCGGCCACGCACCAGTGGAGTCATGTCAGGTCTGGCGATAATCCGGCCGACCTGTGCTCCCGAGGTGCGAACAACTTCAGGCAACTGGACACGTGGACGAGAGGGCCGAACTTCCTGCAATTGCCCAAACAGGACTGGCCCGTGCTCGAATTAAAACCCCCTACGGAATTGGAACTGGTGATCAAAGGCGTAGTGATAGCAACCAACGTCGTCGAAGCGTCGCCCATTTTATCGCGACTGGTCAGGTTTTCTTCCTGGATGAAGACGCTTCGTTCGCTAGTTTGGTTAACCAGGTTCAAGATAAGTTTACTAGTCATGAAAGGGCTACGGCCCTCAGGTCGGATACCGGTCGGCCCGATAGGTCCCGATGAGCTACAAGCGGCAGAGTACGATATTTTCAGAATGATACAACGCGAGGCTTTCGCCCGAGAACTCAAGAGGGCGGAAGAAGTGGGGCTGACCAATGAAGACATGCCATCGACAAGAGGCGAGCTGAAGCGTTTAAACCCCAAACTCATCAACGGACTGCTGCGGGTGGATGGTAGGCTGACCAACGCCCACCTGAACTTCGACACAAAGTATCCTATACTGCTGCCTGCGAGACAACCTGTAGTAGAGCTAATGATTCAACACGTCCACGCCATGGAGGGACATGCCGGGGAAAGTCACGTGACGAGCGTCATCCGAAAGCGTCTTTGGTTGTTGAGAGGACGAGAGACTGTAAAACGCGTAATCCGACGGTGTGTGCAATGCAGGAGACGCAATGCCACAGCAGGCAAACAACTCATGGCCCCGCTACCAGAATGCAGGGTGACTACGGGCTGGTGGCCGTTCAGTGACACCGGGTTGGACTATTTCGGGCCCTTGTGGATCAAGTGCGGGAAAAGATTAGAAAAGCGATACGGATGTATCATGACGTGCATGAAATCACGTGCGGTACACCTAGAAGTCGCACATTCGATGACGACCGATTCGTTTCTACGGGCCTTGCAAAGATTTATCAACCGAAGAGGCGTACCGGCCGATATATACTCAGATAATGGATCGAACTTTGTGGGCGCTCAACGGGAATTGCAGCGTTGGCACAAGAACATAAACAGGGACGAACTGCAGGATCGAACCGTGGCCTACGGCATACGCTGGCATTTCAACCCCCCACAGGCCAGTCACCGAGGCGGCATATGGGAACGCATGATCCGGTCCGCCAGACGGATATTGCTGTCAATCATGGAGCAGCAGCCGCCCGACGACGAGACCCTGAACACCGTCATGACTGAGGTGGAGCGAATCCTGAACAACCGCCCCCTGGTTCCAGTATTGAACGGCGACCCCACCCACCTGGCGCTCACCCCAAACGACTTATTGACGCTAAGGTCGAACGAGGGTTTCCAAGGGCCGGTAAACCTTCGTGGGAGCTACCTCCACGGGTGGAAGCAAGCGAACTATCTGGCCAAGGTCTTCTGGAGGCGATGGCTACGGGAGTACCTACCGGCTTTGCAGACTCGACAGAAGTGGATGGCCAAAACAAGACCATTCAAAGTTGGGGACGTGGTTATGATCGCCGACGAACGCGCACATTTCAGCGCTTGGTCTTTGGGAGTAGTTACGGAAACCATCAAAAGCACTGACGGAATGATAAGAACGGTGAAGATGAAGACAGCTAACGGAGTGCTCATTCGTGACATACGCAGTATTAACCTACTCGAGAGCGAAGACGGAGGAGCTGATAACCCTGTGGCCTAGTAAACCTTTTTCACACCAGTAATCGAGGTGGATAAAGAAACACCATATATACCACACAATCTCCGTCAAACACGTTAAGGTGCTCGCGGTCCTTTCATTGACATTACAGAAGGTTCTTTTCGATATGTGGTGATGAGTGCGATCCCATTGTACATCCCGATACATACACGCATGCACGACGCACTCTACATCCCGTAAACCCATCATACAGATGACAGTGTTCTTTGTTTGTCTTTTGTTGACGCTACCGAATGCCCCTTGCATATGTGGAAGTAGCGGAGCTCAGGTCACACATGCATGCTACATTTACTCGTTTTCTTGCCACGCGGTCTTTTGTTGACATTGCAGAAAGTCCTCCTTTGATGTGTAGTCATACCTGTGATTTCATTGTAACCCCGGCACACACACACACGCACGCACGCACACACACACACACTCAAGCGCGTACATCCAGGACCGGACGGCCCCTTACGAGGACAACGTCTATGTGACCATTCACGCCCGCCATCGGTCATTTGGTCTTGTGGAAGATGTAGACTAGCCTCACGTCTATGTAGCCAATGGGTTAGGTGCGACCAGTAGTAGAACGTCGACGACGAGCATTAGACGCGCGCACTGACAGCAGGGCCTAGGCAGGTAGGAAGAATCAGTACCTTTATACCGAACCTTTGACTCTGCTAAGGATCCAGGAGGATTTTGGTGGGCGGTGTAACAGCCGGTCGTGGAAAATCCCCCTTTTTCCCTCGCGATTCAGTGTTTTTTCCCAACATCACTCATTTCCATACACTATTGACTTGTCTTTACGAACTGGTTGTTTTTCTGGACCAATTGTTGTTTGTTCGCGCCCAGAGCGCTATTTTGGCACATCCTTGTTCAGGACCTGCGTGACGCACGTGATGTCTGCTCACACGCTGCTATTCGGTTTCTCGTTGTTGAGACTTTGTGATCGTATTATTGAGGTTTGTATATCGTTTTTGTCATTGTTTATCTTAATAATCTAGTATCGTAGAATATCACGGATAATCGCCTTCTGATTTCGGGATCCGTTGCGAATTTGGCTACGCATTGCTCAAACGTTCGTAACACAGGGTACTATGCAGGATAAAACGAAACCGTTTACTCTGAGCGGAAGTAATTACACCTGGGAGTTTTTGAAGATTGCGAGTCTCGTAAGTGGTTTCTGAGACTTTTGCCAAGGTTTTCACACAGTCGTTGGTCACCTTCTCCAAGGAGAAGCTAAAAAGCCGGAAGTATATATGTGGAAATTAGATTATTGGAGGCGTCGAACTGAATTTCTTTGACCTTCCTCCTCCCTCCCCGAGGGATACTCAAGTTTCAGCTGATTGCTGTCTTGTGCTGCTCGGTCTGGCCCGAGCTTGTCCTCACTTCTTTTGTCTGAACCTACGCGGGGCTACGGGATGCCTCTTGAACTCCTGGCGTATGCTGGTCGATCCCGCGTCTCTCCTTTTCAACCCTGTTCGGCTCCCTGAGCTACCTTTCACCAGATGGATGATGCTAAATACAGTCGCCATTGCACTGCTTGGGGAGATTGAGCCATATTACCTCTGCTATGATGACTGCAGCCATACGCCTAGTTTTTGCTACTACGGGCTTGGCCCCACCTGCATCTGACTGCCTAAAGGAGGGGTATGAACACTGCAGATCTGTGACTTGTCACTCTTAACTTTGCCTGCCCCGTTGTCCCCTCGAGCCCACTCGTCAGTTATGTGTTCCTTATTGTCAGCAGTAGTTCGTCTGCTACGATGAAGACTCAATTTCGCGACTAAAGCCCTTCGTGACACAGGGCTCCTCATAAAATGCTTTTTCTATTTTACGGTGGATGTTTACCTTTTCTCAATTTTCTTGTCTCAGTATTTAACCCGGTTATCACATGACCCCTTTTTTCACGTTTTTTCGTAAACTCGAACTTCACCACGACAATAACTATCCTTCAACAACCCATACCTTCCATTCTGCAGGTAGGCTAATATAAGTGAATATCCCACTCCACTCAACCGCTATATGCTTCTGCTCCCTCAGGACTCTCACAGAGAAGCAAAAAGTTCGTATCTGCATAAAACAGCCTCGACGTAAATTCGAGCATTTTTTCCTGTTTACCATCTCTGCCGTCCTCAGTAGCAGCTGGTACAGTAATTAGACTGCCTTATTGTTTTTTTCTCATCCCTCGTTCAGCTCCTGATGTTTCAGCAGCACATCTTCCACCCCATCAAAGGATTATTACTCACATGCGCATCACTGAAATAAATCGCCGAAGGATCATTCCTGGCTCCTATTTTGGATGACCCGATACTACTGATTGCATCTTTGGGACATATACACACCCGTGACTGGTCAGGCCCCCATAGCGATATTTTGGAGTAGTCTTCCGCAGTACAAGGGCATATATCGCAAAGCCAAACGGTTCAGAGCCGGTGGCAACCCACTGCCCCTCTGAAAGGCTCATCGTGGTGAACAGGTGCATCAAAAGATGATAAGGTATGTGTTCTCAAGGACACACCCTCTGTATACAAAAAACTGCGCCCTCCAAGCGCGGTATTTCTAGTCACCCTCATCTATCATGCTCGATACTGTCGCATAAAAGCCTCAGTAAGATATAATACATCCGGCAATTCGACGAAATTATCAGGCTCGAGTCCAGGCGAAATACTCCCGGTCTTCAACCTCTACTTGATGATTAATCCTTTAGGTTTTTATGACTCCATCACTCTTTCGCTGGCTGTGAATTTTCATCTTTTTAAGGATTCTTAAAACATATTCTGGTAACTACCTCAGCTTTCTGCGGGACGGCCTCTCTTTTCAAATTTGTCGACGTTCTCTCTGATTCTCTTATAGGACTTTCGCCGGTCCGCCCGCTCCGTACCAACCGGCTTCTTTCAGTGATTCCGAGAAACCATCCGTCGACGACTTTTCTGCAGCAGCCCTGAATAAGTTGTATCCTCCATTTATGGTAACTTTTGTTTCACCAGTTTAATAGCTGACCTACCACTTATCGCCGGGTCTTAATTTGAAACTGATCGGTATTTGCTTAACAAATCTTTTTTACTTTTTACTCTGCCCAACCTTTCTCAAGTTTTATTACGCTGTTTTTAGAACGCAACGCCATTCTTTCAAAATGTATGGATATTTTATTATGTGAAACATTACCTTTCACTCCGAAAGTGCTTTCCCACGTGGATCTCCATCACTGCAGAGAACAGTTCCGTTAATATTATTATAAATAAACTGTAAAAAATACAATTTGGGAAATTTGTTCGGATACGCTTTAAACAGCGAGTAAGTCAATAAACGCCAAGGTGTTCATCAGAAAAGGCTTACTCAGAGTCGAAGGGCCTCTTAGAAGACATTGTCGAGGAGCTGGAAATCTCCCTGAAAGCAAGTCATCAGCAAGGCTGCAGTCCGTAAAATCAAACCATTATAGCTGCACTGCATGAAACCCAACCCGGTATTTTCGTATAAACTATTTATTAGGCAATTTCATTTTTTTAATCAGTTATAATTCTCTCGGATACTGGATATTTAATCCGTAGTAGACAGTATACTGTTGCCACAACCCCTGCGGGGACCGTTCTACGCTCTAAGTTATTTCACTTTACGCACCCCAGAATCTGGAATAAACTCCCCTCGCAATTCAAAGTTTGCATTCGAGCATGCTTTACTCAAATCCCCGTTTTTCGCCTAATCAGCGTTCACGTAACCGAAAGTCAAACTTACGAAAAAGGCCCCCATCTTTTAAGCCATTACTCCGCTTTCTCGAATTACCTTACCTTCCGAGATCATTCAGTCTTCTTCCCTTTCAAAGCCGACCGTTTTAGAATTATAAACGCTCGTTTTAACTGCTTTTCTTTATGATTTGTCACTGGCCTACTTAAAACATGACTGCTTCCAATAACTGTTTTCCCCTGCCAATTTATCGAATCCTCAAAATCTCACTTTGAAATACCTCCTTTCAGATGAGTCCACATTTCCAGGAGGACCATTGTAATGCTCCCCACACACCGTCAATATGCTGCCCCTTCTCTTCGATTTAATACCGTTATTTAGTTATATCACTCTTGAGGCCTTGAAGCCAACCATAATGAAGCCATAGGAACTGCATCGGTAACTACACTTTGGTCTGCTATGTATAAATCCCTATTCCTTAATTATTACAACAAGCGCGGTAAGTAACCACAAGCTCCCTGATATCCGTTTCCTTGCTTTGCCCCTTTTCCACTTCAGATCCCGTCACATATGTTTCCGTCACTCTCTCGGCAGTCTTCAATTTGTCTTCGGGTCCCGCAGCATCGACGGGCTCGTGCTTCACTTTTGTTCCTCTTTCGTTAACCGTTGAGCCTCAGCCGGGCTTGCGCAGGCTGCGTTTTTCTATCTCATTTCCCTTTCCAGTGATCCTCAATGCCGGTCAACCACTTCAGGCACTATAGTGAATATCGCCCTGGCTGTTGCACCCGGACAATAATGCCATATTGCCTTCCACCACTCGCTGTTCCCGTTGGCACTGTTGCCCAAGGTTTCTTTAAACATGACTAATTGATCCTGGATCATATACTCACGTAGTGTTGCTCTGCCCTCTGTACAATCATCGATGATCACTAACTCCAATCCCAAAGGTGCGGAGCGCTGTCAGGTCCCTCGATTTACCCGGCGCACATCAGTGTGCAGGCAATCTGCAACAATATGCGAGCGCAATTAGGCTGGTGGATCACACCCTATATGTTCACTTCGTGAAATGCTTTTCAGGTTGGGTTTCCAGCGCGTGGTCAGACCCACCCACTAGCACCGGTTGCGGATTGAACGCTCAAAGTCTTGATAATGGTTTATTTCGGATAACCCCAAGGCATGCTGTAACGCATGATCAAACGGTACTACTGGACATAAAGTCCAAATTCCAAGGGGATGATTCAGGTATGTGCACTCGTTACTGTGCAGGTTAAAAGTACCTACGCTACTCTCTAAGGCGGTGCCCGGCAAATTTAAACTCAAGGTCGGGTGGCCAAGCCGGCCAAGTCGGGGTGGAGCTGGTCGGAGATAGTAGACTCTTAATGAAATATTACAAAAATAAGGACTGTGCAAAGAGGGAATCAAACAAAATTGATGGAAGTTTTTCTCACCTTGAGGAAAAAGAAGTTTCCTAGGGAGACATGAATCAGCTGTAGCTTTCTGAGGAGTATGGCACGGCTTTGGATTGGAAATCAGACGATTAAAGAATGAAGTTTGGACGAAGAACAAGCAGGATCTTTCAAAGATTACCCTTGCAACGTGCAGCGACCAAATATCGGCAGAATCATTAAATACCCAGTGAAGGGCTCATTTGTAGAGATTGCCTAGGTGATGGTGAAAGAAGTGGTCAGATGTAAACAAGCAATCGTTGCGAGCATTGTTTATTTGCACAAAGGTGGAATGTGGTGCACAAAATGGAAATGGGAACTGGGCGACAAATCAATCTGTGATGCTTAGCCATGATAGTCGCAGATATACGGTTTGCAAAGACGAGTATTTAAATTACAGGTATGCATTTACGTTTGATAGTCTTTATCTAAGGGCTGAACATAATGACCAGAGAGATGCAAAGATCAAAATTGTCTGGCAGGATTTACCAAGATAGAATATTGGATATGAAAAAGCCCCAACAGCCGATGAATACGTCTGCGAAGTTGGGCGGTGAAGTAGTTCAGTTCAGTTCAGTTCAGTCTGCACAGGACAGGTAATGGCCACGGCCAATCGAGCGTCCAGAATTCCTTCGATGGTATGCGCACCAGTTATGCACCCACCACTGCCGAGTGTATTTCGTCGAATCCCCGCTAAAAATGAGAGGGAAACGGAAAACCTCATCGCCCATCAACTGCGAGAGACATTATGCATCGTGAGCGTTTACTGAGACAGTATGCAATGAGGGAAAAAGTCTGCTAAAACATACTCCAGAAGGATCACAGTGCTACCCGTCATCCATCTAGTTGATATTCTTAAGGCTCACTACAAGGAAAGACCTCGTACCACTTGCAATCAAGGGCACATTTGAAGGATTGGACTGTCTGCAGATCTACCATTTCACCAGGCAGACCGTTCCAACTGTTCACAACCCTATTGCTGAAGAAGTGCGATCTAGCCATCAACCTAGATCGGGCTTTTATCAAATTCTTTTCGTGTCCCCTTGTTCTGGAGTCTACGGCCAATTGGAATAGACTATCTGGTCTAAGGCCAGAAAAGCCCTTCATTACCTTGAACGTTTCTATGAGATCTGCTCGACTTCTCCTCCTTTCCAACGAGAAGAGATTCAGGTCACAGAGTCTCTGCTCGTAAGTCTTACCCCTCTGCCCTTCAACCATTCGCGTGGCGAGACGTTGGACTTTCTCGAGGCAGGCGGCGTCCTTTTTGTAGAAGTGTGACCAAGCCTGCACACTACCTTCTAAGTGAGGTCGTACTATAGCCATGTAAATAGGTACGAATACCTCCGGCTTCCGGCAAGACAAAGCCGATCGCAGTCTAAAGAGCTCCCCACGAGCCTTATGCACAGCCGCGTTGCACTGCTCCGACCATTTGAAGTCACTTTTCATGATGATCCCCAGGTCTTTAACCCTACTGATTGCTTCCATAGCGAACAGCCCTTGATCATGAGCGACAGTTAGGCTCTCTGTTGCCCTTGACAACAAATGGCTTTTTTGAGCGTTTAGAGGTAAGTCTCATTTGTATGCCCAGTTTAGGACGGTGCTTATTTCCCTGCCCAAGTCCGCCCTACCCTTAGATCCAACAATCTTAACATCATCCGCAAAAATAAAGCTGGGCGATTGAAGAGTGGATGCTAGGTCATTAATAAATAACAAGAATAGGACCGGGCCTAGGACGGATCCCTGAGGTACACCACTGGTGACGTTCACCAAACTGGAGCACCTGTCCCCCACTTTGACATAAAGCGTCCTGTGGAAGAGGAAGTCCTCCAGCCACCTATATACTGGCCCACCTATCCCGAAAGTCTCCATCTTGCATAGCAAAAGACGATGATTAACGGAGTCGAACGCCTTGCTAAAGTCGAGGTAACATACCTCAACATGCTTACCTTCGTCCAGTCGTCGAGTTACTTCATCTAAGAAGCACAGGAGATTGGTCAGGCAAGATCTATTTTTCAGGAATCCATGCTGCACCGGGCTTAGCATGGAGTGCTGCAGTAAGTGCTGGCAGATATGGGCACGGATGATCTTGTCGAGAACTTTACAGAGAATGCTAGTTAGGCTTACCGGCCTGTAGTTCTGCACATCCGACTTAGGCCCACTCTTATGTATTGCCACGACTGCCGCGACTTTCCAGTCCTGAGGCAGCTTTCCCTGGTCCAACGTGGATCTATACAATCTGCATACCGATGGAGCTATGATATCCGCCAACGGCTTGATGATAGCTGGATGAATGCCATCTGGGCCCGCTGACTTGTGGCTGTTTAACTCCTGTAGGTACTTACGCACGCATTCCTCTGAAAGATCTAGCTCGTTTAACTGAGGAGGATGTATCAGAGCCAGATCTACTAGTACCCCACTATCTATCCTATGTACACTACCAAAGTATTCCCCCAGGGCGTCTGCTTTGCCCTGGTTGACAGGTAAAATACCATCAGTTGGTATTCTTTGTAAAAAGTGGATCCCGTGATGGCGAAAGATCAAAACGCTGCGAGACAGATGTCTCTCAGATGTAAATATATGGGGATGGCAGGAATCTTTGCAAGGTGAAGATATTGCAATGCTACAGCCGTGTGGGCGAACAGAAGGACTGATAGAGAGAGCGAACTATCGCAATATCGTCAACCGTAGGGATGCCCCGATGACAAATATTCCTCAGTAAAATGAACTGTTTGGACTTTGTGGGACGGAAGTGTATGGCAACATTAAATGTGAATTTTGGTAATATATCGGCAACTATGAAAAAAATGGCGAGTTATATATTGGGGATTGGTTAAGTTTGCTAATGGGATAAGCCGGTGATTAGGCACTAATCCTCAGGAAAAAGGATCATGAACAGTAAGTCGAGTACGGAAATGGTCTTGTAACCCCGCGATAACTATGCGCTAAGAAACGTAGATTTTGCGGGGCGTAAGAAGCGGTAAGTTAGGATGGCAAAGATGGAGACTAGTACGATGAAAAACAGGCGATAACTGGGGGAGATAGTTCCATATTTGCAGCATTTCGGGAGTATAAATGTTTTTTTGCCACAACCAGTGCTGATGGGTGGGGCTGGCCGTACGCTTGACGTCCAACCTGAAAAACGTCTCTGGTGACAGGAGGTGTGATCCGCCATCCTAGCTGTGCCCGCACATCGTTGCAGACTTCCTGCATGCCCGGTGTGCGCCGGCCAAAGCGGTTCATCTGGCCGCGCTCCGCACCGGTGAGCTTCGCTTGGGTGCTATTGGTGTTGTCACATAGAGGTCGAATAGTCCAGGAGCTTGCACCCAGATTTCGAGGGGTCCTGGAGAGCAGGACCAAAGTGGTAGTGACGGAATGACGGGCAGGCATCGAATGTTTAGCCGGAAATGTGGGCCAGGTATTACGCCGAGCCATCGAAGGGAAGGCTCACATCAGTAGTTGTCTGAAATGTAAAAATAGAAAACCGCAGTCTGGGATGCTCCTAGCCGGGGATCAACGGTTAGTGGTAAAGAGAAGCCTCTAGTATCTAGAAATTGAAACTACTTGGTGGATGGTTCGACTTTGCAAACCACAAGGATGTACACGAAATATTAATAAAACTTGAGTGATATATACGGCGACTTGTGTGGTACGTAGGCCTCGTGGCCCCTGACTCGGATCCGCGTGTCAGAAACCTAAACCAACTTCGTACTCTCGCTCCTCCGAAGTGTATGGATCATTGTTCGTTACGGGTGTCAGGACATCAAGCCGCATGTTCAGTTCCTCTTCCCGCCCCACCGCACCCAAAGGCAGTGTTTGTAGATCCCGTACTCCTGCCGTCCTTGTTCCGCCATGATTCGCTCATCTATCTTTCTTGTCAGCTCTCTTGTCACCTCCCTTTTGCATCGTTATACCCCTATATGCACTCCCATCCATCCTGATCCTGCTTCTATCGCTTTTCATCATGACTGCTCCCACAGCATGGCGCCACTATCGCCCTGTCCACTTTGATCTGCCCTAGCCCGTAATACTTCCTTTTTCACCCATGTCGCCCTTGCCCGCCTATAAACTCTGTTCACTTGGCACCTCCCTATAAAGATGAAGCTCATTTGCCGCGTTCGTACACTTTATAGCTACCACCTCGTCATACCAATTTTGTCCTCCCATCCCGCGCTTCCCGCCATTACGCACCAGGCCCACCCGCGCCCATGGCCAACCCTCATATAAGAACTCACCGTTCCGGCCTTTATATTTTTTAGAATCAAATTTATCATCTTTTCACCACCGCCATATTTCCCATGCTTGACTCCGCAATTCTTCCGTAGATCTTTCTATTATGCGATGCCCCGATTAGCAACTTCTGGCTCAATCCATTAGTGCAGTCCCCTGCAAATCAACAGTACTCCGGTTCCATCCTTCCAACTCCGACGAGCTCCTATTTCTCGTGCCTTTTGCTTCATCAAAGATTTACCTGTTTGTGTGTCTCTTTTTTCTCGGTCTTCATCCTACTTCGTCTGCAGTAAAACTATATGAAAGGTCGTCTCCCACCTGCTGCTCTCCGGTCAGTACTCACATCTCCTGTTTCCTACACTGCTCGCTACAAGCATCTGCAGCCTCCCTTTCAGGTTGCTCCGCTTCCCCAGGCTCCAAATAAAGTAAAGTCATCATTGCGTCATTATTTCCACGTACGGCTTCAAACCATATAATCTGCCATTGCCCGATCTTCCTGATTCTCCACTTTCTGGTTTCTCTCCCACTATATTTGTTGTTACAACTGCTGCTCCTCTGCACCATAGTTCGTCTTATCTCAAGGTTACCGCTCTCAGCTGATAATTTATACTGATCCAGCCACTCTGTATTTCCTTCCGCTGTCAGTTCTCAAGCTGTTTTCACGGCCATCTTCTTGCTGCATAACGTAAGTCCATTTATTACCTCTTCACCCATTTTCGACCGTCACCACATGTCACATCTGCATTATTCGGATTTTTAGATTGACTACTACCTGTTTTCGTCTAACCTTTCCCTCATATTCACTCTTTTACCAAATTCTGCTCGCAGCCATCACTTCTGTGCTTCCAAAGTCATTTCTTTCCCTCCGTTAATCCCCCATATTCACCTGTCGCAGAAAAATTCATAGAGTTGTAGCGAAGTTAACTCGGTGTCGTTTGGTCTAGCTTTACCTGTCTCTTTCAAGCACAGCTACTTCCGTGTTTTATCACCTCAATGCCCTTTGATCCTGCCCTTCTTATATACTTGTATATATATATATATATATATATATATATATATATATATATATGAATGGACATGTACACACATGTATATATATTCGTAAATTTCCTCTGCATCCCCCAGTTCCCTGCAGGCCAGTACTCTTGCCACCTTCCCGCTGCCCCTCATGAAAGCGTCCATTTTTTCTGTATCTGGGCCTCACATTTACATTATCCCGATCCTTTCAAACTAATGCTGCCATCAAATCCACGCTTTATATCTTGCATTGGCCTCTCCCTGTTTTCAAATTGGCACCGTCCGTTTATCGCAGTGTAGAGTACTTCATGGCTATCTAACCCCTTGCCATGCGACTCAATATTTTGTTCTTCTCCCTCTATAGACTCTCGTTACCGCAGTTTATTCTGCCGAGTTTTAGTCTCCCTCAAGTAAGACTCTCGGGTTCCAGTCACCTCCACTTAGATCATCCAAGTCCTCCAATTGACTCTGACTTCAAAATTTACTGGGCACACATTCGAATCCATCCTTTGGTTCACTTAAACTCTTTCCATCGTTCCTTAACGTGCATACATTTATCTCCCTTTCCTCCCCCTTTTCTAGCCCTACCTAACCTACGTTTGTCGGGCATATTTTCAATTTTTTTGCGAACTTATTTGGTTCATTTTGTTCCTTTTAAAAAGTCGATCACGGGCCTGCCGCACTTCGGGGGTTTTCGAAATAAACTGTATTTATTATTTTTATTGTCATTGGGCCGGCATATCCGACAGCAGTGCACCCAAGAGTCCTGTGCCCATGAACCAGTCAGTCTACCACACGTCACTATTCACACCAAACACTGACGGGCAACCTAATGCCTGCTTGCTACTCTACCCCACCAACTGATAAGGATTCCGACATACTGCGATTCGACTTAAATATTTGCATCTGCACTCAAAGCTGGATAAACAGTAACTAAGCCATATGTTTTCACGCTTCCCTTGGCTCGTCTTGTATAAAGTGTTCATTTTTGGTCACAATTCAATGCAATTCCCCGCAGTTTTTTGTGGCTACTTTTTCTTTGGGAATAGACGACCGAGGAGTCAATGGTCGGGGATAATCCAGAGGTTTGCGCACCGACACAATAGATATATGGTGTCAGGAGATGGGTTGTAACTGGTATCTAGTTGGTTGTAGCCTCGATGAAACTGAAAGAATTTTCAGTGAGAAGTCACGTAAAACAATTATAATCACGTTTACTAGGAAGCACCTATTTACAACAAAAGGGGAAGTGAGGTTTGAGCCGATGAAGAATATCTTTAAATCATGCTACCTAGCCGATACGCGGTGATTTTTTTAAAGATAGATCTCCAGAGGACAATGTTAGGCAGGTTTGAACCCTGGGTTCATGGAAAAGGCCCGAGTTCGTAATTCGTATCGTCATATTACAACCCCGCATTGGTGTGGTGCAGTTAGCAACACTGGGAGATCAATGCTTCAGTATGGAAAATTACTACGGACGGCCAAGTAACCACCGAAAGTTCCCTTGCCGAATGAATTAAAGCTGGAATTAACCTACAGCGGAAGTTTGAAAAAGACTGATATGGACGGCCGGGTGCTTCTTACTGGCGTCATTCGGGTCCGAAGTTTCGGTTTGCAGTGCAAAGCACGTTTGGCGAGTGATTTTCAGTGGCGGCTACGCGGGAAGTAACCTGAGCCACCTCGTCAAGAGTGGAACGGGGATTCACAGGAAAATTAAATGTTTTCCTGAAAGAGTAATGAATCTGCGACAACTGTTATTAACTGGTCATACTTGGGAATAAAACTGCGATAAAGTTGAACAGACCATCGGATCGCAAGAGTGTTTTAAAGGATAAGGGATCGAGATATCTAAGGGTGTTCTGGCTTTTATCCCTCTTGATATGGCAAAAACAAGGAAAGTAATACTCTCTCGACCAAATGGATATTTTGCAGTGTTGGTAGTTGCTTTTTATTTAGCTGAATGTTCAAGGGTGTTTCCGGATGCCGTGTGGTTGCCGGGGTTCCGGCGTTTACTGAAAAGTAGCTAACTAGTTGCAACTCCCTTTTAATCCCTGGAAAATAATATCCACTAAAAGCCGGAGTGTTTCTGAGGCCCGGCGAACGGTATCACGCAAATCTCAGGTAGTTCCGCAGCTGTATTTATGGCTGTTTGTGATAAAGTACTTGAGTTAAATATGCGAAACTAAAAATCATGCGCTGCCTAAACTTGTACAGAGGTCTTGTGTAGGTGGAACTCGGTAGCAGTCGGGCGTGATGCTATTGCATAGTACCATATAATCACCACCAGGCCACCAGTCACCAGCCGGCCTTTTGTTACCACATGCATTGTAGAAGCCCAGGGGCTTGAAGATGGTCTGGTCAGACTGAGGTCCCCCATATTCTAGGACTTCTGCAGGAGCTGGTGGTAGTAAAATGTAGCGACAGGGGTGAATAGAACTGGAGAGAGTGATGGTTCCACTGACGATGTGCTGCTAGCCAAGACGGTGGTATTTTCATCCACAAGACGAAAGCCGAGTGAATCACCTAGAGGAATAAAATCTAGAAAAAAGCCAATTCCAATGAACGAATTAGAAAGGTCAGCAAAAATAAATACTCGTTGCAGGTTTCCGCGCGAGCCGGGTTTAAGTGAATGCTCATCGAGCTTGTCAACGGGTATCTCGGTAAGTACGACCATCTCAACTTTTGACTGTTTGGGGCAGCTTGAGGAATATGGTTGAACCTCTTTTATTTATCCCTTGGTGCCCACCAAGGACCGTACTTCTGAGCTTTTTGATAGTAATACAATAGAGACTGCTATATGCAAGGATACCTGATGAGGTTGTCGCTTTCACCGGTTTTCCTCCGCACTCTTCTGGTACTCGGATTGATGAATTCAAGGTTTGGTGCACCTTTCTGCCTACAGCTGTGATTGCCATGGTTTAAACTTGTGCCAAGGCATGTTGGGCTATA
Organism: Fasciola hepatica; assembly: GCA_948099385.1. Classification (NCBI taxonomy): domain Eukaryota; kingdom Metazoa; phylum Platyhelminthes; class Trematoda; order Plagiorchiida; family Fasciolidae; genus Fasciola; species Fasciola hepatica. The sequence goes on along the minus strand of CANUEZ040000216.1, from coordinate 438,140 downwards.
CTTTCATCAACCATGTAGGTTATGTGCCCTGTGCGGTCTAAAAACTGATGGCGAGGTGTTCGGTATGTTAACCTGAGAGGATATTAACCTCATCTGCTTAGATAGGCTGTTCACTCTGTTGACATGGTATGCGCCTTGATACTCATCAAGCTTCTGGACAGAAAACATGTGCTTGTGTTTGATCAGCTGCTTTTGCTGATTAACCTAACGTTAGTTTATTTCTAAGAGATTGAGATAACCTGAACTTTATTAGGCAGCTTGTGAAATCAAAAAAGCTTGACTGGATCATCCTCTTTGAAGGCAAAGACCTCTGCTTGCACAGAGAGATGAATTTTCTTCCGTGTTCGGATGCCATGTTCGCCGAGCTCAATGTCGAATGCTTACTGTTTAAGCCGGTGTTTCGCTGCCACACCAAGTCCTTCCAGTGCTGCTCCCCACAGTTGATCTTGTGGGCGATCTTCGAAAGAGTTGCATGCAACAGCTGTAACTACTGGAACCACAGCTGGCTGGTTGTGAGAGTCATTCGACACCGCGTTCGTACTTGAGCCAGCCCAAACTAGAGGATCGTGGACAAGAGCTCGGGAATACTGGCATATCGATAATGTGCCGGGCTGTCCTAAATCTTCTGGATCTTTAAAGTCTAAAAATGACATCTCCCTCAAATTGGCTGCTTTCATCGATGAGCTTAAGCCGATCCAGAGGTTGAGTAGAGTGTTTTGGTTGATTCGTGAGACTCTGATATACTCATACAAAGAGCCATTATTGAACAAAGGAAAACCGCTTGACGTAACGGAATCAAGCTTGTGGTGAAACACTGCCAGAATTTCAGAAATAGTGCCCGCGTGTTGCGATCACTTAAGGCTCTCCAATCTGGAGCGCAGGGTGTATGAAACGAGTAGTGAAAGGACACGGTTGATAGGGACTTCCACCAGTCAAACGATACTCTGCTAGTGGTTAGTAAGCCAGAGTCGCGGACCACCCGGGTGCCTGTGCGAACATGAGTAGCAAAGACATGGAGCAAGGAAAGATCAGGGAGGGCTCTCAAGGGCCCGGGCCATATTTGCGGTTTGCCTGGAGATAGCTTTATCCTGAGTGATGAAACAAACTTCATACGACATTTGGCAATGAAATTAACTGTGAAAAGCGGATACAGAGCCACTACAACTTTACGCAACAGAGCAACAGTTTACTTTCTCCACTAACGAACCAGATGCAATACCAGGAGCTCGCTAACAACAGGTTCTTGGTTTCCTGCCAGAAAGTTGCTCATCCTCCTCTCATTATTATTAAATTGCTGTCAGTTCGGCTTTATGAGTGCTAAATACCATTTGTAGATACTCTTTGCTCAGCTTAATAGATTTTCTCACAAATTTTGGCGTGTTCATCTGTACTCCGCTGACGAACCGTAGAAACATTAGGCGTTGTCGCCTGGTTCAAGGTCCTAATATCTGAGAAAGGGTCCAGAAGGCTTCCACCAAAGCACTACGTCGTCCATCCCACTTACCTTATCCTGTCCGTCTTTCAGCTACCAATCTCTGCTCCCGCAAATAAGGAAGGCCAAGAGCTAATCTATCTTCATTGTTCCAGCTGTCCGAGAATAAAGTGGCTTGTCCATCCCGTTCCACTTGCACCCACAGCAAAAATATTTTTAGTCCGAGAATACATTTTAAGCTTTTATTTCAAAAAAACAAAGAAGGAACAAAAGCACAGTTCTCAAAGCAAAAAGAGATTTATCGGAATATTCTAAGTCACTAGACTAACAAATTATGAAGAAACAAGATATATGGAAGTGTGAACTGTGAGACCAAAGAGGTTAACTTACCGGAGCCGAAGTAAAACAGATCTCAAGATCAAGAGCAGTCATCAAGAACAGAGCTGTAAGCCAAGTCAAGCTGAGTCAGCCAAGTCACAATGCATGTCTTCCGGCGGACGTGCTCGGTGAGATCTTCAAAGCGTGGCCTCACTTCCGGTCCGGTAGATTTGTTCTGACTTCTCGGCCCAGTGACTGAGCTCTTCAACAGGCAGACAACGAATAACCGACTCAAGTGCGCGCAGCTCGTCTAGATAAGAACATCAATCCAGGTTCTTCAACTCTACTCTTAGGCTTCTCTTTTTTATCGCTAGGTAGGATCTAGTGCGAACACCCCCTCATAAGCACAGCTGCTACCTTTACAACTACAATCTAGTCTCACGGAACTATGAAGATTGTCCAAAGGGATTTTAGGTGCTTTCCGGCCTCTGACACAATTTAACTTCTAGCCTATCGAGGCACATCCCTGTAGTAAACCCTGGGACTTCCACGATAGCCTTGCATTAAGTATAGGAGCCTCTGTCCAGGGTCGGATATCTTATGCTACGCGAAATTATTGTGCTGTTTCACGAATCAGTAGTACTGATCTGAGCAACAATCGAGCGTCATCAGTTCCATTCCTGGAAAACGAACAGCTACTGAGGCTCCAGCGACGTAGTTTGCTATTGGTTTTATGCCCTTTCCTATCTTCATGGGCCTTAGAATCTGCATCCTGTCTGGGGTATGCTTCGTCAAAATACTTTTTAGAGTGGAGGTCGATAGGTTTCTGCCGGACCACATCACCTGTTTCCCAGCCAACCTCAGCCAAATGTTTAGACTAGATGTTCGGAGTCTACAAGTGTCAAGCCCCGTGAATTTCCCACTTTCTGAAGAAGCACAAAACAACACTGACAGGTTTAAAGGATCAAGCAATACCTAGAGAATCCCTCACAAATCATGGGCGGTGTTGGTCGATGGCCCCATGCCTTGGGTCAAAACCCTCACCAGAGGTGTCACCCAAGGCAGTGTCATAGGCCTACTACCATTCCTCATTTATATCAGCCATGTTTCCTTCTTCATCTGCCAAAGCACCCCATTCCCCTTTGCTGATGATGTGAAGGTAGTATACTCTTTTCACCCTAGAGACCTACCTACGATCATACGCAACACATAAGGTGAAGTATCCCCCCCTCCGAAGCTGGAGCAAGCCGTGGTTTATGAAACCTTTTGCAGATGAAATCTTCCTTTTACCTTACAAGTGATAGTAATAGTGATGTTGTATTTCTCAACAGTGATCGGAAGGTAAGCATGAAAGCTTGATCGAAGTGTACATTATTCCGCGATAAGATGAAATATTCATGGACTTTATGAGAACGGGGGGCTCATCATTGCAACAGGAGAGTAAAGCTGGCTGGAGTTTAAAGTAACTAGAATGAAAATGGATTACCCGGTAAATATGATACTATTTCGAATCGATTAAGCGACACGGTAAAGAACTTGCTGAATATAATGCCGACGGGGATGATGAATAAAAGGGTCAGTGATGAACACTCAAGTTCAACCAAAAGGTTAATTGGTTACAAAGTAGGAGGACAGGTAAAAAATGCATAAAGGTAAGCAGGGAAACAATAACATACATAAAGTTGTTAGTATAGAAGGGAAACGTACGCCTCGAAAAGGTGGGGTAATTTCCAATGTGAGCACAAGGTATCCACCAGTGATGAAAATTCGCAGCTGATGGAAAAAGGGTAGATTCCCAGGACGCGGAGGAATAATTGGCAAGCGTAATACTGTGTCCAAGGGAAATAAAATAATGCTCGGGGAAGAAACTGGAAAGCTATGCCTTGACGTAGGCTTGACTACTCTGATAAAATGACAGATATATTATTTTTCAAGTCTCCCGTGGCCTTTGGGCATCTGTGTGAGGCTTTTTAGGTGGAAGCTTGCGCTAACTTGCATTCGCGTTTCCAACACACTGAGATTCATAGGGGAAGCATCATACGTTATTTATTCAAGTTCTTTTGCACCTAACATGGATTCGACATCCGAGGCGTCAGGCTGTAAGAAAATCCAGAGAACTCCAGCAAAATATACGGGGCGGTATCAGTACTGCTTGTGGGGGAAACCTAGTAATCAGATCCTGTCAAGTGCAGTCAGCAATACTCGCGGTTTTGAACGGGTAGAAAACAAGATAAGCCTTCAGCGTGATATATAGCAGCCAAGCAACTTGATTTTTGGACGGTTTTTTGGGTTCTGGGCAATGGGTGACTGGTTCAGCAATAGGGATGAGGGAGCGATTTGGCATAAGGGTGTTGTGCAACAGTCCTTTGAGTGTGAGAAGTTCATACTCCAAGAGTTGCTCTAGTCTCCGAGTCGCTCCGGAATCATCTAGCACATATTCTGTACAGGAAGGCTCTCGCTTTGATGGGTTTCCGGTAGTTCTCAGCGAAGAATATGGGGCGATAGCAGGGCTACGAATAGTGAAAAATGGGTACGAGGTTGCAACCTCAGAAAAGGAAATCTGAGAGGTAAGCATCCTACACGATATATTATGGTCGAGTGATTCTGAAATTGACAAACGGCGAGGTTGCTGTATGAATGTCGTTTCAGCTGAGGGTTAGCTTGAACAGAATAGCAGATAAGGCTCGGAAGTTGAAAAAGTGGCACAACAGGTGTAGTAACTTTACCGAGGTTGTTGATATTGACCTCTGTGTGGGTGGCGGAAATAGTTCACGCTACGCCAGTCGAATTGCTGATGAAGTATGAAGTGAATTCAGCGACAGCAATCGTATTGATTTATTTCGGAGACGCCCAAAGCAAGCCAGACACACGATCAAATCTTCACAATCGATAATATAGTTGGATATTTCGTGGAAGTTTAGAAAAATGTATGACGAAGATAGGAGAGGTAAACTTAAGAGAGATAGAAGAGAGATGAAAGGATGATAAGTTTATACACCAAAAAATAAAGGGCATTTAAATAGACCTACAGACGGACCTAAAGTGGTGCCCGAAGAACTTGAAAGTCAGGTTCAAATGGTGTATATGACTGACTGAAGTAGAGATAGCTGAAAAATAAGATTTTTAGGTGGGAAGGACTAAGAATCGGTATAGACAACTCTGGTAACGGGTGGCGATGAAAAATAAAATGATTTTCACGTAAATGGTTTACTTAGCAAAGAAGAACCGCTGCTCTGCAATAAATGATCAACAACAGAGCACAAAACTTGTCTTAAAAGGGGAGCTAGCATTTCAAGTCGAAAGGGTGGGGCAAGTAGAAGGAATGTTTAGGATGGTTCGATATGGGCTCGATGCGTTCGATTTACTGTGGCCATAAGGCGCAGATATTGACACAATGGAAGCACACCAAGAGAGGCAGGCGGATGATGGTGAACGGCATGGCCGGCAAAGAACTGGAGGATGCAGGGCGAATATAAATATAGGGGGTGGGGGCGCGAAGGGCAACGGAGAGCTGAAACACGGGAATAGCTGTGACTGGAAGGGGTAAGTGGGGTTAGATCAGAAGGTATGGGAAATTCATGATAAATATTCTTTATGACAGGTGAACCTGATGGATTAACAAAGAGAGAAAGAAACCACCTTGGAGACATGGAAGTGAAGACGGCTGTGAAGAACAGTTCATAAACGAGAGGGAATGAGGGAATTGATTGGAGAAAACAGTTCAGAGTGGGTCTTTTAGTTTGGTAAGTGCAGATACATCATGTGATTACAGTCGAAAACGCTAGAAGTGTTATCAGATAAAAGTATGTTACTCAGCGGGAAGATGATGGAGATGAAAACGGATAGGGAAGGCAGGGTGAATATGGTTACGAAGTGGTTGGAGTAATTTGGAAGATCTGCGGAGAAGGGTAACTGGGAAGTGAAACGGACTGTGGAGCAAAGAGCAGTGGTTGTGACGGAAAACTATATAGGGGAGAAATGGTAATGTGGAGGACTGGAGAGATCAACTAGGAGTGGACCATTTGGTTCGAAACAGTGCGTGAAATTTATGACCTGACGTTGTCCTTACATGAGCGGCTCACTGCTTGTCGAGCCTTCGGTAATGTCAGTTGGTTTTCGTAGGGACTAGCCGTATTTTCGCTATAAGAACTAGTAATTGATCACCTATTCGGCAGGATTTCAGGGGACCTTATCACTCGGAGTTACTGAAGACATGAGTAAACTTTGGGGATGGTGGGTCTAAGGACCAGACGAAGAAGTACAGGAGATGAGCTAGGAACCCAAGTGACAAGCTTACATGGTTGGGGGGTATTTACTGGTCCACTGCAGCAGGTTAGTGCCTGCTTGGGGTTGGCGCAAAGATGCTATTAGGTAAGTTGTAACCTGGATAGTGGGTTGGGTGCCGGGAGATGCACAAAGCCACTTTCATGCAAGAAGCATAAAAAAGATAGGTATGACTGGAAAATACGAACAATTTCACCAAGTACTTTTATATATTTTTCGGGCCATAGTGAGACGGCTGCCCGCCGCCTGATTTATCGAAACGCTTTCCGAAGTAGTTGGACAAACTTCAAAGTCATCGTGGCCTCTGTAGTCGAAGTCAACAAGCCAGGAGAGCATAGAGATGGTATTGGGTGGTTTAAACTTGGAGCAGGAGTTGTGTAGGCATATGTGTAGAGTCCAATGTGCCATCGCCACAGTCATCCTGGTGTGCAGAAACCTAGGGCAAGTAGAGCGAACCAAGGCGGTGGAGGGTTCCTCGTTTAGCAGGGTCAGGTCTGGGCAGATGAGAGACACAGCGATAGCTAAAGGTTGCCTATTTCCTTCCTAGTCCAATATCAATAGCATTTTGCGGTCAACCTGATCCCGGAGGGCATTTCTGTCTTCGGCTTTTTTTCTAACAGAGTGGTGGTTGAGCCCACACAGGAACTTCCCATAGCCTTCTGCCCAAAGTAACCTTCCGCTCATTTGTTTTTTACGGGAATGCTGTGGGTTTTCTGTTTTCCGCGGGTCCCGACGAAGCTATGGAATAGATGTCGATGACATCGGGGGTTTCTTTAGCTTGCGCTGGAAAAATACGGATTAAGGTTAAGCAAATCAGGATAGGACGATGAACACTGTAGACCACTTACTTGCATGTACGTATCAGTCTCGTAGAAGGCCTGACCGTGCCCAAGGCCATCAGAGACCTTTCCAGGTCGACTATGGTGGGTGGATTTGGTTATTATAATAACAATAATAATTGTATAGTTCTTGACCTTGGTCAAAACACATACACAAGGCATGATCGGAGAATACAGCAGTGCATAACAGTGCGAGGTATTCGCAATTTTGAAATTTAAGGATACACTGTAGCAGAAACTAAACTATAAAGCCGGCAGTGTTTGAGTGAACTAATGTAGAGATGGTTAACGGGGGAATTTTAAGCTGATGTCGAATCTGGGGAGGACGTTGTGGATGGCTGGATGGATGTCGGAATGCTTATATGAACGACACAGGAGAATGTCAAAGGTGCAGAGTTCGCAGAAACCAGTAAAGCAGCAGGAGTCGGACAGCACAACAAGGACAGAGATTTGAGGTAGGAATAATGCACAATGTGCTTCATGGGTGCCAAAAACTGGCTGCGATGACTCAAGGCGTCCAGAAAAAGATGCAAGGGTGTACCGACTGGATGTTTGGAGGACTACTAACGAGAATTTGGCTGAGGGAGTAAACAAAAGACGTGGGTAAAAATGAAGTACGCATGATGATATCAAAATGCAACCAGAGATGCCGGCGGAATATATAAGATTGGCCCAACATTGGGTCATAATTTGTGGGGAATCTTGTGAAACAGAAAGCAAGTGGGTCGAATGGGATAATAAGATGGACTTTTTTGTGCAGGTAACTTCATTTTCATATGGGAAATCACATAAAGGCAAAAAACTTCACTAGGAATGCAGTGTGCTTTTGAAAAGCGTGAATGGTGTATAGAAGCAGAACGGACTTTCAAAGAGAAGCCATCGAAGAAACAAACTATCTGAGACGAAAGCTACTGGTGCGTCCAAGCAGAAGTTGGAAGGGTGCAAAGATAATATTTTCTTTACACGGAATGGAAGAATTAACAATCAAGTTCAGGTTGAATACAGATGGCTGGTATTCTGCTTCATGGAGACCCTGGTTGCTGGTGTTGGCAGGTAGCGATTGGTGAGGGTAGCAGGCAAAAAATGTTAGGTGGACGAACTGGGCACAGTGTGTTGGGAAGGCAGCAGTGAGGGCTAGATTCCGGTCAAAGATTTCGTACTGCAACGCAAAACGAATTAGACCGTTCGTATGTAGTACTGGAGATAGATGTTGAGCGGGCGTGAGGCAATGATTGGTGTCAGGAATCCATTTTGCGGTCTGGTGAGACTTTCATGGAGATTGTTAGCCCGATTATAGGGTTATGATCACTTGTTAGCCATGTAAGGTGCCCCATATGGCGTCAGTAGGCACGAGTTTGGTTTGAACCGTTGTCAATCCGACTGGTCGAATTGTTTAGTCTGTAAGGTAGTCCGAGAGTAGGGTCGAGCTGGCCGATGGTCGCCCAAGCAGCCAGTATGATCTGAAAGAGATCAGGAGCGCATAAGTTTGAAGGGTTTTCCAGCTGTGGGTTATGGTTATCGTTTTATTAGAAACAAGACAATGAACGTTTTGCAACCTGGTGGCCAGTGGACCGATCTATGGGGGAGCGGTGGGCGGTGACTGGTAGTTTTGCAGGGTAGTTGGGTGATAAAGGATATATAGGGAAATATCAAGAGCGGACTTAGCCGGAGCGCAAAATAATTTAGTTGGTAAGTGGTGGATGAAGAGAGGGGGCGCACTTTGGGTATCAGGAATAAAATAATACGACAGGGTGGGATCAGGAAGATGAATAACAAAAAAGGAAGACAGCAGTCTGGTCGTTGCACCAGCTGTGGGCGAGAACGGCAAACGGTTAGAGGGGAAGAAAACACTCGATGTTAAGTTTAGGCCCTTTCACGTGAACGCAAACAGGCTGGTAGTCCGTTGGGTCATGAGAAATCAGAAGTATACGAATTCAGGGTGGAAAGGAGTCTTTAAGTACCATGTCCATATGCACAGATCGGTGAATCTTGGTTATTAACGAGTATTAATTTGCGTCCTCAGACTCGCGTATACGAGAATAGTGCGAGAAAAGCACAATGAGACAGTTGAGTTCTAGCCTGAGACGGGAGAATTAAGTGAAAGTGAGCGACTACCACTAAAAGGAAAGCCGTTTGTTAAAGGAGCTGGTGTCAGTAAACATTTAGACTGGAAATTGAGTCAATAAGGTAGCAGACAAACCACCGCTGGCTTGAGACAACATTACCAATGTTTGGACTCGAGAAGAATATAGAGAAAATGAAGGTGTGAACGTTAGATTATAAAATTGCTATGATTACATTCCTCATTCCGGCAACAAACACGGGTCAGGTTTAGCCAATGGCTGTGAACTGCAAGTGCGTCAAATCCGCAGTATTGTCAGAGCACAGGCCGCACAATATGACTATTCCAACTGTGTCGGGAAATTCCCAATGAACACATTTGGAGAACACAGTTTGGCGAACAAGCTCGTTTTCAGTGATTCATAATCGTGCCATTACATCACAATATATTACGACAAAATTAATAATGAAAGGGGGTGGGGGAGGGGAAGAAAACGAATGTAATCCGGGCTTAAATCAAAACCGGATGTGTATTGTTTTTCCCTTGTATTTTCAGTTTTCATCTGTTCTATGGACTGTTGTAGGGTGGACGGAGGGCCAGGGAAGCTTAAGGGCACATACAAATTGTTTTTGAGCGCATAGAGGGGGGTTGTGGAGACGGATGCTGACGGCCTCAGCTGTGGCTAGCATGCGACACTTCGCCGGTCTTGATTGCCGACCCCGAACCTTATACAGCGCACGGAAGGCCTCAGCCACGTTTACTGCGTGATTAGTCCGCTCAAGGTGTGAAACGACAGCGCTAGTGAGTGACTTAACTGCTCCAGTGTTCAACCATGCAGGGTGGTGTTCGCGGATGCGTTCAGACAAACGCCTGGTCGTGCGGCCGATATACGTTGTTCCACAGGAAAAAGTGAATGAATAAACACAAAATGAGGCTGCAGAATCAGGCATTTTGTCTTTCAACCGCAAAAGCACTACCGGCCGGGATTCGAACAGAACCCGGAGCTTAGCTGCGTAGAAAGTTTTGCTGATTACCCCTGACATTCTTCTCTGCACAGTCTCTGCCAACGTATCACCCTTGAATGGCAAAAAGATGTATATCGGCTTTCTTTCCACCCCGAACTTTCTTGGGGTTTCCACCTTAACTCGCATTATCTTCTCAACCAGCCGGTCCGGGTAGCCGTTTTGGATGAAAGTTGTTCGCACCGTTTGCAGCTCTTCTTCAACGGTGTCCTCCGAACATATTCTTCTTGCCCTGTTTGTGAGGCATCGAATAAGGTTCTTTTTAATCTTTAGAGGCACGAAGCTGGGGAAGTAAATGTATTGCCCATTCCACGTTGCTTTTCTATGTACCGACCGGCTGATTGAGCCGTCTTCAAGGTGGTTTATCCGAACGTCAAGGAAGGCGATTGTATTATCTGACTCTGTTTCTATTGTGAAACGTAAATTTGTGTGAGCTGAGTTAAAGCTGTCCAACAGCTGGCTTATGTGTTCTGATGAGTTGATAACACAGAAAATGTCATCTACGTAGCGTTTGTATACAATACAGTTTTGGATTGTAAATTCAAGTGGGCCATTTTCTAACATTGCCATAAGGACATCCGCAAGTAGTGGTCCGAGTAGGGAGCCCATTGTTACCCCATCCTTTTGACGATAGATCTGGTTGTTAAATTTAAACTGAATGTTGTGTGTGCAGAAAAATAGCAACTGTTTCAGATCTTCTAGGGGTATGCCTGTCTCATTTGTCTTCCTTTCAATGTAGTCACATAGGTAATCGATAGTTTCACCTATTGGGACGCTGGTAAAAAGTGAACTGACGTCTAATGAAAGCATCCGACAGCCTTTCACGCTTAGGTCTTTCACGCAGTTTACGAATTCGAATGTCTTTGAGGCTGTACTTCGACATTGCCTGTCTTACCGGTTCCAGCAACCTTGCCAACCATTTAGCCACCGTATGGTATGGTGAATTACACATGTCGAGGATAGTTCTTAATGGGACTCCACTCTTATGTGTTTTCGGTAACCCGTACAATCTGGGAATGGTTGTTCCCGTACGGAGTATCCGTTCAAATGTGGCCGAGTCTATCATATCCCTTTGTTTCAAACGTCGCAGCAAATTGGATAGAGACTTCTCCACTTGTTGATTCCAACTGTGTACTGACTACTGCAATAAACATCAGAAATTTGGTTGAGGGTTTTGCAGGGAACCCAAAAAGGTTGAAACTACGAAAGGCGAGGTCGGCAAACTCGAGTGGCACGCTGTCACTCTGCACTGGTTAGGACACAAATAACTGGGGGCTACCTCAAGAGCTTGATGCTTTCCATATGCTGGGTCGGGTCTGGGCTGTTATCATAAATCCACATGTTATGCAGGGTTCAGAGAGCATTGGCCCAAGGCCTTCCCAGTCGGGAGTGGTTTCTTCTTTTTTCCTTTCCTTTTTTTAACAGGGGAGCGGGAGAGCAAATTTACACTTAATGAGGATGGTATAGCATATACGGGGATAAGCTAATGGCCGAAGTTGGGTAGCAGACTGGGATGTCAGGGCAAAACCGGCCAGTTGCCGCGTGACAAAATGTGAGTCGAGGAAACTGAGGCCAGCAGAAAGATTTTGGAAGTGAGGTGTTTGAGAGAACAGACTTCGGAGCTGGATGGTAAAGGAAAGCGAATTAGGACTGGACACGAAAGCCGAGGGGAATTGAAGCTAGAATAGGTGGGACAGGATGGAAAAATCAGGAAGTAATGTAGTGGACGACAGAACTTAATTTCCTAGGACCCAGCACCGCTTCGTTATCCAGTGGTGGGGAAGAATGTCTGGGGCTAAAATCTTTGAGGTGGATAAATGGTATTTTACGTCGCTAGCTTAAAATGGTATAGGGAGGGAGGCGGCAAAAGTCCAGCCGTGGCTAATAAAGAGGACTAGTGGATTAGATAAAGGGGTGTCATGGTTGAACTGTCTGGAACTGGGGGAACTTGGGGTTTTTTAGAGTTGCGAGAATATGCAGACATTTAACTAGCTATAGGGTAAAGTGGTAGCAGACTGTACGCTACGGCAAAGTAGACTGCATGCAGTGAAATTCGAAGGAAAACTGTTGGCTTGTTTTTTTCATCAGACAAGGGTTGGTGGTTTCCGGACATGGCTCCATAATCTTAGAAGTCTAGACCGTTTTCAAAAGTCAGCTCTTCGATAACATAAAGCCCTGTGGGACGGATCACTTTAGGAAAGGTCAAGAAAAGTTCCGTAGTGCATCTGAATTGAGCGATAAGTGAGAAAAGGATGGAAGTCCAAAACTAGGGTTTTGAAGTATGACGCCTTTGTTATAAACTCAATAAGCGGACATACTGGCGTCCGTCAAAGATAAAAGGTAAAAGATGAGGAATTGTGGGTTGTAGTATGGCTAAACTGAGCCACTGACTAGCACTTACCAATAGCTAGGGGCAGCTTATTCTAAAGCTTTGAGCGATCTATAAGAAAGAGATTGGATCATATTGCCAGCCTCGACTGTGTGGTGCTGAGACCAAGGTCCATGTGGCCTAGAGGGTAAGGTGAGGGCAAGGAAAACTGTATAGATTTGGTAGAATCGAAAGCAGGGCGAACAGTACGTCTACGTAAGAAACGTGAATTAAGCCTGGCCTGCTTAGGTCATAACAGGCCATGGCACATCTGAGTGTGGCATAAATTATAGAGCATTGAGGAGGAGTATATTATTAGGTTTTGGTACATGCAGGCTGGACTGTCCAAGGCGTATTCTATCCTATTTCGACATTCTAGAATGAATAACCGGGAAGTAATTGAGATGGGGTCTTGCATGGGGATTTATATGTTGGGATAATGCTGCTTCACTTTGAATGGTCTAGGAACAAAACCTATCAGCTGTCTGACCCTGGCCGCTTTGAAAGTGACATGTTTCGAGAACTGCAGGCTACCAGTTTATCATAGCCCACGATCACTCACTGACGAACTCGAGACGATGGCCACTTGATTAGGTGAAAGGGTTCTGAGTGGCCTGAGATCCATAGGTCGTATAGTAGGTACCAAAAGTCGAGAACAGCATCTGGGAGGCATTTCCACCCCTATCTAATAGGCCTTTATTGTTCTTGGCACATGATACTGCCGCTTTTTCAGCATCTCGGAACAGGCACCGTTCCATCTGGCCATTGGTAGGCAAACACTAGGTCTGATCCATCGACGTTTCTCACTACCCACTATTCGCCTTTTCAGGTGTCTCTCAAATGTTAAACCACTCCTGGACCACTGCTCGGTTGCCTCCACCCACTAACCGAGTTCTTCTGTTATATTTATCGAGGACGTCCAGAGTGTCCTCACCATATAGCTAATGGGTGTACACGTGGACCTGACATTCCGCCAACGCTGTGAGCCTTTGCACATTGAGCCCCTATGGATCCGCAGCGTGGGGCTTGATCCAGTATTCCTCTCCAGACTAATCCACACTCAAGTCTACATTAACTACCATATCTCATCCGCTTTCCCCTGGTCCTAGCCCCTTCGAAATCGTGCCTTTTCTCTCTCTATGTCCTAACCCGGTCTTGATCTGAGATCACGATTCTTTCTGTCGGCCCACTGCAAAATCTGAAAAAAGCTTCCCCTCACTATTCGCAGTGCTTCTTCACTGCACGCCTATAGGCGTGCACTTCTTATCCACTTAACTGTCCTCAAGGCTGTATTGCAAGTCGCTGAGCGCGCCTCCACCGATCTGGCCCTCGACCGAGGCCTCACACTCCGACCCCGTTTTCTCTGTGCAGCGAGCCAATAACAATGCCCCATACCGAACCCATCCTTGTTCCTCAGCACATCAAACTAGGATCACTGCCACCACCGATCGACAAGGAGTTCTTCTGCTGCTTTCGGTGCGGTAAACCTACTCCGCACGGATACTCGCCTATGCATACACCCTGGCTCAATCGGTCGCTTTCTGTTTTGTGCAGTTACTTGACCTTATCACGGTTTCCCATTAATTATACCCATGACAATCCAGCGGATTGCAGCAATCTACGCCACCCGTTATCCCCAACTTGTACTAGGGATCCACTGCGTCGACGAGCCCCTGTTTCACTTTTACGCTTTTCTCTCCCCGTCAACCGTTGATCCCCAGCCGGAGCAAACTCGAACTGCGTTTTTATTTGGTTTCCCTTTCCAGTCATTTTTAATAACGGTCAACCGCTTTGGGCGCTCTATTGGTCACTTTCCTGGCAGGTGCATCTGGACAGAAATGCTGTATGGACGTCTTATAGTAACTGTCTCCGTGGGCTCCACTCTCCAAGAATTCTCGCAACCTGCCGGTTGACTGTCGATCGTATGCCCGCGTCGTGGATACTATAGCTCCCTGTGCAATCATCGGTGACCACCCGTGCCAATCCCAGCAGCTCAACGCGCGGTCAAGTCCACCGCTGTAGGACGCCTCCGAGCAACACGTAGCCAAATTCGAAAGGGATCTCGAATTAAGAACAAGATTTTCCGTGAAATTCTACGCTCTTATGTTATCAAATGAACATAAAACAGATACGAACCTCAACTACGCCATCACAGGGATTCAGAAGATGAGAGCCGAGTTGCTGCGTGCGAGAAAGGAGCATTTGCGTCACGTAGGTCTAGAATAGGATATGACAGAGTAGCGCGTTGGGCGCGAACAAAGTGACGTTGATTCATGAAAACGTACAGTGCACAGGAACACGCGAATAGTGTATATGAGTGAATGAAGTCAAATGAACATGAAATTGCGGTGTTTCTGGGGGGATTTTCCACAACCGTTCGGTACAACCGCTTTGGCTGGCGCCCAAGTGGCTTGCAGGCCACCTGAAGCAATGCACCGTTACAGTTGGGCTGGTGGATCACACCAGCATTCAGTCTACAAAGTGTCTTTCAGGTTGGGTGTTAAGCACACGGTCAGTGGAATCCAGTATCGGATTGGATGGAATCGCACGGCAGGTCGCACGCTCTAACTATCTGCACTCTGTCGCATCAAGTCAGCCGTTTGCGGATCGCATACTTGTTCTGCCGCGTTATGCTCGCCTATCGTTCCCGTCATCACTCTCATAGCTTCCCGTTTTCGTCGTTATGTCACAGCATGCACACTTGCTCGTTCTATGCTTGTTCCCGCCATTTCACTTCATGATAGCTCTACCTGCGTTATGCCACTATCGCCCTATTTGCCCACGACGTCCATGCCCGTCAATATCTACTTTTCTATCCATGTCTCCCTTTCCAACTCCAAATCTCCGTCCCACTGCCACCACCCTGTGCCCACACAGCTCATCGATCGCATTCTTATACCCCTCTGCCCGCCGTTTCGTCATATTCTGCTTTGTCCTCTTTTCTCACAAGTCACGCCAATTTGCACCAGACCCACCCGCACCCACGTGCAATCATCATACTAAAACTCGCAGTCTCCACTCTTGCACCCCAACGGTCACATTGATAATAACAAAAATAATAGTAATAATATAATGGTATATTTCTCGACCATGGTCGAGACGCACGCGCAAGTGCATGATCATGGTGTACAGCGTTACTCAAAACAATGGACTATACACGAACTTCGAGAAAGCGAGTCAAAGTCGTCAGAAGCAAAACAATATAGCTAGAGTTAGTTTTAATCGACGGAAATACCAATGGTTTGCGCGGTCAACTCGGTTTGGTTTCGAATCGAGTTGGTTGGTAGTAGCCCGTGGGAATACGAAATATGTCGTGAAAATATAGTGCTTAGGATGCGTTATAAATCGAAATAATGCGAGCTATGAATAACGGAGTCCTTTTGGGGTTCTATGAACGGAAAAAGTTATGAACATGGAAAAATGAAAGAAATGAATGGGAGTACACTCGTAAACTTTGGTGAATATGAGGAGAACAGCCCTCTATGAAGACGATGATGGCCCGGAATGACGGATATAACCGGTCTGAATAAATTGAGTGCGTCATGGAACAGGGAGACATGAACAAACTGTGTGGAAGTGGACTAAGAAACGTTGATGAATGTGGAGGAAACAGCAATCCATATAAAAGGTGAGTTTAGGTTCAGGATCAATAACCAGTATCATTCAGAAAAAAAGGGAGCGCAACTCGAAGGCCTTGAATTAGTGAAGGATCAACTTCAAGCTGGACACCTTCGAAAGAAAAATGAAATCTTGCAACGGAAACCTGAGTGGAGAACCTCCGCGTAGGCTCGCGTCTTATTGTTCTGTTACACTGACAACAATGCATTGACTTATTGATTCTCAGTGATATTCGGCGTAAATATTGAAAACCACGGATGAAGGGGATAAGTGGGCTGGCGTTCGGATGGCGTACCGAAATTTAATGGGTAACAAATTCCTGTGTTGCGTATTCTGGCTCTGTTATTGGATTGTTTCACATGAGACCAAGATGATGTGCAGCATCCCGTGGGTATGGTTCATCAGGCGGGGTAAGGGAAGTGTCAATCAATCAGTAGCAGGTTGCTTGTGAACTGTTATTTGTGAAGACTCCAGCAGTGACATCGATTTGCCTGCGTCATATACTTCTTGTTGAGCCAAGCAAGTCCCTCGGAATCCTTCCATCGGCCAGCGCCTTGACTGGAATCTATAGACTTACTCCGTCTGCGCAACTGCCTGCGGACTTTCGGCTCTTCAACTTCATTGTCTCAACTCTGATACGCATATTCTTCGCGCTTCTACTGACCCATCACAGGTTGACCTGTCCCGAAGCCACTTTTTATCCGTATTTGTCGTTTTTTACCTGTATCAAAATGATCTACTTCGTTATTTCTTGCCTGATTCTCTTTAGACAATCCTTCAAACCCCCGTTTTGTGTATTTCTCGCCAAAAGCATCTTTCCCCTGACTTACAGATAGCTTTGCTTTTACACTTTCCACCTGCTATGTTGAGAAGCCGCTGTAACACACCCTGGGGCAGTACATAGCCGAATTCGAAACGGATCCCAAAACCAAAACGCGATTGATCCGTAAATTCTACTATACCGGGTTATTAAGGGACAGGAGATGTAAAACATATACAAACCTCAATTAATCGGGCGTGTACATGCAAAAAACGAGAACCAAGTTTACGGCCTACGAGAAACAAGCACGTGCGTCGCGCAGGTTCAGGGTGGGATAATACAGAGTAGCAAGTTGGACTCGAACAAACAAAGGTTGGTTCATAGAACATAAAGTGTATGAAAAACATGCAAGTGGTGTATGTGAGCGGATGATATCAGGGAAACACTAAATTTTAGTGTCTTCGGAGGATTTTCCACAACCGGTCGGTAAAGTTACCTAGTGAGCTCCAAGTAATCTTCATACGATATGATCCGCCCTTACTTGGTCTCTCTGATCATCCTTATATCCGTTTCGACCTGCTTTGTTAGCCATCACGATCGCTGCCTTCGTCTACCACTACCCGTTTTAACCTCCTGGTTACAATGCGATCCCTCCGAAGATAGTTCAGGCTGGTTCCTACTTTCTGTCAGGGTATGCTACCCACTCGTAGAAAGCCCCTCTACGTAGGGGCGATTTGTCTGAGGTCCGGCTGAAGGCTACTGTTGTAGCAAAACATTGCAGGGTTCAAAGAGCAGACGGAGAATTGCAGACCAGTCAGTCTGATATCAGAGTTGTCTAAGTGCTTTGAACGTACATTTAGAGAACCATATCGTCTGCACCTGATTAATATTGAACTTATGACTCCTGCACAACACGGGTTCGGTAAAAATGATCGTGTTTGACGAGCCTACTGATGTTCTTGGATGAGGTCATAAGACAAATTGATGAAGACTTTGCAACAGCGGATTTTTGTTCGGGTTTTAGTGGGACTTTCAACATGGTAAGCCATCTTCTCCAGGACCAAACATGGCGGACCTTTGGGATAGTCGATAAAGCAGGTTACTGGGAAGCACTCTTTCTTAGGAGTCGTAGTTTCTGCTTCGAAGTGAGTGGTTATGTATCGAGGTTGGAGCAGATTACCTGTGTAGTGCCACAGGGTTCAGTGCTGGGGCCTTTGCTCTTCCCCCTCTAAATAAATGACCTGACAAAAGAATTGAGCGAGGATTCGAAGAAATAAACTACACAGTGATGGGTGCCTACCTAGCGTGCGTATCATCGAAAGGTTTCTTGAGACTTGATTGCCGGTGGCCATTAGATGTCCTGTGCAAGCTGAACAGAACTGAACTCGTCTTTGGTCTTTGCATGTGATGTGAAGATAGTAGGAGTCTACTGAGCAAGGAGTCCGGATGGTGCTCTCAAATGAGCGGACCCAAGAAATTCACCCGCTGTCTAGTCCAAAGCTGAGTACTGACCACCAACGTGGAACAACGAGCAGTGTTCCGTTTTTAGGAGTTTTGTAGTTGCAGGCCTAGCTGTGATAGTCTCGCAGGACTGCAGACCTTCAGTAAGAATGGCCGCAAATATTAAAGGTGGACTATTAACTGGGATGTGTCATACTGTCACGTGCACAAACCAGAGGTTTTCTTTCAATTTCACGCGGCTTCTGTGCGAAGGTCTGTTAAAATTTGCCACGAATTTCCCCTATCCTACGCGAGTTTGGCATCCCCTACTGTGCACGGACCACCTGCCACTGTGGCGCTTCGCTTGAGGCCGACAAGACCCACCAGGTAGAGAATATGAGTATGGGGAAGAAAGAGATTACCGTGTAATGTGAGAACTTGCATTTAGCCTCCACGCGCAACTGTCAGGTGGCTTTACTGTTTGGTAGCGAGAGAACTGACAAAAAAATAAACGTGTTAAGGAACCTGATCCCAGTTGTAGACGAAACCTCTTCTACACGGTAGGTAGGCATAGCTCCTTATTACCGTAAGTTTACAGAGCACCTGAAGAGTGCAGAGACTTGCCACTGGAGTGATCACTAGTTAGCGGGGCAAGTCTTATGCCCAGCGACTGGAATATCCTAATCTCTGTAATTAACCCATTGCAGAGGCCATGATGTGTTGATAGGAGCTTCCCTTATTGTGAGTTGTCTGTCGAGTATATTCTTGAGTGACATGGTCCTTCCCACTCCTGCCTGCGGCATCAGAGGAAGGCCTTAGGCCTCAAGGGGCACACTCGAGGCCAGGCACGTTAGCCGAGCTTCCTACAAACGGGGTTGTACCTCTAGGGAACTGAAAGTCAGAGTTTGGTTTTAGATGAAATAACGCACCGGCCTTTAAGAATGCTTGAGATTCACGCCGGGACGGCATTCCTAAAGACGGCTGTAAGAAAGACGGAAGTGAAGTGGTGAACCCTCGGTTTTTGTGAATAAATGTGCGCCCGTGAAGGTGATACCACGCCATAAATTCTGCTATTTAGACCAAATATTCAACGTCTTGAAGCTTTGAAGTCTTGGAGTAGTACTCCAGTGCCAGGCTGAAGCCCAAATGTTCCGGGATCTTTTGATTGTCTCTTTATCTGAATGTCACCAGTGAGCTGAAGGGTATTTCACTGGATAATTGGGCAATGGGGAAATGGGATGGGTTTCGGGGTACAAACCTTGACAGTGTCTTGCATCTGGTATTGCCGGGGAATTGGGAGAGAGACCACTGAGCATTGCGGAATGGTTCAGGACACTAGCCTTGAATGCTTCTTGCGTTTCAAATTGCTGTATATCTGGAACACAGATAGCTTGGCAGTGGTAGGTAGTTCAGTTTTAGGGCAGCCTGTTCAGCTTGAGTGGCACGAAAGATTCCGCCATGGGAAATCAGTGAAACATCAAACAGTGACATTTGTAAACCCCGCGCCGTGAGCTGCCTGAAACATCAATTTTGATTGCTAATTCCTCTTCTGCTTACATCCATATACTTTATAATCAAGTTTGGACAGATTTCTCCAACCTAAATCGTGCTGGCACTCTTTTATGGCCGACAATTAACCTGCGCCTGGAGCGCTTACTATTTCTTTCGCGCTTCCTTACTGAGACTACTTTGCGGACAGTTGGCACGGTAGTGGGTTGCGATGATTCAACATAGCTTTGTTTTCTTGCGGTTTGGCTTCCCTTTCTCGCTTACATCGACTGATCGTAGACGTTCAGCTCGTTCACGCTGATTTTTGACTGCCACTATCAGGAAATTGTTCTTTGGGCCTGATCAGGCGTGAAGGACATGTTCTATTCGTTTAGACTTCAGGACAGGTACTTACTATTTACTGATTTTGGCCAACTGTTCCCTTTTACACGTAATTCTGTCTTATTTTTGGCTACCTTTTTGACTGGATAGCGACCGAGGCTCACTGTCAAAGGCGTGGTCGTGTTTGCACTTGTATTTTTACTCGCTAATAGTACCATAGAATTTGCATAGCAGTTACGTTCTTCATTTACGTTCTGCGTTTATTTGGGCCGCGCTTTACTTTGAGGCTCCAAGGTGCTACCGAGAACGAGTGAAGCTTATTCGTCGATGAATCGAGCACTGAATCGTTGGTTGGACTTCACCCGGACCAGGACTTGAGCGTTTTGGTGGTTACGCCTCGCCGCAAAATGTGCAGTGTCGGAAGCTGAGATAACTGGCAAACTACACAACGATCCTGAAGCACGGTTGGTCTTTACCACTTCCGCCTTGTGCAAACTTAATATAACTGAACGACAGTGACCCGGTGGTCTGCGCTTCACCGTGATGTGAGCCTGATTGGCGACCGAGATGGTGATGAATGTGCGGGAACAGGGACAACGGAGTGCTGGAAACAGAGAGAATGAATAAAGGACGGCTACACAAGACCAAACGGAAGCGGATCGAGAGAAGTCTCCGAAACCGAAGGTAAAAATATACGCTGATACTGTGCAACTTAGAGGCGGAAGAAAGGTAAGCTCAAAGAGTTTCTTGGCAGTCGGTTACGATATCGCACAGGTGAGCGGGTCATTTCTTTCATGTTGCAGCTTGCACTCCAGTAGCAAACCTTCAAGGCTCTGAATCTCACCGGCAGTTACATGTTAGCCGAACGCACAAAGTCTATGGCTTGTTTTTCTTTGCATGCATGCGGGGACTCGGCGAAATACACTTGACAGTTGTGGGTGCATAACTGGTGCGCATACCATCGAGGGAATTTTGGACGCTCGATTGGTCGTGACCATTGCCAGTCCCGTGAAAACTGAACTGAACTGAACTGAACCTTTCCGCTGCTTCTACTTAGTGCTTTCTACCCCCTCAGACGGTACACATCGAAAAGAAACAGGAGGCAAAGTCGTAAGTCCGAGAAATCCCAAATATTTCCTTGCTATACTGCTGTGTGTTCGATGGAAGTAGAGACAGGAAATACGCCCTGGTATCTGTGACCGTTGATTTCATCAGAGATGCTGTAGGCTTACTGTAAAAGATTTTGGACTTTTTCTGGACAAAAGTGGGCTGATCTGGGTATGCACTGAATGTGTAAGGTCAGGCAGGCATCATGAGAAGTGTTTTCAGCGATCCCAGGAAACCACCATCACTGCTAATGAAACAGTTATTTGCAACAGCTCTGGCGTAACAAAACTAGTCCAAAGCTGGAGGCAGTTGGGGCTAGACTTGTGGAGTTTGGAAAAACCGTGAATGGGAAAACCTCCCAACTTCGATACCTAGAGGAAGCTCGTGAGGTAGAACTAACACCACTAAAGGAAGAAACCAAAAGCCTGGCGGAACCGTCAAGTAGCTTGGCCAAGGTTATCGAGACAGCCACTGGGAGACATCGAAACTTTGGGACTAAGGGAACCGCCGGACTGTTATATCTAGTAGCCTGGATGAGAGAGCAGGACATGCCTCACCAGGTGGCGAACGTGCTCAGAACAGTAGAAATACCAGGGCTTGTCCTTAATAAAAAGGTTTTCAGGCCGGGTAAGGGGTGTAACGACCGGTCGTGAAAAATCACCCTGAAACCGTTGGAGTTCCATGTTTTTCTTAACATCACTCACTTGCCTACACTACTGATGTGTCTTTACGAACCGTTTTGTTTTTATGGACCAATTGTTGTTTGTTCGCGCCCAGAGCGCTACTTCATCATATCGTTGTTCTGGACCTGCGTGAAGCACGTGCTCCTCGCTCGCACGCCATAATTCGGTTTCTAGTTTGTTGAGTCCTTGTAATCTCATATTTGAGGTTTGTATCTGTTTGGTGTCATTGCTCATTCACTAAACTAGTATCGTAGAATTTCACTGATAATTGCCTTTTGATTTCGGGATCCGTTATGAATTTGTCTACACATTGCCCAAAAGTGTGTCACAATACGCAATTTATCAATTTGGAACAAGAAAACACAAAAATGCCAAGAAAAGGATCGAAATAATTGGAATCTGGGCAGGAAGTTATACGGCAAGTCACTGTGGAGGTTTTGGGTAGTTTGATTCTTTAGTTAATGCTAGATCGCCTAGTCCTGTCAGTGCCAGCTCATGTGTTGCTGAGAGTAATATGGATTGTAAGGATGTCGACCTATTCAAGCTGAGGATATTTGACCTAGAACAACAACTTTTATCGGCTAGTCTACAGGCCCAGAAGCAGAACAGAAGTGTAGACAGAAAGAAAGTGGGCAGAAAACCAACGACTACGAGATTTCCGATAGATCAGGGCACAACAAAATAGGAAACTTCACTCCGGTTGCCGGCTATAAGACGTCAATTCCTCCAACGATTGATCTGCCAAGAGTAGAAATGTCGGTTTTCGACGGGCGATCTGAACACTACTGCAATTTCGTCAAGCAGTTCGAAACGTTCGTCAAGAATAAAATAACCGACCCCGGGCAAGGGCTTCTCTAGCTGACTCACTACTGTCGAGGCCGAGCGAGGGACCTGGTGGTCAAGATGCAGAACCGTTCAATGGCCCCTAACTATTTGGGTAACAGGGCTGTCTTCAATGCAATGCATACATTAGAAGGCATATTCCGTTATCGCTCTCCCGAACTGCAGGGTTGGTAGTCGGAAGAGGCGGAACGTATAAGCCGAGGCGACTGTGAGGCCAACTCCGAAGACCTAACCGAACGCTTAGACAGACAAACCAAGATAGCCGACAGTAGATCTGGCCGACTTATCCGGGGCAGCAACCGAGCAAACAAGTCTAGTACTAGCCAGGTCCAAATCACTGCTCGGGAACGGCCCGAGTATTAGCCTTGGACCAATGCACACGACATTTCACGCGATGCCTTGGCGCAACCAATTTTCAGGTCCTGTGATGCTAGCCATGGACTACCGGAATGCCCCAAGTTCGGCAAAGCCAAAGTAGACGAACGGTGGGAAATGGTGGGAATGGCAGGAGCGTGCTTTATTTGTCTCAACACCATGCACCGGGCGGCAGCTTGCCGGACAAAGACTAAACTTGGTCTCGAGGGCTGCGAGGGCAGACACTACCGATTGTTACACCAGGCGAGAGAAACTGCAGCAGAGGCAAACATCAAGCCCAGTGTGATTTGTTCAACATCGCAGTCTGCCAGAAAACTAGTACTTTTAGGAGCAGTTGCCGTGGAAGTGGTCACCCCAAATGGGGTGGTCAAAGCCTTAGCTCTCGTCGACAGTGGATCAGGCAAAACCCTAGTGAAGGAAAGTTTTGCCGACAAACACTGGCTCGCTAAAAGTACGACGTCGTTAGCAGTGAGAACGGTTGGCGGAACACAAGTAATGACTGCCGGTCGGTTGAGGTTATAGCTCATCTCCTTAGACACTAACGAGCGAATCGAACCAACGGAAGCTTTCACATTTGCTGATCTCCCCATGCGACACCAACGTCGGTGAACGGAATCTTGGCTAGGTGAACCCACCTGCAGGATGTAACCGTTGTAGACCGGTAAATTGACGAAGTGGATCTCCTCATTGGCTGCGACTTGCCAGAGGCACATTGGGTACTTGACTGGAGAGTGGGCGACTGCCGGACACCTTATACCGTAAGCACGGCCTTGGGATGGATGTTATATGGTCCAGTATGGGGACGTGGCTCACTGAACTATTTATCCGCCGAAACGGACCGCATAGAGTATCACCTGCAGCGGATGTATGAAAAGGAGTTTCATTACATTGGAGACGAAGGACCGTCGTTGTCTCACGAGGATCATTTCGCTTTGCAAGCAGTGCGGCAATGCACAAGGGGCCTTAAATTCAGTTCAAGGTTCCCCTCCCATGGAGCACATCTGCTGTTCAGTGGATTGATAGCAGAAACTGTTCTCTATGTTCTCTCCTATACGAGTGGAGGAAGGCTTCTTTCAAGACTAGTGTCTGTGGGAAAGATACGCAGAATTAATGAAGCGCAACGAAGCTCTTGGCTACGGTGAAAAGGTGCCTGCCAACACCGGCGGCCGGAAGGGCTTCTGGTATCTACCTCATCACCCGGTTATCAACCGCAAGAAACCCGAAAATCTGCGGGTGGTTTTCGACTGTGCAGCCAAGTTCCGGGGCAAGTAGTTAAACGACCGCCTACTACAAGGACCCGACTGGACCACGCCACTAATCGAAGTTTTGTGCCGTTTCAGAGTGGGTAGAGTGGCCTTGTCCGCCGATATCAGGGAAATGTTTCACCAGGTAAAAATACCTGTGGAAGAACGAGATATGTTGCTTTTCCTGTGGTGAGAAGCCAACGACCGGGACAATGCAGTGGTAAATTATAAGACGACCGTCCACCCCTTCGGAGCCATATCGTCACCATTCTGTGCGAACTACGCCCTCCGAGAATCAGCGAACAAACATGGAGATCTGGTCCATCGGTCGGTGGTAGATAGCGTCAGCAGAAATTTCTACATGAACGACTATATTGGGTCATTCGGTGATGTAGAATCAGCCCTAGAGCAGTTCAGGAGCCTAACGAGATTGCTAGAAGAGGGCGGCTGCCATCTAACAAAATGGATGTTGAACCCTCCAGAAGTGCTCGAGGTCTTTCCGTACCACGAGAAGGCCGAAAGGGTGGGAGATTTGGACGGCTCTCCACTCCCTACCGAGAGCGCTTTAGGAATACAATAGGGCGCGGAAACGGACGATTTTGTTTTCGAGCTCAGTGTTCCCGAGCTGCCGGTAACCCGTCGAGGCATACTATCGGCTGCGTCTAGTTTGTTTGATCCGCTCGGTTTCGTCTCACCCTGATTGTTACCCGGAAAGATCTTGCTGCGGCGGCCGTGCCGTAAGAAGTTCGATTAGGACCGGTCACTGGACCGAGGGTACCGGCTGGACTGGGAAGACCTTCTGAACAGCTTAAAGAAACTAGGGGACATACGGATTCCACGATGTTTGGCTCCTGGTCATGCAACACGGACAGGAGAACTACATGCCTTTTCCGATGCATCCGAAGTCGGTTATGGAGCTGTGGTGTACGGACGATGGTGCACAGGAGATGGACAATATACTACAAGGATCCTGTTCGCTAAAGCCCGCGTTGCTCCACTGAAGTCAGTCTCAATCCCACGCCTTGAACCCAGCGCGGCCGTGTTAGCGTTCATGGCGGTACAAGAGGTGAAGAGATGTTTCGACTTCTACATTTGGTCGGTCAGCTTCTGGACGGATTCAACGATGGTACTTTACTATATCAACAACGTCCGGAGCCGTTTTAGTACTTTCTTTGCCAACCGACTCACGATTATCCACGATGAATCAGCCATGAATCAGTGGAAGCATGTCAGATCTGGCGATAATCCAGCCGATCTGTGCTCCCGAGGTGCGACCAACTTCAGGTAACTAGACATGTGGACGAGAGGGCCAAACTTCTCGCAAGTGTCTAAACAGGACTGGCCCGTGTACGAATTAAAAACCCCCACGGAAGCAGAACTGGAGACCAAAGGCGTAGTGATAGCGGCCAACTTCGTCGAAGCGACATCCATTCTATCGCGATTGGTCAGGTTTTCTTCCTGGATGAAGACACCTCGGTCGTTAGTTTGATTAGCCAGGTTCGAGAGAAATTTACTATTCAAAAAAGGGCTACGCCCATCAGGCCGGATACGGTCAGGCCCTATAAGTCCCGATGAGCTACAAGCTGCAGAATTCGATATTTTCAGAATGATACAACAAAACCCTTTCGCCCGAAAACTCGAGAGGGCGGAAGAGGTGGGACCGGCCAACAAAGAAATATCATCTCCAAGAGGCGATTAAAAGCATTTGAGACTCAAACTCACTAATGGACTGCTGCAAGTTGATGGTAGGCTGACCTACGCCCACCTGAGCTTCGACACAAAGTACTCCATACTGCTGCCGGCTGGACTACCTGTGGTAGAGCTAATGATCCAACACGTCCACTCCGTGGAGGGACATGCCGGGGAAAGTCACGTGACGAGCGTCATCCGAATGCTTATTCGGTTGCTGAGAGGACGGGAGACTACAAAACGCGTAATCCGACGTTGAGTGCAATGTAGGAGACGCTATGCCACGGCGGGCAAACAACACATGGCCCCGCTACCAGAATGCAGGATGACTACGGGCTGGTGGCCGTTCAGTGACACCGGGTTGGACTATTTTGGGCCCTTGTGGATCAAGTGCGGGAAGAGATTGGAAGAACGATATGGGTGTATCATGGCATGCACTAAGTCACGCACGGTACACCTAGAGGTTGCACATTCGACGACGACCGATTCTTTCCTGCCAGCCTTGCAGATATTTATCAACCGGTGAGTCTTACCCGCCGATATATACTCAGATAATGGATCGAACTTTGTGGGCGCTCACTGGGAATTGCAGCTTTGGCACAAAAACATGAACAGGGATGAACTGCAGGATCAAACAGTGGCCTACGGCATACAATGGCATTTCAACCCCCCGCAGGCCAGTCACCGCGGCGGCGTATGGGAACGCATGATCTGGTCCGCCATGTGGATGTTGCTGTCGATCATGGAGCAACAGCCGCTCGAAGACGAGACGCTGAACACCGTCATGACTGAGGTAGTCGGAATTCTGGTCCCAGTAATTAACGGCGACCCCACTCCTCTGGCGCTTACCCCGAACGACTTATTGACGTTAAGATCGAGCGAGGGTTTCCAAGGGCCGGTGGACCTTCGTGGGAGCTACCTCCACGGATGGAAGCAGGAAAACCATCTTGCCAAGGTTTTCTGGAAGCGCTGTCTGCCGGAGAACCTACCGGACCTGCAGACTCGACAGAAGTTGCTGGTCAAAACAAGACCATTCATGGTTGGGGATGTGGTGATGATCGCAGACGAACTCGCACATTTCAGCACCTGGTCCTTGGGAGTGGTTAAGGAAACCATCGAGAGCACTGACGGACTGACAAGAACGGTGAAGGTGAGGACAGCCAATGGAGCGCTAATTAATGACATGTGCAGTATTATCCTGCTCGAGAGTGAAGGCGGAGAAGCTGACAAGGCTGAGGTCCAGTAGACTATTTCGCTTTCGTCCTCGAGGTGGGTAAATAAACCCCATATATGGGAGAGCTCTCGACGCACTGACGTATCGAGCCATCGTACACCCCGACGCACACACTCACCTACATTGTATTCGTTTATATCACATGGTCTCCGTCAAAAACGTTACAGTGCTCACAGTCTTTTGCTGACGTTACAGAAGGTTTTTCCGATCTGTGGTGGTACATGCCATTCCATTACACATCCAGACACATACGCACATACCCGATGCACACTAAACCCAGTAACCCCTATGAAACATGTGACAGTGTTCGCCGTCTGTAGTTGTTGGTGCGCAGATTCCCACTGATATAACACATAAGCCAGCCAACTTGATGGAGAACAGGCCAGACAACCAGCCTTTAGGAACTCGCACTTACGAAAACTCCGCAGAAAGTCGACCACCTCGAGGTTACTGCTCCTATGGGCAGAAGCCGCCGTGGGGTGATCAGGTTATTGTTCAAAGGGAACCCCTCTCCCCCCACAAACCAAGGAGGAACCTACGGAAAGTTGGCTACCAGGCACTGAGGATGGCTGCGAAGAGTACCCGGTGGGCAGCCTACAACCTCACATTAGAGGACAAGGGGATGCAAACAAAAGGCAGCTTGATGCGGCTCACTGATGGGTTCGCTCCAATAAGGGGAGTAAGAAGAAAGGGCCGACCACCTCTATGGGTCCACAGAGCCCAAAAAGCGCAGGCACGCAAACGACTGGTAGGGAGACGCATCCGCGGCGCGGAAGGACATCTTAGCTTTCTGCAGCTTCTGTGGGCGCCCAAACAAGCTCTAGAGGCACGAAGATCCTGTCAGTTACAATACGAACCGAGATTTACTCTAAATGACAAGAAATGCCCCAAAGCCTATTACGACTATGTAAAATCTAAGGCCAGTCACGAGTGGCACCAGGAAATGTTATGGATGAGCAAGGTAGGCATGTAAGCAAAGCTGGCAAAAAAGCCGAAATACTACTGCTATTCCAATTCATGGATGGCTTAACAGCTAGAGAGTTCATTAGCAACAAGTCGACAATTGCTGCCATTTCGCTGTATAGGGACATCAAGATATTCCCTGATAAACCCCCCTCCAAAGGGAACTGCTTTGCTCGCTGAGAAGCAACTCTGCCTTGCCCGTGCAGGCTGACCCCACTTCAACCGACATGGAGGTTACCCAGTACCCCACTGACAAGAAGTCAAAGGCTAGCCCAGCGTCTCACCCTGCCTACCTGCAAGCTGTCGACCTAGATATGTCTAACTCCCCACCCCCGGGTTCTGCTTCCCCACAAATGCCCTTTTCTACCATCTCCCCCAGTAGTTTCCACTTCCAGTAGCTCCCGCTCCCCGAACACAGGCTCCAAGCAGCACTCCACTTCAGTATTAAAGCCGTATTCCTCCATCATGGCCCCAGAGCCAAGTCAAGACCCAGGTAAAACCATGAGCTCTTGACGTACTACGTCCATCCGTCCTCCGGGTCGTTGACAAGTGTTGTCAACCACAGTTCCCGCTCTAAAGTCCCTACCAACTACCCACCAGCTGCTAGCTCAGCCACGACACTTCGTTGTTATTCTCATGAGTGCCGCTTCAATCCTCCCATGAGCCTACCTGGCACTCCTACCAGGTCCGTACTTGTTCAACTGATCACCCTACCCATTAACCCTTACTCTCAATCAGCATCTGCCTATAGCGTACTGTCGGACCCTCCAGGTAGAAACCAGTCGGGCCACCATCCAGAGTCGTCTAACGCCATCGTCCCTTTAAGTAGGAGTGGCCCTGAGGGTCATGCCAGTGCCACTCACCCTTCCATTGCCTCGCAACCCCTTCCCTTGTCTTTCCCTCTCGCTGATTGAATGGGTCATACCAATCCTCCATCTCCGTTGTCACCCTGTATCCCTCTGCCCCCGGACAACAACCCTCCACACTATGGCCCCGGCATGCCTCCGCTGTTCCCCCGTGCTCACCTCCACCAACCCTCATCTAGCCCTGACGTACCGCGTACCTACCCCAGCAGATATTCCTGGTTCGTACCTGTATCCCGCCTCCCCGCCTCACCTCCCCACTTACCGGCTCCCTTGCCCTTCATGAGCCTCCAAACCTTTCCAAATTTCGCCACTCCCCTCTCGCCCCCCACCCCACACTACGTCCCAGTTACTCGCCCACATACCTTCACCCTCAAGCCGACCTACCGGCCTCATACTGACTCTGCCCAATAGGTAGGTTACCTGCAGTCAAAATCTCGTTTTTTCCTGACCGGTGCCCTCCGCACCCGTGGCCATATTGCCAATCGCCCTATGGACCATATCGATAAACTTTCATAGACCTATACCACAGATCGCTCCTCACTCGATATCATGTCCTTTAGTACCTTACACCATGCACTCCCTCCAGTCCATCCCGCTTCGACAGATAATAATAATAATAATGGTTCATTTCGAGGAAACCCGAACCATGCTTGATTGCATGATCATATAATACAAGTGAGATCACAAAACGGTTCCTTGGATATTCATTTGGGTAAATGCAGCACAAAACTGTACAGGTTTTATTGGTCGCACGAACGAATGTCCGGCAAATTTGAGTTTGAAGGTCAGGTGGATGCACCTCTCCGAAGTGAGTGAAATGGGCTACGCAGTCGAGATACTTAATGAAGCAAAGCGAGGATGAAGTAAAAACGCGCAGTATTTCGGATAGCGTCGATGTAAGGTCGCAGGGGTGAGCAAACTGACAACGAAAAATTGGAGAGTTTTTAATAATGAAGGACATGCACTTGAACCAGTAGCCCAGATGACCCGGAAAATAGCAGACATATAACACCGAAGGATTTGTGGTGTCCCCTGACGAGAGGAATTGCGTGAACGAAACAGTCCGTTTTACCACTGAATTAGTACTTGCTATTCATCAAGAGATTGTGGAGGAAGCCCTCGTAAAGAGGTGGATGTAGATGCCCGAGCCTGGAAATTTTAATAAAGCAGAGTGGCAAAGGTTGACAGGTGAGTGAAACACGATTCAAATAAAGGGTTCGTTTCAGGTAATTAGTGAACACAAGTTGACAACAGGGTGGATACAGGAGTTGATATATGATGATCGTATGAATTCGTATTGGGGGTGGTGCATAAAAGATACTGTCAAAAAATGTGAAGAATCGCTTAACGGGATGCGCCGGTAAGAGTCTGCATGGGGCATTTGGGAAACAATCGGAAGGTTAGTAAGATGGCATGCGTACAGTTCATTTCCAGCAAAGGTTTGGAGAAATTGCTTTCGCAGTGTTCTTTGGCGTAGATGCACAATCAAGGAGGACTGATGAAAAAAAATGACAATGGGTAATAGGTTGGTGGAACGGTGCTCAACTGTTGGTTTGTCGGGGGTTACTCCAAGACTGACAGATGAGGAATACAAATTTACAACGAAGTGGGCATAATAATAGTTTATATGTTTAATATCTGACGGAACAAACTGGGGGTAGTACATCACTGGAGCCTTCAGAAAGAGCAGATAAACTTGTGACTAGGTAGGTTGAGGAGAGTCCAACCTAAGACTTTGAAGGAGGGACAGAATAACGGCAGCCTAAATTACCGGCAGACGATTTTCAGCAAAAGATGTAGATATTCTTAACCTGTCACTTTGCCATATCGTTCCCCCTCCCTCTGCACTGCGTGACACCCCTCCGGCCCACATCAACGGTGTGCTTCACACCCACCGTATTGATCACCCACAGCGATCGGCTGCGCCTAATGCTAACTCTCCTCTACTTTCCGTCCCCCACCCAACACTGCCTGCCCTCCCCCTTCTACTGACGCTCTATCCCCACTGAGACCCAACTCCTATCGCCACAGCGATCCCAATAGTCTTGCACCTGGCGTCCATGCTTTGCACACCCCAAAACTGAATTCATTCCTACTAGTTCTTATTAACGCTCGATCAATAATTAGAAAAATATCGCACCTGCGATCTTTGGCATTTACCTCACACGCTGACATTATACTAATAACTGAATCCTGGCTGTCAGATGATGCCTCGCTTGACCTTGTTCGCATAGCTGGGTATCAATGCTTCTCGAACATCCGCCAGTCCAGGCGTGGAGGGGGCTGTTTAGCCTTTGTCAAATGCACTATCCACGCTAGTGTTATTGACCACTCCTCTCTTCTACTTATTGAGGATTCGCTATGGCTATCTATTCACGCCTTAGGCCAGAACCTCCTCCTTGGCTGCGTCTACGTCCCCCGGGTCTAGAGCCTGCAAAAATTGACTCCGCCGTGGATGTCTTTAATGCTGCGCTTGACTACCCTGCCAGTGCAAAAATTATTGCGGGTGACTTTAACTTTTCTTCATTTTGCTGGTCCTCCCATACTAGCCCTCCCGCCCTCTCCGCCTTCCTTTCTTGTGTCCGTCTTGGTGGATGGATCCAACATGTGTCCTGCCCTACCAGGGGGAACAACATCTTGCACCTAGTATTCTCCATTGATGTTCCTGATATGATCACCCAGATTACTGATCACTTCCCGGGTAGTGACCACCGTATTGTCAGGTGCAAGTTCAGCTGCTTCAGCTGTTCTCTTCCGATGCAATCCTCCCCCCTGTTCCGATTTCCTACCGCTCCTGTAACTGGCCCCTAGTGCCAATGATAATCCGCTCCCTTAACTGGGACACATTTTTCTTTCCTCCGATCCCCTCACCGTTGTGAACTCTCTCTACTCCAACCTTCTACACTTCTTATGTACCGCCAACCCATGTGCCGATCCACGCCTCAAGTTCAGCAGCTCACCCCTGTCACTTCTAGAGCGTAAGCTGTCTAAGCTGCGACTTACCCTCGCTAGATCACAAGACTTTACAATTCTTCTGCGCATAAACCAGCTACAACTGAGGCTGCGTTGCACGGTCGATTCGCATCTGAGAAGGCAAGAGGCCATCGCTCTAGCACACCCAAACAAAACTGGCTACCTGTCCAACCTGCTTAGTAAAAGGTCCAATCACTCCAATCATACATAGCCCAAATTCCTCATCTGTGGCTCGTCTAACGGTAATACTCCAGCATCTACGTCTAAGGCCCTAAATGAGCATTTCTATTCCTTATTTATTTCAATGATATTTTCTATTCTTTTCGACACGGCACTCCTTTCCTCTTTGCCGACGATATAAAAATAGTTTACTCCTTCCTCCCCAAAGACCTATCCGTGACTCTATGCAACATATCGCGTGACTTGCTGATTCTCCAGACTTGGCCCCTTCTCGTGGTTCATGAAATTCTCTGCGAAGAAAGGCTTCCTCCCACCATACAAGTGCACTGTACCACCCGGCCAAATCTGTCTAGACTGCCTGCCCATCCCCATACACCCCATGGCTACCGATCTTGGCGTATGCTACTTTTGTTCCTTTCACTTCTCAGAACAGGCATCGTTCCAGATCGCCAAAGCTAAGCGAAACCTGGGCCTAATCAATCGGTGTTTCTTAATACCGGCCAGTCGCCTCTCCATATATCTCACACGTTAGACAGCTCCTAGAATATTGTCCCATTACCTCCAGCCTCTGGCCACGTTCCTCTATTGTATCTCTTGAGAACGTTCGGCGTACTTTCAATAAGAGGCTGTTGGGCGTATCCATAGCCCTAACATACCGCCAGCGCTGTGAGCTCCTACAAATTGAGCCTCTATGGATTCGTCGCATGAGGCTCAACCTGATTTTCCTCTTTAAGCTGATCCATAACCAGGCCTACACCTCTTATCCCATCTCATTCGCTGCGCCCCGCCCCTACCCCGTCTGACATCGAGCCTTCTCTCTCCCTATCCCTCGTCCTAATCTCAGTCTGAAATCTCGATTCTTTCTGTCAGCCTATTCCAAAACTGGATAAGCTCCCCTTTAGCCTACGCAGCGCCTCCTCAATGTTCGCCTTTGGGCGCGCACTTGTGTTATACTTTACAGTTCCCAATTCTATATTGCTCACCAATGAGCTCGTCTCCGCCGACCTGGCCTTTGAAAGGGGCCTCACACTATAAGTCTGCTACCTCTGCACCACAGGCCACTAGGCACACCCCATGCCCGACACTCCCCCTCTCTCTAGGACCGCGAGCTAAGGCCACTGTCTTCACTGATCCATGGCAAACTTACCTTCTGCTTCCATAAGATAACCTTATTGCTCACCTACTTTCATCTGTTATCCATCATATTCATTTTTTCTCCTCAGTATCCGTTGCTTTCTCAGATGCGGCACACCCAGACTGCACCTCTCTATCCCTTTTCCATTTTCAGTGATCCTCACTTAAGGCCAACCACCTCGGACGCTGTACTTACCATCTCCCTGTCAGGTGCACCTGGATAATATTGCTACACGGTTGTCTACCACTCGCTGTTTTCGTTGGCCCTCCCGTCCATGGTCTCACGTCTTGGCCAATTTTTCCTGGATCAAGAACCCCTATCGCCGTCGTTTTATCCCCTGTACGATTATCAATGACCACTCGTGCCACTCCCAACAGTGCGAGGCGCTGTCAGATCCACCGCTATGGCCGGCGCACATCGGGCGTGCAGGCCGTCTGCAACGATGTGCGAGCGCAATTAGACTGGTGGATCACACCTCCTGTGTTCACTTCACGAAGTGTAATTCAGGTTGGTTGCCCAGAGCACGGCCAGTCCCACCCATTAGCACCGGTTGCAAATCGCAAGCTCTAACGTTTTTCGCACTACCGAATCCAGTACTGTCGATTGAAAATTGCATGCTCCTCGTCCTTTTTCCGCCGCAGTTTGTTCACCTATAGTTATTAGCATCTGTTACCACTTCCCATTTTTGTCGCCCAACCACGGTATGCACATCTACCAGTTCTGTCCTTCCTCCGCCTCTCCCTACATCTACTTGCATTGCAGTGAGTCACTATGGTCCTAATCACTCTGCTCTGCTGACGCTCGCCAATTTCTCTTTTTCTACCGGCCGCCATTGCTGGCTTCCATTCTCTATGCGCTTGGTGTTACCCTCTGCTCAGAACGCCCATTGATAGCATTCTTATACCCGTCGTTTGGGTAAATCCCTCCTTGTTCCCCCTCCTCATGCCCAATTCCATTATGCACCAATCACACCCGCACCCATGACCAATCTGCATATTAGAACTTGCCGCTCCAAACTTCGCTTCTTATACAGTCGCTTTTACTATCTAGCCACCACCACCATATTTCCCTTTCTTGGCTCCGCGACTCCTCTGTGGTTCTTTCCATCAGGCAGTAACCCGATTGGCATCCGCCTGTTTAATTGTCTGCCGGCCCACAGCTTTCCAGGTCCAATGCCCCAACTCCATCGAGCATTCATTTTTTTCGGGCCTTTTCGTTCTATTACTGGTCCACTTATCTTGGGGCCTCCTGCCTCCTTCGTGTTTCATCTGCAGTAAAATGATCTAATTGGTCATGTCTTACCTGTGTCTCTTCGGCCATTGTTTTCATCCCTAAATCAGTTTATTGCTAGCTACAGGCATTTTTCTGTGCCTTTCAGAGTGGTCCGCTTTTCCATGTTCCACCGATTGTAAACACAACGTTACATCATGATGTTGTTTTACAGTTCCAAACCGTTCGATCTGTCACTGACCGATTCCTCTGGTCCGATACCACATGTCGCACCTTCATTGATCAAATAATTAGACCCAATCTTACCTGATCTCTTCGACCCTATTCTACATATATATATATATACATATATATATATATATATATATATATATATATATATACATGTGTATATATACATTTGCACCGCATCCTGCACTTTTCTGCCGGCTATTTCTCATGCTAACATCCCGCTGACCCTCATGATATGCGTCTACTATTTTTACATCTGCACCTCATATTTACCATATCAAATCCCCACAGATCATTCTTGCCATCCTTACTACCCTTTACTTATTCCAATGTTAGCTACCTAATCTACGATGAGTTTTGCACCCTTTCCGCTGACCGTTTACTGCAGTGTAGCACAGGCTTATTGCTATATAATCCCTAGCAATGGATCCCCCTTTTTTCTCCACCGTCTCCCAATACCACCCTTTCCCACATCAATGTCTAGCCCCTTTCATGCATGCCTGACAGTTTTCAGATATCCCCAATTGGTCCACAGGCATTTCCTGTGTGTCTTTCAGTTTGGCCTGCTTTTCCATGTTCCACCGATTGTAAACACAACGTTAAATCATGATGTTGTTTTACAGTTCCAAACCGTTTGATCTGTCACTAACTGATTCCTCTGGTCCGATGCCATATGTCGCACCTTCATTGATCAAATAATTAGACCCAATCTTACCTGTTCTCTTCGATCCTATCCTTCATCTTCACCCTTCCGTGAACTGCTCCTCACGGTCTTCGTTAAGTCTGTGCCTTTGCATTCCTTTTTTCTCCCTGTTGGGCCGCCATGTGCACCTGTAATGAATATAATTCACCACCATATTCCAAGCTTATTTCCACAACCACTTGATCTAACATTACCTACCCCTCCCAATGATCGATAATTTCTTTCTAGGACCCCATTGTTATTGCCCCTGCTCCTCTTATATCTATATATATATACATATATACATATATGTATATATATACATATATATATATATATATATAAACTTGCGCATATATGTATATGTGCACGCGCTCTGCATCTTGCAGTTCCTCACCGACCATTCCTCTTGCTATCATCCCGCCGACCGCCATGATATGCATCCATCGATTCTACATCTGTGCCTCACTTCTACTGTACCCAATCCTTCCAAATCGTTTTTGTCATCTGATCAACCCTTTAAGTCCTATATTGCTCGCTCTCTGTTTTACAATGAGTTTTGTGCCCCGTCCGCCGATAATCCACTGCGAAGTACCAATACTTCATTGATATCTAATCCACTGCAGTGCAGCTCACTTTTTTCTCCATCATCTCTAGCTACTGCAGTTCCTTATAATGATTTCTAGTCTTTCTCATGTTCATCAGTCGGCCTTCAGATGTATCCACCCGGGTCAGTCATATTCACCATCTGACCTTGACTTTCAAGCTCACCGGGCGTCCATTCAAATCCGCCCTTAAGTTCATTTGAACTCCCCACAACCTCTATGGTGTGCATGCAATTATCCTGTTTTCATCCCACTTTATTCCCTTTCTGAGTGTTTTTATCCTACATTTTCATGCAGGTTTCCACATTTTCATGGATTATATCTGTCCATTCCATCACCTGTATCAACAAGATCGTGCACATGACTTGATTCGGGCATCTCCAAAATAAACCAACATCATATTATTATTACTAAAAACTTTTCTTTGAGCTGGTACATCCTACAGTTGCCGGAATCCAGTCGCCATTACTAGAACCCTACAGCTTTCCCCAGTGGATGGAATTGTTGTACAACCCGTGGAAGTGGAACTGGCTTTCAACCGGTTTAAGCGAGGTGCAGCAGCCGGCCCAGACGGTATTCACCCCGCTATCCTACATCCTTTGGCAAGCGTCGTGTCCGGGGAGCTAGCTCACTCTTTCACCAGGTCACTGGCCTCGGCCAAGTTGCCTTCTGACTGGCTAAAATCCTAAGCGGTGCCCAGCCACAAGAAAGGCAAGAGGAGAGATGCATCTAACTACAGGCCCGTTAGCCTGCTGTCGGCGGCACTAGAGTACCTGTGGCACTGTTAGAGAGAGGACGACAAGGTGCGTTGAATACCGCAGTACGATTACAGTGGAGCAGCACGGATTTTCCAAGAGGAGATCGTGTCTCGTGAACCTCTTAGCATTTATGGGTGGATTGACGGAGAGACTGAACAAAAACAGGCGAGTTGAAGTGTGTCACCTGAATTTCCAGAAGGCCTTCGACCCAGTAAACCACAGAATGGTGGTGCACAAAATGCAGAGCATTTAAGGACCCCTATAGTTCTGAGAAAATGACCCTTTCCCGGAAATCATTTAGATCTATTTTCTCTACGATCTTTTTTGGCGTTTGACATCGACCTCGTTGTGTTATTCGGCTGCGTACGTTCTACTTGACTGACATTTTCGAGGTTTCCGTCAACCTCGTTTTGAATCACTTCCACTTTCGGTCTTTCGCCGATTGTACGCGCTCGCAGTTCGCTTTCTGCACAGCCGTTGCGTTCGTTTTCCGTTCGGTGTACCTCTCGTATCGGTACTGTTTCGGTGCCACAATACACAGAATACACCTCAACATCTGTAAACCGACTTGCGTCTTCATTATTTGTCCGATAGAGGGGAAATCGTTGGTATTTCATTGCCAGACCGAATGGAAAGCACGTTTACTAGCCGCCCTCGAATGTCTTTTATATTAGTGAGCCCGAAACCTCCAGAACCTTCCTGGATCATTCATCCATTCGGTGAGTCTGTGATATCTTTGCTGTTTCACGTCCTCCTTTTGTTGCACTCGATATATTTTTTACTGTATACTATCGCAACATAGCCATGTCAGAGGACAAGATGCCGCTCGACACAGGCCCCACTTTGTCTGCGGTCGCTTTCAAGCCAGTGGCACTCATCACACATTAGCCTGAGGTTTGGTTTGCAGCCTTGGACCTGCAATCTAAGACCCGTAGTATTATCGGCCAGCGCCAACCATAGTCCTATGCCTTAGAGGCAATCCCGGGCGATGCTGTCGCCTCGGCGAGGGATTTGGTTTTAAATCCTCCTCAAGAGCAGCCGTGCTCTCGTCTTGAGGAGGCTATACTGCAGCATTTCCCTCCTTCTCGGGAGCAGCGCTTACATCAGCTATTTGCCCGGTACCCCGTAGGGGACACAAAACCAAACCGCTACCTAGCAATAACGCTAGGCTTCCAATTGATACTGGGGCCCAATTTTCTATCTTGTCGGTTGATAGAGACGAGCCACGAGCTTCTTTGCTTTGGCTGTCCGCAGCGAATGGTTCCCCCTTTCCTACCTACGGCACGACACAGCTTGCGGTCAACCTGGGACCCTGACGACAGTATCTGTGGGCGTCCATCCTTGTGGACGTTCCAACAAGCATACTGGGCATCAATTTTCTGCAGCACTATGAATTACTTGTTGACTCACGTAGACTGCATCTTGTCGATCCTTGGTCGAACACTAAATTTACGGGTACGCACCCTGAACAGATGTACACTGAATCAAAGGTTTGTTTTCTTACTTCCTCAAGATTTAAAGTCTTCATTTATTAAATTCTCCATTTTGACTAAACCATTTAGAGAGATAGATACAGTTACCGATCGTGTGGCACACCACATTGTCACTCACTTACCACCAGTCACGGCACGACCTCGCCGACTGGCACCGGACAAGTTAGTTTTCGCCAAACGTGAGTTTGGCACTTTACTTTCTAAAGGTATTGTTCGTCCTTCTCACAGTCCATGGGCCTCACCTCTGTACATGGTTTTTCAGAAAAACGGCATTAGCTGGTGACCATGTGGCGACTATTGCGCACTAAACTCGGTTACCCGTTAAGATAGCTATCCGATATCCCACATGAAGGACGTCACGGCACCACTTCACGGCACGACTGTATTTTCTAAGATCGATTTGGTACAAGCCTACCACCAGGTGTCAGTCACTGCTAAAGATGTTGAGGAAACCGCTATCACGACTCCTTTTCGCTTGTTTGAGTTCCTACGTATGCCTTTTGGTTTGCGAAATGCTGCTCAGACATTCCAGAGGCCTAGTGATGGCATTACACGAGGCCTGGAATTTGTTCACCTCTATATCTATGACTTGCTAATAGCATCGTCCAGTGTAGATGAACATTTCTAGCATTTGACGCTACTGTTTCAACTTTTTCCCGAACATCGAATAGTAGTCAACTATGGAAAACGTGAACTTATCAAACCGGAACTTGCTTTCCTCGGCCACAAGACCACTGGAGGGGGTACTAAGCCTTGCTGGGATAAAGTGAGCGCTATTCTGGGTTACCCCGTATCGTCTTCAGTCAAGGGGCCTAAGGTATTTTCGGGGTTAGTTAATTTTTATCGTCGTTTCATACCCCAAAGATACTGAAATTTTGTTTTAATTGCCTGACCTACTTCGTGACAATCCACGTAAGTTGTCGCTTACGGAAGCCACGCGAGTAGCATTCCCGGAGATTCGAGCGACATTAGCTCAGACCGCACTCCTAATGCACTCAGTTCCGTCCGCCACGCTAAGCATATCAGTTGATGCATCCGACTTTGCCATCGGAGCGGTTCTGAAACAGTATGTTTCTGGGATCTGGCAGCCATTAGATTTTTTTCTCGACACCTCAGTCCCACGGAAACGGAATATAGTGCCTTTGGTAGCAAATTGCTGGCTGCACATAACGCCGTTAAACACTTCCGCCATGCCGTCGAGGGTCGATATTTCATCCTCTACGCCGACCATAAGCCTTCCACGTATGCATTGCATACCAAGTCTGACTGGTACTCCCCACGAGAAGTCAGGCATTTAGACTATATTTCTCAGTTCACGACTGACCTACGACACGTTAAAGGTAGGTCGAACTGCGCCGTAGATTCTTTGTCGTGTACCCCACTTAATGCTATTAAATCTCCGGTTTAGGACATCCCTGCCATGGAAACAGTACAGGCACAGGATACCCCGTGCATGGAAGCCGCTCAGTCATTGTTGCTACAGTGTCAGTCCGTACCTCTGGCCACCAGTGGTGGGACTATACTCTGCGACATGTCTACTGGCCTACCTCGACCAGTCGTACCCTTTACATATGGAAGTCTCGTGTTCGATTCCCTATATGGACTCTCACATCCAGGCAAAGCAGCCAGTCTGCGACTGGTAGCCGTACTATACGTCTGGCCGTCCATGAATAGAGATGTTCGTATGTGGGCAAAACAGTGTCTACAATGTCAACGACCTAAAGTGAATAGGCACGTAGCTTCGCCCATCAGTACTTTTGCTACGTCTTATGCTCGCTTCGGTCATGTCCACGTAGAATTTGTGGGTCCGCTGACCTTATCACACGGGTATACCTATTTATTAATGTGCGTCGATAGATTTACGAGGTGGCCTGAGGCTATTTCCGTCTCTGTCGTCACAGCCGAATCAGTGGCCTGACATCTGATAGAACGATGGACAGTTTTATATGGTTGTCCTTCCACAATCACTACCGATCGAGGGCAACAATTCGAGTCCGATCTATTCTCTCCATTAACTCACATGCTGGGCACCGAGCGCATCCGCACGACCGCGTACCATCCGGCATCGAATGGTTTAGTCGAAGGTTTTCATCGCCAACTCAAAGCGGCTGTTAAAGTACACGAGAACCCCGACTGGTACGAAACTTTGCAACCAGTTTTTCTTGGTATTAGGACTTGCATAAAGGTAGGTATCCATATTTCCGCAGCAGAACTTGTCGACTACGCGATATTACGACTGCCTGGGGAGTCCCCTATGCGGCAGAGTACAGGTTCACTTGCCGTACAGACTTACCTTCACCGTTTGTC
Organism: Fasciola hepatica; assembly: GCA_948099385.1. Taxonomy (NCBI): domain Eukaryota; kingdom Metazoa; phylum Platyhelminthes; class Trematoda; order Plagiorchiida; family Fasciolidae; genus Fasciola; species Fasciola hepatica. The sequence continues at coordinate 397,569 of CANUEZ040000216.1, read as the reverse complement.
TGCGTACATGAAAAATCTCGCTCCGGCGCGGACTCGAATGCAGCAATGACAGGTTTTCGTTCCGACCGAACTCGAGGCTTGTTCACATGTATTCATTCGTTTTGGTTCGGAACGGAAACCATTACCACAGCCTTACGAGGGTCCACTTCGCGTTATTTCTCGTCACGATAAGACCTTTGAGGTTGATCGACATGGTCGCGTCGATACAGTCGGCATCGATCGTCTTAAAGCCGCGTACGCTGATGATAGCGTGTCGCTCGCTGACATCAGATTCGATCTTAACCCTGTTAACAACCGGTCGTGAAGATTCCAAAAAAACACTTCAGTTCTGTGTTTCCTCAACACCACCCACTTACTTACGCTATTGGCTTGTTTATGCTCTGCGTGTTCTTGTGAACCAACTTTTGCTTGTTCGCGTCCAGCGAGCTGCTCAGTCGCGTCCAGCGAGCTGCTCAGTCGCGTCCATATTCTGAACCTGTGTGATGCACGTGCTCCTTTCTCGAGCACCCCAATTTGATTCTCCTTTTTGAGTCTCTATGATCACATAGTTGTGATTCGTACATGTTTCGTGTCACTGGTAACTTGATGATCCATTATCATAGAATATCGCGGATAATCGCCTTTTGATTTCGGGGTCCGTTGTGAATTTGGCTACGTATTACTCGAAGGTGTCTTACACCCTGCACTACCTGTTGACGACACTTCCGTGCCACGTTAACGTCTTCAGTTGTCGTTGCCTGCTGAGACTTCGAATGAGGCTATTCTCTCAAGTCCAGGACTGCACCTAGTTGGTACTGCAACGGCTTCGAATGAAACTGTCGTCTCAAGTTCAAGTCAGCACCCGTTGGCCCTGCTACGTCCTCGAAAGAGAATGCCGTCTCACGTTGAAGTCAGTGGAGCACCCCTACGTACCCATCGGTGAATGAGGCTTTTGTCTCACGTGCTGATCGGAGGATCGTTTTCCCAGCAAGTTTTTGTGACTAGGTCAAACACGATCTTGGTCATTGCACTTCGCTCTAACAACTTTCGTGTTTATCTTTTCCATACGATATAACGTAACACATTGGTTATTACTGTATTCTAGTCAAGTCCACTGCGGCTGCTACACCGGTTTTCCGTTTCATTTCCTTTCATAGAACCTAGTCATATGGTACGCTTCACTGGTCCCACGAAATCTGGAGAACCTTGGCGCCAACATTTGCATTCTGGATCGGCCCTATCGTTGCCTCTCCTTGCCCCTGACGAACCTGCCGATTTGGCTTCCGGATATCATACTGGTTAACGGTTATGACGCCGGACTTTATTGTTGTGGTATACCTGGATGACGATTCACGCAACTGATGCCATTCGCTACGAGTCTGGTTTACGCTGGACCAGCATTCTACGGCTCCTGAGTACCACGGATTCTGCCCGTCAGCTTCCTACTGCACAGCTTCATTCACGTATTTTACACGCATTCAAGCGCACGAATATCTTTCGTATGCCTTGTTCTCCCTGACATTTTTCGAGAGCTTTCAACGCTTCCTCGCAGGGGGTGCTGTAGTGACCTCTATCGTTATGAGAAAATGACCATTTTCCGGAAATCATTTAGATCTATTTTCTCTACGATCTTTTCTGGCGTTTGACATCGACCTCGTTGTGTTATTCGGCTGCGTACGTTCCACTTGACTGACATTTTCGAGGTTTCCGTCAACCTCGTTTTGAATCACTTCCACTTTCGGTCTTTCGCCGATTGTACGCGCTCGCAGTTCGCTTTCTGCACAGCCGTTGCGTTCGTTTTCCGTTCGGTGTACCTCTCGTATCGGTACTGTTTCGGTGCCACAATACACAGAATACACCTCAACATCTGTAAACCGACTTGCGTCTTCATTATTTGTCCGATAGAGGGGAAATCGTTGGCATTTCGTTGCCAGACCGAACAGAATGCAAGTCTACTAACCGCCCTCGAACGTCTCCCGTAGGCATGAGGATTGCACAAGGGCCGCTGAATTCGGTTAGAGCATACATCAGTATTAGGAAGTTCCGTGTTTGGGTTGAGAAGGCAACATCCTGCTCATCTTGGGCTTGCAGTGCGGTGCCGCAGGGGTAATTGTTGCTGCCCTTTTTGTTCTTGATCTATATAAATGACCTGATGGACACCCTGAGGTGTCCCGGTTTCCCATTCGCGGATTATCTCAAGACTTTTGGGGAACCATCCCCGAACTGGATGCAGGAAGACCTGATAAGAATACGTGAGTGAACTGAATCATGTGAGCCCCCTCTGAACCGAGTTAAGCGCAGACAGCTGCTCCATGTTGGGGAAGCAGGAGCACTCGGGATAATCAAGACCACTAAGGTCCTAAATGATCTTGGCTTTTGGAAGAACAAAACCTTTAGGCCCACCTAGCGGTCCCTTTAGGCAGCAGCTAAGGTTAGTAGCTGAATGTTTCAACATTGTCGGACTGTCATATCTAGGGAAGCCAAAGCAGTACTGCCCCTTTACAAAAGGCATGCAAGCCCCCATCTGGAATACTGCGTCCAGGCCCGGGCTCCGAAACTAGTCAGGGACAAGCAGCCGTTGGGAACCGTCCAAAGACGGTGTACAGAGACGACTAATAGGCTGGGCGGAAAAATAACAAAGAACGCCTCAAAGCACTCGACCTGTTCTCGCTCAGCAGGGGACACCCAAGGGGGTTCATACTGAGACCTTCAAACAGCTCCATGGATTAATGTGTCAGAACGGGGATCGGTTGGGTGTGTATCGAAAAATCGATGCGCCGTGTGAAATGTTATGGTAGAATTTTGTTGCTCAATAACACAGCGTAGTCGAAATCGTTGGTAGGTTATCGACGTTTCGGTCACCACGGGTAACCTTTTTCAAGACTGGTTTTCATTCGGTTGTAAAGCCAGTCTTGAAAAAGGTGACCCATGGTGACCGAAATGTCGACAACCTACCAACGATTTCGACTACGCTGTGCTATTCGGCAATAAAATTCTACCAGCTCCATGGGTTATCCGAAACCGACAGGCCGCTATTACCTCTAAGCAACAGCCCAAATTTCAGGGGACGTGAACTACACTTAGTGAAACCTAGTGCCTTCGGAAGTGATAAAGCACAATTCTTCTCCCAGGGTTAGGAACCCGTGGAATAAACTGCCACCCCAAGTGTTAACAGCGAATAGCGTCGCCATTTTTTAAGGACGGCTGGACGACTGTTGGGATGAGGTTTTCCCGGACTATGACTAATCAAACGAACAGGCCTCCAGGTTACACCTCTCGATTCCACTCCTTTATTTTCTGAGACAACACATTTTTCCCCGACATGCAATAAAATACTGCAAACTGCAGCCACTTTTGTTTATTCAGCTGTCCCCACGGGGGATTCTCGAGGGTAAGCTTGGCGGCTAGTTTAGAGGGTGACCCCTTTTATCCAACGCGACCGCTCGTTCTTCAAGAGCTGACCTGCTTTTCATCCTCTTCCTTTTAGTCCACCACTAAACAATCACAACTTTCGGACCACTGGGCAAGCGAAGCACCGTGAGAACATTGCAGTCACTGAGTGCTAGAACCTGTAAGCACACTGACCAAAGTCACAAGTCCTGCAACGCGATCTGATTTGATCCGGCCTCGCCTACTTGCAATTTCACAAACGTATGAGAGATACAGTGTGGAAACTCTGGGAGGAGCACAGGGACGACTAGCTCTAAACGACGAGGACAAGGCTGACATGCTCTCGGCTTTCTTCAAGAGCATATATCGACCAGAAAATAGTTTGGAGGAAAGAATGGAGGGCCCCCAGGCGCCTCCAATACCCGAACTTACTGTAGGAGAAGAAGTGTACGCGGAGTTGCTTGGGGAGAATAGTCAGGAAACAGATCTCTAGGCATTTGGTTCAACACAACCTCACATCAAATGCTCAGCATGGGTTTGTGGCAGGACGATCCTGTCTGACGGATCTCCTGCTGTTCCTCGATGAGGTAACCGAGAGCCTGGACGAAGGGCAATCTGTTGCGGTCTGCTATTTGGACTTCAGCAAGGCGTTTGATTCTGTGAAACCACAGATTTCTGGACGTCAAACTGCAGTCTATGGGAATTATTGGAAAGGCAAGGGAATGGATAAATAGTTTTTAAGCAGGGTGGACTCTTAGTGTTAAGGTAGGGAGTCATGTATCAAAACCGGGAGGTGTAACACGTCGGGTGCCACAGGGCTCGGTGTAACGAACGTTTGAGCAATGCGTAGCCAAATTCGCAACGGATCCCGAAATCAAAAGACGATTATCCGTGATATTCTACGATACTCGATTATTACAATAAACAATGACATAAACAATATGCAAACCTCAATAATACGATCACAATGACTCAACAACGAGAAACCGAATAGCAGCGTGTGAGCAGACAGCACGTGCGTCACGCAGGTCCTGAACAAGGATGTGCCAAAATAGCGCTCTGGGCGCGAACAAACAACAATTGGTCCAGAAAAACAACCAGTTCGTAAAGACAAGTCAATAGTGTATGGAAATGAGTGATGTTGGGAAAAACACTGAATCGCGAGGGAAAAAGGGGGATTTTCCACGACCGGCTGTTACACCGCCCACCAAAATCCTCCTGGATCCTTAGCAGAGTCAAAGGTTTGGTATAAAGGTACTGATTCTCCCTACCTGCCTAGGCCCTGCTGTCAGTGCGCGCGTCTAATGCTCGTCGTCAACGTTCTACTACTGGTCGCACCTAATCCGTTGGATACATAGACGTGAGGCTAGTCTACATCTTCCACAAGACCAAATGACCGATGGCGGGCGTGAATGGTCACATAGACGTTGTCCTCGTAAGGGGCCGTCCGGTCCTGAATGTACGCGCTTGAGTGTGTGTGTGAGTGCGTGTGTGTGTGCCGGGGTTACAATGAAATCACAGGTATGATTGCACATCAGAGGAGGACTTTCTGCAATGTCAACAAAAGACCGCGTGGCAAGAAAACGAGTAAAATGTAGCATGCATGTGTGACCTGAGCTCCGCTTCTTCCACATGTGCAAGGGGCATTCGGTACCGTCGACAAAAAACAAAACAACGAACACTATCACATGTTTGATGGGTGTGCGGGATGTAGAGTGCGCCGTGCATGCGTGTATGTATCGGGATGTATAATGGAATCGCATTCATCACCACATATCGAAAAGAACCTTCTGTAATATCAACGAAAAGACCGCGAGCACCTTAACGTGTTTGACGGAGACCGTGTGGTATATATGGTGTTTCTTTATCCACCTCGATTACTGGTGTGAAAAAGGTTTACTAGGCCTCAGGGTTATCAGCTCCTCCGTCTTCGCTCTCGAATAGGTTAATACTGCGTATGTCACGAATGAGCACTCCGTTAGCTGTCTTCACCTTCACCGTTCTTATCATTCCGTCAGTGCTTTTGATGGTTTCCATAACTACTCCCAAAGACCAAGCGCTGAAATGTGCGCGTTCGTCGGCGATCATAACCACGTCCCCAACTTTGAATGGTCTTGTTTTGGCCATCCACTTCTGTCGAGTCTGCAAAGCCGGTAGGTACTCCCGTAGCCATCGCCTCCAGAAGACCTTGGCCAGATAGTTCGCTTGCTTCCACCCGTGGAGGTAGCTCCCACGAAGGTTTACCGGCCCTTGGAAACCCTCGTTCGACCTTAGCGTCAATAAGTCGTTTGGGGTGAGCGCCAGGTGGGTGGGGTCGCCGTTCATTACTGGAACCAGGGGGCGGTTGTTCAGGATTCGCTCCACCTCAGTCATGACGGTGTTCAGCGTCTCGTCGTCGGGCGGCTGCTGCTCCATGATTGACAGCAATATCCGTCTGGCGGACCGGATCATGCGTTCCCATACGCCGCCTCGGTGACTGGCCTGTGGGGGGTTGAAATGCCATCGTATGCCGTAGGCGGCGGTTCGATTCTGCAGTTCGTCCCTGTTTATGTTCTTGTGCCAACGATGCAATTCCCGTTGAGCGCCCACAAAGTTCGATCCATTATCTGAGTATATGTCTGCCGGTACGCCTCTTCGGTTGATAAATCTTTGCAAGGCCCGTAGAAACGAATCGGTCGTCATCGAATGTGCGACTTCTAAGTGTACCGCACGTGATTTCATGCACGTCATGATACATCCGTATCGCTTTTCTAATCTTTTCCCGCACTTGATCCACAAGGGCCCAAAATAGTCCAACCCGGTGTCACTGAACGGCCACCAGCCCGTAGTCACCCTGCATTCTGGTAGTGGGGCCATGAGTTGTTTGCCTGCTGTGGCATTGCGTCTCCTGCATTGCACACACCGTCGGATTACGCGTTTTACAGTCTCTCGTCCTCTCAACAACCAAAGACGCCTTCGGATGACGCTCGTCACGTGACTTTCCCCGGCATGTCCCTCCATGGCGTGGACGTGTTGGATCATTAGCTCTACTACAGGTTGTCTCGCAGGCAGCAGTATAGGATACTTTGTGTCGAAGTTCAGGTGGGCGTTGGTCAGCCTACCATCTACCCGCAGCAGTCCGTCGATGAGTTTGGGGTTTAAACGCTTCAGCTCGCCTCTTGGAGATGGCATGTCTTTATTGGTCGGCCCCACTTCTTCCGCCCTCTTGAGTTCTTGGGCGAAAGCCTCGCGTTGTATCATTCTGAAAGTATCGTACTCTGCCGCTTGTAGCTCATCGGGACTTATCGGGCCGACCCGTATCCGACCTGAGGGCCGTAGCCCTTTCATGACTAGTAAATTTCTCTTGAACCTGGTTAACCAAACTAGCGAACGAAGCGTCTTCATCCAGGAAGAAAACCTGACCAGTCGCGATAGAATGGATGACGCTTCGACGACGTTGGTTGCTATCACTACGCCTTTGATCTCCAGTTCCAATTCCGTAGGGGGTTTTAATTCGAACACGGGCCAGTCCTGTTTGGGCAATTGCAGGAAGTTCGGCCCTCTCGTCCACGTGTCCAGTTGTCCGAAGTTGTTCGCACCTCGGGAGCACAGGTCGGCCGGATTATCGCCAGACCTGACATGACTCCACTGATGCGTGGCCGATTCATCGTGGATAATCGTGAGCCGGTTAGCAACGAAAGTACTAAACCGGCTCCGTACGTTGTTAATGTAGTAAAGTACTATCGTTGAATCCGTCCAGAAGCTCACCGACCAAATGTAGAGATCGAAACATCTCTTCACAGCTTGCACCACCCTGACTGCCAACACGGCTGCGCTGAGTTCAAGGCGTGGGATTGAGACCGACTTCAGTGGAGCAACGCGGGCTTTGGCGAACAGGATCCTCGTGGTATATTGTCCATCTCCTGCGCACCATCGTCCGTACACCACAGCTCCATAACCGACTTCGGATGCATCGGAAAAGGCATGTAGTTCTTCAGTCCGTGTCGGATGGCCAGGAGTCAAACATCGTGGGATTCTTATGTCCCCTAATTTCTTCAAGGTGTTCAAAAATTCTTCCCAGTCCAGCCGGTCCCCTCGGTCCAGTGACTGGTCCCAATCAACTTTCTTACGGCACAGCCGCTGCAGCAAGATCTTTCCGGGTAGCAGCCATGGTGAGACGAAACCGAGCGGGTCGAACAAACTTGAGACGGCAGATAGTATGCCACGACGGGTTATTGGCAGCTCGGGAACGTTCAGTTCGAAAACAAAATCGTCCGTTTCCGCGTCCCATTGTATCCCTAAAGTGCGCTCGATAGGAAGTGGAGAGCCGTCCAAATCTCTTACCCTTTCGGCCTTTTCGTGATACGGGATGACCTTCAGCACTTCCGATGCGTTCGACATCCATTTAGTTAGATGGAAGCCATCCTCTTCCAGCAATCTCGTCAGACCCCTGAACTTCTCTAGAGCTGATTCCACATCATCGAATGACCCGAGGTAGTCGTCGACGTAGAAGATCCTGCTGACGCTTTCTACCACCGTCCGATGTACCAGATCACCATGTTTGTTCGCTGATTCTCGGAGGGCGTAGTTGGCACAAAATGGTGACGATATGGCTCCGAAGGGGTGGACGGTCATTCTATAATTCACCACTGCATTGTCCCGGTCGCTCCCTTCCCACCACAGGAAACGCAAAGCATCTCGTTCTCCTACCGGAATCTTCACCTGATGGAACATTTCCCTAATGTCAGCAGACAAAGCCACTTTACCCACTCTGAAACGGCACAGAACATCGATCAGTGGTGTGGTCCAGTCAGGCCCCTGTAGTAGGCGATCGTTTAACGACTTGCCCTGGAACTTGGCCGCACAGTCGAAAACCACGCGCAGTTTATTGGGTTTTTTGGGGTTGATAACCGGATGGTGAGGCACATACCAGATACCCCTTTTGCTGTCGGTAATAACAGGCACCCTTTCAACGTGACCGAGGGTCTCGTTTCGCTTCATCAAATCCGCGTATCGTTCCCACAGATTCTGGTCTCGAATGAAGCGTTCTTTTAGTCGTAGTAATCGTTGGAGAACATAATTTCTGTTGTCAGTCCACGGGTCGACCGGTGTGCGCCATGGGAGGGGAACCTCGAACGGTTTTTTGAGGCCTCTAGTGCCTTGCCGCACCGTTTGAAGAGCGAAGTGATCCTCTTGAGACAACGTCGGTCTTTCGTCTCCAATGTCATGAAACTCCTTTTCACACAGCCGTTGCAGATGATACTCTATGCGGTCCGTTTCGGCGGATAAGTAATTCACGGAACCGCGTACCCCTACTGGACCGTATAACATCCATCCCAGGGCCGTGCGTACGGCATAAGGTGCCTGGCGGTCGCCCACTCTTTGGTCAAGCACCCAATGCGCCTCTGGCACGTCGCATCCGATGAGGAGATCCACCTCATCATCTTCCCAGTCTACAACGGTTACATCCTTCAGGTGGGGCCATCGAGTCAAGATTGCGTTGACCGACCTTGGTGCTCGCATGGGGAGATCCGCTAACGTGAATGCCTCCGTTGGTTCAATTTCCTTGTTAGTGTCTAGAGAGATGAGTTGCAGCCCTAATCTACCGGCAGTCATTACCTGTGTTCCGCCCACCGTGCTCACTGCTAACGACGTCGCACCTTTAGCCAGTTGGTGTTTGTCGGCGAACCGCTCTTTCACTAAAGTGGTGTCAGATCCACTATCAACGAAAGCCAACGCCTTGACTATCCCAGTCGGAGTCACTACTCCCACGGCCACTACGCCTAAGCGTACCGGTTTACTGGCAGATTGTGAAGTTGAACAAATCACGCTGGGCTTGGCACTCGCCTCGGATATGGTTATTCTCGCCTGATGCAGCAGCCGATGGTGTCTGCCCGTGCAGCCCTCGTAACCACATCGATTCCTTGTTCTACAGGCTGCTGCCCGGTGCGTGGTGTTGAGACAGATGAAACATGCTCCTGACATCCTCGCCATTCCCCACCGTTCGTCTATTGTGGCGTTGCCGAACTTGGGGCATTCTGGTAGGCCATGGCTAGTACCACAGGATCTGCAATTTGGTTTCGCCGTAGCATCTCGTGAAATGACGTGTGTGTTGGTCCAAGGCTGGTACTTTGGATGTTCCCGTACAGGGGTTTGGACTTGGCTAGTACCGGGCTTGTTTGCTCGGTTGCTGTCCCGGATGAGTCGGCCGAATCTGCTGTCAGCTATCTTCGTTTGCCTGTCTAAGTATTCAGTCAGGTCTTCGAAGTTGGCTTCTCTGTCGCCTCGGCTTATCCGTTCAGCTTCTTCCGCCCACCGACCCTGTAGTTCGGGAGAGAGGTGACGGACTATGCCTTCTAAAGTGTGCATGGCGTCTAGGTCAGCTCTGTAACCTAAATTGTCGAGGGCTATTGAGCAGTTCTGCATCTTGATCACCAGGTCGGCCATGGTGTAGACGTCGCCCTTGGTTTTCTTTGCCTCTGCCATCACGCCCTCTATTAGGTTACGGGCTACTTTGAAAGGTTGGCCAAACAAGTCCCTCAGAATCTTTCTTGCCCTTGTGTAGCCTTGTTCTGGATCGAGCATGGTGCATCCGTCGATAGCTTCTCGCGCTCGGCCTCGGCAGTAGTGAGTAAGGTAAAGAAGCCTTTGCCCAGGGTCGGTTACCTTATTTTCAACGAACGTCTCGAACTGTTTGACAAACTTGCAATATTGCTCAGCTCGCCCGTCGAAAACCGTTAACTCCACTCTAGGCAGATCGATCGAGGGTGGTTTGTAGTCGGCGACCTGCGTGGGGTTCCCTACCTTATTGCACTCTAACCTATCGGAAGTGTCGAAGTCACTGGTCCTATACTCTCGCTGTTTCTGTGTACACTTCTCTGCTTCATGCGCCTGTGGTCTAGCCGAAAGTAACTGTTACTCTAGTTCTATTATTCTCAGCTTATATAAATCAACGTCCTTACGATAAATATTGCTTTCAATAACACATGAGCTAGCACTGACAGGACTAGGCGACCTAGCATTAACTAAAGAATCATATGTACCCGAAACCTCCCCAGAGACTTGCCGTATTACTTCCTGTCCGGGTTCGACTGCTTTTGATCCTTTCCTTGGCATTTTGCGTGAATTTTCCTCGTTCCAAATAGATCTATTGAGTATTGTTACGAACGTTTGAGCAATGCGTAGCCAAATTCGCAACGGATCCCGAAATCAGAAGGCGATTATCCGTGATAATTCTACGATACTAGATTATTAAAATAAACAATGACGTAAACAATATACAAACCTCAATAATACGATCACAATGACTCAACAACGAGAAACTGAATAGCAGCGTGTGAGCAGACAGCACGTGCGTCACGCAGGTCCTGAACAAGGATGTGCCAAAATAGCGCTCTGGGCGCGAACAAACAACAATTGGTCCAGAAAAACAACCAGTTCGTAAAGACAAGTCAATAGTGTATGGAAATGAGTGATGTTGGGAAAAAACACTGAATCGCGAGGGAGAAAGGGGGATTTTCCACGACCGGCTGTTACACCCAGTACTAGCCAAGTCCAAACCCCTGTACGGGAACATCCAAAGTACCAGCCTTGGACCAACACACACGTCATTTCACGAGATGCTACGGCGAAACCAAATTGCAGATCCTGTGGTACTAGCCATGGCCTACCAGAATGCCCCAAGTTCGGCAACGCCACAATAGACGAACGGTGGGGAATGGCGAGGATGTCAGAAGCATGTTTTATCTGTCTCAACACCACGCACCGGGTGGCAGCCTGTAAGACAAGGAATCGATGTGGTTACGAGGGCTGCACGGGCAGACACCATCGGCTGCTGCATCAGGCGAGAATAACCATATCCGAGGCGAGTGCCAAGCTCAGCGTGATTTGTTCAACTTCACAATCTGCCAGTAAACCGGTACGCTTAGGCGTAGTGGCCGTGGGAGTAGTGACTCCGACTGGGACAGTCAAGGCGTTGGCTTTCGTTGATAGTGGATCTGACACCACTTTAGTGAAAGAGCGGTTTGCCGACAAACAACAACTGGCTAAAGGTGCGACGTCGTTAGCAGTGAGCACGGTGGGCGGAACACAGGTAATGACTGCCAGTAGATTAGGGCTGCAACTCATCTCTCTAGACACTAACGAGGAAATTGAACCAACGGAGGCATTCACGTTAGCGGATCTCCCCATGCGAGCACCAAGGTCGGTCAACGCAATCTTGACTCGATGGCCCCACCTGAAGGATGTAACCGTTGTAGACTGGGAAGATGATGAAGTGGATCTCCTCATCGGCTGCGACGTGCCAGAAGCGCATTGGGTGCTTGACCAGAGAGTGGGCGACCGCCAGGCACCTTATGCCGTACGCACGGCCCTGGGATGGATGATATACGGTCCAGTAGGGGTACGCGGTTCCGTGAATTACTTATCCGCCGAAACGGACCGCATAGAGTATCATCTGCAACGGCTGTGTGAAAAGGAGTTTCATGACATTGGAGACGAAAGACCGACGTTGTCTCAAGAGGATCACTTCGCTCTTCAAACGGTGCGGCAAGGCACTAGAGGCCTCAAAAAACCGTTCGAGGTTCCCCTCCCATGGCGCACACCGGTCGACCCGTGGACTGACAACAGAAATTATGTTCTCCAACGATTACTACGACTAAAAGAACGCTTCATTCGAGACCAGAATCTGTGGGAACGATACGCGGATTTGATGAAGCGAAACGAGACCCTCGGTCACGTTGAAAGGGTGCCTGTTATTACCGACAGCAAAAGGGGTATCTGGTATGTGCCTCACCATCCGGTTATCAACCCCAAAAAACCCAATAAACTGCGCGTGGTTTTCGACTGTGCGGCCAAGTTCCAGGGCAAGTCGTTAAACGATCGCCTACTACAGGGGCCTGACTGGACCACACCACTGATCGATGTTCTGTGCCGTTTCAGAGTGGGTAAAGTGGCTTTGTCTGCCGACATTAGGGAAATGTTCCATCAGGTGAAGATTCCGGTAGGAGAACGAGATGCTTTGCGTTTCCTGTGGTGGGAAGGGAGCGACCGGGACAACGCAGTGGTGAATTATAGAATGACCGTCCACCCCTTCGGAGCCATATCGTCACCATTTTGTGCAAACTACGCCCTCCAAGAATCAGCGAACAAACATGGTGATCTGGTACATCGGACGGTGGTAGAATGCGTCAGCAGGAACTTCCACGTCGACGACTACCTCGGGTCATTCGATGATGTGGAATCAGCTCTAGAGAAGTTCAGGGGTCTGACGAGATTGCTGGAAGAGGATGGCTTCCATCTAACTAAATGGATGTTGAACGCTTCAGAAGTGCTGAAGGTCATCCCGTATCACGAAAAGGCCGAAAGGGTAAGAGATTTGGACGGCTCTCCACTTCCTATCGAGCCCACTTTAGGGATAAAATGGGACGCGGAAACGGACGATTTTGTTTTCGAACTAAACGTTCCCGAGCTGCCAATAACCCGTCGTGGCATACTATCTGCCGTCTCAAGTTTGTTCGACCCGCTCGGTTTCGTCTCACCATGGCTGCTACCCGGAAAGATCTTGCTGCAGCGGCTGTGCCGTAAGAAAGTTGATTGGGACCAGTCACTGGACCGAGGGGACCGGCTGGACTGGGAAGAATTTTTGAACACCTTGAAGAAATTAGGGGACATAAGAATCCCACGATGTTTGACTCCTGGCCATCCGACACGGACTGAAGAACTACATGCCTTTTCCGATGCATCCGAAGTCGGTTATGGAGCTGTGGTGTACGGACGATGGTGCGCAGGAGATGGACAATATACCACGAGGATCCTGTTCGCCAAAGCCCGCGTTGCTCCACTGAAGTCGGTCTCAATCCCACGCCTTGAACTCAGCGCAGCCGTGTTGGCAGTCAGGGTGGTGCAAGCTGTGAAGAGATGTTTCGATCTCTACATTTGGTCGGTGAGCTTCTGGACGGATTCAACGATAGTACTTTACTACATTAACAACGTACGGAGCCGGTTTAGTACTTTCGTTGCTAACCGGCTCACGATTATCCACGATGAATCGGCCACGCATCAGTGGAGTCATGTCAGGTCTGGCGATAATCCGGCCGACCTGTGCTCCCGAGGTGCGAACAACTTCAGGCAACTGGACACGTGGACGAGAGGGCCGAACTTCCTGCAATTGCCCAAACAGGACTGGCCCGTGTTCGAATTAAAACCCCCTACGGAATTGGAACTGGAGATCAATGGCGCAGTGATAGCAACCAACGTCGTCGAAGCGTCATCCATTCTATCGCGACTGGTCAGGTTTTCTTCCTGGATGAAGACACTTCGTTCGCTAGTTTGGTTAACCAGGTTCAAGAGAAATTTACTAGTCATGAAAGGGCTACGGCGCTCAGGTCGGATACCGGTCGGCCCGATAGGTCCCGATGAGCTACAAGCGGCAGAGTACGATATTTTCAGAATGATACAACGCGAGGCTTTCGCCCGAGAACTCAAGAGGGCGGAAGAAGTGGGGCCGACCAATAAAGACATGCCATCTCCAAGAGGCGAGCTGAAGCGTTTAAACCCCAAAATCATCAACGGACTGCTGCGGGTGGATGGTAGGCTGACCAACGCCCACCTGAACTTCGACACAAAGTATCCTATACTGCTACCTGCGAGACAACCCGTAGTAGAGCTAATGATTCAACACGTCCACGCCGTGGAGGGACATGCCGGGGAAAGTCACGTGACGAGCGTCATCCGAAGGCGTCTTTGGTTGTTGAGAGGACGAGAGACTGTAAAACGCGTAATCCGACGGTGTGTGCAATGCAGGAGACGCAATGCCACAGCAGGCAAACAACTCATGGCCCCACTACCAGAATGCAGGGTGACTACGGGCTGGTGGCCGTTCAGTGACACCGGGTTGGACTATTTTGGGCCCTTGTGGATCAAGTGCGGGAAAAGATTAGAAAAGCGATACGGATGTATCATGACGTGCATGAAATCACGTGCGGTACACCTAGAAGTCGCACATTCGATGACGACCGATTCGTTTCTACGGGCCTTGCAAAGATTTATCAACCGAAGAGGCGTACCGGTCGATATATACTCAGATAATGGATCGAACTTTGTGGGCGCTCAACGGGAATTGCATCGTTGGCACAAGAACATAAACAGGGACGAACTGCAGAATCGAACCGTGGCCTACGGCATACGCTGGCATTTCAACCCCCCACAGGCCAGTCACCGAGGCGGCATATGGGAACGCATGATCCGGTCCGCCAGACGGATATTGCTGTCAATCATGGAGCAGCAGCCGCCCGACGACGAGACCCTGAACACCGTCATGACTGAGGTGGAGCGAATCCTGAACAACCGCCCCCTGGTTCCAGTAATGAACGGCGACCCCACCCACCTGGCGCTCACCCCAAACGACTTATTGACGCTAAGGTCGAACGAGGGTTTCCAAGGGCCGGTAAACCTTCGTGGGAGCTACCTCCACGGGTGGAAGCAAGCGAACTATCTGGCCAAGGTCTTCTGGAGGCGATGGCTACGGGAGTACCTACCGGCTTTGCAGACTCGACAGAAGTGGATGGCCAAAACAAGACCATTCAAAGTTGGGGACGTGGTTATGATCGCCGACGAACGCGCACATTTCAGCGCTTGGTCTTTGGGAGTAGTTATGGAAACCATCAAAAGCACTGACGGAATGATAAGAACGGTGAAGGTGAAGACAGCTAACGGAGTGCTCATTCGTGACATACGCAGTATTAACCTATTCGAGAGCGAAGACGGAGGAGCTGATAACCCTGAGGCCTAGTAAACCTTTTTCACACCAGTAATCGAGGTGGATAAAGAAACACCATATATACCACACGGTCTCCGTCAAACACGTTAAGGTGCTCGCGGTCTTTTCGTTGATATTACAGAAGGTTCTTTTCGATATGTGGTGATGAATGCGATTCCATTATACATCCCGATACATACACGCATGCACGGCGCACTCTACATCCCGCACACCCATCAAACATGTGATAGTGTTCGTTGTTTTGTTTTTTGTCGACGGTACCGAATGCCCCTTGCACATGTGGAAGAAGCGGAGCTCAGGTCACACATGCATGCTACATTTTACTCGTTTTCTTGCCACGCGGTCTTTTGTTGACATTGCAGAAAGTCCTCCTCTGATGTGCAATCATACCTGTGATTTCATTGTAACCCCGGCACACACACACGCACTCACACACACACTCAAGCGCGTACATTCAGGACCGGACGGCCCCTTACGAGGACAACGTCTATGTGACCATTCACGCCCGCCATCGGTCATTTGGTCTTGTGGAAGATGTAGACTAGCCTCACGTCTATGTAGCCAATGGGTTAGGTGCGACCAGTAGTAGAACGTCGACGACGAACATTAGACGCGCGCACTGACAGCAGGGCCTAGGCAGGTAGGAAGAATCAGTACCTTTATACCGAACCTTTGACTCTGCTAAGGATCCAGGAGGATTTTGGTGGGCGGTGTAACAGCCGGTCGTGGAAAATCCCCCTTTTTCCCTCGCGATTCAGTGTTTTTCCCAACATCACTCATTTCCATACACTATTGACTTGTCTTTACGAACTGGTTGTTTTTCTGGACCAATTGTTGTTTGTTCGCGCCCAGAGCGCTATTTTGGCACATCCTTGTTCAGGACCTGCGTGACGCACGTGCTGTCTGCTCACACGCTGCTATTCGGTTTCTCGTTGTTGAGACTTTGTGATCGTATTATTGAGGTTTGTATATTGTTTACGTCATTGTTTATTTTAATAATCTAGTATCGTAGAATTATCACGGATAATCGCCTTCTGATTTCGGGATCCGTTGCGAATTTGGCTACGCATTGCTCAAACTTTCGTAACACTGGGCTTGTTTGCTCGGTTGCTGTCCCGGATGAGTCGGCCGAATCTGCTGTCAGCTATCTTCGTTTGCCTGTCCAAGTATTCGGTCAGGTCTTCGAAGTTGGCTTCTCTGTCGCTTCGGATTATCCGTTCTGCTTCTTCCGCCCACCGACCCTGTAGTTCGGGAGAGAGGTGACGGACTATGCCTTCCAAATTGTGCATGGCGTCTAGGTCAGCCCTGTAACCTAAATGGTCGAGGGCTATTGAGCAGTTCTGCATCTTGATCACCAGGTCGGCCATGGTGTAGACGTCGCCCTTGGTTTTCTTTGCCTCTGCCATCACGCCCTCTATTAGGTTACGGGCTACTTTGAAAGGTTGGCCAAACAAGTCCCATAAAATCTTCCTCGCCCTTGTGTAGCCTTGTTCTGGGTCGAACATGATGCACCCGTCGATAGCTTCTCTTGCTCGGCCTCGGCAGTAGTGAGTAAGGTAGAGAAGCCTTTGCCCAGGGTCGTTTACCTTATTTTCAACGAACGTCTCGAACTGCTTGACAAACTTGCAGTATTGCTCAGCTCGCCCGTCGAAAAACGTTAACTCCACTCTAGGCAGATCGATCGAGGGTGGTTTGTAGTCGGCGACCTGCGTGGGGTTCCCTACCTTATTGCACCCTAATCTATCGGAAGTGTCGAAGTCACTGGTCTCATGCTCTCGCTGTTCCTGTGTACACTTCTCTGCTTCCTGCGCCTGTGGTCTAGCCGATAGTAACTGTTGCTCTAGTTCTAGTATTCTCCGCTTATATAAATCGACATCCTTACGATCAATATTGTTCTCAATAACACATGAACTAGCACTGACAGGACTAGGCGATCTAGCATTAACTAAAGAATCATATGTACCCGAAACCTCCCCAGAGACTTGCCGTATTACTTCCTGTCCGGATTCGACTGCTTTTGATCCTTTTCTTCGCATTTTGCGTGTTTTTCCTCGTTCCAAATTGATCTATTGAGTATTGTTACGAACGTTTGAGCAATGCGTAGCCAAATTCGCAACGGATCCCGAAATCAGAAGGCGATTATCCGTGATAATTCTACGATACTAGATTATTAAAATAAACAATGACGTAAACAATATACAAACCTCAATAATACGATCACAATGACTCAACAACGAGAAACTGAATAGCAGCGTGTGAGCAGACAGCACGTGCGTCACGCAGGTCCTGAACAAGGATGTGCCAAAATAGCGCTCTGGGCGCGAACAAACAACAATTGGTCCAGAAAAACAACCAGTTCGTAAAGACAAGTCAATAGTGTATGGAAATGAGTGATGTTGGGAAAAACACTGAATCGCGAGGGAAAAAGGGGGATTTTCCACGACCGGCTGTTACACTCGGTGCTCGGCCCTCTGCTCTTCCTCATCTTCATCAATGACCTAGCACGTGAGCCTACAAACCTCGCCTTTATGTTTGCCGATGACGTCAATATAGCTGGATTAGATATAGAACTTAACGTGTTAGCAGTACAAAACTGGGCACGCAAATGGGACCTTCCACTAAACCTCACCAAATGTCAAAGCTTGACCACAAATACAGTGGCTAGTGGGAATGGTGTGGATTCGTTGCAAGTGGTCTCGCAGGTCAAAAACTTAGCAGCTATAATGGACAACAGCTTTAAGCCATCAAAGCAGTGCACCTCAGCAGCCTATACGGCCGGGATAGAACTCTTTCGAGTTAGATCCATTTTGTCGTGTAGAGATCTGGATATTTTCGTTCCGATATATCAGGCTATAGTTAGGCCGCATATGGAGTACTGCGTGCAGGCCTGGGCACCGTACTACCAGAAAGATATGTACTGTCTGGAGAAAGTGCAAGGGCTAGCCACTAAAATGGTGCCTGGGAAAAGGGGTTTAGCTAAACAGAGCGTCTCCGTGCCCTAGACCTGTTCTCGATGGAAAGACGGCGTATTCGAGGGGATTTGATAGAAACCTTCAAGGTAATGAAGGGACTGTCAGGAATAAGACGAGAAGACCTTTCCTATCTGACCCCCGATAAAGGCACAAGGGGGGCATAGTCTTAGATTACAAAGGAAGCATCCGAGGCTGCAAATTGGGGCTAAGTACTTCTGAAATAGAGTGGTACCCTATTGGGATAAGCTCCCGGAGGAGGTCATAAATACCACAACAGTGAAGGCATTTAAGAGAGCAGTAGACCTATGTTGGGTGGCAGTACACCCCAAGTTGTGTTAACCAGCTTTTAGGGTCAGATTCATTTTACTTATTGTTTCCACCTTACTCTGCCAGGGCTGATACTGCACAAAATTTCTGCCTTTCAGAAAAAGAAAATCACGCAGTGTTGGGAGCTACGGGAACGCGCCGCCAACACAACTATCTGGACACACGATTGGCTCTAGCCACACCAAGTCCTGTGCAAACCGAATTGAACTGAACTGAATCTGTTTGACCGTGTCGAAACGAGCCACCTCGGGGCGGGCTTTCTGAGATTGTGTCCTTGCGCGGATTCAAAGTTGGCTGCTGGTTCCGCGCGTTTTGGGCGTGCGCGTTTTTGTGGTGTTTACTGGAGCTTTCTAGTAGGTGCATCAGTGCTCCGTACATGGAATAAGAAAATCGTTATGTGGATGCTACTGCTCCGGCTATTCCTGTGTGTTCCCATGATTTTCCTGGTGGTGCAGCGTGCTCTGTGTGACACAGCAACATTTTCCCCGGTACCCTCTGATGACCATTCACCTCCATTCTCATTCACATCGCCATCCTACGATGCCATTTTGGTCGAAAATGGCAGCCCCGAACAAATGGTTATGCCATTGACTTCTCACATGGGAACACCGGAGCCATTTGGGGGGAATCCATCTGGAACTGTGGATTTTAAAATACTCAGAAGTGGGAACGATGAAAGAGCTTTCATAGCGAGGTCGCGAAAACTCGGACGATTCTTTTTTCTGCATATATACACAGCTTTCGAGTCTGATGTGACTCGTAGACAGTCATCCTATATTCTGACCGTGCAAGCCGTGTTCTCATCAAAGGTACTCGCTGGACTGACATCAATTGTACTTCGCAACGAAACGAAGATCACGGTCCGTGTCATTGATCAAAATGAGAATTGTCCATTCTTTTCTACAATCAATTATCATTTTACTGTCCGAGAGGATGCTTCAGTTCATCGACCTGTAGCTCGCGTTGTTGCCAATGATGCAGATTCAGGTTTTAACGCACAGATTTACTACTACCTTGATCCTGCGGTGTCGGATGTTCCATTTCGTGTCGACACGTACACTGGTGAAATATATCTAACCAAGAGGTTAACTCCGGAGTTTCACGATCCTATGCGTGGTCTGAGATTTATGGACACTCTAAGCGACCGTACAAAATACGAATTCAATATGTACGCCACTCACCGCGGAGCCAAAACACATGTCAATTGCAACATAGTGAGTTTGGCCAAGGTTCACATTCGAATCTTGAAGAGCACACTAATTCCGCCTACCATAATCGTAGATGAGTTCAGTGACATAAGGCTTCCTGGGGTCGTAGGAGTTGCTTACGCTCGCATCAGTGTTGTGAATCAGAATTCAGCTCAGAGGCACCGACATCAGCTGGAGATAGTAGAACCGGGAATGCGAAGCAATTTCGAGTTAATTCCCACTGGAAAGCCTTCCGAATGGCTCCTACAGGTACGGAGAAATCTGTCCTCAATATCTCTTAACGGTAAAATCACACTAACACTGCAGGCGAGTGATGAGATCGAACTTGGTGACCTAGAAGATTCATCTGTTCTTACGACTCCACTAGTATCGCGTTACGCCGTCAGCATTCCAGTCTTATCTAAATCTACTTATCGTATCTACTTTCCCGGCGAGGTCCATCTGAGCATATCAGAAGCGGATTTGGTTAACTGTACAGTTGCAATCTTGCAACCATCTTTGACATTCTTGATGACAAATTACAGCTTTCTGTACACGGATTTGCGGACAACTGTAAGAGACAGCGGTCCAGAATCTTCTATATTTCTATCGCCTTCCGGAGCTGTGGTTGTACGACAGGCTCTGGATGTGGATGCGACAACAGTAAATAAACCATTCATTCGCGGAAACAATACCAGGATCGTTATCCCCTTTACGGTCGTTGATCGATTCAACTTGTTGATCAGCAGTGCTCCCGAATCTCGTCTGGTAATCGACGTTCAGGACATCAATGACAACGACCCAGTTGTGAGAAATAATGCCTCAGTCTACGAAGTGCGGGAAGATGCAGTTGTTGGTACTGTCATTTTTCATGTGGATGCTTTTGATCCTGATCTTTCGCGTACTGACATATCATTTTCGTTGTACAATTCACATAATCTACCATTTTCCGTGACACCACGAGGTGGAATATTGGTGGGAAAAGAACTGGACGCAGAAACAATGCCCAATGAATTTACGCTTTACGTACGGGTATCTGACTCGGGATACCCGATGCCCAGAAGTGTTTTAGCTGTTTTTACTGTGCATATTATGGACATCAATGAACATGCACCGCAGTTTGTAGAGCTGTCATGCGAAGCGTGGTTAACGGTGACTCATTCGGGTTCTATAGTTCCATCATTGAGCAGTTCCGTGACCGGCCGTACGGTTGGTCGTTATTTCGCCGAGGATGCTGATCGAGATGGTCAGAGTAGTGTCACTATTCGCTTGGCCACATCTACCTTGTCGCGACCGTGCTTTCGAGTTGACGAAAACACGGGCGAGTTAAGTGTGATATGCTCTTATTTGGGTCAACCAAACTCTCAAATTATCCTGACGCTTCTGGCAACTGACAGTGATAAGAATTCGGAGGTTCCTTTCCAACTTGTCATCAACTTGGTCGCAGCTCGTGATGAGCGGGGAAATTTCACGCAACGTTGTCAGTCTTCCGATATCTACAAAGAAATTCAAACGTTGAAGCAACGTCGGAAAGAGTATGAACTTGCTCTTGGATCCCTGTCAACTACATTCATTAGTTCCGATAACCGTCATCAACCCAAGTTTTCTTCTGATTTGCCTATGCGTCTACATATTCCCGAGAATCTTCCTCTTGGTACGACTGTTCTACAGTTTGCTGCTTCCGATGAAGACGTTGGGGACTACTCATCCGCCGGACAGTTAATTTATGGCCTTGAAGCCATCAAGGCGGTTAGTGTCGAAGCGTTCGCTCCAGGATTTGGCGCTAGAAGGACAGATGCCGACGTACACCAGGCTTTTGTTCTCAAACCACTGTTCTCCAATGAAAATACTTCTCTGAATCTGCTCGGCTCGTCCCATGGTATGCGACTAGTAGTCGCTGCCCCTTTGGATCGCGAAGTGATTTCAAGTTACAGTTTGATGCTGCATGTCTGTGATCTAGGTTCTCCTCCTCTGTGTAGCTCTTCCATGCTCAACATATTTTTGGAAGATCTAGATGACAATCCACCAGAATTTTTAACAAATTCACAAGATGATTTATATCAAGGAGTTTATTCGACCAGTTCCAGCTTGCCGTTTTCGGGCCACGGCCCAACCCCACCAGGTGTTGTGCGCGTCCGCGAGAATCTCCCGTCGGATACCAAAATAACTCATGTAGTTGCCATTGACCGTGATGTCACCGATGAGGTGCGATATCGCCTGCTGAATTACAACGATACCTTTAAGGTAAGTTCATAGGTTAATCAGCTACCGTCATTTCGTCTTTAGATGATGTAAGAGTTTAATGAACACGGCGTAAAGCAGAACAGCTTCTAGTAGTTTATCTTTGTTTACTATTCCCATAGATGCCACACCGCTTGTCGTTTGTCACTGGTGGTTATTATAACAACCTGGCCAGACTTCCGTATTGCTAAGCCAAATGTCGCCCGTAGATTTTGAAATTAGGGTCGGGATTAATGCTAGTCACGGACCATCAGATTTGAGGTACAGCGTTCTCACTTGACTAACTGCAGTCGCGTTCGGTGCTGGTGAACACTGCCGCTATCTGGCTAATTGTCAAGTCTGACGTTTTGTGGTCTTTAACTTCAAATTCCAGGGTTAAAGTTGCCGGTTCTATTTGCTAGTTCATCAGGGCTTTGTATTAATGTGCCCATTCACTACAGTGATGTGCAAGCACAGTATAAAAACCTGCACTAGTTTCTGGGGTAATGCAAAATTCAACCATACAAGAGCACTGCGAAAACATCACAAAAATAGTTTCGTGTCAAGGACAACGAGCAATGTTTTTCCGAGATCCAGTTCATCAGACAGCAAGTTTCTGTGATTCGTCGGTTACAAAAGATATGTGAGCGCTCTTGAATTTCGTGCAATTTCATACGATCGCTGTGATTTGTGTATTTTAAGACTAACGGAGCGTAGAAGGAAAACCGCGATCTATTCATTTTTTACACAGTGAGGGTTAAACTCCATATCCAAGAGTGATACTGTAAAAGAGAGGTTAGGGAACATTAATGTCAGAGTCAGCTTGTTGATACTGCTTTCGAACAAAGGAAGATTGTGGGTGGGTTGGAAAAGAAAAAAAGGGCACTGTTTTAAAATTCGGCTTTCCGGAGAAAAAGAAAGGTTAGAAGATAGAGGTACAACACCTCGGAACAAAAACCTGATAAAAATGACTGGCCGCCTGTCTACGTAATTGGTGAATAAAGATCACAAGAAAGGGAGCGTCCAAGGCAATTTACGAAGGACAAGCCAACATAGTAACGGTAGAAAAGAGACAGTGATGCAACGGCCCGACGGTGGGCCAGTGAATGTGGTTGGGAGGTTGGCGAAGGATCCTGGACCAAGCGAACCAGCCTTACGTTAAACCCAGTCAGGGAGAAAAAGGGAAGAAGACGAAAACTTACCACATGTGACTGCATTATTCAATTGTAGGGCGAATTTGTTCTTTGTACAATTGGCGAAGGCGAGCTACGGAAAAACATGTGGTGCGGAATAGAAAACCAACTTTGTGCGCAGCACGAGAAGCAGGCTGAGGTATGCAAGGGAGGCAGCAAAGTAAAGGAAAGCAGTTTTGGATGCAAGCATATTGAATCAGAAGATAGGGGAAATGAAAGTAGTGAAGTTTTGGAAGCCTTCAAGTCAACATGATTATGGGTGTCCTGTGTGGGAACGTTCGAAGTCGGAATTAATTGATATACGGGCTACTCTACGATCACGATCGGTATCGATGGTGGGGTGGTGGGAGTTGGAGTAAGAAAAGGAACAATAAAGAGTGATATCATCGAAAAAAGCGCGGGTCGGGTTGGGGGCGTTAGACAGAACATCAATAATGAACAGGAGGGTGGGCGCAAGTACAAAGTCTTGGGGAACGCCTGCCTCTACGGAGAGGCTGGGATAAAACCTCATCGACTCATACAAAAGTGGTTCACTTACTGATAAAACTTGATGTTCACGATACGAAAGCCGGAGGGAATCTGAACGTTGGCAATCTCGCCAGTTAACATTGGTGCCAGACTTGGTCGAAGGTCTTTGAGATGTCGTGCCGTACAAGGAGCGTTTCTCTGTGAATGTCGAGTACAACCGACCAGGAGTCTAAGATAAGGGCTCGACGGTCACCCATGAAATGGCAGGACGGGCAGGCATTTTGGTGGTCGCCCAGTAGTCCTAGTTGGAAAAGCATTCGTAATTGGTGGAATGTAAGTTTCGAAATAAGAGATGTGAGTGATATTGGGCCGGTGGTGTTCAAGTGGTTCAGAACGTTCGGTTTCCACTTCGGAGGTGGGACATTCAAGCCCCAACATCACCGATTACTTTGGTGGTAGACAGTAATCCACTGTCCGGCTCGTAACCGCACCTGACCTATCGGAACCTTGTGTGGTTTTCTGTCACTTTAAGTCTCAGGATTAAGTTGTCAGTCATACTTAATAGTGCAGTGGGCCATTGTGACTATAGGATATGCACCTTACACTGTATTCATGCTCACGAATGTAATAAAAAATAGTTGTTGGGTTGGAAAGGTCGCCGCCTTTGGGAATAAGGAAAATTACGGCGTTATCATCGTATTCCTTATTTGATGAGTGATGGTCGCTATAGGGTCAGACAAAAGAGCAATACGATTAAAAAGCAGAATGACGGCCGTTCAGCAGGCTTCATTCAACTAACAACTGACACGAGAGCTGAAAATAAAACGAGCAGACAAATCATGGGCAATGTTAAATTATGGTTTACAGTGCATTCTCCCCTGGTTTGTTTGGTTGACCTCGGGGGATATGCGAATTAAATTGCCAAAAGAAGATCACAAGAGCACGAGGTCGATAGTTGAGTGGACTGGCTGAACTGAACTGATTACGTCTCTGTTTTACAAAGGTTATATAGTTGTGTTCTCTGTTGCTGCGTGTAAAGAGATGGCGGGTCTGGAGTACGAGGGATATCTGTTTACGTTATGTGGTTGTCGTTTGATCCAGGACAATAATTGAGGCTGTCGGTGAGTGGAATCTGCGCATTTTCAACCGAATCCTCGTCTTGGGACGGTAGTGATTGACTCTGATCCGCCATGGCTAGATTACGAAGCGAGACAGTATCCTCTCGTTGGGGAAATGGACAGCGGCGTGTTGATGATTGCACTTCATGAGCTGTACTTCGTCTATCAGTGGGTCAAACTTTGCTCCATGTTATGCTGGAGAAGGACAGGACCCGATGCAGTAAGCTAGCTAGGTAGTGTTACCCTTGCGACTAACTTTAAATTATAAAACTGTTGCTCGTGAATAGTGGCATTCATGACTGTACGTAACAAAGAGCGAACCTAGTAAGGGGCATCTAACGGCACTCTCTCACCGAGTCAGCCAGCCCTTAGACCTTAGGACGAAAATAATTGCCTTACAGATAACTCCGTCCGTTCTTTCTACTTGCTCGTTATTTTGAAGATTATAAGGGGTTATTCTACTGACCAAGGTACTTGTTCCGCCGAGAACTGTTGCACTTCCTGTGACGTAAAGAATGAATCTCGATCAGTGTAGATGTAAAGTGACATTCCAGAGATTGAGGAATGATAAAGTATTCAATTATGGTGGTGTAGTCAAAATCCGTACATGCGAACGGGAACCGGGAATATTCATCCACGATAGTCAGCAGGTAGCTTTTGTTCGTTACTGGTGACAAAGAATTCTGAAGACCCGTGTACGACCTTGCAAATGAATGCGTGACTCTGATGAGTGATCTTAGCTGTTTGTAGAATCCAATTGTTACCTCAGCGCATACTTTACAGCAAGAAGTTGACCGAACTTCCTCCGCCCAAACAAGTAAATACAGAGAACGAATAAAATAAAACATTCTGGGGTGGCACAGCGAGTCATAAATTTTTCTAAGATTCAACGCACTGGTCGACGTTGTGCAACAGATGTAGGATAAGACGTCGGCGGCAAGGTTATCATTTCGTCGGTACACCACGTCAAAACTGTAACAAGACACCTCGATACGCTACTATTGGTTCTTGTCATTTTTTATCCTACTTTTTGATTAAGCTCGACCGTGAACGCACCAGGTCTCCGATCAGTGATGGCCGTAAAAGGGTACCGACAGATAGTGACGCCGCTTCCAAGCTGATTCGATGACAACATGTGTGATGGTAGGCGGTAATCCACTTTCGTCCGACTGGTTACCACACCTGACCTATTGGTACCTTGTTTGTTTTTCCGTCACTCCAAGTCTCGGGGACTGGTTACCGGTTTTCCGTAATAGTTCAGTAAGCTATGAGGTATACCACTTCTACACTCAGGTGCAGAAATATAATAATTCAAAAAACGGCTGAGTGACGCTGTTTGTGTGGAGTAAGCGTTCGTAAGAATAAAGCAACCAGTAGACGTCTCAGCTATGGCAAAAACGTGGGTGTCGGTTTCTAAGACTAAGAAGACAGTGTCATCGACGGAGACGATGACAGTCTACACGGTTTCCTTTTTGATATCCTCTACCGGCTAGCGAAAGTTAGGCGGATAAGGGAAACAACGGCCTTTTATTTTATTCTTGCGCATGAGTGCAGTAAAAGAGATATGTACTCCGTAGCTACAAAGGCCCACGGCATTATGAGGGATAACCGGCAACCAGACCCCGAGACTTGGAGAGATGGAGAACCGCATAAGGTCCCAATGATTCGGGTGAAATAACGAGCCGGAGGACAGTTAATTACTGTCTACTACCAGAGTAACCGGCAGTGGCGGAGATTCGAACCTCTGACCACCGATATGCTAGTCAGACGCTCTAAACTACTCGACTAACATCGGTCGAGGAAAAAGAACCTTAATTCACCATGATCGCTTCTGTCCACAGGTACACTAACCTCGAGATGATCAGCTTCCTCTGGCGATTCATCGAGAACAGGGTCTAGAAGGCTGGGTGTCTGGCCAATTCGTCGCCGGTTTGGTTGGTTTGTGTACTGTACCAGCCTAAGCCTGCACACCAGCTCCTCAGCTGATTGCCAGAATCACTTTTGCGGTGCCCGCAAACCCTCATATTCAACTCCCGGCGAGTTAAAGTCACCACGAGACAGCACTTTGGCGTGGTGTGAAAGCTTGCGTGCCTTATGACCAAAAGAGCTATGCAGGATAGCATCCTCAAGCCGGAGGCGGAATCATGCCTGACAGATCAATGAGTAGAGACCAGACGAAGTACAGTCTTTAAAACAGTTTCTGGGCAGCGTCTGGTTCCAACCACTACGTCCCCGGAGAGAACACCAGCGAATAAACACGGAGAGAAACAGTTTGCCGGCCCAAAAACCTCCACTAGATGGACGTAGGAGTAGAGTACCTGGGGTTTCTGTTGACGGTGAGAGAAGTCATCGGACTTCATTGGGCAGCTATCGCCCACATAAGCTGGGCAACCCCGGCCCAAAAGATGATGCCCGTCCACGTTCCGCTTGCTCCATTGGGTGCATGGGGCTAAGCACTGAATCCGAAAGGCGGATCGATAACAAAGCACCAATGAAGACAAGACAATGGTTGCAACAATCAGGTCTCACGTGACAGACCAAAAGAAGTTCCTTCACGGGTTCTTCGGTCACGTTCCCGTGCTGGGTTAACGCCCCAGTGCCTTGTGGGTCAGACTTTTGAGTCAAAGGCTCTGGTTGGGGTTCCCAAAGAAAAACCATTTTTGCGGTGTGAGCTGCCGCGAAATCTGATTCACTCAGAAACCTCCAGCGTCCTTCCTGTAAAGGGCCTTACCGACTTTTCCTTCCTTCCTTCAAGATCGATGCAAAACGCCACAGATTGTTGCAGCTCTGAATAAAGCAGTAGTTCAGGAGTTGGGTATAAATGCACTCCTTAGGTCTAACTGTTCACTTCATTTGGCTGCCTTTAACGTCCGCACACTATGTCAGACAGGACAACAAGCTGCTCTCGCTGAAACTCTTGACACTAAAATAGATGTGTGCTGTCTCCGAAACACGCGAACTAGACCCCATTTTTGTGGTCACGCTTCGCACCTCAGATGCAAACTCAGTCTCTCGCTTTACTCTTCGCGGGTCGGGTGTTCCGGATTCTACTGCTCCCACTGATAACACAGTCGATACTCGCAATGATTCACTGTCAAATAGTATCGGGAATAATCCTCTGTCTGGTAACTCACAGTTTTCAAGCCTCGTCAGCCTCTTAATCTTGGCTGCTTATTCGAATGCACGGAACATGCTCAGCGTGCACTAGATAATCTCGCAATAGCTGTAGCTCCATTCGGCATGCGCTTTGCATCTTCAAAGTGCAAGGTGATGTTACAATACTGGACGTCAACAATTCCGAGCTTGATGCTCGATGGGGAGGTGCTGTCAGTTGTCGACCACTTCACCTACCTCGGTAGCTGCGTGACGACGGATGGGAGCACAGTAGTAGAGGTGAGCACGCGGATATCCAAGGCTCGAGCGGCGTACGCTGGACTGAAGCATTTGTGGTGCCAACCTGATATTTCACTGAAGTTGAGAGGTCGTGTATACTGTGTTGCAGTGCGTTCATTTTTGTTGTATGGTTGCGAAACTTGGAGTCTGTATGCAGAAGATATTCGTTGTCTTGAGGTTTTTGACCATTGATGTTTACGTAGTATCACTAAGATCGGGTGGAATAGCCGAGTAAGTAATGGTGAGGTCAGAAAGCGAGTATTGGGTACTATTTCGGAGAACGTTCTGTCACAGCGTATCCAACTTAGTAGACTTCGTTGGTTGGGACACGTGTTACGTATGGCAAACACACGTCTACCGTACCGTGTCCTATTCTCTGTTCCTCCTGGGGAGTGGAAGAGACCACGTGGAGGTCAACAGATGACGTGCAGTGAGGAATGAGAAAATTTACAGCAGACTTAGGAAAAGTAGGTGCTCCACGTCTTCACGGTTGGGGTCCAAAAGATCCGTCTACCAGTTGGCTGGAGACACTGAAGGATATGGCAGCGAACCGCGAGCAGTGGTGATCGTGTCTTCACTTTCTATTGAATCAGAATGACTGATCGATGTGCGTTTGTACAGTTAGGCTGTGTATTCTGTGTGTTGGCTACTAGGGCATTCTTTCCTTTTCCCACCCATGTAGGTCCAGTCCCTATCCATCTTGTATATTCATACTTTTTGATTCATCGTGCAACATGGTGAGAAAGGCAATGGTCTGTGGGGCTTGCCCTACTGTTTAATGCCGTACGATGATGATGATGATCTCGGCTCCTTCAACGTGCGTACACTCATGCAGGTTGATCAGCAGGCGTGTCTAGCGCTCACAATAGATTCTCTGAAGATTGATGTCCGCTGCTTAAGTGAAACGCATGAACAGGATTCGAGCAGTGTGATTCAGCTAACTGCTCCTGGTATCTCATCGAGATATTTTCTGCACACTTCGGGAGACGAAGTAGCTCGAGCTGCGGGTCAACGTGATGTAGGAATGGTCTTGAGTGACAAGGCTGAGGCTGCCCTTTTAGAATGGATCCTTGTTAACAGTAGTTTATGTGCTGTACAACTCCAGGGGCCAGTCGGCGTTCGAAAGGATAGTTGTGTTAAGCGCAATTGGTTTGTGATCTCGGCGTACGCCGCAACAGACTGCAGCTCCGACTTGCAGAAAGATGAGTTCTATGATGCCCTCGCCACTCTCGTTCACAGGAACGAACGTTTTGACATTGTAGTGCTAGCTGGTGACTTCAATGCACAAAATGGCGAACTTAGTGTGTCAGGAGCTTGTTGAGTTGGTTGTTGTGCATTACCGACTCAGCCCACAGATAACGGGGATAGGCTTCTCCAGTTTTGTTCAGATAATCGGTTATTCCAATCCAGTACAAATTTCGAACATAGCTCACTTCGCACACTGACATGACGCTCTAACTCTACAGATACTCCGAGCCAGATCAATGATATCGCAGTAAGCTACCGGTGGCGCAGTTCTGTTTAGGATTGTAGGTCTTACTGGTCTGCGTACGTAGAGTCGGACCATGCATTAGTTTTAATGCGATTATCTCTCCAGCTCCATGGTCCTCCACGCAAACCCGATTAACCGTACAACGTATGTGTGATCCAGAAGTACGCACCCGTTATGAACAGAAGTTAGGACATGAGCTAGGATGTACGACGAACAGTAATATAGATGAGCATTGGGCTCATATCCAGCAGGCGATGCACGTTGCAGCAGGTTTTGCCTGTAGTCCTAGATCCGTTGTCCATCAATGACACTGGATTTCGCAAGAGTCGTTGAGTATAATGGAGCAAAAGCGTCAGCTCTCGAACATTAAGGAGATGAATAAGATGCGGAGAAAGCTACACCGATGATTCACGGTATCGTCCAGTAAAGTGCAAAAAATAGAAACAGTGATAAAGATCCTAAAAGTCAAAGTATCAAATGGAAATCAAGAGGACAAGGAAAGAGTCCAAATGCAACTACGCCATTGGCCGCGACACCTAGCCGTATCACCTGATGTTTCCAACCATTCGATAGGCGGGTCACGTGGACCCCAACCTGGAAGTCTAACACGTCCTACGTGGCCAAGTCCACTAGTCAAGGTTTTCATACCTTTTTGCCATGTCATGAACTGACCATCTCAACTTACCTTCTAATCACTATCTGCCTCAGGGGACAGCGTACACCGAGGAAGTCTGTTGGTGGGTATGCGTAACATATGTCCCAAACACCTCAACCTGTTTAGATTCAGTACTTGATCCAGAGGTTGACCTTTGGTTCCCAACATCTTACGTCTAACCCCATCATTGCTGATAAGGTGTTCGCACCATACTCGGGCAACGCTGCGGACACATTCATGCTGGAACACCGACAGTCTTCGCCTATCTTCTACCCTGAACGGCCATGTTTCTGAGCCGTATAAAGGAACGAACCTAACCGCCGCATTGTACACTACTCTTAACATACAATCGGATGTCACGCCCACATCATAGATGACGGAGGCTGGCAGAAGCTAAAAGCGCTTTCTATGTGCGCGAGAGACTTGAGGGTAGTGCGCACAGGCATGTTTATTAATGACTAGTCGATCTGGATCGTGTCGTATAATCTTGTGGGAGGATTTAAACTGAAGCAGTCTGATTAGTCTTTGATGAATTGCACTTTTTTACTGGTTTAATGTCAAGCTGTTCTTTTGAGCGATCTCGTAGTTTTCTGAAATTCGCACCGTTTTTTCCGAGAACTATAAAAACCGTTAGTGTATCGAAACGCAAAGGTTCATCTTGTAAGGTCTTATCAGTTTTTCTTTGAAAACAAGCGACTTCATTAGTTACCCCAAACGCTATGCGGCAGAACTAGTATTTGTTTTCATAGTCTCCAAATGCTGTGAATTTCCGATCGCTTGCATTGATACACGTGTTCTTCTAGTATAAGATGGTACCATATAATACTGTCATTGTGTTATTTACCTTAGGTACGGAGTAGGCATCCGTGTGTGTACTGGTGTGGCTATCGTCTTTAACCATGAGGCACTTGCGGCTCTCGTTTGTATTCACCGGTACCTGAACTCGCCAGGGCGATACTTACCGTTTGGTTGCAGCATTCTATATTAGCCCATGGACTTCTAGTCGACTCAAACTCTCACCGGTCTCTGAGTGACTTTTTGATTCCGCAGCAGTTGGTTTGAAGTTCTCTGTCATCGCAAAATTAACACGTATTGCCCCGGATTGCACCAGAAGCAATAGGGTAACTGGCAGTGGTGACATTATCTTTTCTAGGAATCTGTATAAGCTCCGCAACATTCATTGTGGGTGCTCTAGGCGTTTTCCAACTAATGTAAATGCAACTGGCAGTGGGCCATTTCTAGGCATTGCTCTTGTTCGAAAGCAGTACGTACGTCGAGTGAAAAATCCTCTAAAAGGCAATGACGTATCACTTGGCAACGAAGTCGGGTTGTAAAACTAATCGAATGGCGTTCTCTCGGTTTTTTCCACCTTTGCAGATTTGCAGTTTCAATCTTGGGTCAATCGTCTCAACTTCTGTAGAAACTCATCAAAGCTTTTGTCGATATTTTGCAATACGACGTGCGAAGATCTCATTCTTTGGTTTGTTTTGATAATTTCATCGTCTCCGTAGCTGATTCATGGCTGCAACATCCTTTTATATAGTCATATATATTTGGGGACATGATTGGCGGGAGCTCCTGATTTGTGGAGGGGGACGGATTCTGTACTTTCCAGAAGTTAACTGAAGGTGTCGAACCAAAGTTAGACAACGTCGGACCCGGTTAGTACCTCCATGGGATACCTGTTAGGAATACCGGGTGTTGCGGTCGTCCCTTCGACCGGTGGTGGTCGATCGGTCTTCAGCACTTGATTTCCACATCGGAGATCAGCGGTTCGGATCCCGCTACCGCCGGCTCATTACCACGCCTGATCTATTGGAATCTTGTGTGATTCTCCTCTCCAATCTCAGGGTCGGGTTGCGGATTATTCCAAAAACAGTGCGGTGGACTTTCATATTCGTAGATTTTGTACCCCTTCGACTGCATTCATGCGCAGGCACGTCAGAAGATAAACACCGATGAACCAGCTGTTCAGATGCACCTGGACAGCAAGGATCGCCATCAAAATGTTCTGGAGGTAATATTGTGCTCATCGCCTGCTGTATATGAGCCCAATGCTCATCTATATTACTGTTCGTCGTACATCCTAGCTCATGTCCTAACTTCTGTTCATAACGGGTGCGTACTTCTGGATCACACATACGTTGTACGGTTAATCGGGTTTGCGTGGAGGACCATGGAGCTGGAGAGATAATCGCATTAAAACTAATGCATGGTCCGACTCTACGTACGCAGACCAGTAAGACCTACAATCCTAAACAGAACTGCGCCACCGGTAGCTTACTGCGATATCATTGATCTGGCTCGGAGTATCTGTAGAGTTAGAGCGTCATGTCAGTGTGCGAAGTGAGCTATGTTCGAAATTTGTACTGGATTGGAATAACCGATTATCTGAACAAAACTGGAGAAGCCTATCCCCGTTATCTGTGGGCTGAGTCGGTAATGCACAACAACCAACTCAACAAGCTCCTGACACACTAAGTTCGCCATTTTGTGCATTGAAGTCACCAGCTAGCACTACAATGTCAAAACGTTCGTTCCTGTGAACGAGAGTGGCGAGGGCATCATAGAACTCATCTTTCTGCAAGTCGGAGCTGCAGTCTGTTGCGGCGTACGCCGAGATCACAAACCAATTGCGCTTAACACAACTATCCTTTCGAACGCCGACTGGCCCCTGGAGTTGTACAGCACATAAACGACTAGTAGTCTATATACAGTCAAATGCCTCATTATGGTCGAGGGTGGTTGCTTCAGTCTCCGAGATGACTACTCGTCCTGAACACCTCTCGAAATGCTCAGAAGAGGAACGGCAAAAGATGGCAACCCTGATGAACACCTTTTTCCGTGGTGAACTCGGGAGAAAGATTGCCTTAAGCATGAACTCGGCTTCGCCTGTTCGCATACAAGCATTGGAAAAGAGTAATAAACTTATTTGGCACACACCCTTCAGTACGAGGCTATTCATAGTGCAGTGCGACTGAGGCTATGGGATATTCCCCTTCCACTGCACTCACGAGTAAGCATGCAACAAAACAAGAAAATTAGTTGTCCTTCGTGATAGGCAACTACAAAGTCACACGCCCCGTTATTAAGCTTGTGTTATGGAAGGCTTATGTGGTTCTGCATCACTCGGACTATGATGACCTGTTATTCCCAATTGTTGACCGTGTGTCTATTACAGCCTCTGCTGAGGAAGCTCTGCTCACTGCCTTCTCGTGGTGAAGGTGTTTTCACAAAAGCGAGTGGACGAAAGCGAATGCCCGGCGCTTTCCACCGAGTTGACTGATTGATAGTCAGCCTGGGGAAGGTGACTAAACCCGACAACACTATGCTCTTGATAATAAAATATTAAAGAAACCACAACACATGGTGCATCGATTCTTCGATACACTGCGAACCTCGTTTGATCCTGATATACTCGATGACTAAACCCTGATTCCAAACCAACTACGGGTGGCGTATGAGGCGTACAACACTACTCACCGGCATCCTCGGCGGAGAGTTGCACTGGGCACCCAGGATATCTGGCCCCATTCAAACGGCGTAGGAATTGAGCAATCAGTCACCGGCCCCCAGTGGGTTATGTACCGGTGGCGAAGTTCGGTTTAGGACTGTAGATCTTACTGGTCTGCGTACATAAAGTCGGACCATGCATTAGTTTTAATGCGATTATCTCTCCAGCTCCATGGTCCTCCACGCAAACCCGATTAACCGTACAACGTATGTGTGATCCAGAAGTACGCACCCGTTATGAACAGAAGTTAGGACATGAGCTAGGATGTACGACGAACAGTAATATAGATGAGCATTGGGCTCATATCCAGCAGGCGATGCACGTTGCAGCAGGTTTTGCCTGTAGTCCTAGATCCGTTGTCCATCAATGACACTGGATTTCGCAAGAGTCGTTGAGTATAATGGAGCAAAAGCGTCAGCTCTCGAACATTAAGGAGGTGAATAAGATACGAAGACATCTACAATAGCAAGTTACGAAAAGCCTTAGGAAGGATCACGAAAAAATGGAAATAGCAGCTGTTTCAGGTAGCAGTCAAAGACTGTTCAAACTTATTCGTGACACGGGTGGACGGCGCATCCAGGTCAGTGAAACGATTCGCGATAGGAATGGAGAACCCATCCATGGCAAAGAGCAAGGCTCGACCGTTAAGCCGGATACTTCAAGGACCAGTTTAGCTGGCTGTACGCTAGTGTAGTTACTCCCGTGTCAACAACTGCGACTCCTTGGGTGGTATCA
Organism: Fasciola hepatica; assembly: GCA_948099385.1. Taxonomy (NCBI): domain Eukaryota; kingdom Metazoa; phylum Platyhelminthes; class Trematoda; order Plagiorchiida; family Fasciolidae; genus Fasciola; species Fasciola hepatica. The sequence goes on along the minus strand of CANUEZ040000216.1, from coordinate 363,168 downwards.
CCTGAGCCTTCATCGGAAATGGAAGTAGAGTCATGCATTCGATTACTAAAACGAGGGAAAGCGGCCGGTCCTGACGAAATTCCCCAGTTCTTTTCAAACTGGGTGGAAATGCTCTGATAAAATCACTTAGGACCTTGCTCCGTGACATTTGGAACGATGAGCGTATTCCGTTAATTTGGAGCGAGTCGTTGATTGTTCCCATCTTCAAGAAGGGAACACACAATGACTGTAGTAACCATCGTGGGATCAGTTTAATTCCGATAGTCACCAAAGTATTAGCCTCGATTCTGCTGCACCGTGTTACACCTGCTCGCGAACAGCCGGCTGGATTCCGCCCAGGTTGAGGATGCATCGACCAGATTTTTACTCTTCGCCGACTACTTGAAAAGCGTCACACACACCGTCGACGGACAATAATGGTTTTCTTAGACTTGAAAGACGCCTTCGATTCATTTGATCGAACAGCGCTTTTCAGTGCTCTTCATCTAAAAGGTATGCCCCAGGAGTTCGTGAACCTATTATGATCATTGTATTCTCATACTTCTGGCCGCGTTAGGTTTACGGTGAACTATCCAGTCGGTTCGAAACGACCAATGGTGTTCCACAAGGACGTCCCATGTCTCCATTCCTATTGAACTTCGTCATCACCAAGATAACGGGCGTTTTTATCTTTTCCCTCCCGTTTAGGTTCACTCCCTGTTCATTCGTACTTTACATTTCAACGTGCAATGGGGTGGGAAAGGCTGTGTTCAGTGGGGCTTGCTCTGCTGTTTATTGCTGTGCGATGCTGATGATGATATCTCGCGGTCTGGTTGCTGGTTATCCATGATGGTGCTGTGGGCCATTGTAGCTACTGTACTATACTCATTAGCATGTATTGGACTCTCGTGGTCTCTTTATTGTTTTTTTTACATCTGAATTCGAAGATGTACGGTAAATACAGCTATCATTGGCTGACCTTGTTCTATCACTTTTCAGGGTACCAACGGTTATGTGAATCTCACACGGACTGTAAGAAAGAACATAAATACTAGACCATAATTGCGCTGCAGCCTTGTGAACTATGGTTCCGCAACTTCTGCTCTCAGGGAGTGAACTGTTTCAAACATAATAGTAGCCTATCCAATTTTTCCAGCAGTAAATACCGGGATGATTTTTCCCTTTCAACCGTAACTATTCCTATGGCAAATCCAGTGAGAAAAAATGTGTAACATGTTTTCGAATTGAAAAGAGAGTTTTACAACTCTAACAGGCCGTCGTGACTTGATCTGAAATAATTACCATTGATTTTCACCCAATACTCGCATGATCGCACTTCGGCGTGAATAATGTATTAGGTAGTTGAGTTTGGGCTTATCATCTAGTTCCCCAGTCATGACCTTTGCAGTGATTCTGACTGTTTTCCTAGTAATTCCTACTATTCTACGCTTGTCTGTTTTTAAAACTTTTATGTTTCGTTTTCCGTTCTTTAATACTGCAACGTTTCATAGATTCATCCACGTACCGGTCGAATCAAACTGTTGCGTAGTCTCGATCGTGAAAAGCAGTCTACGTACGAACTGGTGGTCGAGGCTTACGGTCAACCACCACGCGATTTCTCTCAGAAAACCGTCACACCACAGTATAGACAGCTGCTTCGCCTGGCTCAGCCGGATAGTCTCTCGTTTCACAGGCACTCCAGTACCACTCGGATTGTGGTTCAAGTCATGGATGAGAATGACAATGCGCCCGTGTTTACTTCACCAGGGGATTCTACTCACGTCGGTGACGAAACAACTCAGGATGACCCAAATGAGCCACATCTAGATGTTTGGTTTGGTAAAGATGGCTACCATTTGTCCATTCCAGAAGATATGCCTGAAGGCGCCTATCTTGTCACTTTGAGCGCACGAGACGCGGACGAAGGAACGAACGCATTGCTAGCTTACAGTTTATTTGGTAATCCCAAAGACGTGGAGTGTTTCAGTGTAGAGCAATTGACGGGAGTGGTAAAATTGGCCACTAACTGCGATCTGGCTGCGCGGCGGGGCACGTCTCTCAGATTGACTGCCTGGGCTGTGGATCATGGTCAACCGCAGCAATCGGCAAATGTATCGTTCTTGGTGAACGTGCTAGCCGTACGACTGAATATGTTCCCGCCTCGGTTTGACCCACAGCCGGCTCTGTATTCAGGCTGGGTTGGTGAAAACATGCGCTCAGGGAGTTTGGTTTTTATGGAAAAGACTGGAAGACGTCCATTGCAATTAAAGGCCACCGATCCTGAGGGATATGGCGTAATCCTGGCCGTCATGGGTGGATCTGGACTTGGCTACTTTTACATTGATGATAATGGTATGTGTACTTTTTAATCTCGAATCGTTTAGGCTTGATACTAATACTGCTTTAGTGATTGGTTGATCTTGAGCGGCCTAAAGTAGTGCGACTAATCGCCCCGACACTGACCACCGCCTCAAATTGTTTTAAAGTGCTTTTGATGTTGATAGCAAATGAAAGACCTTTGTGCCTTTGATGTTCACCTATTCCGCTTTTTTGCTTAGTTTGGAGATGTGTGGCTTCGATCTGACAACTACCGTGTCATTTGCGGTTTTCGACAATATTCTAACCCTCTGAAAACAGTTTAAATGATGCGGATTTTCTCGTGCCGTATTGAAGTTGTTACCATCACGTTCAGATCCTGAAGAGAAACTACATGTGATTTACTCGAGATTTCAATGAATGCTCCCTGTAGGATTCTCTGGGGTGATAATTTTCTGATCACTGGTTTGTTTTTCGGTTACATGTTGTTACGTTTTCCATTTTTAATCCGTTTGAGACGTGTATTCTTTTCATATCATGCAATTATTGTCTTAGGTAGACTTGATTACAAAGGCAGTGATCATATATAGTGCTGTCTGTGTCTAAAACATCGACGGTCGGCAGGACTGGTGTTAATATTCGTCAGCCTCCCAGATATTAGCAGTTGTTGTAATGATGAGTGAGATGATCTACACTAAATTCCACGACAACTTCAATATTTTTCAACATGGCTTTCAGTAGTTCATTTGGGCCCGTTTGCACTGCCGCTGAAGAACCTAACCATTAGCCCAAGAAAGTGCGTTACAGGAATTACGCTCGAATAGCATTTCCCGATTATGTTTACGTGGATCTGATATAGTGGCCTCTACTAGCACATTCAAGCAACGCGCGTTTTATGTGCAGATCCAGACTGATTAAGACAGCGTGAATTATTTATAGCTGCCGAGGTTAACTGCTTCGCCAACTAACGTGATAGCCATTCGGCACCAGCCAAGCAATCGCCATATTACTGTTGTGCTCACAATAAGTGTAGTACGGGTTGTGGCTTTCTTGTGGACCTCTTAGAGATATGGCTGTTTTTATTCAGTTTCCACTCCTCCATCTACGGTAAACCATTCCGTTTTTAGTACATAATTCAGCATTCTTAATCCACTCCATATGTGATTTGTTACTTACTGTGCCCACCGTACAGACGATTTCACATTTTCTCATCGTTTTAGTTTCTGGTCGATATAGAAACTTAGCACTACTAATATCAGACTCATACTTGTTCAAAAGTTTTTCGTGTCTGCATCGTTCATTGATGAGTCATTATTCGGCTGCGTTGTGGCTTCACCAGACAAGGAAGTTACATCTAGTGGGGTTTCATACGAAGTGCCGTTTAGTAATCGGCGTAAGCAGTTCCATTTTTCTACGTTAATATACTTTTATAACTTATCACTTTTTTCGCTCATGTATTAATCCCCATCTACACGCAGGCCTAGTTAGAACAATGCGTATATTAGACGCCGAATCTGTACCGGATGAAGGAGGCTATTGGTTGACTGTTTATGCTCTGAAACAACCTCAAAGTTCTTTCGGCACATGGTTTGATCCCCCTGTCTCAAAGGTGATCGCCACCGAATCCAATGGCACCATGCATGCGATTGCTGAGGTGTTTATCGAGGTAGGTCTAAAAATCGGTTCATTTCTTCCCTGTTTCCTAACTGTCAGAGAATGCTTGATTGCAACTGCTCATCTTCACTGTTCAGCTGTACTATTAACACTTCATGGTGTTCCGTGTGTTTTCATCCCCGTTGGGAAATGTGCATAGATTCTGGACGAGAACGACAACTTTCCTATTCCGTTGGCACCGGAATACGAGGCAGAGCTGATGGAGAATACACCGCCAGGTGTTTTAGTCGTTGAAATTTCAGCTACTGATCCGGACACTGTCGCACAACCGCTGCACTACCGTATTACGGCTGGAAATCCCCAAGGCCACTTCAACATCGATTCAGAGACAGGTGTGTTTCAGTCTTTTGTTCTGTTTTTTTAGCCATCTGTGTTCCTTAAAAAATGAAATGAGCCTGTCAAATAACAAAATTCATAAGATTTAAGTGTACTCTATTGTGCACCATAACCACCTAGGTCCGTACTGTTTAACCCAAATGTGAGTATTTTATGTTCAAAGGTCTCAGACATTTGTAATTGGGTTTGCCGTTATTGAGCTTAAGAGCTGAGGTTGAACACACACTCAACAAAAATAGTACACTTTATTTCAGCTGAATACGGTTACCAAAAGCTATCAAATTCTTCTTGTGCACAAGGTTTACCTTACACTATCCGGAATAACATCTGCTGGCTTTATTGTGTTGTTCACGGCTGATACTGATGAGTCGACTAAACGTGCACCTGCGAGTTCTGACAACTTGATAGGAGTATATAAATACGTGCTTTAAGATATTGTCTTTCTTTCTATGATGTTTCAACCTAGGTGGTAATAAATGTGAGTTTTCTGACTTATTTGTTACTTGACAGAAAGAATGCTTTTGATATATATATATATATATATATATATATATATATATATATATATATATATATATATATATACCTAATGTCATCTTAAAAAGGCTTGGTATCAGGATTAAACAACATTGATCAATAGAATTGAATATGCACTGTTCACGGCTGTGGATCGTGATCGACTATACTGTCAGGTCATGCAAGTTGACTTAAGACAACTCACCTCAGACCCTTAACCAATTAGAATCTCGGAATAGCGAGTCGGAGCACAGAGGCGGGTACCCTGTCTGTTTTGTCGTATAAGGTGATAAGTTCAGGGTATTTATTGTTCCCTACCTTCCAATGGCAGCACTTCGTACATCTTTTCTGGGGATGTTTGTAATGACGACATAGTAACTCCTCTGGATGGGCTGCCGGTGACCCATCAATTATATATCCTCGTACATCGAATTTTCACTTCATTCCGATAGAAACATTCATGGGATTTCTCTTGTAGCTTTTGTTGGGGGCACACTCCATTAAAATTATATCGTGACGCAGAGACAAATCACCGCCCATTCTCAGGGTAGTGACACCTTTGTAGAGTAAGGGGACCATTTTTGCCCGGGCAGTCCATAGTACTCTACTCTCACGCTTGAACTGTTGTATTCATTCTGCAGTTCACCAGTCCAAGTCTTTTGTTCAAAATTGATAGTTCATGGTAGTACAGTAGTCCCTCGCGGTTATGGGTCTTATACTGTTCGTTGTTCCCAGCCTAACCAAGAAAATAACTATTAGAATTTCACATTTTCAATAGGTGTCATCCGAACCACAGCTCGACCCTTGGATAGAGAAGCAGTTTTGAATGAAACAGGTAAAGCGGAGCTCAATCTGATGGTGAGTCGAAATCAGCTATTCTACTTGCACTATTGTTTTATACACTTTTCTCTGACGTGATGATAAATCAGTTTACGATTAGCAAACTGATGTAGTTTCATAGAATGACCGTTCAGGCGCCACTCTGTAATCTTCAGTGCACCTCAGCTGTTGTCCAAACGTCTTTGCATACTTAGGTATCACCTATCAGGCAACGGAATAATCTCAGTTGTTAGGGGTCTGTGCTTTTCATTACGTGCCGATCTAGGATAAAATACTCGTCTCTGAAAATATGCTGGGAGAATGTGGCCCATTGCCGGTTTATTTGCTTATTTTCTGGTCAAACCCTGTGGTTAGAATGGACGAAAAGCAATGGCCACATTTTCACATCGCGGTGTCATGGACGGATCTCTGCAACTGTTTTGTTTTTCATAAGTGTGTTCTTTGTCAACCGGGGAACAACCATTTCATGCAGAAAACATCGTCCATCGTCTGTAATCGTTTTTTCCGTGACACTATATATATATATATATATATATATATATATATATATATATATATATATATATATATATCGGTCATCTGTTCACGCATATTCTAACAATATTCTACACTTTTTAATTGATCAAGGTATCAGTTGTTAACAGTTAACATAGCCAAGCAACTCACTGTACCCTATGATTATATCCCTTTTCATAAATTCCTGATCGCTGAGCTGAGCCTTTCGGTCTCGTACGTTTTATCACCAGTCGAGGCCCACTAATGATGTCACCTCGCAGCTGATGATAAAATGTTCGCGACCTCTAAACGCCAACCTCGGCTCAATCAGGAACTTATGAAAACTGCCAGCAACCCGAGCTAAGACGCACACCAGTTCTCAAAACCATGGAGGTTGTTGCTCTGGCAGACCCATTTTCATTCTCTTGCTAACGTCATTATTCAGTTGATAATTTTAATGTTAATAGTTGATTTGTTGGAGGCTGGTTCCTCGTTCGGCATTGAAAATGATGTATAACCATATATCTGCTCCATAAGTTTCTCCTAATATGTACGGTGCCACTACATCAATAAATACCTTCCAGTCTGAAGTCATCTATAGAGTAAAAATGTTAATGTCTCTTCGAATGGAATGATGCAGCTCGGGGCCCATACTTGTGGGCGCTGCCATCAGGTATATGGGATGTATTTTCGATAGTCAATCTTCGCGGTTGATTTGTGCGTTTTTTCCGTTTGACCTATTCATGTGCTACATTCTGCGTGTTGACTTGGTTGCTTGTTCACCCACTCAGCCATCTGTGCACAGAATACACATGCCCCAGGGCGATTCGCCGTGGTTATGTGCCATCTTTGTCATGTGCACGTGTGCTGACCCGACGCATGCTAGAGGTCTACTTTTGTGGGGGTAGGAGGCCTGTAGTACTGCTGTGGCCGCGGTGTGGGTGAGCGCGGTAGAATGAGTTGTGTGAGCTCTGTAGCGAATCCGATTTCTGTCCCATTTGTTGGGTTGTTTTAACACTTCACGCGATCTGATCTGATCTATATTCGGGAAACTCCCCTTTGCCAAATTCCAGGTCGACCGTTCTGTTTCTCGTAATTCTGTAGTGGTTTGTAATACCCACCCGTACACAGTCACAAACCGAATTCTTCCTCAGACAGCATCGATTTGTTCCACGTTTTGCGATGGGCAATCGTACAGTCGAACGAATAGATAAATGTGGAAGTTGGTGAACACCCGGCAAATTTCTTCAAAGCTCACTCTCTCCCCTCCCCCCAGTCCAATCCGCGTTCAAACCCAGATGAGGCCCACTATCTTTTCACTGCTTGTTTTTTTCTGTGGCTGTCGTCATGGCAGACATGACTACTACGACCACTGCCGGTACATTTCAGGATTGGGTTACCCGTGTGCTTACGTCTGTACGTTGGTGTGTAAAATGGCTGGGTGGTTCATGGGTTTCGCCAACAGTCATCGCATAATTTTTGTTTCTCCTCCTGTCTGCGAGAGCGAGAACAGGCGGTGTGCCTGTCTAACCAGTACCGATTCACGTTCATCCAAAAGATCCCTCCGGCTTTGGTTCTTTGAATGACTCATTATTGTGCCTGTTGTGTGTGTGTGTGTAGTAGTAGTAGTAGTAGTAGCAGTAGTGGTGATTGCCCATATCGTTCGTCCCTAGCTCCTGTCTGATGCGGCACGTGCGAATCAGCTCTGATCCGCCAATTGCCACACGCACTTGATTGACACAGGTAGTTAAAACACAACAAACTGCGATGCCTGTATGATGGTGGTGTTGAGCTCGTTGTGTTGGAAGGAGGAATTATTAAGGCCTCAAATTTGGTGGGTTAGTCCCGAACCCCAACGGTAGTTGCAATAATGGCCACAGTAAAAGTAGAGAAACCAAAGCCTTGTAAATGTCCGGGTTTTGCTTTTCTAGCCTGAGGCATCTATCTGCCGCATTTCACTTGCCCCAGGCTCATTCACTTAACGAATCATTTGTGCCTTTAGGTTCTGTGTGTGTGCGTGAGCCATGAAGCCCAAAAGGTGAGCGATGCTAGGGTGTCAGGAAAGGGGCGGATGTAAGCTAACGACCTCGTTTGTCACTTTACGATTATTTTTGTCCTAAAAAATGTCGAATTCTCACGGTATACAACATTTTGTGAGCACAATCCTTGTATTCGTTTACCGAAAGAAACGTTTATCGTCTGACTGTTCTTGAGGTGACCATTCTCGGACTTGGTACAAAATCGTCATAAAAATCAAACAGCGTTGCTAGCCACGCCAATTTCTGTCTTGCTTGGCAGCCCCAGGAAACTCGAATGATCATAACTGACACAAAATATCTGTCTAACTTGGCACTAACCCAACAAATTTCCCTTTACCCCACCTAGAGCACTTTAAGACTCTTGAATCCAACCCACTCCGTTGTTATATTTCATTTACTGGATCATCATATATAAACTGGCTTGTATTACGTTCGCGATCAGTTTCAGTTTATTCACCCATTAAACTCGCACTTCTGTGCTCTGGTTTCGGCAGGAGTTCAGTCTGTACCGTTCGTACTGACTCTTAATGTGCGCTACTAATCCCAAAAATATATTCTGGCGTTGATTTATCAAAACTTGTTTTGTAGTATCCACAATACCTGTCACTTTACTCGTCTCTCCTTAAACGTATCACAGGTGTCCGTATCAGATCGTGGAAAGCCTCCGAAAACTTCCACTGTAGTTGTACGTATTCTTGTATTGGATGCAAATGATCAAGCCCCACAATTCATCCCACTTGGACCAGTTCCTCCGAGATCCTCAACGAATAAACCTACACCTACATATTACTTCCGCGCCTACTCAACAGATCTCAGTAAGTCTTGCAGTACATAATACGGTCTTGATCTCGTTTGTCTGTCGTCCACAAGAGTAGCCTGAAATTCCTAGACCGTTCGTTCCAACAAATGATCACTGTCTGAGTCAACCCATTCACATCCGGTCACTCTAGTTTACAAATTATCAGGCATGTTGTTTCCCTTTCTATACTGTAACTATTTTTTCAACTAGTTTTGTTTGCAGTCAAACTAGCAGAGATGTGTTCATAAAACATCCATGGATATCCACGCGTAACATTTTCCCCGTCCTGTTCTGTTCTGTTTGAAAAACTGACAACATCACATTCGCACACTGCGGTTTCAGTGACTGTCTCTCCTTCGGTTGTTTTTTCTGCATTGCCAAAAACCAAGCACACTGTTGGAAGTCTGCCGACCAGATATTTTATACTCCAGTTACGGCTTGATACAGTCCATCGTTGTTATGCTTGATTCATTACTCGTCCGCCTAAATTGAACTTCGTCTCTCCCTCTCTCTTTCACTCACTCGCTTATTGTCACGCAGATTGAGTTGCCAAATGAAAAGAAATTGTCCGAGTGAACACAGGACGATTGTCACTGTTCACGAATATATAACCGCATAGTTTGGCGTCCCCAGTTCATGTGTGTGTTTGTGCGTGTGTGCGTTTCAAGGGAAAAAAACTTGTAGGTCCGATGGAAGATTAGTCGAAAAGCAAACACTATTTTTTCTAGACCCAAGTGATTTTTTCGTGCTTCTGAAAAACGTTATGTTCGCAACCTAAAAAATGAGTGAATAGTTCGGCTGTTCCAGCGCTTGGTTTTGGTTTTTCAGTATTATTGCGGTGACATTTTTTACCATTCAGTTTACCCAGAAGGTCATTAAGCGAAAAGATTCACAAACATCTCTGTCTACACCGCCAATAAGTGCAGATATTGATTTTATTTTGTGAATTCACGACAGAAAGACCATCACAAATCTTCCGGACTATGTATCCTTCGGACTGACGTGTATTCTTAGAATCGATTATCCTCGTTTGACTTGGAGCGCTCATTGTTCATTTGTCTGTACCTATATCATCAGGATATTGGGTTTTGGTCTCTTGTGTTGACTTGATTTGACACTCCAGTTATTTTTATAAGTGCCTGATCGCCGAATCTGATTACCATATAAATGTAGGAACACAAATCGGTCACCGTAATACATACAATCCGGTTTTCCTGATACTTGCTCACAGGGATCGAAAAAGTCGTACTTCCAATGTGGATTGGGTTTAACTTCTGTATCAGGTAGTAACCACACGAAACAGTTCCTATGAGATTGTCAGTCTTCAGCAGATTCCATCAGTAGATACATTTAATTGGTCGGCTAACTCGACGCGGTCTAAACGTTGAGCTCAACGATCGAGAGTTTATGGAAACCTTCTTAGTCTGAACTATGAACACCGCCGTCAGTGCTCAGGGCTATCACATTGCGGATATCATGATTTTTCTGTTGGCTTCTAGTCCGATACGGAGGTCGAGCATAATGTACATTCGCGGTTACGCGAGTTCAGCTCACACCAACTGGGCTCTAATCTGTTTTCTCGTTTATTTATTCCGTTCATCTTCTGCTCCAACGGTATGAATTCCATACAGTTATTATTCCTGTTCAAACCCGATCGCGCGCATTCTGTCAGTTCTAAGTTGCTATCGTTTCTTTAGATATCCATATTTCGGTTCATCTTCCAAGTGTTTTTCAATCCTCCGAGATAAATAGTAATCGATAATAATAATGGAACTTGGAGACTACGCCTATCCTACCGTCGGTTGATGAGACCAATCGGCCTTGTGATCTGATTTTGTCTCTGTTAGGAGTCTCTACGTTGTCCATCCTAACTGATCGCACGCCAGTTTTTTTCGTATTTGTGAAATTTTAGTACACGTTGTATCACTCCACAGCTCTCCGTACAAATGCACATATCCGATGTGTCTTCAGATGCTAACCAGTGGCCGACCACTACAGTTTCAGCTTCTGTGGTATTAGTCATTCTGGGGGCTTGGCTGGTCCACATTTTGAACTCGTTACGTGCGTAGTACAAAAGATAAGATCTTTGCACAAAGGCTGTTTTGCCCATGGAAAAATCACAGCCAGACAGAGTGACCATTCCACGCAGTTCAATACATGAATAATGGCATACTCTGTATGCGAAATAGGTCTCTTCAAGGCTTCTGTCTGACTCATTTGCGTCTCTAATTGTGGGTCATATAGAGTGCACGTATCTGATACAGATTACCCTACTTCACCTTTAGGTGCACGTGATAATGATATCCTGTTCCGCGGTGCACACTATTCCATCCATTTTTGTCTGTATCTGAGAATGAAATTACTACCTCGGACCACTTCTCAATCAGACGATTCAGCTCCTTCATGACATCGGCTCCGGTTCTTCGTCCGTTACACTCGAATTTGGATTAGTTGAAAATAAATGGATATAGCACCTAAAGATTCCCAGAGCATGGGTTGACAAAATGATTAAAATCGTCGAAAAACCTACACCAAACCTAGGCACCATTTTTCGTTGCCTGCTTATAGGCGCTATGTAAGGTAATTTAGGTACGGAGAAACAGCTGGCATGTGCTTAACAGTGATTTCAATAGGAAATATCTCGGGATTCATTATAATGTGCAACGAATGACCAATCACCATTCATTTCATCGTGTTCAATTGATTACCATAAATCGGTTAAATTCACATTTTATAACCAAGTTCACTGCAGTTGGTTGTTTTTTGTTTGGATCTATTTTCCACCACCAAGGTGGAATTGTCCTCCTCGAAATAAGCTCTTTGCATCGGATCATTATGGGTGCTGAATAAGAAAAAAATAGTAAGCTTGTGATGCAATGTTTTCCAAAGTCCTCGAGCAAATGATCGATTAAACAGAAGGGACTAAACGTTTACGTCTCCTACTAGTAATCGATTCTAGTAAATTTGTGCCGGTTTCTTATCCGGGAAACATCCTTATCCATATTCTTTCTTCTGACATTGTCTGGTGTGTTGTCACTTACGCCTGAGTGTCAGTGACTAATTTCGTCTTCTCTAAAATTCACGTAAATTCTCATTCTGAGTTATTTCACACACACCTACGTCGTAACACCCTTCTTTTCGTCTGCCCCTCGGTATGCTATCTCCTCCTCCTCCTCCTCAGGAAAATCAGGCGGTTGTGTTGGTCGCGTGTTCGCCAGTGATTTGGATAACTTGGAAAACGGTACGGTGTTCTACTGGCGCGACACTATGACCCCATCGGTTGAGGCGTCTGGCAGTGCCGCCGCTACCGCCACCGTCTTTGATGTAGACACCCAAACCGGGTTGATTTGCACAAACCAGAGTTCACCGCCACCTATCGGCGAATATCATTTGGGAGTAAGTTACTCCTTCGCATTCCTGTCGCCCATCCCAGCCGCTATCTATCATCCGTAAATTTATCCGAGTTCTCTTGCCAATGGGTTCTTTGCATATCGTCATACTCAACTAGGTCTGTGAGGTATCGAAAATAGATGGTCGATGTTTTACGGTTGATTGTGTGCTGTAATTACCTCCACTTGGGTCATTCTGTCCTAATGGCACTAATCATCAGTTTCGTATATGATTTAGCTAATGTTCGTTGAGACAGCGATTCTTCTCACGATATAAGAACTGAATAGCTTACGTCATATTACTGTTCGGAATAATTGTCTACTTCCCCTCCCCCTCTACTATACTTAGTCCGTGATTAGTAATGGAAATTATCTAAGCTATCGTTTTTATTTACGTGATGTCCGGTTTCCCCTTAACGTGTGGATGTCGCCTTGTGAAGTAACCAGAAACTCGAATTCGTGTGTCCATCCCTCAAACCCCTACTACAAGCTGTCTGGTGAATCCACGTGTCATGATAATCCGAAAATATACTTCATACCTCTCATTTATTTTCTGGATTTCGATCTCTCATTCTTTTCACCTCTAGTTTTCCTTCATTTTTTCGCACTTTTATTGTAAGAAACAGTAAACAAGCCCAGAAAAATCAGCTTCAGAGTTTATAGTCGTTAAAACTAACTCAAATGAATTTGACACTAGTCAGTCAATTTACTGGCGCGTACAGTTCTTCCTGTTCCTCAGTGAAATGATCAATGCCAACGGCTATATGCGACTGAACTGACTTGTTTCCGTTCAACAAGACCCCTTCTGACGCGATATCCAAACTGTGTTCGTCTTCGAATGTCTTATATTTTACTCAGTTTCCTATTTATCCGTCCGCGAATACTTATCTCCATTTTTGTCCTCTCAAATATCTGTTGTGAACTCATTACCAGTTTTCGTAATTATGAATCTGTTGTTGTTTCCGAAACTGCGTGCTATTTAAGCAGTTGGCCAAAACGAACAAATGTCTGACTTTCGTGCCAAATTCTGTTACAGTGTACATTTTGTGCACCTGAGGGGGAAAAAACAGGGCTATAAATGTGACCAAATTGCCAATACGATCAATTATGACCGTGTGTGTGAGTGAGTGAGTGATACTCCAGACAATGATGAACCGTCGTTGAATCGGTTTGCTAGCTGAGTAAACAAATCGAAATGTGGCTGTGATGCAGCCGACCTGGTTTGTCGTATTCTCAACAAATGCACCTTGGTCCCGCTCTCTGTCGACTGTGCGAACCCCGAGGACAATGCATAGTTTTGTCGTCCTGGATTTCAACGCAGGGTATATTTTTCGTTCATTTCTGTCCCTAGGTGTATGCTAAAGACCGTGGTCGACCTCCTTGGATCGCAAACAACAATTTAGCCACACTTGTTGAGATCCAAGTTGTCGCCACACCTCATTTTGCCAATCTGACTGCATCTGCTCAGCCGACAACCTTACAATTCAGTACACCTCCACCGAAGCTGGTACGTGTATCCGATCAACATTTGTCCGGACATCGACTGTTCACATTTGGCGTTGTTGATTCCCTCGACCCGATGGGTAATAGTTTGGCATTCTATCTGGTCGGTAAGTTCCTGACTGACTTGAATCCGTGCTCTGATTCAGTGCATTTCCCAAACCTGATTTGTTGCACGCTCTTCCGAACCGATTTTGTCGCCTTCCGTTCACTTTTCTACGCAGCCCTTGAAGCCCACCCCATAAAATGGATCATTCTTGGGCCATGTATACAGTAGTGCTGTTGTGTGAGAGTCAATTACATGTCGTAACACACTAACATGTGCTAGTTTAAACAGTCCACCGTTTGTCCTGCTCGTTCGCCATTTTGGTTGGCCAAGACCATGTGGACTCTGGTTGATTCCTAGTATAAGAACTCGAGACGGGTGAGGCACACTTGTATTTGACCAGCCAGACAGTTCAAATTGGTAAAACATGTACAATGGTTTAAATAGTTCTTTTTCCAGACTGCGATGTACCAACATCGGTCGTTCGGCTGTTTGAGTATTTCGGCTCCGTTCCGGTCAGGTGCCTGCGGTCTTTAGTTTGATTCTGTTGTGTTGGTTCGATTGCTCCGGTTGACGGCCTGATCGGTAGCCCCTCATATGGGCTATCTTGCTGATTACCTGAAATTTCACTGATTCCCATCTACAAGTTCGCATGTATCTTTTTCCGTTGTGGGATTCTTCCGACATATTCAGCGTCTCTTTGGTCTTTGGTTCTCGATTGGATGACCCGATCTGTTTGATACTTACCTCATTCTGTTTCTACAGCATTTCCCACTACAACAGAGAAATACTGCTACTGAAAGTCTACAAGTTAGTTCATTGTGTGATGGATGCCATATGCTGCCGTTATTTAGGCGGGTAAACTGTATGATCCACATTCGAAAAGTTCGAAGCCTGTCTTTGTGATAATATAGCTCAGCTGGTAACACATTTGCGTTATAAAATCGTGCATGGCAACCATGTGTGGGTCCAAATCCTGCCGCAGTCAACATCTATTATCACCTAGATCGTAGAAACATATATCCAAGTTTCAGACTATGATGCGAATTGGGGTTACTTACATGGCGGTGCAAATGAGAAAATGCAAAACCCGTTCATCAGTTACGAAGTTCGACATGGTAAAGTGTAAATTTGTATTCTTAATGCTCCGCTTCCATAATAATTTTAGTAAAAATTATATTGCTTACGATATGACAAGTACAATGTTTCTGGAAGGAGGCGGCGACCGATGAAATGCTGCCAAGTAGTGGGGGGATCGGTGGTGGTAAAGCTCAATCCGTGGACGTCAATATCCAAAGTCCCCGATGGTGGCCGTTTGAGTACAGCGTGCATGCCCCATTGTAGCCGGTTTTAGCTTTAAAAAAATCCGGCACGATGTTGTCTCCGTCATGAAACTTGTAGCGCGGCTTTTCATACAAAATTTTTTCTAGAAATAAATTTACTGAATAGTATTAAGCCTTTTCTGCATACGATTCTCCGCATGAATATTAGGTGCTGTTGTCTGTGCCATTACTGGCAGCACATGATACATAGTAAAAACCGTTTCTTCGTACATAAGTGAACAAGCAAGTGAATCACCTGTCGCGATCGTAAGCAGTACATGCATCCACGTGCAGCGAAACAGGGCTGCTCATCAGGCAACTATGACTCGGTTCCAAAGTTTGATTGGTTGGAACAGATCATTCGTCGTATGGGAGAATTCAGAGTGATGTGCGTGCGTGTTATAACAGTCATTGTCGACTAACAGATCCATAAGTATTTCGGCCCGGATGGAACGCAGTCAGAGGTTCGGCCAATGATAGGAGCACATAGCAGATGCATAGTATTTCTGTGATTTAATCCACATTAGAGGTTGTAGAACCGAACGACAGTATACTCTCCACGATAACTGTGACCAACGTTGGTGACGGAGATCGAATCCCGCCACCGCCGTTCACTTTGCTGGTAGACAGTAATCCGCTGTCGTCCGCCTTGTTATCACACTTGACCTATTGGGACCTTATGTGGTTCTTCGCCACTCCAGGTCTTAAGATCTGGTTGTCGGTTGTTCGTAATAGTGCATAGGGCCATTGTGGCTGTGAAGTATACTTTTTCCACTGGACTCATTCGTAAGCATGCAATAAAATATCAGTTTTTCTTGATAAATGATAACACGGAACCTATGATGTACCTTAAAATGTCTATTTATTCTCGAGATTCAAGTTAAATAATACGTGCTTGGATAACTAAATGTTTAGCTATACTTAATTGTGTGCCTTGTCACTTTTCAAGGTTTCAAAATATCCAGTTTTTTTGTGACGGCTGCTGGTGGTTTGGAAAAGTAATCGATATCCATGGAACGTCTGTTTTCTTTTTTGGTCATAATAATGCCGAGTTGAAAGACCCAAGAAAGATGCGATAACGTGAAAAACCTGGATAAACCAGACGGTCGGAATAATTTCTACTCGTCCGTCTAATGCAACCCCAGTTTATTCATCTGTGCTTATTTTATCCGGTCGTATTCAACGCATTTGCGTCCCGTTCTCCCTTCTCACTCACCAGTGCAGTTCACGCGTGTACACCTACTTGCGTTTATCTCTATTTGCGTGTGTACACGCCCGAGCACATAACTGCTCCATTATTGCGTAATATATTCCTATTCACCTTAGTATCTTTCTAGTCTCATCACCGTAGTGCATCCGCACTTTCCACTTATCCCTTTCCTGTATACTAAATACCAGAAGAATTTTCACAACCTTTACCCACTTTACTGTGTCATTTGTATGTTTTATCAGGGCTAATCGATAACGAATTGCTCAAACTGGTTCTGTTTCTGATTTTTAAAATCCTTTCTTCTTTCTCACACGATGTGGGTTTGCTTATCGAACACGCGACCATTAGCAGGGATTTCCCTATTCATCCGTGGCGCCATCAAGGGAATACCGTCCTCAGTGCAATGCTACCATGCAGTTAAAGCGTTGTAATATGAGCAGAGAAACAGCACAGACTCTGTGACTGCTTAGACTCGCATTTGATTGATGTTTTCAAGTACTTCGTATCTTTATCATGTACTCAATTGATTAACTTGACTGTGAAATATCTCCCAAATAAATGGCAATGTTCTCGCTCTGTCAAACCGTTCATGATCATTTGGTTACTTTTCCATCCTATCGTTGCATAATGTTCATGCTTACCCTTCGTGACAGTAGTCGTTTGGTGGTAGACAGTGATCCACTGTCGTTCAGCTCGTTACCACAGCTGACCTTTTGGGACCCTATGTGATTCTCTGCTCCAAATCTCGGTCCGGCTCCGGGTCATCCCTAATAGTGTGGTGGGCCTTTGAAACTGAGGTATACACCTTCCATTGCACTCATGTTCAAGCATGTAATAAAAACAAGTTATCCGTACAACTCTCCGAGTTTGATGGAATCAAACAACTGTGCCAATATACAGAAATCTCAGTGTTTCCGAAACCACAAATTACACAGTCTGCTTTCGCATGCGGACTTACTTAAACTTATCTTCTCTTTAAAGGAAAGCTTTCCCTTGTCCCAGTTCCTTGCCTAGACTTGATCACTGATTTCGGCAAAGGATTGTAAATGTATCCTCCCTCCCTGCCCGAATGGTAGATGGTCGGATGCAGAATGATGGAATTTGGAACCAGATAAAATCCAGGTTTTTTACCTTGGTGTAGTTCACATTTGTTTAGTTGTTCTTGCTGTTCATTACACACTCAACCATTTGCTTTAACTAGGTGCTCAGACAATGATTGTGCCAGTGCATGACATTTCTCACTAGGCATTCTGCGTATGATCCGTTGCAATGAATATCCTCTCTTTGCCCAATAATTTGCTTATTAGTAGGCTGATTTGAAATAACATATGGGCATTTCCAGTCACAAAGTGTATGCAGATGCCAAAATCTAATATGGAGGTTCCTGTCCAATGATTAGTGAACAACTGACCTACCAAAGCAGCAAAGTACTGTGCGGAACTAAAATGTTCAACCACCCCGAACAAAAGATAACAAATTTGTGAGTCTTCCGTTGCCCTCAACCCTACAGTAAACAATCTGGTTGAGCCCAGTTCCAGTGAACATTTTCTCATTAATGTCCGATGTTCATTATTTCATGCTGCTTGCGGGACTAGTGTGGATAACTTCCAATCGTAGGTTTGAGTAAATTGGGCTGTAGCGAGTTCCGCTGAAAAGAAACCACGGTGGTAGAAAACAAGCTACACCAGTGCTGTAGCCGACTTGTAGTAGTAACGTTGTACTCCTTTTAGTAGAATTCGGGGAATTTTTAAAGTCAAATTATGAAATTAATTTGTGTTGAATGAGTATAATGTGATTGCATCCGCCGAGACCTGGTACGGAGTAGTTCAGGTCATTGCTAGAACCAAGCATAACCACTGAGAGAATAGTACAACTTGAAATAATACCAATAGGCTTTTGGGAAATACTTGGAAATGGGAACACTGAAGGGCACTGGATGTTAGTGTCATCGATCGCCTTCAGTTATCTATTCGAGGAAAATACGGTGGGAAAGATAGAGACACCACACACATTTGTGTCCTCCCGAAAATTCCAGTTGAAATAAGCTGTTCAGCATACGAATTATATGGTTGCGTGTGTGCCAAGAGACAGTCATTCTTATGTCGTGGAAAAGTTAAGGAAGCTAATTTCAACTCTCTCTGGCTTTTCCTTGCATAGGTTTGAAAGCTGAAGCTTATAAGAATGCTCGATTTTAGCTTGTCTCGCTTTAATGGAAAACGTTACTGTTCCGTTGTGGCCGAACGCATGAATTCCACGGTAGTTCAATTCAGCGATGAAGCACAACCTGTCCACTCTTGGTCGTCTATCTCGACTGATATTCGCCTATTTTTTCTCCAATTCCGTTTCAATGGTGTACGTGTTCTGGTAATTTTTATTTTAGCAGAACTCAGTTTTCTTAACCAAGAAAAACTATTCCCTTTTTTTTTTACAAATGACGTCCACGATACTTTTCCAACCGTTATGCTCCTACTACCAATCATCCATGAAAACTGATGCCCGGCGGTTTGTTAAGAACACTTTGAATCAGTTTTTATAAAGAATAAGGAAGACGGACGTGATCACAAGCCAATATCTTCATACTTTGCACGAGTACGGGTTTCCCAAAGCCGGTGGACACAGACAGTGTGTCCCTTCGATGAACTAACCAGCTGAGATTCTGAGATTCTTACAAATTGAATTAAAGAAGAGTTTTTCATCTGGTTGATTGTAGATGATATCCAACTGATATCTTTTCAAAATCTTTGTTTTATTTACTCTTATATTTATTTGCTTACTATTGTCATTGTCATCGTTTTTATTTGGAACAAATAATTGATGGTTATGCGCGGTGCTGTCTCGTTGGCATTCACTGGAAAGTTGATTCAATTGCATGCGATTAAGCTTATGAGGACTACTGATCATTCGGCAGAGCTTTCTGTTCATAAATCTGATCATCTCGTTGATGCGGTAGAATTTACGAGCTTGGCGTGTGCATTGGCGCTCCGCCAGTTGTAATGTGTTCATTAGAAGGGTCGTTGCTGGTATTCTTCCTCGTAGTTCAAGTTCACCAGTTTGATTCTGGTGTACTTGCCTGGATACTTGGTTTCTTCACCGGTCTAGTTGGCATCATCAGGTTGCTGACCTTCCTCGTCTCGAAGACATTTGTTGATTGTTTATTTATCGCTTGTATCCGGTGTGAGTCTTGGATTCATCAACGATCTAAATTTTCTTCGGCATCTCACGCTATCCACTACTTTTTCCAGGGACTCTGTGCACAGTCCTCAATCTCAACGTTATGCTAGTTCACGGTGTTTTACGACCACGTGATAACTATCCCTCAGCTAGTTGTACTTGGCACGTTTGTTCACATCAATTCAAGTCAATCAAAATGCAATACACTGGTTGTGTGTCGGTATTATTATCTTGTATTGTACGTCGTTCGGTGATGACCATTTCAAATGTGTTGCTCAAGCCGTTTGTCCACAATAAAACTTTCCTTATGACGCAAATCATTTTTTTAGAACTACTGCAAACTGTAGCATGCCTTTCCCCGAAACTGATGAATTGCATCTTCTTTTTGAATTTAACTGCAGTGTACACCACACACACGGTCACACTGATATATTAGGGCTGTTTTATCGGACACTTCATACGGTATCACTGTCCACTATACTTGTTCACTTTTTATTCGAATCTAGTCCTGAAATATAAAATACACCCGTATGAAGTTGTGGCAGGGATTCAGACATCTGTTCCCTACAAACTCCATTAACAGTGGGAGCAAAATTGCTTTATTCATTATCACCTCCTCCCCTCATATTCTCACCGGGTAAATGTTGTGCAATATGTTCATCAGTACTTCGTTTCCCTTACGCCCCCCCCCCCCAACAGATGCCAGTGGATCAGCTCGCGTTCCGTTCGGACTAGGTCGAATTGGGTCTGGAGATGCATTTGTTTTCTTGGCCGATCGTGTCACATTGAATCGAACCACGAATTGGTCGTTGGAATTGATTGCCTCAAATGGTCAAGATCTCCTGGTTGCTAAGGTGACTAGAGGATATTATTGTCTGTTTTTAGTTTCGACTGATATCGATTACTCTCTTACTCCTAGGTCGTAAATTTCCACCATTCTTGTGTGTGCGTACGTGCGTGCGTTCCTTCACTCCATCTTAGTAATGCCATTTCTGATGTAATGGTACTACCGCACTCCTTTTTTTCGAAATCGCCAGCATTAACATTTCAAAGACGCATTTGCTGTAGATCAAAGTTTTGCACACAATTTTCATCTAAATTTCCTCCCAAAAGTTTGCATTGAACATCATCGTCAGAATCCCTAATTGTCTCGACTATCGAGGGTTTTAGTGAGAAAGAAAACGACTAAGAACATTAATTACTTGGTATTTTGGTTTTTTACATAAAGTATACAAGCTAGGTTTTCGTATCTACGTTTGAATTGAACTGATGGTGTGAGTCTCGCTGTTGGTCAAATCCAGAAAGAATGAAATCATGCGTTATCAAGAGCAATAGGTGGCAGGCTTTTAAAAAATATCGGTGTCGCTGGTGCATGACCTGATATGATTTTCCCTTGTAACTCTCTTGGTCACGATTGCCCGTCATCCCGAATATTACTGTCGATCTTTGCGATCACGGGTCATGTCCGTCCCACGGCATTCATGATCGGAAATGGGGAGAAGATTGTCACAAATAAGTTGTATCCGTACTCAGAACTGGCTGCTGAACCATCTTCTTTGCACTAAACCCAACGGGCACACTAGAAACAACAACAATTGAACGCCGAAGATCACTTCGCGTATTCCCAGCGCAGAATAATCCCGTTCATTGACTCGAAGTATGATGTCCGATGATTTTTTCGATCCCCCAGCACTTAAACTTCCATGCAAAAAAGACAAATTGAAACGACAAAGGCAAAGGCGTCATTAAATACTTCTGATTTTGATTGACGCTGATGAACTTCTCGTTCGTATCTGTTATATTCAGGTAGTGTTGGACTTGACCCACTGGTCTTGCTGAACATAAAAATTTCTTCAACATTCCTTTGGTTGGTTATATGGACAAAAAAGCCGTCTACTCTCACCCAGCTATAACGAAATCTTTTTTATCCGAATAGGGTGGCGTTTGCCAGGTTGTCATAGTCACTGTGCGTTTTCTGCATGTGAAACCCACTGAATTCTTATTGGAATATAATTTCCGAGTTTCACACTGTGCGTGATATCCCTCACTAGTAAGAAAGAAATAGGGCGATTGGCAAGAAACCATTAGAATTGGTTTATGATATTGTTTCTTAAACCGGCAATGATCATCATTCAGTGTGATTGTAATCTTGTAATCTCTGACGAAATCACAGTGACGCTGGTACCACGCGTCATGGTTTATTGTGATATTCCATCTTCTGCAGAAACTTTAGAAACGCCTTTTTCGGTTGACTCTTTGGACATTTAGTTAACTTAAAACTGACATTCTGAGTTCGACCCATGCCAACAGTAATCGTAATGTTACAGTTGCTTAATAGGTTTGTGGTTTTCCAGTGACAATACAGTCTCACTCTTGCTTCGAACAGTACCGTCTGCATTCTTTTATTCCTCAGTTTTCTCGATAATAGCATGGTACTCGATTGAGTCGATATGCTTTTTGTTTTTCTTCTCATGACAGATACTCATCCAAGTGGAGAACACAATCCCTTCGCTGCCCAATTTTATACCGGAACTGTTTGCCAAAGACTCGGGTGTCCAGTTAACTTGGTATAATCTACCGCGTCCCAATCGTGATCCGTATTGCGCTCGTGGACTAGTAGTTCACATAAATTTGAGTGAATCCGTGTTGGTGGGTAGTTTAATTTGTCGTCTGAGAGCACGTTTGGATGATCGTTTGCGCTCGTCAGTTGCAGATGCACTTCATTACACCGTAGTCACTGTGGGTCAGCCCAGGACACGAGAGCTATTCGGATTGGATGAGCATACGGGTAAGTTTATTTTCTCATCTGTATATATCTGAACCGCTTTTGCTTGTTCGGCTTGTATGGCTAAATTTGCGGAACCATGTCGGATGGTTATATGATTTTCTTTGATTTCTTCCAAATCGAGTTTGATTCACTCGGGTTTTCGTGATTTCAAGCACCCCTGTATCGAACTAATCTTAGTGGTAACTGTCGTTGACCCCGGCGGGATTTGAACCCAGGCATGGACCCCATCCTTGCATAC
This sequence comes from Fasciola hepatica, assembly GCA_948099385.1. Taxonomy (NCBI): domain Eukaryota; kingdom Metazoa; phylum Platyhelminthes; class Trematoda; order Plagiorchiida; family Fasciolidae; genus Fasciola; species Fasciola hepatica. The sequence goes on along the minus strand of CANUEZ040000216.1, from coordinate 340,510 downwards.
TACCGCTTACCAATGATTTCCCGTCACAATTTTGAGTAGGAAAGTCAGCAACATGGGTGACAAGTTCCCCCATTCAAAGGTGACCACGACAACTGACTAATAAGCAAGCGCTTGAATTCGGTCATCAAGCACACTTGCTACGCCGGTAAATCGGTCATCGTCTTTGCAGCCACACGAATGCCAATATCGTCATCAAATCAAACTGTCTATTACTTCATGTGTGGATGCTTAGTCGCCTCACCCAGTAGTTAAATTTATTCCGGTTTGACTTTGAAAAGTGCCGAATAACCAATTCACCCGAACCCAAGACAGTCAGACCATCAATCACGCAATATCTGATTAAGCAATAATATTGTGTAACTTCGGGCGTTTCGTTCAGGATCATATACAACACTGAAAACACGAGATTACTCAGGTATGCCGCGGTTCTGTCCAGTCTCAACTATAAACCCAAACTGTGCAAACAGCGTGAATGGCTTATCAGTTTGTCCTTACTCTGGTAAACAGACATTTGTTCCCCTCCCAGTTCTTGCTCCTTCCTGTCGTATGTGTTGTCATTCATTTCCACTTTACCCCAGGTCTCAGTGTTTATTTTACTGACTGTAGAAACAATTACACTGACTGCAGTATGCCGACGCAGCGAAATTGCTCAGGATACATTTTTGTCGAGTTCACGAACATTAGCAACCTTTCTCTGCTGTAGCTGGAGGGAGTGGGTTGCATCTCTTGGACTTGAATTCGAGATATCCAATGTTTCATAAAAGTGGAGCTGTTTAATCCGTAATGAAGAAATGGAAAGAAAAGAAGAAGAAACTAAAAATGAATGCTAAAGGATCAGTTCCTGTGTGTATGTGCGTTTGTGTGTGTGTGTGTGTGTGTGTGTGTGTGTGTGTGTGTGTGTGTGTGGTGTGTGTGTGTGTGTGTGTGTGTGTGGTAAACGAGTTTGAAACTCCGCAGGATTACGACAGGTGCCTGAGGTTGAAATTATGCGTTGTCCTAGTTTGTCTCCTTGTTGACTTTTTGTCGAAGAATCCGACCAGTGTCGATTGTGTGACATAAATCTCTGTCATCTTTCATATACAAACTTTGGAAATCGCCATCGCTGGTCACATAGGTGGTAAACAGCAGTCCACTGCTGTTCAGCCCACCAGTTTTCCTAATTTATTGAAACTGAATTTAGTTCTCAACTCTGAGTTTCAGAGTGATGTTCTCTGGTTGTCAGTGTTAGTGCAGCAGGCCTTTCAGACTATGATGTATGATATGTTCGCTGTGATCAAGCGCTAGTTTGGAATTAAAAAGCCATTGGCTTGTTTTTCGGTATTCGTGATACTCTCAAAATTCCGCTGATTTTGAAACCGGAATAACTGATTTGATTTCTTTCTGTTCAGTTAGATTGATCGGTTTGCCCACTATATTTCTTTAAAGTTGTTTTTATTCGTTATCATCTCTAGGGCGCACTTCTGATCGAGTACCACTCATCTATAGTCTCTAATCGTCGCTTAAATGCCCGCCACTTCTACTCTTCGTTTAGTTGTGGTTATGCCAAATGGATTCACGTACACACAGAACTCAGCGGCTCGGTTTACCTCGCTTCGTAGTTCTGGTGCAAGATAAGCCTCGCCGTAGTGTTTACCCAGTTGTGCCTCTTGGTCAGTTATCCTGAGCTTGTCTAGACACACCGTTGCAACTGACGTCTACCCATTGTCGATCTGTGCGACTAAATTGATTGTGTGCGTGTGAATCTCGCTCGCCGTCGGGTTATGGTGCCTGTGTATGTATGTCTGTGTGCATGCATGTATGTGTATGTGTTGAAACTGCCGCGAACCCTCAAGGGGTAACGGGATTGGCTGTCTAAGGACGCATTATTTTTGCCCGGGATACTAAATAACCAAAGTTCAGTGAGTACTGGTACTTATGCTGTCTATCTGCGGCTGATAAAAATGTAATCCAATCAGCGGGGGTAGGAAATTATTTTACGGCACCGTGACTACCTGCACCTAACGAGTGCTATTTCCACTTGCTATGAATCATCATCTAGGCAAGGCTCGTTTTCCACATTCTTTCTGGGTCCAGTAACATTTCCGTGTGATGATTGATTTCCCGATTAGATATTCATTTCGGTTAAGTTTGAATCAGTGACAGTGTACTGATTTCGGCAGACTTGGATACTGTGTCATCCAGACCTTCTTAATTAGAATTAGAAGTAAAATGCCTTGACTAAATGAATGAATGGTGCGAACACAAAAACACCACATCCTCCACTGTCTGACCGTAGGTTCCACGATCTTATTGCCTTCGCTCATCGCATCAACCAACTTCACGCCGGAGAACTCATCACTCAAAAGAGTTTCCACCCTTTTTCTACTAGTTGTATTGCACCAGTGTTCTGGATTGTGTGCACATTAGATACATTCAAGTCAAGTATGTTTTATCCAATGCGTTATGACGTGTGGGGGTATTCAGGCAAAATAAAGCAGTGCATAACAGATGCTGATTCTGGTCACGATACGATACCTTCAGCAACCGTGACAAGTCGTTCTCACACCCCTGTCATCCTTTCTGCGTTAGTTCATTTGCTATAGTGAAAATCTTCAACTGATCCTGTTCCAGGTGAATTACATGTGATACGAGCACTGGACCACGAGATAGCAGCCGAACATTATCTACACATTTCTGTAAGAGACTCACGGGATACTACAAATCGTGCACGTTTCGTTGCTCTGTTCATCAATGTGACCGATGCGAACGAACACGCACCACAGTTTCTCTCCGCGACGGAAAACTCCGTACCCGTTTCTTCGTTCATCTTTCCCGTGATTGGTTCAAGTCCTGTGGGTTCAGTTATTGGTCGAGTTTTGGCCTATGATCCGGATCCCGGAATAAACGGTCGGATCACGTATAGCATAATAGGAGGTGAGTTGTTTGACTGTGATTCAGTGCTTTCGGTTGCTTTTTTAACACACCTGCTATCATTTTTGTCATTCTCCGTTCACAGTGAGTAAATAACCCGTCACAATAGATACCCAGTCCCACTTCTTTAATTCTCTTATCTTGATGCTGACGTGATTTTCCTTTTTTCTCCTCGACCATTCGTTTTTCCATCCAAGGTTCAATATGTACGCTGAAGTAATTAAGCCAATTCTGTACGGCTCATTATCTTGGTCACTGTCAGGTAGAATATGCATTGCAGAAATTTATTATCAACATCGAACCATTTATGCTGAAGTCAGGCGTAGATTAATATGTATGAGGGGAAGTCACAAAATCAGACAAAATTATACTGCAGTACAATGTGTTGCGTTGCCCCTCCTGCGGTAGTCAGTTCAGTTCGGACAACCGTTAACCATACACTGGGTGCGGTGGCTTTGATTTCTATCTTTCAGCGGCAACCTCAGTCGGAAATATTGAGTGAGTAAGTAGAGAACTACAAGTATTAGTATCCAGTCGACAAAGATAATTTGTGAATCCAAGAGCGCCACTGACCGCGGCACCAGGCTTTATGCTCTAGTGTATCTGACCATTAAGTGGGAAGGTCTCTTTGACCCCACCCAAGAAGCCTAACACGTCCCACATGACTAAGACCGTTCGTTGGGCTTTGCATACCTTTCTTCCACGTCATGGACTGGCTATCCTTGCCTATCTTCCAACCATTACCTCCTTATCGAACATTGCGCGCGTAGACTCCTACCTGAGGACATGCGCAACATATGAACCAGCCACCTTAGCCCAGTGAGCTTTGGTGTTTCATCTAGTGATTTGGTCCGTGTGCCTAAGACTTGCCGCTAAGTCTGAGCATTATTGATACGGTGTTCCCACCATATTCGAGCAATGCTGCGTAGACATCGGTGCTTGAATATCTGCAACCCTCGTGTATCCTCCACCCGGAAGACTGTTCTTTCTTTACTTCCTTTTATTATGTAATAATAATGGTACATTATTTTGGGAAGGAGACCGTGGCTTATTAGATGCTATTAATTGAGGAGTGACCGGTGTCAGAAGCGGGGTTCAAATCCGGGACAGAGGAGTGGAAAGTTCACCATGATGACCGTTTGTCCACCGCCGGCGAGCAATGTTTGCTAATATTGAGCCAGTTAGTGATGTTGACGTACTGCATCAAATAACAAACTTTCTTCATCCATCACAATTCATCACACTGTACCCTTCCTAGTCATCTGGTTCACACACATTATTTGGATTAATCCCTAGATACTTCTCATTGCAATGTCGAGAAGAATCCGCTACCGTGACCCTGAAATACGATGTGGAGGTCATCAGGGAACCTTATTTACGTACTTGTCACCTTTTGACATTTAGCCTTGTGCTGTTCATTTACCTCTAACAGAAAGCAACCATAGTCCCCCGTTCTTTTTACTCTACTTATTCTTGGAGGTTTTTTCAGTAGTTTTATATGTTAGTGTTGTTCTTAGCTCAGTTTGATGGTTTTCGTGAGTTTGCTCGTGATTAGCGGTATATTAGAATCCGAATTAGACTGACAACGCAGGGTCATGCTAGGCTTCATGGTTGGAGTTCAAGTGATCCTCCATTCAGGGGTTAGATGCACTGGGGAACGTGGCTGGTTATTGCGATCCGTGGTACTCTTGTATTCGATAACTTTCTTTGTCGACTTGGTGTTATTTGTAGTCACAGTCTTATTTTTTCATTATTTCCGATTGAGGTTTCCGTTGAGAAAAACCAACCAACGCCACTGCGCTCAGTTAATGGGTAGTAGTTGTTTGGACTGAACTGGATTATATTCCTTTGTTTGAATATGCTATCGGCTCACGAATGCACGTGTAATAACATTTTAGTAAACAGCTACACTTTAATAACAATAAATCGTGTACTGGAATTTTGACGAAATTCAACTCGAACATTCTCAACGGTATACTTGCTAAGGTGATCTCAAAGTATCCATGATATACTAGATATGTCTGAACAAGTTGCGGTGGTTGGGGCACGTCTGGTAGACTCCTCGATGTACACTGTTCTCCGAGACAAGTATCGGTTGGAGTAAATGTTCAGGTGACTAGTCGATGGCATAGCGAAAAGGCATAAAAATCTAACCATTGATTTTGACTCTATGGAGCTTGTTAGACTTCCGGCACCCACACAATCAGTAACCAAGTACTTGCTCGCATTCGAATCCTTTCTTCGCCTTCGTGATTTATACTTACACCGTCTAAAGTTGATTACTTGCTGTTTATGTCCAGGCCAATTTTTTCTCCTACTACTAGGTGGCGACCAAATCATGACATCTCATTCATTTTCATGATAATCACTTCAACTCTAATGAACCGCATTTTGACTTCAGGTCTACCTATGTACCCATACATCCTGTACTAGGTATCTTGTTGATGGTTTCTCATACTTTTCATTTCTATTACTGTTTCCTCGGTCATACCGCCTCAGTACATGCCATGTTTGAATGAATGAGCAGATATCTATCGTGTGATGAATCACTTTCTCTTTTCCTCCACCTTCTGTGCGTCTACTTCCGTCAACCTTGAAGTCATCTAAATGGCTGATCACCTGCTTCGTATGACGGACGGATCAGTGTCTGTATCTTTTATGATTTCATGCGCACCCTCCCCTCATCCTTGCCCTGGTTGATCTGATCAGCTACCCAAACTGTCTATCAGTTTATGCCGTCCAGTGCCAATTTGGCTGAATTTTAGCTTCACCGTGCGCGTTAATCGATATCCATCCAGAATGATGTGGGGGCCCGTATATTTTTATGTCTGTATTCCCGGCTATCACTCACTCGTTTGCGTGTCGTTCGGATTGTAACCCACTCACGTACTTATTGCAGCCTCATGTGGTTATCCATTCCAAGCCTCATGTTCATCGTTGCCTGATTCTCCGATGGTGCAGGAATGTATTCTGATTATGACTACGTATCTTGGAGTGTATGCACTAATGCAGAACATAAAATGAACAGGTGAAAGGTCTGTCGTGTTGACAGTATTGTATCGGTCGTTTTGTTTCTTATCTTCACAGTCACTCTGATGTTTGGATTCCGTTACCCTGGTGGTTTGTTAATTTAAACTGGACCGCAATTTTTACTTTCACTTCCATGTTGCACGCAACATCACATCTGTGATGCAGGGTTTTCATCTATTCGGTCAGTCCGTTGTACTTAGGTTTTCTTGTTCAAGCCAATTTCTAATCCTCTCCGTCGAGACATTCGTGGATCCAGGTTGAAATTGGGTGATGGCGATGAAAGCAGTCAAGGAGAGGGTGGGAGGCGGGCGTTTTTGTACCGATCCCCAGTTTTTCATGTTATAGCGTTTCAGTGTTTACCGCACGACAGTTTTTCGTTTTCTGGGGCTGGTTGCACTTGACCGACCAGCTTAGTTCTTTCTATTACCGATTGTCGGCCTTTTTACAGATCATCCATACTGTACTTTACTCTGTGTTCTGATTAGTTGACTAACTAGTCTTGTACACAAATGTGTTTTCGTTAAGTCGTCCATCGAAGTCATGGTGGCCGTGTCTTTTTGGCGTATTAAGGGACTACTCTAGTTTACTTTGATACTATTGATAAGGGCTCACAGTTAGACCAAGTCTTTTTTAATCATTAATTCGGAATTAAGTAATAATTTGTTCTTTCGAGCAATTTTCAGTTTGTTGTTTTCTCTCCCGTTTCATTGAATACACTACGCTTGTTATCTTAAGAATGTTCGTGAAGGGAAAACTCCACCTTTTCTAATGGATAATTGACATGGCTTGAACAGCGGTACACCATACTGCCTTCTCATTTTCCTCTTTTGATTCCCATCCACTGGTCATTTCTGCTCGGTCCTGTTTCCTTCCCTTCCAACCCGAGAAATGAGATTTTTCGTAGAGTCCCCAAATATTTGCGAGTTCTTGCTCGAACCCAAATGGTTTTGGCTTCAGTTCACCTATACCAATATATCAGATTCAGATTTGTGAGCTGCAACAATTCACTGATCGTACTTTTCCGACATTGGTCCACACAACTGATTCGCCACACTCGCCCCGTACTCCTATTCCACTGTTCGCTCCTCCATCCACCCCCCTCACCACCTTTATCATGACGACCGGCTAGTCCGATATGTTTGTTCCATTCATTTGCATGCGTTGTTTGTGTGAATAAAACCCGATGTGGACTATTCTTTTCTCTAGAATATTATTTGTCATGTGTGTAGTTCATGCTCGAGGTCACGCTTCTCTTGGTTCGTTATTCACATGGAGTTATGAGTGCGACTATTTCACTACCTTCATCCCCAGTTCATAAATTTACGTTATTTTGTGAATTGATCTTATCCGGATTCAATAAAGTTTTCCATAAGTGACCTTTCTGACTCATCAGTGAAATGGTCTTCTGCACTTTGGCAGGTGAACCTGATGTTTGATAGCTGTCTACAGTATGTCTCCACTGGTGTCCAGACCGTCTCTTTTCTCGTCCCCCATGGGCTGTACGATTGGTTACGAAACGCGGTTATATCTGTACAGAGTACAAGTAGCGCAGTCTCAGTCGGTTTTTGTGCATTATATCTAATCCAGAAGGAGTTCTAAAACCCCACTCACACAGGGCTAATGGGAACAATGTTCTTTTTGTTTAGTTCGAACTGGACGATTAGCACCCTCATCTTCCGCCAGTGTCAAATGAACAACTTTTCAGCTTTCGAATAATTGATTTAACCCGTTTTCATTCTTTCATATATTGTCTTGCCTAGGTAATTATTCCACGACAAAAGAAATAACCATTCAAAACCGCAATGGGTTGTGTCTACAAGGTGTAGCCATTTTTCTCTCAACCTTTTTCATTTAATAGCGTATCGGCACCGAGTGTGTGTGCGTGCGTGATTTTCACCTCACGTCATTCTCAGTGTATGCTTTTTCAGTCACATTTACATGGACCATAAGGCACACAGATATATATATATATATATATATATATATATATATATATATATATATATATATATATATATATTTTCACAGTCGTGTCCGTATTGTAGGTTTTGTGCCAGCACCTTTGGGAAGTTCGTGCTTGCCGACGCAGTCGCCCACGCATCCTAGAGACTCGTCACCAGTACCTTGTGCCTGGTCAAATTTTTCTGGCGTTAATCGTTTCCAAAATTGTTTAACTCGAAAAGAGGTGTTAGTGCATGCTAAAACCGCCCGAGTTATGGTACACCCATTCATTGGTGCTCCATTCTACTCGGTCAAACGGAAACGCACGGACTAAGTCAGTCAGGCATTGATCTCAACACGCCGTTGACCGGCTGAGTTTTTTTGTTGCTGTCTGTGTGCGGTTCCTATCTCCTTTGTTCCAAAGATGTTTTCGCACCCACATGCTTCTTGTGCTGTACCAGCCGTTTAGTAAATTTGAGAGGTTTGTATTGGAATTACCCGGTTACCTTGTATTCCGCTGCATATATCAAAACGCTTGGCTCTATTGCCAACTGATCGACCTGACTGTGTACGCCCTGATCAGCCGCTCATTCCGTTTTTTTTTACATATGCACTACTTCAGTTGGCTCCGTAGAAACAAACGCTATTTTGTGCGAATACTGATGCGGTGCCCTTGATTTGTGTTTACTTTTGTTGTATGCATCCTCATTACTAGAAGCATCACGCTTTCATAGGATCCTGAAAGGTATAGTTCATGATTTGCAGTTGAAGATACAACATAGTTCACGATTTTTTGACTTGATTCGTTCCATCAATATTTTATTTGTTCAATTTCTCTTGTTTTTGTGTAATACTCTGGTCATGTCTCGAACGGACCATTGTCTCGTACTTCTCACTTAGCTTGTTATGTCACAGATAGATTTTTCATTCTTCAGAAATAACATTAGACAATCAATGTTTACATCTTCCTTTTGTCTGATTATTAGGTGATACCGCGCATTTCTTCAACATCGATGGAGAAACTGGAGAGCTACGTTTATCCAAATCTCTCCTCCCGAACCGCACTCGCAGTATGGCCACGCGTGGTTTTTCACAGACGAATCCACTGCTTCCATCGGTTCTTCAGGCAACCTTTGGTGCCACTGAACCTTGGTTTGGTACTCATACGCTCATTGTTTCCGCCCGAGATGCCGGTCAACCAGTATCCCGGAGTAATCATACACAGGTTTTAGTTCGTATCATACCCGGTCCCGGTGGGATTGATGTGGCCCCTCCACGATTCCGACAGTTTGGTGGCGGATTAGTACGTGTCTCTGTGCCGGAGAATCGTCCTCCTGGGTATGTGATGGCTCCTCTGTCTCGTCTTTTACAGCCTCAATCTGCAATACATGGATTTCTTCGATTCCATTTGATTAGCTCAACCCCGCTTGATTGGTCCACACAAATTATAATACCGAGTGACGACCGTCTATCGAACGCTGACCGATCCACGATCAGATCCAGTCGGCCCGAATTGTTTCATGTCACTCCAGACACCGGGTTGCTTATCACGCTTGTTCAGTTGGATCGTGAACGACACGGCGATTTTCATCGTCTGCTTGTCGAAGTAACCGGATCTCATGGTGTTCGTACAGAGCTGGCAGATTCGATTGTGTTAGAAGTAAGCGAGATTTGTTTATTCCAAGCTAATTCGCGTGCCTCTCATGGCGTTCATATTTATACCGTTTTTTTATAATACGCGATTTCGGTTGTGAGATCCGTCACAATTTGAGAAAGTATCGTTATGGTTGATTTGTATAGTAATCCGTGATTCGGATCGGGTCCTTGGAAAATGACAATTTGCCCTTCACGATGTTCTGTAGACAGGATCCCCTGGTGGAACATCTAATCATTAAACTTGAAGGGCGCTATTCTGGTTGGTTCTTTTATGCACTGTATTACCATGTCCTTCAGTTAATTTATCGATGCCTGTCAAAAAGATCCCAATGGTATCGGTTTGTCATGAGCCACAGTTGACCAGATTTAATAAATATTAGAAGTCGTTGATCCCGACGGGATTGGAATCCATGCTCTAGTACCACATGTGTTTTACCAGCTGAGCCACGAGGCCACGCCGAAGGACTTAGAACTTCGCATATGAATCATGCAGTTTACCCGCCTTAATTACAGTATCACATAACATCCAGCACAGAAAACTAATTTACCTGTTTACAGTAGGATTTTCTTGTGATTCAACTGGTGAACACCAGTTGAATACATGTGTATGTTTGGTTGTTAGGAAGTCAAATTGTTTTAGTTCACTATGACGTATGTCGTGTACTACTGTAGTTAAGGCGGGTAAACTGCATGATTCATATGCGAAGTTCTAAGTCCTTCGGCGTGGCCTCGTGGCTCAGCTGGTAAAACACATGTGGTACTAGAGCATGGATTCCAATCCCGTCGGGATCAACGACTTCTAATATTTATTAAATCTGGTCAACTGTGGCTCATGACAAACCGATACCATTGGGATCTTTTTGACAGGCATCGATAAATTAACTGAAGGACATGGTAATACAGTGCATAAAAGAACCAACCAGAATAGCGCCCTTCAAGTTTAATGATTAGATGTTCCACCAGGGGATCCTGTCTACAGAACATCGTGAAGGGCAAATTGTCATTTTCCAAGGACCCGATCCGGATTACTTTACAATTCTACCTAGTTCTGCTCACTTCAAAGCCCTTTCACGTAGCCTCCATGAGTAGGTTGGCAAAGCATATACGGTACTGAAGCGTGGGTTCGAATCTCGTCGGGGTCAACGACTTGTGACAAATCGAACAATTAAACATTTATCAACTTATTGCTGAACTTGATTTGTGCTTCTTAGTCAAACGTACTCATTCCCTAGAAGATAATGGTCAGTTCAGTTCAACCAACCAGTAACCATGCGCGGGGTGAGGCGGCTTTGCTTTCTATTGCTCAGTCAGAAATATTGAAAAAGTATGAAATGAGTAAGAGGAGAACTACAAATAATTTCAGATCGACAAATCAGATGTGAGTACATGATCGCCATACCGAGCCATGTCTTTGGGCGTATCTAACCTCTGAATGGGAGATCTCTTGGACCCACTCAGGAAGCCTGACATGCCCTACATGGCCAAGTCTACTGGTTGGGCTTTTTATACATTTCTTCCATGTCATGGACTGGCCACCCTTACTCATTTTCCAACCATTTCTTCCTCATCGAACGTTGCGTACCGACGAATCCTATCTGGGGACATGCGCACCATAGTCAGTGCTCAGCAGTTTTACGGCTTGAATTATTTCATCCGTTTATTTCTAAAACCGAAGACTAAGATTTTAACTCAATTGCCGTTGCTTTCTCCGATTATCATTTAAAAAGTATCCATTAATTAGGCAGCCGTTACACCTCGTCATTCTGATTGGTGTATATAGTAATCCAACACCGGTTGGTTAGAGAACCTAGTAGATCTTACACTAAACCACCTTCAGTGACGGTCTTAACTTTGTTTCTGCGATAAATCAGATTGCTTAGCGAGGAATTTTCGTACATGCATTAAGGTTAATCATTGTGCATAATAGGGATGATACTTCCTCACCGCTGTTCCTTATACATGCACCCACTCTCTTCCAACCAATTGTGCCTGTTACTCTGTGATTTCAGTGTGACACTACATCAGTTATTGCAGTAATAGTCGTCGTTCCGTTTTCCGTTTTTTATTTCTGATTTACAATCTGTTCATCAATTCTACAAATATCCAAATCATCCTACTTCTCATTCATCAGATACATATCATTGATGAAAATGATAATCCACCAACAATTGAATCACCTGCTTACATTCTGGGCGTGATCTCCGAAGATGCCCGACCCGGCACACCCATATTTCAAGCATGTGTGGGGCCAGTGAATTGTGATCAATCCAGTCATCTCATCCCAGTTCGTCTGAGTTCATCCGACCCGGATCTCGGTCCGAACGGTCAAGTGGTGTATCGGTTCGTCGGTGCTGAAGCGCGTCAAGCCCATGATCTGTTCAACATTGATCCGATCACTGGACTAATTCGACTCGCACCCAGTCGCGCGTTGGATCGTGAACAGAATTCAGAGCACTATTTGACAATTGAGGTCTCGGATGCTGGCACACCTGCACTAACTGCGGATCACCTGATTCGTATACGAGTACAGGTGTCCGATGTGAATGACAGTCCACCCGCGTTCCAAGAACCGTTTTCCATGCGCACACTAACTTTGCCCACCTACCAACATGAATTTATCACCCGGTTACTTGTGACAGATCCGGATGTGAACGACACGGTAAGGCTTTGTTTGTTTCGTTTTTTAAACTGAATTCAATAGAGAATGTGATCGTTGCTGCTCCTTTTCCATTTGTTATTGAGGCAAATGATATTGAACTTTTCTCCTCATATCCCGCAGAATGTTGTCGAAAATGATTCACAGCAGCTGTTATCAAGCGGCGGTACGTCACAATAACATTGAAAACGGAGCTTTGTCACTTCATCTTCTGGCAGATAAACCAAGATTCATGTAGGATCTGCAGTATTTTCCGTAGTTTAAGAGTCATACAGAGCTCTTAAACTACGGCAATTTCACGTTCCAGGATGATGTTCTTACCACAACTTGTTTTTTGCTGATTGTTGCGCGGTAGCCTTCGTGATTGCAAATAGTACTAGCAAACAGTAGATGTGGTCAAGAACATCTCCACTTGCGTTCGTTTTGAAACAACGGTGAATGTTAATTTGACGTGGCGGTTACAGTCTGCCAGCAAGCCAACAAGAAAATAAAGTGCATACCTCAGACCATCCAGTCGTAGGCGAGTGTCTCATGAGTCCCACTTGCAGAACCTGTCCCTTCAGTCCCTCAAAGTAAACCGTTTTTATCACTGTTACTGATGCTATCCGAGGGAATTATTCTTGTTTTGCCACTTGCCGTCATATTTTCATCTCGTGATATACCTACCTTTCCATTCCCAAGGTTTCCCTTCGTTTGCTCAGTGGTTTTGATCAGTTCGTTTTGGATCCTGTCTCGGGTGATCTGCGTGTAGCACCGAATTCCACCCTACTGGATTTCGGATCACGCGTGTTCGAGCACACATATTTAGTTGAAGTGGAAGCTTTTGACAGTCACCTTCCTGTTCCACACATCGCACGCACAAATGTGACCGTATTTGCACGACCCTTACCGTCCACCTTGAGGAATGAAGATGCTAATTTGATTGTGGATCCCGCGAATGGTCTGGACGTTGAACTGACCGAGCACTACCGGGGCTCAGGACCTCTTCGACTTGGACAGTTTAGCGTCCGGAATGCACCGATCGGATCTTCTCATCGGTTAGTGGGAAATTGATCTGAGTTTCACATATGCTCTTCCGCTTGGCATTTCCCTACAGTCCACTTGTGTACGGGTTAATTCATCGTTGATTGGGGTTACTTTAATTTGAATTCAATCATGCCCGTATATTGTTCATGTTCAGTTTACAGGTTTAAGCATCCCTGCGCTCCAAGTCATTACTTTATGATGCTCTTGTTCTTTACCTAAATCTTTGCTCGCCGCTCTCCCTCTAAAGGAAGCGATTCTTTCTGTTACTCACTCATCGCATTAACCTCTGTCTTGTCTGTCCAAGTTACACGGCGCCCTGCTGCGTCCGTGGTTGTGTTCCTCTTGGTCCATCTTTCTCTTTCCTACTTGAACGATAAATCGTGGTTTTAGGACAGACGTATTAACCACAAAATTCCCTTGGAGCAAGTATTTCTCATCGTTAAAATCTCTTGTTTTCATAAGCAGCAGATGCGCAACGAACGACCTCAGTTGAATTAGGTTTCTTCCAGATCAGACGAATTAGACCGTAGCGAGAAGCGCCTTGTCAATTTCGTCCCTGTCTGGCCCCGTTTGATACGCTTACTGTAAATCCTATGCAAAGCACGATGTTTTAATTTCCATTCAGGGCATAATTTTGTTATTTTAATTTACGTACACCATTGAACGTGGGAGTTCGTGTCTGTATGTTTGCTTCTGTATGTCTCATGATTCAGTGGCCAGAGTCTGGCGATAAACCTCCGTTGTTGTGACATTGAAAATGACTGATCGTTGTCGTGCTTAGGAGTGTATGCTTGGTGTACAACTTGCTTCTTAAACAAACGTACACTGGATGCGTTGGTTTTGTTCGTTATCCCTTTACAAAATCAGTTCCGAAGATAAATGATCACAGTATAGATTTTAAGGATATTCCCATGGTCAAACTTCAGATTATGGAATTTGGCAAACACTGATCTGTCTCTTAAGTACTTCTCATGAAACCGATACACTGCGTGTACGTAGTTTAATAAAATTTTATCAAATAAACCACTGGACTTTACAAAAGTGGCTGTAAGTGTTATGATACTGGATTTATGTGAACGACTCCGTCAGTGGGTTTGCCAATTGCGTGTGTTTGTCTCATCACATCGTTGACTTGGGTCAAGAAAGAAGCAGTGCTTTGGCTGTTTTTTTTTAAACAAAAGATCAAAATCACCTAAAAATCGTTGAACATTCCATCTAATTAGTAGAAGGGTATCCTTGTTGAAAGTTTCAGACAAACAAAACAATACATACAAAATCGCTATAGGTTGGGACGTATTGTCATATCCTTTAGTGTGTCCAATCTTCCAGTGAATGTGATACTCAGATCCCACCCGAAGGGCTGTCAACTATGTCGGCTATGGGTCGTTCGTCCGTTCACAGCAACATAATTGTTGCGTCAGTCAATCCTTGGCAAAAGAAGGGATGATACATCGACGTCACAAATGATTCAAACTGATAACGAATGCGTTTTCTTTCCGCGCTCTCATCCGATATCTGAACTCTTGATGGAGTAGAACTGTTTTTTTTATTAAAGGGATGTCCGTTCACCAGGTATGTTTCACTTTAAGACTACGCCTTCATTCTACCTGAAAAAATTACATTCTTTGTCGATTATCATTTAGAAGCAAAAGTTCCGCATATTCTACAGCTTTTTTCAGCAGGCTTTAGCCAAATCCCCTAACTGTTTAGCCATGACCCAGGACGGCTTATTTTTAACATTTTACCCTTGCTTAAGGAGACTCGTAGTCGATTGGCTGATATTTCGTTTTGAGGCAGCCGAGTGATTATATATATATATATATATATATATATATATATATATATATATATATATATATATATATATATATATATATATATATATATATATATATATATATATACCGCGACCGTTTGCGGTAATATTCGCCATACTTTACCTGCCAATATACGCACCATTTCTTGAGAAGGAGTGCGCTAAAATGGGTGCAGACGGACGATCGTATTGTTTCACCATCACGGAAGTTCGACGGAGGATAGTCGAATATGCACGAAGAGGTGATTTGAAGGTCGTTGCCAAATACTTCGACGTTGAGGTCAAAATATACCCTGTTATTGCAACTACGGATCGGGAAGCAGCCTTCACAACTAGATCCTACGAGACGAAGTTCAACGAATGCTTTGTCAGGCATCCATGTGATATGACGGACGAAGATCCAAGAAGCACATTGAGGCAGTTGAAGGAGAGGATTGATAAATTTTTTTCCGAGCACAACAGTCAGCGATCGATTGTCGGACGGGTGTCACTATGCACTTTAGAAGCTGACCATTCATCCAATGAAACGAAACTTCGACAGTCAAATATAAACGAGCAGAATTTTCCGATTAGCTGCAACGATCAGGTACAGCAACCTTGAGATTGCATATTGATGAAACCAACTACAACATTGTATTGTCGCAGTTATAGGTACTTTAAAGTAGTTAGTAAAGCTATCTGAAATCTACCGTCAAGTAAGGGACGTAACTTGAACATTAACATGTTCATCTTTCACTGGTATCCTAAAGTATGAATGTCGTACAAAGATTACACGGCATATTTTTAGTAAGTTTCATGCTGCTCAGCGTCTGCTGCTACCGAACAACCTGGTGTTCTAATAGTATTTATCTTTTACTATACACCCGTTCGTCGGAGGGCTATGGAAGCACAATTACATACCAATCACCAGTGTTTTTCTCCTGCCGTACAGTCAATTTCTCAACCCACTGGGATCAGCAGTAACTAAGTTCACACAGACAAGATTTTCTACTAATTTTATTCGTTTGGGATTTCTAGTGCGTTAAAAACTGGTTCACTGGAAGCGACAGTCATTCAGGTTGTGCCACATGGTTGGTTCGATGATACGAGCACATCGTACAAACCTTCTCGAATCATTTTTTGGTTCAGCTTTGAAACCAATAACGCGGTCACTCGCGCAGCATGCAGTCGTCACAATTTCTCAGTTTTTCAGCCAGCTTTGAAACTCCAACCTTTGATAAAATGAGTTGTTTCAACATTTCTTGACATGGTAATATTCCAGCACTTTTAATTTGACTGGCTCGCAGTGATATGGCTGAATATTTTACATCAAGGCTAAGAAACTATGGGTCGTGGCTATAGAACGGTGGTCCGTGGCGAAAGGATTGTGAGTCGTGGCTAAACAATTGCGTGTTTTGGCTAAAGCTTGTCGGGGAATGCAGCAGTTTCGACATGTTTCGGCTTTAGAAATGTTCAGTTCCACTGTTGTTACAAGAGAATAAGATGGTCGCTGGAACCTTGTCCATGAAAAATTGAATAGTGAGTGAACTCGGTTGAATGAGTCATTTAACGCAAGTCCATTCATTCGTGTATTTTATGACAATATCGCCTTCATAGCCTTTGTATTTTGACATAGATATCTTACGTTTCTTCCCCTGAGGTTTGAGTCATACTATTGAGGATTTGTTCGTGTGGGTATTTAGTGTTATAAATGAATTCCAGTGCCACATTCTTCAATCGTAGGCAACACCAAAGAAGTCAGCTGTCATCCGTGTTCAGATAACAATGAAAAACGAACTATTTGTTACTAACTTCATTTATCAACAAATTTGATGCGCTTGTGGCGAGGCACAGTATATGCCCCTAGTTAGCTATTTTTATTCCATTGTACATTTCTAGATACATCGTACTCAATCCTTTACCCGGACTCATGGTGGATCAACTAACTGGGACAGTGTACGCTACCGGTGACCAAGGCCCAGAGGAACTCGATCGGGAACGAACACCCACCCTGATTATGAATATACTAGTGCGGGATTGGCACAATCGCCTGGGTCGTAGCTCTGTACGCATACGTCTGTTGGATGTGAACGACCACGCGCCTGAGTTTGTTGGTATTCCCTATCATGCCGTATTCTGTCTAGGCATATCTGGTCGGCCAAAATCAGATACTCTCACCGGTGTCGGTACAGGTTCGCGGACGGCTACTGCAGTCACCGTGATGACCGGGGAATCGAACAAGTCGGCGAAGGTTTCATCGACCCAGTCTTGTCACTACAATCAGTTCAAGGTGAGGATATGGGTTATGGTTTCACACACACGTAAATCGTAGATAGGAAGAGAAAAAATATACCTTCACGTTCAAATAGATCACTTGGTTTATTATTCTGTGCGAAATAAGCTCATTCCACTCCGTCGCCACTCTCTGTTCATTATATGCACTCCGGTTGGTCGCGCGCTATTTAGAACCTGGTTCCTGCGACCCATTAAGCCGAAGATACTCGTTCTTCCCAGGTACTCAATCCATGTATGTTCACAGTCTGGATTGCCTTATTTTCGGTTGATTAAAAGCGACAGCTTTATTTTCAAGAATCTGATTTATATAGCTTCTTGCACTTCTTGCAGATAGTTTTTGATGATTGTCTATTCTCCCAATAATGCTCAAATACTGCGCTCATAACCGACAGCGTCTGATGATATAAATGGATCCATTCACCGAAACTCACTCACCTTGACCAGTGGACTCGGTCAAGTAGGCTGTTTCTGACTTCTGGGCTGGGGTCTGCGAGACCCGCCTACTATTAGGGCATTAAGTGCCATCGCTAGGTGTCGCAGCCAATGGCGTAGTTGCACTCGCATTCCGTCTTCGTCTTCGTGATTTTCGACAACTTTTTTTCGGTTCTTTTTTACTTGGTGTTTCCGTCCTTTTTGTTCTCGACTCGATGATATCGCGAAATAGCAACCGAAGCCAGAGTGCAGAGGTGTGAGGTTGATGGTTGAATAAAGTAAAGTGAACTTTAGTCTGACCGAATTCGCAGTTTGATCACAGCGTTGACGATCACGATGAGGAATATTTCAGTCAATTTGAACTGGGGCTAGTCAGAGAGAATTTCGTTCACGACATGTGGCGCGGATCTGTGCTCATTTACAGAAAGTTGATAGGTCCTTTTGTGAAAGCCACCGAAGAATTAGCTCGATAAGTATCGTATTCAAACTGCTCGCTGGCATTGTCCTCTGCTAATTTTCCGATGTTTGTGGAAAATGCACCCTTGAGAATCAAGCTGGTTTCCAACCCGGTCAGGGTTTTATTTATCACATCTTAACTCTGTGGTAGATTTCAGGACGCTGTCATACCTTCTTCTTGATCTAAAGGCAACCTCAGTGCAGTCGATCGCAGTTCTCTATCGTTTCCTCCCACTGAAGAAAAAATCGTCTTTCTTTTTCAGTGGTTGCATGAGAGCAGTTGAAGTGGAGCTCGTGAATATGACCACCTCTCACGCGAGTTCACCACGAGAATAAGGGTTTCTTCACGGTTGTTCTCTATCACCTTTTCGTAGCTTTGCGATTGAATACAATGGGTTTGGTCTTTATGATCTTGAATTTGGGGACAACCTTGTGCTTTTGAGCGAAGACCTAAGTAGCAAGTTTTTCTAGATAGCCTAAAAAGCACTATTACGATGTTTGGGATACATTTACACTTTGAACGTATAAAATCTCTGTGGTGAGTCATTTTTTGTCGACCCTGGATTGATTTAAAAAAGCGAACTGACTGGGTTTTGCGAGGACTGTGAAGCAATGCGTGCATTTGAATTCCGATCGTGCTCCCCTTACCTCAGGTCCCATCATGTTGCTTTGTACACTTGAAATCTACGGTCTATAAACCAGTACTGGTCCGACTTGGTTCCGGTTTCCGATTGAGTGATTAGTTTCAGTTAATTCAACCGCTAACCCCGCACTTCTATGCTCTGGTTTCGGTTACTACTTTTCAACATCGTCCAGTAAAGGTCACAAAGAATAAAGCCATGAAGTGAAAAATATCCGAAGTAATTAGCAGAAATCACGAAGACACATATAAAGTTCAAATGCAACTACGCCACCGGCCATGACACCTGATCGTATCACAATGTTTCCAACTATTTGATAGGTGGGTCACGTGGACCCTCAACCCGGAAGTCTGGCAAGTCCTACTTGATCAAGTCCAGTGGTCAAGATTTTCATGCCTTTTTTCCGTTTTGTGGCCTGACCACTTCGACCTATCTTCCAACCATTACCTGCATCGGAGAACGGTGTACACCAAGGGAGTCTATCGGTGGGCATGCGTGACTTATGTCCCAACCACCTTAACCTGTTTCAATTCAGTACTTGATCCAGAGACTAACATCTGGATCCCAACACCATACATCTAACTTCAGCATTGCTGATAAGGTATTTCTACCATATTCGGACAATGCTACGGAGACATCGATGCTCGAACACCGACAGTCTTCGCCTATTTTCTGCTCTTAACGGGCATGTTTCTGAGCCGTATAGAAGAGCGGACCTAACCGCCGCATTGTACACTCGACCCTTGAAAGACAACTGGAAGTCACGCCGACGTCACAGATGACGGAGGTTGACAAAAGCCAAACGCGCCTTCTGTATGCGCGATTTCACTTCATCCAATATCTGTCCACCTGGTGAACTGAAACTGCCCAGGTAACAAAATTTATCCACTTCAGCTAGAGCTTCCCCTGCCAAGAAGAGGTTTGGTGTTGAGCCAACCCATTCCTGCAACAGCATTTTACACTTTGAAGGTACAAACGCATCCCGAACATTGCTACGCTGTTGCTTAGGCTGTCTAAGAAAGCTTGCTATTGAGTGGTAGCAAGTTCCGGGACGAGCTTGGTGCGGTCTGCGCAAGACAAATTTCACAGTACTGGTGCAGGGTTTGAGTGATCTTGCAGAAAACCTTATCCTGGCACGGAAAACCTTAATTGAAGTTGGTACGTTTTGTCGCCTTGTAGTCGGATATCGGATGAAGTGTTGTCGTGTAAACAAAAATCCCGTCCATTTTTTAAACTATTCTCAGCTACCTGTGGCGTCGATGTGACATTGCGTTGTTCATCTAGTGTAGAGTTTACGCGGCAATAGTTGGATGAACCCCTTTGTGTGGCACAGAAACGTGTCCATTACAAAATAAAAATTCCAGGATACCTGTTGATATTAGGTCCCCAAATTCCTCGCATCATTGTTTGAATCTAGTAGAAATACCATATCCTCAACTCTGCGGTTGTGCGTGGGGCGTTGGGAACCAGAGGTCCATCTACGGAGCAAAAGCACCGAATCTGAACAGTCCGGGTTGCTTGAACCATCTCTTATGCATCCCTACAGACTCCCTTGGCGTGCATTATTCCCTTAGGCAGATAGCGATCAGAGTAGTTAGGTTGATGACATACCGAAAAATATGAAGACCTTAACCAACGGGCTGGGCCGAACATGCTGTTTAGGCTTCTTGGTTAGGGCCCACACGACCCATCTAGTTGATTGGAGAGAATAGATGACAAAACTGGGTGTCGTCGGATTTCAGTTCTTTTTTCGTCTACATGACTTACACTTTAGCTGTATATTTCATTATCACATCCAGGTTTGATTCTTTTTCGAATTGATTTGCTTTTAACTTTCCCTCTTCCATTATTTCTCGCTTTGTTCTCTCCAAGTATACCGTATCGTGCAACACATCAAACACTTCTTAAGGTGGAAACTAGTTATTTCCTAGTTCATTAGGTTGTTTCATACGTGATTTTATTTCGTCTGAATTCGGTCTGATTGCTTGCCAATGTTCGCGATGACCCTACCCGACGAGATCGAATTCTCGTGGAAAATTGCCGCAGCAGTGTAAAAAGTGATCCTTCGTAATCTCTTTCCCATCCTTAAAACTTAGTTACGCATGTTTCACACGGTGCTTTAGTCACGCACGCACCTCCGGATAATGCCATTCTGGATTACACATAAATTCAACGCAGGGATCGTTCTTGCATAACTGGGTATGACGTGAATACAGCACGCGGTCCGATGCGTCAGCCATGCTTCATCAGATGCACCACCCATTCTTAGCCTTCCAGCTAAATAGAAACATTTCTCATGGTATTGTTGCTGTCTGCAGTCTCCTTTTTACTGGTCAAACATGTTAATGTTGTTCCTCACAGAAATGTGCGTATCACGCCCTCCTCCCCAGATACACACAAGCAACGTGTTCATTTATCAATGTCGGTAATTTCTGTTCCGCTTTTCGAGCTGGCATTTTGCGTGAAATACCGATGTTTGTTGGGTTTGTTGATATGGTCCGTCCCTTTTCCGTCTTCGACTTCACTCTGCATATTGTTGCATCAAGTGAGACGGTTCACACGAATCTCGCTTGATGAAATTCATAACCGGCCATGTGTGAGATATGTGGTGAGATTGAGATGGGTACTGGTCAGGAAGTGAACTGGGCAGTTAAGTGTGGGATTTAGGTTCCACATTTGGATCTCTCTGAATGTGAATGATTTCTAAATAGGTTGAATAGTATCAAGTGTTTCCGGTTTAGTGGCTTTTTGCCCCAGGAAGTCGGTTACCGAATTTCCGCAAATATCGGTTGATAGAGAGAGATAAAGTGGGAGCATTCAGTTTCAGAATACACCGCGAAGTTTTCTTCCCAAACGTAATGAGTAGCTACCATCTAAAACGACAGCCGTACTGCAGTCCGGTGAAACAGCCGTGTTTGCGGTTGTTCAGTTGATAACTTCCGCTTATTTTTACCAGCTTTCTAACAACTACCCCTTATATTCACGCGTCTATTTTACTCCCTTTGCGGATTACTCGTTCTTCGGTTACTAGGTCACTGCCATCGACATAGACGAGGGTCGGAATGGGACCGTAACATACAGTTTGGCTAGTATCCGACCGCGCGCTGAACCACCTTTCCTCTCTATCAATCCGAACACCGGTCTAATCTCCGTGTTACGCATGATTCCCCCCGACTGGACCGGACGTCACATGATCGCGACGGTATTAGCCGTGGATGGTGGTGGTCTGTCATCGAGTACTACCGTAACCATTCATCTGGTCTCGACTGACGGGCCTCGGTTTACCGCAGCGTTTTACACCGCCTCGGTGGCTGAAGCCGTACCGATTGGTGAGGCGGTCACAACCGTGGAGGTGACTAGTGCACATCAGATGGCGAGCTTGATCTATCGAATAGTCAGTGTGAAAGTCGGCACAGAGAATGTGGATTCATCCAATATGGTGGCATTGGAACTGGCGGATAGCCCCTTTTTGTTGGAATTCAATACCGGTAAGTTGTCCGCTGTGTTCGGTAATGACGGATTTCGTGTTTTGTTGTTGTTTGCATTTGGATAATTCAGCATACGATCGGGCTGCATCAAGTATTCCGAGTACCACCCACGTTTTCTTCCCTTGGGAGTACTCTTCCGTTATCCTAACTATTAATGTCAGTTCTTTCCTGCTTGGTGTGTGTGTGTGTGTGTGTGTGTGTGTGTGTGTGTGTGTGTGTGTGTGTGTGTGTGTGTGTACATTTCGAATAATCCGATTTCGCTAATTCCGCCTCACTTTCCGTGCGCTGAATCACAAATGCACACAAATTGTACTTGCAGGATGAAACTAGGAGAACAGTTGGTTGTCCAGTTTAATTTTGTATCCCGCGGTTTAATTCTGTTTCGCCTTATAGTTTAGATATGTTTTCTAGCTGTTGACTTTCTAACATCGACTCATAAATCTGGCTTCATGCAAATATCCGGTGCATTTAAGTGTGCTAGTGACTAGATGGATGCTAAGTATGTCTATATGTGTGTAGCATTGCCAGGTTCGTCATGTTCCACTGATTCAGTCTTTTATTATTATCAAAACCATTTCATTGTGGTAAGTTACATGTATATACGAACAATAGGATCTTCTATTCAGTCTTCCAGGTGCATTCCGTAGTTACTATCATGAATAATGTAAGCTGCCGCTCCTGAAGTTATCGTATGAATGTTAGACAGTCGTACACCGTGTACGACTCAGTTGTTCCAAGTTGTATATAAAATGAATTTACCTGTTGTTTATCTTAGCTTATTGGGATCGTCCACCAAACGTTTGTATTGAGGATGATAAAAGTAACGATACATTCTGCATTTTATGGTGAACTGAGGTGCGCAAACGATCACCAAATTGACAATCATTGGGTGTAGTGTACTACTTGCCAATTTTGGACGAATCCATCTGGACTTCCCAGATGGCACTTGTTGTTACCTCGGAGGCTAACCTGTGTATGTCGATATTTTCGTTGTTCCTCGCTCTCCTCGTCTGTACTAAAAACGTGGTATTACCAGCCGCGGTTCCTCCTTGTATTGCCTTCTCTAGCGCAACATGAAGCGCTTCCACTTTTCGTTTATCTTGCGTTGAATGATTTGGTACACTCGGACCTCGTCATGTTTGAGCTTCTTTTTTAATACCTGTGTATTTGTTATTTGTCTGGTTGTATGAGAATATCTCCCTGCTTTTTGCGTCTCTTACCGGTCACTCGTTTGTTTGTACATCCGCTCGTCCAAATACTCTGTCTGACACTATGCCCTAGTTGTCTGCTCAGGCCGTTGCCAAATGAATCCGGTCGGTTTCTGACTCCGTATCATTGTCTGTTTGTCTGTCCGTGTGTGTGTTTGTGATTCAGTGAGACGATAATGAGGGCAGACAGTTTTCGGACCTCATGCCTAGCCGTTACGTCGGCCGTTGGCCTCGTCATTGCCCTCAGGGTCGTTTCACAGGCACGCGTATGTACGTACTCACTCACAACCATTCCAAGCAACAACCTGGCGGCTGTACGTGTATGCCAGCTATTTGCACGGGGCGATTGCACAACGCACTGTCCGAAACATCAGAGTAGAAGGAAAGGGTGACGAGCGATTATTCTTATGCCGTTTACTAGTCATTATAGTTTGCTAAATCTGCAACATAAGAACTACTCCGTTCTCCAGATGGTCTACTTTCGCTCGTCTGAAATCATTGTGGACTTGAATTCGTTATCTGATGATTCAAGCGTTTGCTTATAACTGATTCGAAGATTGTAGAGATCTGCACAACTTAGCGAATACCATATATGGCTCTGCACGATCGAGTTTTATCCATTGCCCCGATGTATTTGGGTGTCATCCTATTACAAAGCATTGTGTCAGGCTGAACCCAGTAGCACTCTTTTGGCGAGAACTTTATGTGCAATTTTTACATAGACGGTTTTCGTTATGCGACCTTAGGTTCACTTCTCTATGTCTCCATTAAATCAACCAGACTTTCAGTCAAGTTCCAAGTCCCTCTTCGTACGCTATCGATAGGAAGCCGCTTTTTAAAGGGAATTATTTACAGGAGACTCAATTTGATCGAATTTCTCTATTGTCAGTTGGATGCTAGATCAAATAATTGCTAATTACAGGTTTCTCATTTCCCTGCTATGTTTTCCCCCACGATTATGCTGATTGATTTTAGATGATAAAATTCGTTTGGTGTCAGGGAATTAGTGTGAGTTATAAAACATGAGTATACTTGTATGACTTTTGTAAGCCCTTCTGTTTTTTACATTATAGTATAAACGTTTGCCTCCTACATGAGGTTACGCAAATAGAATATAATTGGGGGAGATGTGAACAAAACGTCTACTAAAGGGACATTAAATTTTGATGTTGTTGTTACGTTGTCGAGTTGAATTGCGAACACCGCTGTTCTGTTCGTCCTATGATTGTTATTCTAGGTCAAATCCCACCTAAACTAACGATCAGCTGCCGAGCCCTCGTGCACCATTTGATGTGATACCAAAGTCACATCAGTTCACTTCATTTCATTTAGCCATCAGCCTTGAACTTCTGTGCTCTGGTTTCGGTTGCCACCCCTCAGCACCGTCGAGTAAAGAACAAAAAGAATGGAAGCACGAAGCGAAAAAGAGCCGAAGGAAGGTAAGAAATAGAAATCACGAGGAAAAAAAAAGAGTTCGAATGCAACTACGCCACTGGTCGCGACACCTAGTTATATCACTTAATGTCTGTAACCATCTGATAGGTGGGTCTGACGCGTCCTACTTGGTCAAATCCATTGGCCGAGGTTTTCATCTCTTTTTGAGTCCGAAGTTGGCTTGATTCTCACACTTCCACTTCTCACTGTGTAGATAACCGGTGGTGAACAACCCCAGCGGACAGTTTTGATACAATATCTACCAAGTTAATTCCTCTGTGGTTTTCACAAACGGGCCTATTGCCTTTCTTGTAAATCGGCACTACCACTGAGTCACCATTCCTTGAGGATCTGCTCACTATCCCAGGAGTTTTCTTAACTCCGAAAGCGAAGCTTCGTTTCCATCCTTGAAAAATAACGGTGACAGCCCATCCGGTCCAGGAACGTTATATTTTTTCGGTTTACCTATCTGTGGGATGATCTCCATTTCTGATGCAGTAGTGTTATATAACTGCATCGGTTCTCTTACCTGTATTATCGGAAGTGTCGCTGTAGAAGTGAGCCGACTGAACTGCTTTAAGTGCTTAACCCAACGGTTCAGACGACGCCCCCGATAGTGAATCAGTAAACTGTCGGATTCCTTGATTGGCTTACATCGGGCTTCCGTGGACCGCTACTTCTAACTAAACGGCAAATATTACTACTTTTGCCAGTAGACGCAGTCTTCTTTATTTCACTATATTTTGCAATCCGCTAATGCTTACGGTCATTTCTGAAACTCAGTCGGTTGACGCTTCCGAGATTTGCGCACCGTACTGCATGTGGCATCTTTCGGGACGGATCTGCGAGCATCTAAGAAAGCAACTAATGTGAAAGATATTCATCGTTTGTGGGATGTACTTGAACTAGAGTCTTGAGTAGCATTGGAAGCAGCGTTGATTTTAGCCTGGAAAGCAAATCGCCGTTTGTCGTCTGGAAGCGAATGTGCGAGGCGGATGACGTTAGTGTTAGTGCAGTCACAGACGAAACCTGACCAGAATCGAGCACATACCAAAGTGTGATGCAAGTCCACAAAATGAACAACAGTCTTCGGTTGATCCACGCCAGCGGTGACCAACGGCAAAGTGGTCAATATGAGTCCAACTCTGTGAAGGCGTAAAAAGATGTCATGTGAGCCTGTGCCGCTTTTTATGTCAGAAATTCCTACTCGCCACAAACAATCATTAATCAGATGTCAAATATATATATATATATATATATATATATATATATATATATATATATATATATATATATATGCTTTACAGCATTCGCGCCACTGGATTCGGTTCCAAGCCGTATCTGTCAGCCTCTCTGACCAACAACAGTCCTCACTTCTTGGGCCTCAACCAACAGGGTGCGAAGCGTGAACCGAAGTCAAAACCGAAGCTAGCTTCATGCTCCTACGCCAAGTCATGCAACACTAACTTCATTTTCGAAATAACGGTCCCGATGCTTTCACTGCTGTTCAGATAAGCATAACTCACTATCTGAGATGCTGATGATAGGGTTGTTTAAATGCTTATTTTACCATTCATAATCACAGTACTCGGGTTTTTAAATACGGAATCAGGCATACTGATGCGTTGATGTGCGGATCTATCTACGTGGTCCATTCCACATATTCATAGATTTCATTTCTTTTCGACCCATACTGTTGATGTCTAACTCTGATGATTAGCTGGTTAAATTTGGGCTTTGAGAAAAACGAAAGGAGATGGTGGGTGTTGCCATCGTCTTGGACTCTGAATGGGTGTGGAATGAGTAGGATGAATTCGCAACCTGTTGGTTGATTCCCCCGCTACTTTACCTCATCTTCATGTTCATCTGTCTGTGTGATGTGATCTGTCAAAGATTACAATGAACATCACACCCTCACTTCAGTCATATCCACCTGTCGGTGTTATTCCGCCCTATCTGAGCAGTTTCTCCTCGTACTTACTTGTATGCTTGCACACAATTTTCTATTTCCAATAGACGAGTCACTTATCATCTGATCACTTCTGCCTTTTCCATCTTCTATTGACCAAATACCGAATGTCTCACTTGTGATTCTGGTATCAAAACGGGTTCCCTTTGCGAGGCTTACACACAATACTGGGCAGATGTCTCGATGGTCCAGTATCAATGAAAAAGGAAATCCTCCTCCCTAGCCATCCTAAAAGTCATTTTGATTATGCCCCCTAGTCATGTTCACACATTTTACGGTCATTTGGTGAGCGGTAAAAATGACCGTATTCTGATCGCACGTTCGTAGTTTTGACTAGTTTAATTCGGTGGAATTCATTACACCTCAACATCAATATTAATATTATTATCACTATTATTGTTATCATCATCAACGAGAGGAAGGTGAATATAACACCATTTTTTACTGCTTCACCGTACCCCATTTTGTGACTTTTGGAATATATTAAAGAGGAAGAGTGCAATGACGAATAGATGTAAGTTGAGTTGCGTTAGGTGAGAGTGTTCGAAAGAGTTCATGAAGCAGGTAATCGAAGGCAGAAAATTGTTTTCGCGTAGGTCATTTGATGCATTTTTGGTGGTTGTACAGCTCAGTCGTCCAGTCCAGAGTAAGCCTTTTTATTCGAGGATACTCCACCAGCCCTTGCGCAACCAAATGTATGGTTCATTCACCCCTTCTGGAGCTATGACCTTATTTAGCGGCGGGCCACACTAGCCACGTCACAGTGCTGTCAGAAGATTCATATGGCGTTTTAGAATGGAGGACGATGGCCAAGGGGAAATCCCATCACGCACTCGAACACTGTCACTGATCGTCAACGATTGCTTATTTGGTGAGGGCCATCTTATTCAAGATTAACGACGTGAGTGGTCGTTCTTCTGCCCACGACTTGGGAACACCCCCGGTATCGTACAGCTCTGCTCTGTCCGTTTTGAACAACCGGGTTCACATCTCATTGGTTTCCGTCTTTTCTACGACCGTGATCGGAATCGAGCAGCCTTACTCGCATGTTCGAGGACGCGTCACCGAACCATGCAGAAAAAGGGTCACATCAAAATCAGTAAACACATTGGTCATTTCATGTTGTACGTAGCTTCACATAGTCTGTCACTTCATGTTTGGAAGAAATCTGTTGTACCGTTTACTCTAATGAGTATCGAGCATGCTACGTCTAAACGTTTCCTTTTGTGTTTATATCGCAAATGATGACCAGCCTGAAACCTGTGGTCAATTTGTGTGACGCGTGGGATAGACTGATATGGAGCACTTTGAAGACCGTAAGTGATGGAACGGGACACGTAATTTGTTTGTCCTTAAATCAGTTGTTTTCTGTTGCAAACGAATCCAAGGAATTATTACATCTCCACTACGGCTTACCGGAGTAGGAAGATTAATTTATTGTTTTAGCTAGTTGTTTGTGTTATACTTGTAACTGATAAGTTGTCACTCGCTGCTTATACAGTGCTGTCATTCTAGATAATATTCGCTACTGACATTGTGAGTTTTCCTTTTCATTCCACATTTTATCTGGATACGATTAGTTGCTCTCGCTTTCGTATGCTCACTATCCTAATCATCACTGGATATACTGTGCGGATTCTTTCTGCCCTGATCACTGTCTAAGTTGGCAGTGAAGCCGAACGCACATCAAAGTGCATGCAAGCAGCTGAGTCACACCGTACCGTTCCCGTATAGCTGATAAAACTTAGTGCGTCCCACTTCTCGGGATAGTTGATCCAATTGTCTGACTATCCCCCAAACTACCAGCCCCGCCGCCCATTATTTAGCGATCAGTTGAGTCGGCAGATTTTTAGACCGGTCCAGAGATTTTCCGTGGTGTTGGAGTATTTTCACTTCCTGTTCCTCTTCTAACTGTTGCGACTATTGTCATTGCTGTTACCGGCCGCGCACATTTGCTTGTGTCCGTGAGTGTGCGTTTGTATGCTGACCCTAATTGCGTTAACCAGGTATCTGTTAACTCTAATTTCGTCTGATTTTAGTTTTTGTTGACTGTTGATCCCGCCAGCAATCATGAAAGGGCGTTAATAATGTCTGGTACACAAAAGACCAATCTGGCCGACAAATCTGCTAAATCTGCTCCAAAACCTGGCGTAATCTGGACGTTGCTCACCCTCTCTCTCTCTCTCGCCGTCTTCAATCATCTTTCTGTTACACTTCGTATTTTTGCGTATAAAACTCGTTAATCATAATTCTACACGATTTCCGCTTCCTGTTTGTCTCACATCACGCTCGGTTGTTTTTGCCGAATTCGGTGAACTATCAAGTGGCGATTGGCAATTCTGGTCATTCCACAGGGTTAGCGGGGCCAGTCGTCCCAAGGATGTTCTTGTATCAGGATGTGGCAAGCAGTTGTTGGTTTGTTTACCAAACCGCAATGTTGCTTTCATTATTAACGACCTAGTCTTGTAGTATTTCGGTCGTTTTGGGGGCATTTCTGATGTCGTTGGTTCATCCCGCTTCGCTCTGGCAATTTTTAATCGCTTTACTACGGAACGAGCAATCTCATTACAAATATTTTGAACTGCTTCTAATCGCTGAGCTTGACGTTTGGGTCGCAAACGTTTCATCACCCATCAGGGCGACATTGTCAGTCATCTTGACTAGCGATGAGACCCGAACGCCGGGCTCGGTGATCATATAATCTTGAAAACCACCAACGTGAGCAACGATTAACGTCGATTTTCAAAACCATCACTAATATTTCCAACAAGATAGAATACCATGGTTTTAAAGATCACTTATTTCCAAAAAAAATCTAGTCCCGCTTTTCCACTTGGGAAATAGCTCTCCCTTGCTCACCGGGATCGGTTTGCTCGGTCATTTCCGGACGAAACAGAATATTAATAGAAGTCACTCGTTGTGTTGCTCAGTCAGTCGGAGCGCCACACGTCACCTGAACATAAATCGTCCCCCTTGCGAACGATGACGCATTGGAAAACCAGTTAACGTACGCACTGAGAAGTCATTGACCGTGATCGTAAATCTGATTGTGTGCTTCAATCTTTAATGGCACTTTTTTCATCGCTCCTTGCCTTCCTCATGCTTGTGGGGACCATCAGAATCCGATACAATTTTCACGTCACACACACTGTTACAACACTGTTTAGAACTGACACTCAGAAAACTGCTTTCAATCTGGATATTGCGAATCCTCGTTTCCAATCTTAGTCAAACTATGAGAACAACTCGTCTATTCAGTTGGACTGTTTTATGTAGCTTTTTTCCCGCGGATAGCGACTTCATTATCTAAAAGCAGTTACTAGGTGGCCTATTTTTCATGAAATCGAGAACACGAGACTCCTTTGTACTTTGCCATTGTTCGTCTTCTCAATCTTCGTTCGGGACTTAGGGACTGAGTAAATCCATTGGCTATAAATTCACTTGAGGTGCTGATCCGTTCATGTTAATCTCTGATACGATTTTCTCCTTGAACAGCAGTGAACCAACTCACTTGTCTCTCTACTCACCACGTTTGGCGGTCGTAAGCAATGCGTCGCTTTTCACATCCGGCTGGATCACGCATTGCCAGGCTCATTTTCTGAATGCGTTTAGGTTCCTCCGGGCACTGTTTGCACTTATAATTTCCCTCCTTGCATGCTATTTGGTAATCAAAATTCATTTGCACAAACCTGATTCAGGCTGGAAGTGTCCTTGTATGAGTGTGTGGATGGGGGAGAGAGAACGGTGAAAAATGACCCGGCGATTTATCAGCGTTTCTTATGCGGTTTCCTGGTTAATATAGCATAATCGAACATTCATATAGTCTTTTGCAATTTCAATCGTCATCAGACCTGTTCCTTTAAGTTTTTTTTTCATATCAGCTCATCCACTGTGCGTGATCAACAATCAAAGTTCCTTATGTAAACTTGTGAACGCTGTCTCTGCAATGGGACACTTTTTAACTCCCTCTGTGCACACAGCTTATCTCTTTTACACAGAAAGATCTGAGTGGTAAGATCTACCTGTTCTAACGTATGTCTCTTCGGAAAATGTATTTCTTCATTTGTTCCTTTGTACTTGAATTTCCGCGATTGTCTGTCCCCCGACCTGGCAGTGTAATTCTACCGTTCAATGCCTTCTAAAGAATGAATGCAAAGTGTTGTTTGTTGTTCAGTTATGGTCCTATCCTTGTGATAAATCATGCCGGCCTCCGGGACGATATGCGTTTATACTATAGTATCATGATTTCACTTTTTTCGAATAAGCCGAAATCTCGTTCGGTGAATTGATTGTATGGGTATGATGCATCTGAAACAATTTTTCGCTTGTCAACGTTTGAATTGCACTGTGGATCGTGGTTAAATATTCTCATATATGTTCCCCTCAATTTCTGGTGTAAAAGTCGATTGACCAGAGAATGCCTCGCAAAATGCTTCGTAATGTTATCGAACGTCTGCTGCCTGGCATTCTACTCGTGTAAATTGCTTCGCCGAAAATCTTGAATTACATCCATTCAATCAGATTTACTCTTTTGTTCGCTATCAACGTATGCTCGGATCTTTACTGTATCTGAGTCTTGTCTCTAATTGGGCCGAACGATCGGTCTGTGAATGACGGGATAGCATCCTCACCTCTCCTATTGGAGCCCTGTGTGGTTCGCCACTCCAAGCCCCAGTATTGGGTTGCCGATCTCATCAAAAAAAACTCACGTAATTCATTACTCAAAGAAAATCATCGCTCATGTCTATTCAGCAATTCGCGGTATGAACCAAAATATTGATTCCGTGCATCATTTTCTCCAGTCTTCTTCTCCCCTTGCCTCTTTCTTGACTGAAACGCAAATCTGTCGTCGAATACTGCCCATCTCTACTTTTCCGCTCCCCACTTTCACTGAAGTTGGTGTCTGCGCCTACATCAGCCAGTCAACCGCTACCTCCCGTATCCCACACGTGTAATTTGCCCACCACGAACTCCAGCTGATGTGGCTGAAGCTCCTGTTCCCTTATTTTAACCATTTCTTCTGTACCGTTTATCACTCCCAACAGTAGCGATCCATCAGTTTTTGATTTATCGTCTTCTGGCATTGAGAACTTGTTTACAATAGATTCCAGTCGCCAAATTACCATTCTTGATGACTTTAATGTCCACAATAAGATCTGGCTTTTGCACTCTTTTGATACCACGACTGTGGGCGCGAAGTTGATGCTTTCGCTTTGGTCAACATTTCAAGACAATTCGTTGACTTCCCCACGGGAATTCTCGATCGGACTGTCAGTCGACCATATGCCCTCGATCTTCTTCTCACTTTCTTTTCCTCTTCATTCTCTGATATTGCCTTTCTTTCTCCATCGGACCACTGTCTAATCTGCTTTCCCATCACCTTTTCTCTCCCAGTTCCTATGTGCAAACTCTAAACACAACTATGACGTTATGGTTCAGCCAGCTGGGACGGTTTTTGTGATTTTCTGGCCTCCCATTCCCGGAGTGACCGTTTCTTTACTTCCGATGTTTCTACCTCCGTTTCAAACTTCACCGAGACTGTTCTCCAAGGCATGCTTTTTTATTCCACACTTTTCCAAAACCAGTAAACTACGTTCTCCCAAGTGGTTTACCCAAGCCTGCAATCACGCTGTGCGGTTGAGGAACTCAGCATTTAGACGGTGGTGCCGCTCCACTGCTCCCAAGTCTCGTAGTCTCTTCGTGCAGACTCGCTTTGCATTCACAAAGCCAAGGATCGTTTCATCCGCTACTAAGTCAAACGTCCATCTTCTTCCGTCACTGGTAGCCGATCATTTCGATCTCTCGCCAAAACCGTTTCTCGTAACTTTTGTCCTTCCAATTTCTTCCTCATCTCTAACTCCTCTGGCTCTTACATCTGTGAACTCCATGAGAAAGCCGAGGCTTTCGCTTCCCGGCTAGCCTCTAATTCCATTTCACCCAGCTGCTCTATTATTCCGCTTACAGTCACCCTTACTAACCGCTCTTTTATTCCCCTTATCACAACCAGAAAGATCCGCAGACTTTACAATCACTGGACCAGAACAAACCATTTGGTCCAGACGGTATTCTGACCGTCTTCCTGAAAATGTGCTCCAGAGTTAGCACCAGTTTTACGTCATCTATTTTGCCTTTCCAATCTGGTACGTTTCGCGCCCCACGGAAAGAAGCCGTAATTTTTCATATTCGCAACAACGAGTGCCCCTCTGACCCGAACAGCAACCGTCCTTTTTCCATAACTTTTGTCATTTCGAAATTCATGGAGACCATAATCTCTGACCAGTTACGACCGTTCCTCGAACGTGAACGACCGCAGCCAGGTCGTCAATACGGGTTCCGACCTCGCCGCTCCATGGCTGATCTACTAGCTATGGCCTCCCGCTCCTGGTCATTAGCACTCGATAACCACGGAGCAACACACCTGGTCTTGCTAGAAATTTCGAAGGCTTCTGGCCGTGTCTGGCACAATGGTTTACTGTCTAAATTGCCCACTTTTGGTTTTCTTCCGACCCCTGTTTTCTGGGCGTCGAGTTTTCTCAGTAATCGGACCACCGCCGTTCGAGTCGATGAGCCACAACCGCAGCCTTTTTTCTCGTTAATGCTGGTGTTCCTCAAGGCTCTGTACTTTCGCCCATCCTCTTTCTGTTTTTCAATAATGGCCTCTTATCCACTACTTCCAACCCCATCCACGCTTTTGCTGACGATCCCATCCCTCAATACTCCTTTTCGTACTCCACCTTCCACCATGCCACTGTCAAAATCGATCTTAACCGTCGTGCTCTCTAAGCATCGCTCAGTTCGGACCTTGAACAGAACTCTTGAGGCTCTCAAAATCGTTTTCTTTCCAATGCTTCTGAAACATATCTTCTCTCAATTTCTCTCAAACCATTCCTTTTTCCCTATATAACTTTTGATTCGATTCCCCTTCGTTCCTCCAACTCGGTGCCCTTCCTGGGTCTTTCGATCGTCTCCTCTCTCTCTCCTCTCCTCCTGATCTTCATACATAGGTTCGCTTACTTCTCGTGCTGTGCGCAAGATTGGTTTTCTATTCCAAGCCAAACGTTTCTTCAAACCAACCCATCTCTTCTTACTGTACAAAGCCCATATCCGTTCCACACTTGAATACTGCTGTCACGTGTGAGTTGGCGCTTTGTCTTCTTGATCTCGTCCCGACCGGATTCAAAGTAAAGTCATTCGTCTGGTAGGTGACTCAGTTTTACCAAACAATTTGCAGTC
Organism: Fasciola hepatica; assembly: GCA_948099385.1. Lineage (NCBI taxonomy): Eukaryota > Metazoa > Platyhelminthes > Trematoda > Plagiorchiida > Fasciolidae > Fasciola > Fasciola hepatica. The sequence continues at coordinate 306,340 of CANUEZ040000216.1, read as the reverse complement.
GCTTGCCCATCGCCTGGCAGTTGTTTCATTGTCCTTATTCTACCGCTAATATTTCAGGTTTTGTTCCTCCGACCTTGCCTCGGCTGTTCCTGTTCCTATTTCTTTTCAACACCAATCCCGAGCACAGACAGCCGGTCACTCTTATCAGGTTTTTGTCGCTCTATCTCGGAATTCAACCTGGCTTAGTTGTTGAGCACCTTTCCCCTCTTTCTTTCCACCCACCTACAACCTTTCTCTTTTCAAAACCGGAATCAACAAACTGGTTTTGACATGAATGTTCCCCAGAAACTCCTCTTACATTACGTTTACAAACTATGCGGTTTACCCCCTTTTGCTGTAACTCACTTTCTGTGTAGTAAAAATGAAGCCTGCTCTGAACTATTTTCTCATCTCCATTGTGCATATAACTTTTTCCCCGTTTGTTTCCTTTTCACTGAACTTCGATTTTTAACGAACAGCCTGGTTTTTTTTTGCCGTGTTCTCCTCATTCATCCCCTTCGTTAGTCTATCGTAATCAGGGACCGTGTGAGTTATCGTGTTCTGCTTTTATGTATGTTTGTACTGTTTTCAGTTTTTTATTATTTGATTCATTTCAGCTTGTTTGTACGGATTAGCTTACACTTAATACCGAAACCACATGGGATTATTTCGTCGTCTGTCTTTCCTTAAGGATAATTTTTTTAGATGTCATCTTAGCTACCGTTTTTCATGCACACTCCATGCTGACAAGTCGGTGTTGTTCTGTTCACCTATTGAGACGATTAGTGTGCGCGCACTCACTACTGCTTACGGTTGGCAGTGTGTATATTTTTAAAAACCTGGTGCTCAAATGATATTGTGAGGATTTCCCCTTTGATATCAGATGAGAATGTTCCGGTGATTCACGTTTGTTCTTGTCCGTGTACGCGTTCTCATATCGTTGCATGAAGCTCTCATCTTCTGTCAATAATGCTTGATAGGTAAAAGTTGACTTCTGTTGTCATTCATTTGCTGTTGTTACTGTTACTGTTGTCTCATTCTATTAGGATTTTTTTTTCTCGGCCAGTCTGTCCCTCGCTTTTCATTTTCTGCTGCTTCTGTTTGTTCATTCAGGCATAATTCGATTGGTGTCCAAGTTGGATTATGAAACAGCTTCACGTTATCTACTCTTATTGGAAGTGCTGGACACTGAAACAAGCTTGTCCGCGCGGACTGAACTATCCATCAATGTGACCGTAAGTCTACAGGGTTGCACTAGCCTATTCAGTTACCGTAATCCTCTTTTGTTAAGCACTATTATTATTGTATTCTCATTTTATTAAAAAAGAGAAAGATCGTCGAACGAATGATGCGGAAACAGGAAAATTCATATTACTTATCCCGTAATTTTCACAGTATCTTCCATAGTTTGGAAGCCTTTTCGCCATGGCTTGAGGTTTATGTAGGATTCTTAAACTGTGAAACGATAGCTACTAAGCTACGAGGAATACTTCAAATGTATGCCAATTGGTGTGTTCAGAAGTAAGCACTTATGTTATACGGAGTATACACCGGCCAAATGGGCGCATGTGAACGTAATAACTGTACTACCAAGTAAACGATGATGTGTACAGTCAACACAATCGATAAATGTCCGAGCCGTGATATGATTGGTTAATTTGTGAAATTTTGGTCACACGTGACGATGGCGCTTTCGTATTCGCGACACAAGAACTAAGCCGATTTTTTTTCATTGCATGCTTACGCATGAGTACAATGGAAGGGGTGTACACCATAGCAACAAAGACCCACTGCACTAATAGAGATAAACAACAATGAGACCCTGGGTCTTGGTGGGGATGGCTACATAAGGTCCCAATAAGTCGGGAGTGGTAACGAGCCGGACGATAGTGGATTACTGCCTACCACCCTAGCAACCGGTGATGGCGAGGATTCGATCCTCTGATCTCCGAGGTAGTAACAGAGCGCTCTAGACCACTCGACCGCCATCACACAACCGCATACTAATGAAGAACGATCGTGACCTAGGACACCACTTAGATGAATAATTTTTAGAAAGAAGCAGTCTCGTTGTTACAAAAATGTACGCCTGTGGTAATGATGTTGAACAACTCACATTTCTTTTCAACTAGTTATGTGTAATTGTTCGCCACTCCATTTCTCACACCGTCATTCCTACCCAATGTTATTAGGTCTACTGTTTTGTGCGTTGTATATTTCTTTCTCGTGCAACCTTTATAGTGCGGTTAAATCACGTCTGAAAGTTTTGTTTGTTTACATTACAGATTGATGTTCCTTAGATTCACCAACGCAAATTACTTTTATGTGGTGGTTGCTTTTCTTAAAAATATATTTCAATATCCGTTTTCTTTAACATTTTCACCTGTTTCTCATCCACTCCATTCCTTTGATAGAGTCAGCCTTTTATAACCTGTCATACTGACCTGTATAGTTGATTTACGCTGCAGAGAATCTTAGCTACCCTCTGTGGTTCAGTTTGCTCCGGATCACTGTTTGACCTGCGTTCTACCATCACCACCATCCTATGCATCTGGGGTCTTGTTGACTCTTGTGTCCAAAGCCCAGCTGTTGTCGGTTGATCTCTCAAACCATACAACCAATTCGTACACACACACCCACTCAGTTGGGGTCAATTCAAATAAAAGCGCCGACTGAAACCTCGTCATCCTCACCACTACTACTACTACTACTACAACCAGCACCGACAGCACCTTCACCAACAACACGTAATGTCGACGTAGTCTACATTCTTACTGCATTGACTGTCTGTCTTGCAATTTGACCGACAGGTGTATTTGTATTTCTTTCCGTTCGTCTGTGTCCTTACATTTGTCTGCACCTATGTGTGTGTGCGTGGGTGCGTGTGCGTGGGTGTGTGTGTGTGCGTACTGAGGTTCACCTCAAACAGGTAGGCTTAGTCATCATCACCCTATGTTGTACCGGTTTTCGAGTTTCTTTGCTTTTGTCCTCGCATATTCCCGATTTGTATCCACCGCCCTTCGCGTATCGCATTGCGGTTGGTAAGCGTGTGTCGGTTATACGCGATCTTCGAAGTCGGTTTCGATAGTCTTTCGGATATGAATCAACCTTTTAACCTTTTCTCTTGATCAGAACCTGACCGTGACTACCGTAGTCGCTTTTGATGTTGCACACGACCAATCTACCTGGATTTTGATAAGTTGGCCTTCTGTGGAAACGTAACCCATCAGAACACTTCAAACCGATGTGTGTGTGTGTGTGTGTGTGTGTGTGTGTGTGTGTGTGTGTGTGTGAAAGAGGGGGTAACCTTCAGTTAATCATTTATGCTATTCGTGTTCAGCGTTCCCGACCGGTAAGATTACAGTTGATACTTGATGGTTTTCGTTGCCGATTACGTCATCCGTGCAAATTGTTCAGATGGATACTCTGTTTCTTTTGCCAGACGATGTGCAGAACGGAACAGAAAGTTGTTAAATGAGTTACGTCTGTGTTGTTGCGCCGTGTTTTCTCTCATGTTCAACTGATGAACAATGTGGGTCGAAAACAATGTTTTGAAACAGTCAACTTTTCCCGAGTGATTCAGAGTTTATATTCACATCGTGTTGCGGTGGTCATCGTTTGTTTGTTTGTTTGTGTGTGTGTGTGACAACTTTTGTTGAATAATTTACATTAATACGGTTAGTGTGAATCGGTAATAACTCCGTATCTTGATTTAAATCTACTCGAGAAGTCGATACGTCTCCTCTGGCCATCACTTTTTATCTACTATTTACAATTTGGCATTTAGGTAAATAGATGAATGTAATCGTTTTGGCAGTGGTACAAAATTTCATCGGTAGCTAAATGTTTCATGTCTGCGAATTATCTAATCAATCATCTGGCAATGGTGAACCCAAAATGCAGGTAATATAAAGCCAAACTCATCATTTAACTACTTCTCCCGATCTTTTGTTGTTCTAATCTAGTGTTTCAAGAAAAGTTCATTTAGTTTATCAACTTGTTTCAATCAAATCATCCTCAATTTTCTTCCAGTTCTTATATCCCTTTTCATCACGATGGTTCTTTGTCTTTCCAGTTCACTGATCAGATCAATTTAGAAATTATCTATCACAGTAAATCTGTCATTCATTGGTCTCAACATCTATGGTTCCCGTTTCCCTCCCTATAGTTTGCAGTGTTATTCGCTTGTTTCAGTCCACTTCTTCTCTACTTGTATCTGTAATATCCGTGTTGCTAGTTCCAGTTGTCTGTACCGTGCACACACACGCACTAACAGACGAGCATACACTCTCTAATCGGATGACGCACTCGCCTATTTGTTCCCCCCGGATTGTTTTGGTGTCTTTCAATTTCATTTCATTCTGTGGCCTAGTATTGGAGCGATCTTCGATCATTCGGCTCAGCGACTTCTCAAAGCACGTTCACTTCTGTATCTTAGCATTATGCGTGATCTATGGACAATTTCGACCTCCCTTGTTGCCTGGATTTCGGTCAGCTCACTCAATCCACTTCCTGTGGTAGGTAAATCGGTTAACACACACACACACACACACAAACTTATGTATGCACCCAACTTCTACTCGATTCCTTTTAAATCCACCAGTCTTCATTCAACCACATCGCATATAATAATACTGATATTAATATTAATAATGATCAATCGTCATCATCTTCAGTCAGTCAGTCAACCAGCGATTCTCCTCATCGTCATTGAAATCAGCGAAAGTAGCAACGATAAGAAGGGGTTCGGCTCAGTCTCTCCGATCCTGTCACAATCTTTACTATGCAATTGATAAGAGTCAGATTGAACGTATGCGCAGCTGCGCGTTCATGACTAGGTAAGTTGTACCAATGGATTATGACCACGCTGACTGTAATCAATTTACTTTCCTTTTTAACCGGGGTTGGTCAAACAGTTATCATCATGGACTTTGGACAGTGGACAACCCGGCTGGTTCAGTTCCCGCCACCGCTGGTCACTTTCCCGTTCGGCAGCCTCTCATTGGCCGCGGCCTCCTTCCCGAATTGTTGTATAATAAGTAGACGAGGAAAGTGCTATATGACGTAGCGTTTAAGTTGAGAGTCACCTCGGATAGCCTTGTGGTTAAAGTGTTCGACTCACAATCGTTCCCGGCGGGTTTGAGTCCCAGTTGGGGTTGGTTGGATGTGTACTGCTGGTGATTCCTAACAAGGACGAAACGGCTGTGCAGTGTTCCCATGGTTGTCAATGATTTGAACGTTCACACTGCATGATGAATCCCGCTATCATATCACCATCGGATATTCACATACGGTATTCACACCCAACTGGCCGTACTGCGGTAGCTCAGTTGGTAAAGCATCCGCCCGATAAGCGGAATGTCGCCGGTTCTATTCCGGTTCGCAACGTTGGACTTTTGGGTGTGTAAAATGCAGTGGTGGTGGACAGTAATCCACTGTAGTCCGGATCGTTACCACACCTGACCTGTTGGGACCTTATGTGATTCTTCATCACCCCAAGTCCTAGGGTCTGGTTGCCGGTTATCCCCAGTAGTGCAGTGGGCTCTCGTGGCTATGGCGTGCATGCCCCTTTCACTGTACTCATGCGCAAGCATGTAATGAAAAAAATGGACTTTCCGTTATATGAAAGTAAAAAGAGCATTTTCTAGCATTTTTATCACACACCCATACACTCCATTCTACTCTTTGCTCCGGTCAATGAAATGATGTGCGGAAGCGCGCAGCGCTCCCGTTTCAAACTGAGTAACGTAGAGTGAACGAGAAAGAGAGAAGGACCATAACACTAATGTTGCATAAAGCGTCCTCCCTTAGTTATCGATCTGAATGATAAGTTGCGTTCGACACACATCGAACTTGTGACTAGTATTGTTTCCAGTTGTTGGACTCTATAATCTTGAACACCTTTCATCAATTTCGTTTCATTTTGTTTTTACTGATGCTTTGTTGTGTGTATAGCAGAGAATATACGAAAAGTGATTGATACCTTTTCGGAATTTCTTGGGTTTGAATAAACGTTTGTGTGCGGTATGACAAAATGGTATGTTAGCCTTGGTCAGTGGACATGACCAAGTCGAACATGTTAGACTTCCGGGTTGAGGTCCACGTGATTCGCCTACCAAATGATTGGGAGTTTTCAAATGAGATGGCTAGGTGTCAGCCAGTAGCGTAGTTTCATTCGGACTCTTTCTTTGTCTTCGTGATTCCCACTTATTACTTTGATTTTTGAATCTTTTTCACTTGTTGCTTCTATTCTTTTCGCCCTTTACTGGACGATGCTGAAAGGTAGCAACCGAAAACAGGGCACAGAGGTGCGAAGTTAGCGGTTGTATAAACTGAACTGAACTGTGCGGTATGATGTTATATGTTTGTTGTTTGGGTTGAATTAGATCTCAGTTGTTCCCATCAGTATTTTCATCCTAATTTAAAGCAATCAATTCACCCATGCGGTATCAACACAACTCTTCGTTAAAAACCAGGGAAGCACTGCACTGCTGTTTCATCCTTGTTAGTAACCATCATCAGTGTATATCACCCGAGTCCCCATTGGGACTCTAATTCGCAATGAATAATTGCTAGTGAAATGGTATTATGGCTTAAAATCACCTCCAGTTGGATTTTTGACATTGTAATTTTGTTGCACTAGTTGTCCAAACCCTTTTTTATTATGTTAGCCTAGATTTCTGTCGACTACATTGGATCGAAGTATAATGTATCAGTGGGCCTCTTTGTTATAAGGTTGTGCAGTCTGTTTTTATGAGCCGAGATTTAAATGGGGCGTTAGGAACGCCGGAGCAAACCCTTTGATCAATCAGAATGGTGCCGTGAATGGATAACAGTCCTGCGTAAGTTTGATATTTGGTAGCAGGGATATCGGAAGTGTTGGAATTCAGTTGACTTTTCGGTTTCCGCGGCTGGACTTTTTAAAAACCGGTTTGCAATCGAATGTTGCCGAATTTCAAGCGCTTGAGTACAACATCGCATTCCAGTTATTTTCTAAATTTGTCCCTTTTGTAAGACAGCTAATAGTTTTGCTATAATATTCACCCTTCCGTAGTGACAATGCTGACCACTTTGTGGCTGAGAAACATGGTCTTTGACTGCAGATAACCATGGTTAACAGTCGAATCAATTAGGAGAGTTTTATTCTCTCATAGTTTTGTTTTCTCCTTCTTCGGTACCGTGTTTACTTGTGTATGTCTCTGTTCACCCACGGGACTAGTCGTTGTTTGTATTAGACAAGCGTGACTGAGCAAACAGTCACTTGGACCAGGTCGCTCGGAGCGTGACTCATTATCCAGCTTCTGTTTACGTGCACCACTCCTGTGAGTATCTCGATCAGCTTTTTTACTCCGTGTTCTGTGGTCTGTTCCCAACCAGACGAGACCATTCATTCTAAGTGGAATTAGTCAATAGAGCTGTTCTTGTCAGCGAATTCAATGCAGTTAATAGCTGGTAAACTTGTGTATCACTCCTCTTGCGCATGCTTGTGTCACGTCGTATTTCTCCAGTGGCAATGATCATGCATTGACTATTCTTAATTTGGATTCGAGATAGCAGCGCGCACAATTATTTTTATCATCCTATTAAGGGTATGGTTTGTGGCGACAGGCTGACAGGGAACACAATTGTTTTCGACGATTTTACTGTGATCGTGTGAACCTGGTCACGCACGCTATCCTCACTGCTTCATCTGCACAGTTTCCTTTCATTTTTGATGAATGAGTGATAGCAATTCGCTCGTGGCTGTTTGGTTGGCTGATTGAAAGATTGTTTTCTCGCTAATCCCTATGGTTTTCGCTACTGGGAGGATTTTTGTTCGCGTACAGTTCAACAGAGATTAAATAGGGCACTATAAAGAATTTCATGTATCTTTTTGGTTTGGAAATTTTCACTGAGAAGATCAAAAGTTTTTGAGTAGTGGCATCCTTACTTGTGATAACGTCTGAACTTTTGGGACATTATGCGATTTCTCATCTTAAATCTCAGTGTCAGGTTGCCTGTGATCCCTGATAGCGCTATGGGCTTTTGAGGCTATGTAGCGTAACCCTTTCACTACACACTCGATTAAAAATACCTTTTATATATACTCTTTTAACTTCTTTTTTCATTTATACAAAGTTCAACAATTCAGGAAGGGGGCCACAGCCATTGAAAGGCTATCAATTGGGGAAGTGATCGGTGGTGGCGGGAATCGAACTCGGACCATTTTTGTCCAACGTCCATGACGATAACCGTTTGGCCATCGCCGGTCAAAGCATGTAATGAAAAAAGTGATATCCACTCTGTCGCTAGCTTTCCAAGAAAGTGCTCTACCAGTTAGTTGTCTGTTTGTTTTTTACTCAATGGGTGTATGATTCTGTTCCCGGACCATCTAGTCAACCACAGCTGTAACCGAATCGGAATTATCTCGGTCAAAATATCACAAAATCTGTCTGCATCATTATTATGGCGATGATGTTAGTATGTATAGACATCGTTACTGTCGGTTTCCTTGATAGTGACTGGTTTCGTGCTTATCCCCGTACTTCCCCACTTCCTCTTTCCCGTGTCCAAAACCCATCTCATGAACTTACGGACAGTCTGTCTGTCTCCATTTTTCTTGGGTGGCTGACCGATGCCGAATCGCTTGTACCATTGCTTCATGACCTCACCTGCCAAAATACAGCAGTGATGACGTGGCCTCTCCATTGTGTCATGTAGATCTGTCCGGCTTCACTTCTGTTTGAACACATCCCTATAGTTGTACACAAAACTGGATTGAGTCATGAAGGTGAATCGGGACTCTCGGAACGACTTGGGGAAGTGGGGGGTGGTGCTGATTCACCAGTCTTTCATGGCATACACTACTTGAATCGTTATTTTTTCCCTACTTGTGCATCCACATCCACATCAGAAACAGAGAGAGAGAGGGAGACTCGCATCTACCGCTGCTGCTTCCGTTACTGGCCCCATCGGTATACTTTGATCCAGTTCTATTTGGTTGTCTATAATTTGTTGTTGTTGTTCCCGCTAACCATCACACCATATTATCTTCAAGAGAGGGATAGCAAAATAGCTCTCCTGAGTGGGTAAAAAGAACGGAAACGATTGCACGAGAAATGAAGGAAAACAATGCACTTCTGCTCCTGAAAGCCGTCTTGTTTTCCGATGTGCTTTTTCTCCACCATCTCTCCACCTAATCCAACACACTCTTTTCAGTGAATTGGCACTTTTCCTATCTGTCTGTTTCACCATACAGTGTCGAACCCCCGTCCATCACTAGGTCTTGACAGATTGCCTGAAACGTCTGTTATTTCCTACTTGTGGATGCCCATGTTTCCATGTATGTCAGTTACTGATACAAATCTATTGTGGAATTAGGAAATGCCAGCACACTTATGGCACCACCATCATCATCACCACCATATCCATCTTCAGCACTGCTGCTAGTGCTACTACGGCCATCCGACATAATTTGCACTTGTTGAGCTGATTCATTACGAGGTCATAAGCCATCAGTTCGATTAGTATGAATTCCGCACAGACCTCGGTTTGTGTGAACCTGACATTGAGCTTGATAGCTACCAGTTTGGGGCAAACGCTTCAATGCGTCAGGTATTGATTGGTCTCGATTGACCTCAGCTTCATCTAGCCGTAGAAACCATGCCCACGGGCGCTGCATATGTTAGCGTTTGTATGTTCTGATAAAACGAGGGAACGAAAGAGCTTTCCTCGATGCATTGGGTTTCAATGTATATGATTGATAGTCAGGGGTGGTGATGACTCGCGGATACTTTTGTATCAGCAGCCGTGGTTGGAGAAAACAACATTCGTAGCTTCACTTATCTTTGTATCTTTCACATGGAAAATTGAAAGTTCGTACCTTCCTCGTGTGATTGTCCGTGGCGGTCATACATGCGTAAGAGAACCGCTTTCTAGAAAGAAAGAAAAATCGGGACTAAATACATTCGGTTGCAATCGGAGGGATCTCTTAGCCTTGTTTGGAGAACACTGCTATCCATTTTCGAAATGTGACATTCACAGGTATCTTTAGATGAAACGTCGAAATAGTTTTCGCCTTCACTGGCATGGTATCCGTATGCTCGCCAATGATCAAATATTTGCTTCACTAGCTGTTTTGTTGTATTGCTTAGGTACTTGGTCATTACGAGTTGAACGTTGCCATAACTATTAGCATTTGAGCATTATTGTAACAAGGTCATCATCATCATCATACAGCAATGAACAGCAGAGCAAGCCCCACAGACCACTTCCTATATCACCATGTTGTACGTAGAAAAAGAAAGCATGAATGCACAAGATGTACAGGGAGTGAATCTACACCTGAGGGAAAAAGAAAGAACGCCCTAATAGCCAACACACGGAATACACCGTCTAACTGTACAAACGCACATCGATCAGTCATTCTGATTCAATAGAAAGTGACGACACGATCACCACTGTTCACGGTTCACTACCATATCCTTCAGTGTCTCCAGCCAACTGGTAGACGGATCTTTTGGACCCCAACCACGAGGACGTGGAGCACCTACTTTTCCTAAGTTTGCTGTACATTTTCTCATTTCACGTTGCTAAGTCATCTGTTGACCTCTTCGTGGCTTCCTCCACTCCCTAGGAGGAACGGAGAATAGGACACGGTACGGTAGACGTGTGTTTGATATACGTAACACGTGTCCCAACCAACGAAGTCTACTAAGTTGGACACGCTGTGACAAACCGTTCTCTGAATTAGTGCCCAATACTCGCTTTCTGATCTCAGCATTGCGTACTTGGTAATTCCATCCAATCATAGCAATGCTACGCAAACATTGATGGTCGAAAACCTCAAGACGACATATATTTTCCGCTACTATACAAAACAGCTGAACGCACTGCGGCACAGAACACACAACCTTTCAACTTCAGCGAAATACCAAGTCAGTGCCACTAGTGATTCAGTTCAGCGTACGCCGCTCGAGCCATATACATATGCTTACCTCTACTACCGTGCTCCCATCCGTCGACACGCTGCTTCCGAGGTAAGCGAAGTGGTCCACAATTACTAGCACCTCTCCATCGAGCATCAAACACGGAACCGTTGAGGTCCAGTCTTGCATCATCACTTTACACTTCAAAGGTGCAAAGCATATGCCGAATGGACCTACAGCTCTTGTGAGTCTGTCTAGTGCACGTTGAGCATGTTCCGTGCATTCGAACAAGTAGACAAGGCCGTCTGCGGAATATGGGTCACACAGCTTTTCACTGTGTCTTAGTTCGACGCCCATATCATGATCTCGCAAGGCATTCTCCATTATTTCGTCCATGACGAAGGTGAACAGGAATAGCGAAATGGAACATCCTTGTGGAACACCATTGGTCGTTTCGAATGGACCGGATAGTTTACCATGAACCCCTCTTCGGCCAGAAGTATGGGAGTACAATGATCTCGGTAGATTCACAAACTTCTGTGGTATACCTTTTTAGTGAAGAGCGCCGAATAGCGCTGTTCGGCCAACTGAATTGAAGGCGCCTTTCACGTAGAGGAAAACCATTAGTTCAGTAGATCAGGAAGAACAGTGTGGGCAGAATTGATATTGACCATCAATTTCGCGTGCTCTCAATCAGCTGCTAACGCACATTATATATGTTCGCACTGAGTTTAAGTTCAGAGAGTACCTCTTGGCTAATGTGGTGAAACTTTCACATAACCTATTGAAATTGGGCTGTTGTGTTTCTCGTGAATCAGCTCCAAGAGAGTTTTTGGTAGGTTGTATGAGAAACGGCAGATATCCTCAACAATTTGCGAAATCACTTCGTAAATGTAAATTACCGCCGAACGGAAGACACCTGAAGCGTCTTACAAAGTCTCATTTGGAGTTTTCACTCGACAGGCTTGCTCAAATGGAGGAAAAGATCGCCTCTCTAAACTTTACACTTGAAAATCCCAGTTTAGTATTTTACATGAAGTTTTTTAAATTCAGTCATGAACTTCGAATTCAATGTCAATCTGATCTGATCAGAGGAAGTCATGGCCGGCGGATTCCAAACGGAACTGCAAAGGTGCGTACAAAATTTGTCAAAGTCTACTTTTAGTAATTACAATTGGAAACACTGTCTTTGGGCCTTAAGTTTTGTGTGCCGGATAGGAAGCCGAACAATCTGAGGTAGATTCTCAGTTTGAGAATCCTGCTGATCAGTTTAAGGATATGCTTCCTCGTACACCCTGGACTGAATGTTGGTTCAAAGCCAGACTAGTGGATCTTGCTCACCAGTTTCGAGTTACCAAATGTTCTTACCATAATTTGATAACACTTGATTGTATAAGTGCACTTAAAGAACTTAAACAAAACAAATCCATTGTGATAGTACAACCCCACAAAGGTTCCGGAGTGGTCATACTCAATAAGGATGATTATGTTCGGAAAATGGAAATCGTATAGAGCGGTTGTACCCGGTTTCAGATAGATTCCAAAGGAGAGTATAAGACTGAAAATCAGGAAAAGGTTATCAGTCCCCTTTTGAAAAGAATATGGAAGAAAGTTTAAATCGATGCACACACTTCTGCATATCTAGGATCTCGAGGTTCGCGCAACCCAAGAATATATGGACTGCCAAAATTGCACAAGATGTCCCTTTACGACCCATTTTATCAATAGTGAACTTACCCCAAAACAAGCTGGCCCAGTGGTTATGCAAACTTACTAGCCCTGTCCGTGACAGGTTATCGAAATTTACAGCAAAAGATACCTTTCAGCTGAGAGCGGATTTACCCAACATAGACTACCGCAATTGTCTCGTATCCTCCTGTGATGTCACATCTCTGTTCACAAACGTCTCAGTCGAGGAAGTTGTGGATCGAGTATACAAATACACATGATGTGGGGTTCCCTATGGATAAACGAAAGACCTTGTTAAATTTATACGTCCGTGATGTCCAGTTCTGCTTCAATGGGAAGTTGTACAAACAAGCAGACGGAATAGCGATGGGGATCCCACTTAGGCCGATACTTGCTGATTTGTTCATCTCAACACTAGAGAATGAACTGCAGACTGATTTGAATCCTGTTCTACTTTATCACCGTTACGTTGACGACACGCTGGCTATTCTGAAGAACAAAGCGGATACCGACTTATTGCTAGGAAAGTTGAATTCACTACTCTTAACTATCAAATTTACGGTAGAATGTGAAACCAATGGCAAATTACCGTTCTTAGGTCTACTTCTCAATCGGTTACCAGAGGGTAAACTGCAAATAATTACACATTCGAAGCTTCTATCCCATGGGTTACAAAAAGGAGACTGAAAAAAACACTATCTTACCGACTACGTCAGTTGTGTAGACTCGAAGTTGTGTCAACGAAATAAAAAGACTAACCAATACACTGATGGACAATGACTATCTCCTGGCGTTTATCCGAAGGTACAGTTCCCCTCTAAATCCCAAACCAAGATGACCATTAGTAAAGAAGAAAGACGTATTCATCCATCTACCTGTTGAAGGTGACACTGTGTTGACTAGAACAATTTGATGCAGTCGAAACGAAGATAGTGCATTAAAATCTTCATTGTCTCAGCCGCCCTAACTTAGATAGACAGGACGCTCATGCCACCTCCAATTGTATTTACCAGTCTCAAAATACCTGTGGTATAAGGCACATGGGAAGGATAAAACGCCGTCTCTACCAGAATGTGAGCATATCCCGAACAACTTGAGTCTTCGTGGCGAATAATTTACCATCTAGTACAATGACATGTCGTTTGTTGGATTCAGGTCACTGTGTTGACCCGACTAGTGCTTTGAGGATCATCAAGAGATCAAGCAGTAAAAACCTGCGTAAATTCACGGAGGCAGTAATCATTCACGGGACAAGGCCTGAGCTATATATCCAAAAGACATTTGTTACGCAACTTATATTGCTGTAGTAGTGACCTGTGACCTCATCCTGATTTGTCTCCCATCGCGCGTTTTAGCGCGAATAACTCTCTGTTTGTTTAAATATGTACAGATGCCTATTGTTTAAACTTGATGTAAACATATATAGTGTACGTTAGTGTAACAGCCTGGAATGATCAACCGTTGCCACTGGTACGAACGGAATTCACTCAGTCATCCACAGCGTTTACACAGCCCAAAATGGTAACGTTCCTCAATGATAACCGCACAGTTGACACAACGGCCGACAGAGCATATATTCCGAGAGAGAACGCGTATGAAAACACAGAATATATTGATACACAGTTGTGCGTGAAAACGTGGGTATGATAGTTCGGGCCGTAACAGCACTTGCATACAGTTTTACAGTTGTGTACCGAAATGGGTTCAAACAAGGGGAGTTTGTTTTCTTGATTTGGTCACTCTTCTCGTGCCCTATCACGCTCTTCAAGCTCGGTCATTGTTGGGACATCTAGAATGGCAAAAAGAGAATAAGGGTTTATTGGCGGTCGTTTTAACTCTTCAGACACTACATTAGCAGCTGATTGAGAGCACGCGAAATTGATGGTCAATAACAATTCTGCCCACACTGTTCTTTTCGCTCTACTGAAATGGGTCAAGTGAAACCAGTGTTTCACAAAACCATTATAGTCGATCGGCGGTGTGTGTTTGATGCTTTTCAGATAATTGACGAAGAACAGAGATCTGGTCGGCGCGTCTTCAACCTGGGCGGAATCCGGTCTGTTGTTTGCGGGCGTTCCTGTCGCGATCCGGTGTCAGACGGCTCAGAAAAATCCAGGCTAATACCTTGGCTACTATCGGAATCAAGCTGATCCCACATTGGTTACCACTGTCATTGCGTATTTCCTTTTTGAATGTGGGTACAAGCAGTGACTCACTCCATGATGATGGGATACGCTCTTCCTGGTTCGAAATTCGCAAAACCAACTACCTAATTTGCCTTCGCGATTTTTTCACAGATCTGTGAAATTCGCGAAATCCTCGAAAAACCTGTCCGAAGTGTTTGTTTCGGTTTTGTGACTCGCGTTAAACATTCACGACTCATCCTGATCCGCAACGGGTTCTGGAACATAACTTCCCAAATGGTCTAGTTGTCACTTTATTGCCAACTACCATTGTTCTGCCATCGGTTCCTTTTCTTCACTTGCCTCACGAACATTTTGCCGAACTCTGTCCAAGTCCATACCATGTTTCATTTCACACGTGGGATTGTGTGATTTACGAGTTCCAGCGTCATTCAATCTTACTATGCCACTAAATGGTACCGTCCCATTGCCTACTCCCTGCAGTTCAACTTCTTCTGGGCAACCGGTGACCAAGTGGTTTGAAACGTTTGTTTACCGCGTTGGAGTTCAAAGGTTTGCATCCCGCGATCACTGGTCACTTAGGTGGTAGACAGTAATCCGCTATTGTCCGGCTCGTTACTACACCCGAACTAACAGGACGTTATGTGCTTCTCCAGTCCGAGTCTTAGGGTCTCGTTGTAGGTGCCCTCTGATAGTGGAGTGGGCCTTTATGGCTCATGTGGACGTAATGAAAACATTCTTCATTGAGTAAGGCAGCCTTCTCAAAGTAAATTGAGATTGGTCTACTACGTCTCCTCAAAGGATACTAGATACAATGATTGTATGGGGATCACATTTCCCAAATTCAAGGTTGAAGCGGCCATTCACTTGATAGATCTGCAACCTTGATTTGGATTTTGAGTTCAATCAGTCCACTATAATTGTGCGCAAGTCTGATAGAAGTATTACATATGAATTTAATGTATCGCAGCTGAAATAAGTTCGGAGTGTATCGAAAAAACAAAACGCCGCGTTGCTGTTGTAAATGAGCTTCTAATGCCCGATTACACAACGTTGTCGACAACGCTGTTACCGAGCATGAAACGCTTATTTTCCGACGGATTATGATCACTGAGCTTGGCGTTTCGGTCACAAACGTCTAATCGCCAACTCAGGTGACATTGTTCAAGCACGTCCGCAAGCGGATGAGAGACAGTTCGACCAATTTTTCCCGCTATTCTTGGTTGTTGAGTCGAAGTCACACTGAAATATCAAACTGCACGAGTTTTTCGCACATGGACACGATTGACCCCAGACTTCGACCATCGCTAAACGTTTGATAATCTGACAGTTTCGGTCACATTGTAACCGTTAATCATTCACGTGTTCACGTATCATTTCATGCCACATTCTCCCAACTATTCACTATTTTAGCCTATCCAAAACCGAAAGAATAGCTTGATGATACGGTCGACGGAAATGAATGCCCGGGTGCAACATGAGAACGAGTTCGGGAAATGAGTAAACATTTTGTGTGTAAAAGCAATTCCTGACTCGAACAACTTACGGTGCTTTCTCAGCAGAGGCTGTTCACCGTCTGTACTCGAATCCCACGATAAAGCGCAACTTCATATCTATTGTTCGACTGCGAATTCGCGTTGTGAACGGACTAAGTAATCAGTGTTTACGACAATATTGATGTGTTGTGCTAGCGATGGCGCTCGCATCGATTTCGATCATCAGAACGCCGTAACTTTGGTTCAGAGCGTCCTGGAAGTTGCAATGGTCTATTTGTTGTGCGGTTGTCCAGCGGGACTTGTCGCACAAGACCACATGCAGGATTCTCTCACGTTGCACGCTTTGTCGTTTGCGTGCGTTCATACGTTTTCTATGTTCGTTTGTGTGACTGTGTGTATGTATGTATGTATGTGTGTGTGTGTGTGTCATGACCTCGATTAGGCATTGTGTGCTGGCCTGGCTGTTAGGCCGTCGTGATGTCTTCAGATGACTCATGGTCTAACCGACTCGCCCATTCTGCCATTCCGAACCAATCCAACCAGCTGGCCAGCCTAAAACGCATTCACATAGTGTTTGAGTGTGTCTGTGTTTGTTGTATGCGTTACTGAATGTTCTTCATTCATTACCAGTAAAATAATTCTGTGGACTGAGGCTTGCTGATAAGCTAATTGGATTGGGCTTTCACTTCTCACAACCCGTTTCTGTCCCGGTGTGGGGAGTGGTTTTTCGGCACAGTTTTTGTTCGAAACAAATCTGAAATGACTTCGCTGTCTGCTCCTATCGCCGCTTTTTCATCCCCTGGGTTCACTTCTCGCCAAAATAGCATATTTTTTGCATGATTTATCCGCGTATGTACTCGAATATGTCTTTTACCATCTTACATGTTCACACGTATCTGATATCAGGCTGTACTGTGTGATACGGACCTCTCTTTTCCCAGTTCAAAATCAGATTTGGTTTGTCACACATTGCAACGCGTTTTTCTGAATTAATCCGGACAGATGCGACGCTTGTTGTCTGTTACTTTTCTGATACATCTTATATCACAATAGGATAAAACATCTAATGGTAAATTTACCCCTTTTCGCTTCCTTCCCTTTTTGACTCGACGCTCACCACCATCATCTCCGCTCGTGCGCCTTTCCCTTCTTCATCACTCCCTCATCTCTGAATCTGGTGTTGATCCCGTGTCGGGGACTGTGCTGTTCTGTACAGGATGTGAATGACGTGGCGCCCCGTTTCGCTGTACCTGAACAGACATTATTTATCTCGGAGCGCTGGGCAGTTGGCCACCCGGTGTTCCATCTCCAGGCCACGGATCCAGATTCAGGCTACGGTGGTCAGGTATGTGTTTCGATTCTATTTTGCATCGCAGTTTCAGCTACTGTACCTATCACGCCCACAACGACAGTTGCAACGAACGATAGTGTTGATGGCAAGCATGATAAAGTTGATTGCACCTTCACCGAGTGTCCGTTTTTTCTTTACTCATCGTGATCATCGCGCCTAGGTACACGGTGATCAATCCGACATGTGATTGAGACCACGATATTCTGTCAGTATCTTTCGTACTATTTCAGTACATTTGTCAGACCACTTGTGGTTAGAAATTCATCCATTTGCATGGGATTCGTTCGACATCGTTAGTTTCAAGTAAATAGATTCATTTCATCTTCATGCATGCATGCATACGGTCGAGGGGTCTAGGCGTATGCATAGCGCTCTACTACATTGTCCTGGAGAACCGGAAACCATGATCTTGAGAACTTAAGTGGTGAACAACGCGAGACGCTCATAAATCAGGCAGTGTAACCATCCGGGCAGCGGTGAATTGCCGGACGAAGACGGGTCTCGAATCTATTATCATTTGCTTGCTTAATAGTCAAACACACTACTCGATCTCGCCACCTGCCGTATTTATTTGTATCAGGCGAATGCAGTCATATGGCAGTAAATGAAAGCGCTACGGGGACGTAGTTGGTGATCCACTTTTAAGCGCCTGGCAGCCGAAAGCTCCTCCTCCATTGTCTACGTTTTCGTGATTTCGATAGGATCTCTTTCAACCCTTTAATGTTTGGAACACGCTTTTCCCGAAATAATTTCGAACGGAGAAGCCAGTGTTGTATCATTGCGCGATTTATGTCCAGGTAGTTTTCGCTGCATCTAAACATGATAAATGCTGCAGAACAGTAATGTAAAACAAAAATACCCAAAAACAATAGGAAACAAATGGGAGGGTAAACTATATCATCATGCGAGGACAAGTTGTAATGACCCACAAGACGTAAGGAGGATTCCATATATTCGGACAACGACCAGATCACTGGGTCATAACAAAACTGTTCATTTACACTGATGAGATCCGGTCCCGTTTCATCCAGTTATTATTTGATCGAAGGTTGCCATCACGTGGTTCGTATGCCCTGTTTCATCTCATTGTGTTCAGCCTATTTGACACGATGACGTTCATTGTCGCTCCGTAGCCCATAATTGGTTTCGCGTGACAAATTACTTATCACCCAAATTAGTAGTACGTATATTATACCACAAAGAAAATAAACAGTTTTTTATCCTGACACTGGAGGTTTCCATCGAAGTATAGCAGTGGTTTCGGCATACCTCGATAGGATGAAATTCAGTGCCGCGCATATGACCCGAAACATAGTGTTTTGGTTAACTGGGTGTTGCATCCTGCAGCTCTACATTGCGCTCGCTCTATCCATTTGTCTTCGGTTCAAAGACATCTTGTGTACGAATTAAATCAGTTGATGATCATTCTTCTCATTCGTTAGTTTATTTCGCGTCGCGTCGTCATAACAAATCAAACGGAACTGAATGAAGTCCTACAGTTTTGTTCCACCTTTAAACCTACAACGGTAATGCTCCCTCGCTACCCCATTCAGAATTTGTCTGTTTTCCATTGTTAGGTGCAAGATTTGGTTCATCTGGCCGTCTGTGGGCGCTGTCACGGTTCAGTGGAAAACTGATTTATAAACGAAAGCCTGCGATGCCTTGTTGGGTTTATCTGATTTCAACTCAAAAAAAAACCTCAATCTTATCGCTCGGGTAAACATTCTATGGAGGCCCAGTTGATGTAATCAGACAGAACAGATGTGAACCGGCTGTTGCGCTGGATGGTGACTTTTTCTGATTTGTGAATATGCTCGTTTCGTAGAGTTCTCCAATCTCGAGAGCTGTATTCAAGAGAAGTTTTCAACTTGTATACGCGGCAACATACATTCATTTTGTTAACGCAGTGGTTCAGGTCAATCCATTCACTCAATCACTTCCCATTTATGTGCACTTTGATTTTAATGGTTTCTTTGCAGTATTTTAAGGTCGAAAGTGGAAGAAATGAAGATCTACTGAGCGAAGAAACAATTAACTAATATAAAAGTGAAACTTATCTACAGACAAAAAATATCGAAATCAAATTACCCCACTAAACGTGTCTCCCGCCGTCCAGTGGGTGGGTCTAGTGAGCCTAAACCCGCAAGCCTTAAACGTCTTACTCTGTGATGCTTATTGTTCCTGTACAAATCAGTTCCTTTTCGTTCAGTTCAACCACCAACCGCGCACTTCTGTGCTCTGGTTTTAGTTTCTACTTTGCGGAATCCTACAGTTGAGGCCAGAATGAATCGAATCATAAAGTGGAAAAAGCCGAAGACAAAGTAATAATCGGAAATCATGAAAAGAAAAAGAGAACGAATGCAGCTACACCACTGATCGCGACACCTAATGATAACACTTAATGTATCCAACCCTCTGGTAGACGGACATGTTGCCGAGTCGTATAAAAGAACGGACCTGACCGCCGCATTGTATGCCTGACTCTTGGTCGACGGTCGGATATTACTGCTTTGCTACTGACTGCCATGACTATCCCCATACGCAGTTTTCCCATCAAATTGTTTTGAGACTTGAATTCGCCTCGCCGCCGCATGATTTCATTTCCGACTCACGGAAACTATCCCACATTGCTCTTTTACTCTTGTTGGCACTCAAGCCGTCACCATCATTCTCTCAAGGTCCAATTTCTTCTTGATGCATTATATCACATACACAACTTCGGTTTCTCCTAAATTGACCTACCGGGCTAGATAAATTTGCGTGACTAGTCACTCACTTTCGCTTTGTTACTTGCAGAAGTGTTCATCGTGTGTTTCGGGTCGATGAGCTAGCTGTGCCTAGTAAATGGCACTGTGATATCTGTTTCACCGTGAAAATCTTCCGACAACTGACCGAGCGTGGCTCGCGATGAGAGAACTCGACCCACTAGTTCGCATCACTCTCGATCAGTTTAAGTCCGAGGTGACTATGGTGGTGGCTGTGCATTCCTCGGCTGTTAGCACAATAGGGCCCCAAAAAATAGCACACTGCTTGTCCCGCGTGCTTTTTTAAAATACCAGTGATCACAGAAATCCATTTCCTGCACAAGTTAACAGGACTCCGTTGACCGTGGCGCAATCAAACCTCCTGGCTTGCTTCATCGTATTCGGATTACTCGGTGTGACCTCGCTTGTCTGTTGAATAGAATAGTGGATTCGTGAATTTCTGATGCCTGAATTCAGTGTAATTAGTATTTTTTTCTTTTGCCCGGTGGTCGTATTTATTTGAAGTTGGGTGCGGTTTCTTCATCATTCATTCGCCCTTCATACACCCTGTATTCATATTTGCTTGCCCATCTTCACACGAGGGTTGTTCTGGAGTGTGTGATGTGGTACATTGTGTGCGGTACGGTACATTGTCTGTGAAATCATGCTGTCAGTGTAAATTGGTCTAGAACCGGCAAAAGTGATTGTTGCGCAGCCCGTATGCGACCCGCATGGTATTTTAATTGCACATACCTCTGCGCAGTTAGTTTGTCCGCCACTCCATTGTTGTTTGACTTCATTTCTCACTCTCTTTTTCACCTGATCTCTACTTCGGGAAAAGCAGCTAATCTTATTCATATGCTTGACCTTTTACCTGTGATCGTGAGACGGAAAAATATGTTTTCCATTCTGTTACCAGAATTCATCTCAAGGTTTTGTTTTTGTCTGTGTCCGTATCGCTCTGTGCTAGCGAACTTGTGTATTCATGATTACATGTTTACGCATTTGAGTGCTGACGTATTCACACGTGACTGGTTAAGATGCCGTTGGCTTCAGCATATATCGAATCATCTAGTTCACAACACGCGCTGACGGTTTTCAGCGGACACGGGTCGTTCTGATTCGTCTCGTGATTGCACTTCTGCCTCGAATTCTCACTGTTACTCTCTCCTCCACCCCCGATACAGTCACTTTTTCTTCTGAATTCGGCAAATCAGCATATCGAACTATGATTCCAGCGAGCATTCGTGTGTGTGTGTGTGTGTGTGTGTGTGTGTGTGTATGTTTGTATGTATGTATGTATGTATGTATGTATGTATGTATGTATGTATGTATGTATGTATGTATGTATGTATGTATGTATGTATGTATGTATGTATGTATGTATGTATGTATGTATGTATGTATGTATGTGTGTGTGTGTGTGTGTGTGTGTGTGTGTGTGTGTGTGTGTGTGTGTGTGTGTAGGAGAGAAAGAGATTCAGGTTCCCAATGGCAGTCACGATGATGAACACCTGAGGTGATGCAAATGTGCATTTTTATCCGAATGTTAGACTTTTCAAAGCCTAACCAAATATACTAACACTGTGTGTGTGTGTGTGTGGGCATTATCCACCGACACACTGGGAGTTTACGGTCGAACACATCCACCACACCCTGACGCATCCCTTCCCTCCGACCTGTTCTCGTTTTTTCTTGCGTCGTTCTCCATATCTGTGTGAATGTACATCCTCGACCGTGTCTGCGCTGATTCTTCTATGCGGTTGAAAATTTGAATCGATGTTACATAGAATCTTGTCCACTTAATGGACCAGGGTGGGTCAGACACAGCGCGCGGTTCGTAATGACTGGTGATGGAATGTTTACAGTTTGAACGCCAACCAATTAACCATTCAAGTTGACCTTGTAGCTCTACTGTTGCTTTCACTCACAATTCCTTTGATGGTAGACAGCAATCCACTGTTGTCCGCCTCGCTACTACATCCGACCTATTGGAAATTACGTGGTTCTCCACTACAAGTCTCAGGGTCCGGTTGCCGGTTATCTCTAATGTTGCAGTAGGCCTTTGTGGCTATGGGATATACCCTTTCCATTGCATTCACGCTCAAGCATGTTATAAAATTCTCTTGAGCTTATCCAAGTTCGACAATGACTTCTTCAATGAACTGAAGATATTTGAAACTCTCCTCTTATTATATTGCTACAAGCCGTTTTTATTTGTCCTGTCTCGCTCCACGTGACTATTTGTTATGGTTGTGTGTATTCAGACCGTTAGGGGACGTTTGTTTCTTGTGCAGGACTGAAATTACCGCAGCAGCGGACCAGCTGAGGAAACCGAATCGTATAGCACGTCCACGACGTTGTATTGACGTGGGAATGGCGTTTAACCAAAACTCTGATATTTATTCGAACATTCCTAACTTGAATGAGAGTTATTTTCCTGGACTTAGCCTTTCAGTCGATGATGGTTGTCAAACCGCTTGGTTAATCGGTCTATCAGTGTGGTCAACTGATCTCAGTCACCCACTTAGGACACATGCAATAACTGTTCGGTCTCCAGTATCCTCACCAAAACGTTGCTCATTTATGGGTTTTCAGAGGCTGCATCATGTTGAATACTTTTTTATTTACATACTATCCACTACACAGTCATTGGTCGGTACGAACGTCTGTTTTTTCAATTCATTAATGAACCCGTGTCGCATTGCGTGTTTTTCGAGATGATAAATAAAAGATGCAAGAACAAAGCCAAAAGAAGGTTTACCGCCTTTCTCCTTTACCTACAAGCTTTTGTCAACATTCGTCACAAAATAACAGCAACATCATCTCGATCGGTAGACGGTTTTGTATTTGAAATCTAAGTTCTGAAACTTTGATTAACGTTTTTGAATGTTATCAAGATTATCGATCATCCAGTCACTTAAGAGCTGAACTGCACACACACACACACACACACACACAGCGGGAGGGAGCGAGGGACAGAGATTTTTTCTGCGCTAGGCGTACTGTACTCCTACGCTTTTGTTTCATCATCGCGTTCTTTCCACTCTTGTTGCACACGACACGACCATGGTTTTTTCGTCAACCCGGTTTCTATCAAATAAACTATATTACAGTAGAATCAATCAGAGCTCAGCAAACCGGTTGCAAATATTTGATATGAACGTATTTTTCAGGACGGGGAATTTGCTTTCTTCAAATTCTCAGTCGCCGATCGGTTGTTGTATGATTACACGAACTCAGTTGACTTCATTGCATTCGCCATTTTTTTTGTTTTTGTCACACGCACACAGATTGTCTATTCACTGGAACCGCATCAACCAAGTAGCAAGTTTGCACCGATTCAGGCGGACCGATCTGTGGAACCAGTAACCCATTTCGAATGTGATCCAATCACCGGCTTGATTCGATTGACTCGCAAGTTGAACTATCATTCCAATCCAGTGCATCGGTTCTGGGCCGTAGCTACTGATCAGGCTGCCATGTCGTTGAGTTCCCGTATTCCGATCACGGTCAGTGCTGACTGCCTCGACGAATCATCTTCAACACTGATGTCCTCTCTGTCTCTCATTTTCTAGTCATCCCTTTTTGATCGTTTGTGTATGCACCACTGAATCACGACCGTTTTTTTTCTCTCTATATATTGCCCTGATCATGAGCAACGAAATTTTGGATTTCCGGTCTATTGATTGTGATAAATGAGCGTCACTCACTGATCTCGCGCATTTCTGTTTGTCGGTATCCAGTGTTGAACATTACACCATTCAGACACCGTCTGGTTCATTTTTTCTTTTCACGGGTACACTCACCTATGTGTACATCGATTTCCTGTATGGGAACCCAAAATGATTCTCTTGTTTGAGCACTGTAGAACATCGAACAAACTTCATTAGATGGCTTTTGTTCCACTGATTTATCGCGTAGTGACGAGATTCAATTGAAAATGACCAGTTTTTATATCGTGTCTAACGCCGAACTCCTCGACTGGATCCACCAAGCGAACGCACTCATTCGCACACCCACGGACTGACTATCTGACTCACCTCAGTCGGTTGCTCACATTTTTGTTTCGTACAAAAGTGGAAGCACTGTTGATCATAAGCGGGAGCTAAGCCGATGTTAGACCTTTTTAATCTGTGCCATTTTTCTGCATTGACCTTGTTTAGGAGAGTTATCACATTGCATAAACTTTCATTCAAGAATAAGTTTTGGCTGGATGAATAGTTACGAAATTGTAACATTTGCAAGGTTGAAAGAGGATCGAAAGGAACATTTATGCACTCATAGAAGACACTGATCTTTCACATGCTCCTGACGACAGAATGTTTCTTAAATGGATTGTGGTCAACTAATTTCTTCGCTCTCAATAACTAATAAGAATTATCCATCTGAAAAACAAATGGCACAGTGTGGATTTTCGTACTTGATATATTATTATTAATATCGTTTATATTATTTGGGAAACAGGTTGGCGAACAAGCTCGTTTTCAGTGATTCTTAATCACTCCAGTACAACACAGTATGATTAAGTGCATAAGAGATACAGTCGACGAAATAGCGTCACGGATCATTGTTCTCACCTAATGTACATCTCTGCCATTTAAAGGTGACGCTTTGGCAGATGAAGTAAGTGCACGGAAGATTGTAAGCGTCGTCAGCAACACATTCTATACTTCTGGACTGCTGCATGTTTTGTTCACATCTAGCTCAGTGATGTGTTTGCCGGTAGAAGGCAACGTGCCTGTTTCCGCAGTCTCATTTTGTGTGTATTCTCTCACTTGTTCCTGTGGAACAACGTATATCGGCCGCTCGACCAGGCGCTTGTCTGAACGCATTCGTGAGCATCACCCAGCGTGTTTGGAGACTGGAACAATGAAGTCAATTATCAGTGCAGTCGTTTCACACCTGAGACTAACCGCACGGTGAACGTGCATCAAGCTTTCCGCTCCCTGTGTAGGGTCCGAGGTCGGCTGTCAAGATCGGTGCGAAGTCGCATTTTGGCCACAGCGGAAGCGGCTGGGAATCACCTCCACAACTCCTGTAATGTGCTCAGAAGTTTTGTGCATGCACTCAGCGTGTCCTGGCCCATTCATCACCCAACGTGAAGTCCAGGAACGTCCGAAAGCTTACACGCTGAGAACGCGTTAGTTCGTTCACGCCGAATCTCCATATAATCCTGTGCCACACTAGGTGTAAACAATGATTCCTTACGCTATTTTGTTGACTGTATCCCTTATGCACTTAATCATTATATATATATATATATATATATATATATATATATATATATATATATATATATATATATATATATATATAGTATTGGTGTGATTAAGAATCACTGTAAACGAGCTTGTTTATCAACCCGTGTAACATTATTATTCATATATTTTGCATCTACGATTCTTCTGAGTTCATTCAATTAGTTTCGCGACTCATCTGAGATTTTTCTGTTTTGTCACGTGTTTACATTCCTCTCCCATTAGTCTCGTGTTATTCAGAAGCTCTAATCTCTGACTGTTTCCTTCAGGTTCATGTACTAGACTACAATGACCATCCACCACAATTCGATATGCCTGACCGAGTGGTGGATTCTGTTTCGTCCGATTCCTCTTCTTCGTTGCCCAATTGTCTATATCGGGCACGAATCAGTGAACGCGCCAGTCCGGGCACGTTTGTTCTTCGTCTGATGGCCAGTGATCCGGATGTGAATGATACACTGACCTACCATATGACCCCGAATGCGCCGAATCGGCATTCAGAATATTTTCGTCTGGGCACCCAAGATGGCATTCTGCGCTGGGCTCCATTCCGCACTGATCGCGGCGAGGTCGCATTACAGACCTCGATGTTGTCAAAAACGTTGACCGAATTGGACAGCCCGGATTCCCAGTGGTCCACATTTGATTCTTCTGATGCAGCCTTTCCGACGGACAGATTGGAATTTCAGGTCAGTGGTTTGGCCAGGTATCTTTAATTTTGTTTTTCTCGGGATTTCGGTGGATTCATGAACTGGAAACCAACGGCGAACGGTTTTATATTTGGTTCACACACCCTGATGATTTGCTGGGGTTGTGTTTAGTTTTCTTTTTGAATAAACGTGTGACGTGTCTTCTGTTTCTTTCCCGTGATGAAATGCCATTTCGGACCCTACAGTCGAGGCTTTTGGCGGATTTTCATCGTCACACTGGAAACCTTTTTGATTGTGCTGTTGATTTTTTCCCTGTGTTACTGAACCGGTACGACCCGCTGAGAGTTAGCCAGGATAGCCTAATGGTGACATGTATGTGCGTGTCTGTGTGTGTGTATGTGAGAGAGAGGGAGACTCACGATCGTGCACCCAGGGTTCGAGTCCCAGCTGGAGCTTGGTGAATATGCGCTGCTGATGGCAAGAAACAAATAGCTGTTTAGTGCTTCTGTGGTATTCAGCGATAAGCTGAACATTAATACTTCATGATGAATCATCACAAAACAACTATGCTTCACATGAAGAACAAAACGCTGGAGAGCGAACTATTGTTTTTAATGAGTCCTATACGTGCTCTTACAATTTATATGGGTGAGGTAACATTGGAATGCGTTAGCCATTGGCCGGAGTAAAGGTTCTTGTCGTGGCGTTAGGAAAAAGGGAGTTGGTGGAGAGGGGTGTCTCTATCGTGTGCGTGTTGTGTTGAGAGTTTCACTCCCACCGTCACGAGTGGTAATGGATGGTGGACTTTTGGGGTTCGGTCGGCGGTCCGTGGTTTCCGGTTTTGACCAAGGCAGCTGGAGAGCCTGGACTAGTCGCTTTTGTGCACATAGATCAGGACTTAGTAGGCGAATGGCGATTGCCTCTGCCGTGGCCAGGGATCGAAGTCGGACTGGCTTTGATCGATTGGGTGGAACTCGGTATATGACTTTGAAAGCTTTTTCAGGGTCGATCGTGTGACCGCTGTCCACCAAATGACCTAGAATCGAACTGGTAATCACACCGGTTTTTCCCTGACTCAACCATCTTGGGTGATGTTCCTTGATGCCCTGAGACAAACGCCTAGTCGTGCGACCTATGTAGGATGCGCCACATTCGCACCTGAACGAGTAAATGATCATGGGGGAGGTCAGCTCAGGCAGTTTGTCTTTTACCTGCATGCGGATCGCAGGAGAGGTGGAGAATGTGCATTTCAGTCTAGCGGCTGGGAACGTTGAGTTTACAGACGCCCTGAGTGTTTTTGTCAATCGCTCGGCATGTGTATCACCCTTGAACAATACTGTAAGGAATAGTTCCTTCTTCGGTACGCAGGGAGACCGCTTCAGCCATGTACCCGGATTTGATGATTCAGTTATCCTTATTTATTGGTTGGTCGCCCGGTCGGTTGGGGGAGGAGAGGAGGCGATTCGGACGATGTTCTCATCTTATCTGTTCTCGCTTACCGCATCCTTGAGTGACATACTGACTGATACCCACAGTTTTTGGTTGATGCATGACCCCAATTAATCTATCACGCGAAGCCAGGCATAACAAACTATATGTAATTAACAGGTGGGAGAGTAAGTCTGTTCAAGTACTTGAGTAAATCTCTGTTCATTCTGTCTGTCGCAATGTGTATGGAACTGAATGAGCTTGTTTAAGATGTTTGTTCTGTTGGTTAGTAAGTCGGGCGCGGTCAATGACTACCATAACGTAGTGCCCAGATACGCGTGGAAATTCACATCAATCACTAAATTGGCAATCCCGGACAAGACCAAAACATGGAAGTTAATTGCATTCGTGATTTTCCACATTGTGTGTAGTCTTTTATAGGACCTCGTTCACCAATCTCTCTCTCTCTCTCTCTCTCTCTCTCTCTCTCTCTCTCTCTCTCCGGGTGTATGCTTGTTTGTGCGCGTGCACGCATAAGCGCAAAAGTCTATTTCCATATGGTAGTTGCAGAACCACAGTGTCTCTGAAACCAGCAAAACTATGCGTCTGGATCTGGTGGTTCGGAATTGAGATTCGTTCGGAGTGTGGCTAGAGCGGAAACGCTGTGTTCTCTTGATTGTCTTTCATGCGATCATTTGGACTATTAATTAGGAAGTTTTTCGATTTCTCCCTCTCACACATTTTTCATTCAGTGTCTCTTGCCCCATCTGTTTTCCCGGACAGTTTGTTACAAATATACATTGTTTTGTCTGATCCATGTATCCGTTTGTCGCTTCCAGGTTCGTCACTTTTTCAGTTTTCATTTACGTACAGTTGATAGAAGTGGGACCTGCCAATAAAAGAGAAGCTGTACGAACTTTTTTCGCTGAAGCCAAATAATGTACAAGTGTCAGAAGAGTTGAGCTTGTCACGGTGAATAAGATAAAAGAAAAATTCAATTTACTTTTATTTTCCGACAAATTGGCATAGCATCTGGCGATTTGTTTGTTAGAGATATCTTGCCGCTGTCCAAAACATCGGTGTCCCATGGTTCCATATCGGGCACTCATCTCATTTCAATTGACCATATAAGGCTAAGATCGAGACACATTGTTTTTTCTGTTCGTGGGCACGCAGCGACTGCTTGCCGTGTGGGTACCAATCATTACATCAATGGTGCCGAGAAGATGCGAATAGGTTATTCTGAATGGTAGAGAAAAATGAGCTAGTGAGTTCGGTTTAGTGTCGCACACCTACTACGATAAATAATGGTAAGAATTTTATTACTTAAAAGGATGAATCACCTGCATAGAATCGAACAGTTACTGACAAAATCACCTTCTGTTCTAAAAATGACTGGATGTATTTTATCGGACGAGGCGGGAATTCTAATCGGAAAATTGATTGATTGTTCCTAATCTGTTTCTTCTCCCCTGAGATGAAACTGAAGTGAGAAATTTGTGAACTATATAGAGAACACTGGAATAGCGAACGAGCTCGTTTTCGGTAGCATCATCTTCGTGGTCAGCACAGTTACATCTATGGGGTAGAAATATATAATTTACGAAGAATATCTGTGTGTCAGGTTATGATCGGGTAGTTTTTAAATTTGCTTTTGTCTAGTTAGAAAAAAACGAGAAGAGTCTGTAACGATGGAACTGTTCAACCCATCGATTATTTTTCTTCAAAGGGATTCGTTAAGGCACTGCAACTTCTCTGGTCACGATCCGAAACCAGCCCTTGAACTCATTATGACCCAGACGATGGCCCTTTTGATCGAAATCAAAATTGGGTAGTCTCCAGAACATGTCCATTGTTTCGCTGATCTCTTCTCAGCCACGAAATGGCAGTAGTTACCCTCCCATCTTTTTCCTACGAGAGAGCACCAAATTTTAGGACTATACAGTCTCAGATATTGTTCGTAAGTTATGTGTGTTCTACCCGAAGATGGTGTTGCTTCAAGCGTGCTTTTTCATCATTCGTGCCCTTTTTATACATGATGAAATGGGATTCTTCATTGAGTTTTTTGAACTGTTCTTTGCGCATCTCGAATCCGTCTATCTGGGCCACAGTATCTCAGTACTGACCCGTCATTTTGGTTATAGTTTCTCACTCAAACAAAGACGAACCGTCGAAATTACTAAACAGTTTTCCTCCTGCTCCTCCTCCTCCCCGTTATAATTAATAATAATAGTAATAATAATAATAATAATATTACACATCTCCTCGATCCGCAACCCAGGTTTCAATTTGATTTGTGATCTTTGATTATTCCTGTAAATATCCGAGCTTTGTCGCCACACCTTCCAGGTATACGCGTCTGACCAAATACATACAACCATATGCAACGTTCAAGTGGAATTAGCTATTAGCAATTGGCAAGCTCCAGAATTCTCTGGATCGAAACACGAAGTGTGGAATGTGTCTGAATCGATGCCGGTCGGATCACGAATTGGTACAATACAACCAGCTCGGGATGCCGATCGTGGACGTTATGGTCATGTTACATATCAACTGGTCGGAGGACACAATCGTGACCAGTTTCGGATGGATACACGCACAGGTATGCAAATAAATAATTTCAAACTATTTTTGTTTTGGCACGAAAAAAATGTTCTCATAGAATTGTGCTTGTCGATTTCAAGCAGCAGAGATCAAGTATGGCAACGTGCAGTTTTCTTTACATTGAAGGCTTTCGGTGTATTTGATGTAGCTTCATTCTTTTCGTTTTCATCCGTTTTACTGTCACAACCGTTGCATTACATCTGTTTGGAGTCGAAAGTACTATCATCACAAATCGCTGTTTCGACTCAGCGGTGGAATAATTTCATTAGGACTGTTAGGTAATCATTGAGTCACTTAACTGTTATATTCCGTGCTTCTGTTACCATCGCTGACACGCGGTAACAACAAAAATGATAGCTGTTCTGACAAGTATACTACAGTAACTTGACACATTGCGATTAAAGCGAGATTGTGAACTTTTAGTCCCACCATGAAGTTACCATTGTGATGTGAACCAAATTAGTGTTATCTTTTCACAATAAATTCGAATATTGATAACGTTCCCCGTTCAGACTTATGCTCTCATAAACTTCTAACCACTGGAATTGGCGTTTAGGTCGCAAACGAGTCGTTCTTGGTCAATTTGACGTCATCATTTGTGCGTGATGGAACGTGCACGTTCTAAACACCACGTTCGGCGATTAGAAGCTTACGAGGGCTCATCGTTTTCTCCCCTCGGTATCACTTGTTCCACTTGTTGTTTCAGTTCATAATGAGATAATTTCCAGACTCGTGGCCTTTTTACTGTATTCAATATCGGATTGTTGTTTCGTCTCATCATTGCTACTGGAGTTGACAAAACCCCTCGTTTTGGTGTAGGAGAAGGAACAAGTTTCAAAGAGTTTATGCGAATCAGTAGTCGTACCGATTTATAGAGAAGGTGACAGATCCTGCTGTGAAAACTACAGGGACTAAGTTTGATTAGCATCTCATCTCAATTGTCCACTGGCGTTATTCTCTCCCGCTTATCTAGTGTTCACGAAAAGCGCTTGCGCGAGAATCAGACTGAGTTTAGACCTGGTCGGAATTATGTTGATCACATTTTCTCTCGACTACAAATTCCAGAAAATCTTCTTTAGGAACATCATATCTTTTTTCCTTGACCTGAAAGCAACATTCAACTCAGTCGATCTCACAGTTCGCATCATAAAGTCGCCGTACATGAATAGCCAAAACCGAGTTCGGGCTCACGGTGATCGTTCACTCGAATTTACCACTAGAACTAGTGTATGTCACGGTTAGTCTCTCTCCTTTAACCTTGGACTTTGCCACTGAAATGGTCCTAGAAATCACTAATTTGTCATGTGAAGATAGCGGTATTGAACTTTTGCTGGATGGAAAGGAGTCAGAACTTGAATATATGAATGACAGTTCTTCTAAATGCAGATAGAGGTAAGTTACAAGCTCTTCTGGACAACTTGAAAAATTGTAGTTATACTTAGTGTATTCTGCACCTAAAAAGTGCTAGACGCTGCTGGAGGACTGGGTCGGTCCAATATCAAACCCTTCGGTATCTGGAGGGACCATACATCAAGTAGACAAGTTCTGTTATCTGAGTATTTGCATTTCACCCTGAGGTCAGATATCGGATAGAGTGTCCTCGCGTATACAGAAGGGCCGTTTGTCACTTTGCCCCCTGAGTCATCCGCGCCATCGACATGACATCCGTTTATTTATCAAAGATCGAGTGTACGCTGCGGCAATCAAATCAGTTATTCAATAGGATTCAGAAATATGACCACTGCGGATGGAGGATTGTCAACATTCGAAAGCCGATATTTTCACAGCATTGCTCGAATGTGGTGGGAACACTGTATCACCAATGCTGAAGTTAGGCGTAGAGTATTAGGCACCTGAACCAAATCATTAGATAAGACGCTAAGGCTCATCAGGCTAAGTCCGGCTGGGACATGTGTTGCGCATGTCCCTGGATAGGAGTCCTCGGTACACGGTGTTCGATGAGGGGGTAATGGTTGGAGGGTGAATAAAGATGGCCAGTCCATGACGTGGAAGAAAGGTATGCAAAGCCTAACGAGCGGTCTTGGTCATGGAGTGCGTATTAAGTTTCTTGGGTGGGGTCCAAAAGATCCCCCACTCAGTGATTAGGTACATCGGAAGATATGACTTGGTGTCGCAATCAGTGGCGCTCCTGTGTTCAGAAAATTTATCGACTTGGTGCTACTGTTTGTATTTCTCTTGCTCTTTTCATGCTTTTGTTTTTTTTTCTTATTTCCGATCGTGGTTGCCACCATGACCACTACATCTAACGCATGCTTGTTTGACCTGAACTGAACTGAACTGTGCCTGGATTAAATCGCCCGTTTTGTCTTTCCCGTAGACCAAAAAACAGTAGATGAAGGCAGTCACACGCCGTGTTTTTGCTACTTTTCTGCAGTTGTTATAAGTTATAAGTTGTGTTTCCTGCTCTCCTGGTTTTCCCGAGCAAACGGCCGTGGTTATTATTATTTTTTCCCTGTGTTCAGTAAGGGTCTGTAATAAATGAAGTTGGTGGTTAACACAAACCTTTTACTTCCCGGTTGTTTAATCACCTAGATAGAATTTACTTAATTTTTTTCCCCAGTCGTACCCAGCGGTTGTACACGTTTGTTCGGTTACTTTGATTCACAATGGATATCATCCCATGGAATCAATACATTGTTTGCTAGTTAGTATAATTCCTCGCTTGGTGTTCTTTCGCGATTCCCAGTTTATTTCTCTATAGATGGTTTGAAGAAAAGAAGTTGTGATCAAAAGGACCATAGGGGTCGATTTACACTTTTAACCCATACCTTGCCTCTTACGGTGGAGGTCGTCGGGAAATTTTGAGTGGGAAGTCCATCGAAAAGACCAGGGGAAAAGACCTTTCTCTTGTCAAATGTTTGTTCGAGTTTTATTAACTGTATCGTTGTCAATCTGTATACAAGTGATTGGTGAATAAGTAGCGTTTCCTTTTCATTGAAGTACCACTGAACTCTTCATTGTATGCGTCAAAGTATAAGGCTGACGTGTGTCTCTGACTATTTGGTTTTGAAAAACAAAACACTGTAAACTCGTTTTATTCTTAACAATAACAAATTATCAATTGCTGACGCACTCCTCAGCGTCCTCACTACAGACATCATACGTTCTGAACACAAATTTTCCTCCGTATACTCCGTTTATACATTTGTATTGTTTCCGACTGATTTCCTCCAGTTCTTTAATCCCCGATGGTTGGGGCTCACATATCTTGTCATGCATTCGATGTTCGACACTAGCTGATCCATTGCGCTCGCCGCTCAGTCGAGGGTGACTCATTGCGCTGACGACCCGTACGCATACACAGAAACACATGCACACAACAGTTGGAACCGCCAGTGCGCATAGTCTTTTCTGTCTTAGCTAATTTTTCCACCGATCTCTTGTGTTGCTCCACCTGTGCCCCGAACATCATCGGTCCGTATGCGTATTGATTCAGTGCTTGCGTGAGTGAGCCGAGCGCTAGGTAGAGAGGCTGGTAAATAGTGATGCTGTCTGCACCCATTTATCCTCCCCCCACCATTAATTCCCGTACTTGCATTGGCGCTGTTGATCATACTCTTTTTGGTCAACTTGCACTGGTTTTTCACTAACCGAATGGGTTTTGACGAGTTGCGATGACTACCACAATCGTAGTGATTTGATCCGCCCGCGTCCCTTTCGCGCTCAGTCACACGGCATACATACAATCTACTTCACTCCTCGAGATCTGGTACTCACATGACGGGCTCTCTGATTGACTTGGTTTTGAATCCTCGATGCACCACACTATCTCTTCTGTGCACTCAGTCTTATCAGTTAGAGTTTTCCTTTTTGTCTTCTCTTCGCTTTAATCTGGACGAAATATTCTGACTTCATTCGTACACAAGGTTGGTTGGCAGATAGAAACAGGACTATTGGGGCTTTTTCAGTCGCGGAAAACGACAGAAAAATAGCTTGTCTGTTTTTTTCTACCGAAGTTGCTGCAAAATTGTGTGTGTTCATAAACCAAATCAAGTGAATGTTTTATGCATTCCGATTGGTAGGGGAGGGGAGAGGATGGCTTGTTGATTTAGATTCATCTAGAGAGACCATTACCCTGTTTTAGATTCAGTTTTCATCTACTATCTCGCAGTTCAAGTGTTGAAACCCTGAGCGCTACTCTTTAGGCGTCATACAAACATATATGCTGCCGAATATCATGGTGCCACGCGTCCGTTTCCTTTTGTCATCCGAAAGCTGCGTAACAAATCAAATTTCCTGTTTCTTAGTTCCAAAGTGGCACATTTAACCATCATATTTGCTTTTTTTCTCTTCAGTTTGTGTGCATTTGGGCTTGTTTCGTTTCCATGCCCACGCAATCCCAGCAAACGTTGAATGTTTTCTAACCAGCTTCTAACTATGATTTCTATGTGAATAGTTTCGTCAAAGTAATTGTTCGACTACAATTCATGGTCACTATCCGTGCTGATATCCTGGTAATCCTGACGGTTATAATAATGGTATTTTTCCACGTATTTTGTAATTCTACATATTTTTTGGGCTTCATGTATGTTTGATGTCGCTTTTAGGCTCGTACCCGTATTATTTAAGATTGGTCTTTCCTCAATGACATCTACATCTTGTTGTACTCAGTGTATTACTTTCTTTTCTCTAAAATCTATTCGCCTTCCCATTTATTCCCTCATAATCTCCAGGTGATATGTTCTTGGCCTCTCGATTAGATCGGGAATCGATTGATCGATACCAGTTGTTAGTTCGTGCAACTGATGGAGGTCATCTATTCGATCATCTGTTACTCGAATTGTACGTCACGGATGACAATGACAACTGGCCAGTTATGATACAGACAAATTATGAGGTAATCAGTTGCTACCGTTACCCGTTTTTCTCACATCTTACCGCGAAGAGCCCAGCGTCTCATTTACCGTGGTAGTAATGCTTACCGCCTCTTGCCCTCGTTTGGTATAGTTCATTCGCCCACTCGTTCAAAAGCGTCTGGTGACGAGAGAATAATGTCTGGTTGCCCGTGGTGACCAGTCATCGATTCCTCCATTACTGCCTGAGTTGGTGTGTGGACAAGGCTGTTCACTCGAGGTCTGTCTGCCGTCATCTGAGCTAATGTCATAAGGAAATCCCATGTTGCCGTTGTGGTTGAGTTCATTGTGACTGTCATGTATACAAATGACTCGTGGAGGAGAATAGAATGTATCAGCACTTTTTCCAGTTTTGTATTCTTTTGTCAGCCATGGGTTCTCATCATGAGTAATTGTTGTGAGGTTGATAATTGCGCGGTTCTTTCGTGAGCCATGTCGGTCGCGGACGTTTGTCAAACCCCTGAAGTATGATTTAGTTTGCTCGGTTTAGTTTCTTGTAATCGGCATCGCTAATAACCCCACTTTTCACTTTACATTACATTTCATTTCATGAGCAAACCCAATCGAAAATGATGTAGACTGAAACACGAAAGTTATGGAGAACAGGAGACATACGTGGTCAAATGAATTCACTCCATTAAGTACATGAGGAAATTGTTTATATATATATATATATATATATATATATATATATATATATAATTTATACCCGTACAAAATTCGAAGTCCCCATTCTTTTGTGATCTCTACTTGACCGGGCAAGCGATGATCTACAGTTCTCCCCATCCCCCCACACACAGTGATGTATTTGGCTGGCGTAAGAGATCTGTTATGATGTGGTAATTCGTTAGAGGAGAAATGTTCACTATTCTTTTTGATGATTGGCCTTTGGTGCGTGTCTTGTATCATGCGTTCCCGCAGCTGGCCGGTTAGGTTCGAGTGGCATGAATCGCAGACTGTTACAGACTGAACCACGGTCTCGAACCCAACCAGTACTGGCTAATGTTTATGGTATAAAATCCCCAGATAACCACCACGCTGCAGTGTGCAGGGCCAGTGATCTTCCGCAGACGCGGGAAGGGTGGACGTGTTCGATCTGAAACCACAGAATGAGAAAACTTCATGAACCCATTACAGTAGGTGTCTCATCGAGTTTCCACACTTACATTATTCAAACACCAATTTGGTGGCCTATAGCCTGACCCCCACGCTCCTTTTTGGTTCTCCATCCCAACTTTCTCAATTCAATTCAGTTCAGTTCAGTTTATTCAGCCATAAAAACCTGACCCTTCTGTGAGCTCGCTCTGGTCGCTACTTCGCAGCATTGTTGAGTTGAGGACGGAATAAATAAATGCATAAACTCAAAAAGGGCCGAAAACGAAGTAATCAGCGGAAATCCTGAAATCTGCGAAAGAGCCCGAATGCAACCACGTCACTAACCGTGACACCTAGTTATGTCGCTCTAGGTCATGTTTGATGGTCCTGTTCTGTAATGCAGCTAGTAGACTTGGCCGCATAGGGTGTGTTAGGCTTTCTGAATGAGGTGCCGGATATCCTCTCCCCTACTCAGTTGCACTGTTGTATGGCTGTTTCGCGATCAGTAGCGCTGTTGTATTCAAAAACTTCCTTTATGGATTTGATACTGTTATTTGTAGTTCTTCTCTTACTCTTGTTTTTCCAATTTTCGATTGAGGTTCCTGCTGAGAGATGGCAGCCAAGGCCACCGCACACAGTACATGGTTAATGGTTTTTTGGGCTGAACTGAACTGATATTTGCTGTCCACCTTGCGCACGATAATGCGAGATGCAGTTGCCATGGTCGAGTGGTTTGCGATACTAATAAATAAAAAAGGCACAACATCTGGGATCGCAATTCCGATGGTCAATTATTGCGGTGTTTGTGTGCATCGTTGATTTCGTATAGATTCCATTTGGTTATTCAAATAATATGTATATATACAACATCTTTGAATAGAATTTTTCACTGAATGAGCTAATTTGTATCGTATTTTTACAGTCACGGCGATATCCTATTTTTTTGTTATTTGCTCACTGGATGATGTTGGTTTTTATTTCACGCCACGATTTCCCGACTTTTTCATACTTTATCTGTCTCATTACGAATCCATCAGAAACTTAAACGCTTGATTTGACATTTAGCGCTATTAGAAATTCTTCAAGTTACCTTATCGGTTTAGAAATTTGAATAACCACGTGTCTTACACTGTAGTCATCAGTTGTTTCCTCACTACCCGGGCCGTTCATTTATGTTTGCTTTTTTGTTTACTTGTCTATCTGTCTCAGATCACACTGTTTCCTAACGAGTACGACGCCAAAATCACATCGAACGGATTCCCTGTGCGAACAGATCTGTTCGTGAAAGCCACGGATGGAGATCTACACGAGAACACTCATCTGGTGTATCGCATCTTTAGTCAGCCGAATCACGCGAGTCCTTCAGAACAACAACAAAAAGAACCAGTTCACGCTCAAACATTCGCCATCGATCCGAAATCTGGACAAGTGATGGTACAGAATCCGGTCAGTCGACCCGATTTGGACGAGTGGCAGTTGTTTGTTGAGGCCTGTGACGCACTGACTACGACCCCTGTGACTTCAGCACACTGTTCAAATCCAGCCAAAGTACACATTCGTTTGGCTGCGCGCGAACCACCAAGCCGACCGAGAATTCATTGCACCGCCAGTCCCGTTTTGGAGGTCAGTTTAAACTTTATTGTCTGCATTATTTTTTCGCGTGCCAATTTGCTGTTCAGTCATGTTGTGTCACGCAGTTTTTTCCAGTCTTGTTTCTATGACGTGTTGATTGACCCCAGTTCTCATGAGTCTAACTGTTGTTCCTATCTGTTCGAGTTTATCGTTTACGTAACCCTTCTTCCCGGTTTTGGAATGATCCATGTCATAGTTGCCTGGATTACATGACGAGGCACAAACGTTTGAACGTGATTATTATTTTCCCCTAGCCTGCCTTGCCCGTGTGAACGGCTGGACTTGGCCATCTCTCTCTGATCTCACTATCATAACCACGTTATTCCGTTTGTTCTTCACTTGTGCTTGTGTGTATGTGTTCCTTCGAATCATTAATTCTTTTCTGAACGTTGATTGGCCAAAATGCCTCGATAAATAAGAACCTACTTTGCAAGCTACTTGACCCGTTCTTGCACTGCTGTCTCGAACGTTTCCTGTTTATTGCTGCTAGGGCGTCTTGAAGTCTTTCTTGACTGTATTGACTCGATGGTCGGTTTGTCCATAATTTGGGGCATGTTATTGTTTTTGTTTGACAATCTGTCCTCTAGTACACTCAGTAAAACAATCCGATGTTCTCTGTCTTAGGAATTGGGGTTCGTTTATCTGCGAGTCACTCAATTACGAGGTGCATATCCTGTACGGCACACTGTTGTGCATGCCTGAGTACGAGGTTGATGAGTGAAGTGTTACTGGGCCTTTTTCTTTGGATGTGCGCTTGTACAGTTTGTTGTACGGTGGTTACTGATATTTGGAATCTTCCAGAGGTTCGGTTTGATGATAGCATCCTTATGGCTGTTAGATCAAGATACAAATCAACCCCAAACTACTCGTAGAATCTGAATCCGTGTACTCAAGGAGCGCTGTCACGACGAGACTGCACCTTGACGTGGTGTGATGGCCTGCGCGCCTCTATGACCCAAAGAACTATACAGGATGGCTTCTTTTAGTTGGAGATGCAATCACACCTGATAGGTCAATGGGTAGGGCCAGACAAAGTCCAGTCTCCTGGTCCTTCAGGTTGGGGGTCGATTTGAGCTGGCAACTCAGTCGGCAAAACCAGTGGAAGAATAATTGATCCAAGCAAATGGGCTTCCACTAAGCCATCCCGCTGCCTTGCGGACAGGTTTTTGTTAGGACCAAAGGCTTTGGATGAGAACCCTAATCGTTCTCTTGCTTTGTGGCTGGACACCCTAGCAGTAACCGTTCAACGTCTCCCATGAACTGCACGAATAGAAAGAATTCCATACTGCATCGGTCGTCGAGCAGGATAATCAGGACCGCGCTGCCCATTGCATAGGGCAGGGCGGGTAGTGATAAATGGGTTACTGCTCAGAGTTCCCTCTCTTTATTCAACCTTTGTCTTCTGTCCTCAGTCACATCTCTTTGCCCCATCTATACACCCATAATGCTCCCACTGACAACGGCCGATACTCACAACGGTTCATTGTGAAATAGCGTCGTGAGTAATCCTCTGTCTGGTAACTCACATTTTCTCAAGCCTTGTCAGCCTCTGAATCTCGGCTTCCTCAACGTGCGTACACTCACGCAGGCTGTTCAGCAGATGTGCCTAGCCTTTACAATGAACTCTCTGAAGATTGATATCTGCTGCGTAAGTGAAACGCGTATACAGTATTCGAGCAGTGTAATTCAACTAACTGCTCCTGGTTTCTCATCGAGGTATTTTCTGCGCACTTTACGAGACGAAAGAGTCAGGGCTGCGGGTCAACGTGGTGTAGGAATAATCTTGACTGACAAGGCTAAGTCTGCTCTCTTAGACTGGATCCCTGTTAACAGTCGTTTATGTGCTGTACAACTCCAGGGGTCAGTTGGCGTTCGAAAAGATAGTTGTGTTAAGCGCAATTGATTTGTGATCTCGGCGTACGCCCCAACAGACTGCAGCTCTGACTTGCAGAAAGATGAGTTCTATGATGCCCTCGCCACTCTCGTTCGCAGCAGTAAAGGTTCTGACATTTTAGTGCTAGCTGATGACTTCAATGCACAAGTTAGCAAACTTAGTGCATCAGAAGCTTGTTTAGGTGAGCGTTGTACTTTACCCGCCGAGTTTACAGATAACGGGAGTAGGCTTTTCCAGTTTTGTGCGGACAATTGATTGTTCTTGTCTAACACCAATTTCCGACACAGCTCGCGTTGCACAGCGACATGGCGCTCTAACTCTACAGATACTCTGAGTCAGGTTGATCATATCGTCGTAAGCTACCGGTGGCGCAGTTCTGTTCAGAACGGTAGATCCTGCTGGTCCACGTACGTAGAGTCGGCCCATACATTAGTTTTAATGCGATTATCTCTCCAGCTCCATGGTCATCGTCGCCAACTGCAAACCCGATTAGCCGTGCAACGTATGTGTGATCCAAAAGTTTGCACCCGTTTTGAACAGAAGTTAGCACATGAGCTAAGATGTATGACGAACAGTAATGTAGATGAGCATTGAGCTCATATCCAGCAGGCGATGCACATTGCAGCAGGTTTTGCCTGTGGTCGTGGATTCGATGTCCATCAAAGACGCTGGATTTCGCAGGAGTCATTGAGTATAATGGAGCAAAAGCGTCAGCTCCCGTACTGTATGGAAATGATTAAGATACGAAGATATCTACAGGAACAAGTTACGAAAAGCCTTAAGAATGATCGTGAAAATTGGTGGGTCAAGATAGCCGAAGAAATGGATGCAATAGCTGCTTCAGGTAACAGTCAAAGACTGTTCAAACTTATTCGTGACACCGGTGGACGGCGCACCCAGGTCAGTGAAACGATTTACGATATAAATGGAGAACCCATCCATGGCAAAGAGCAAGGCTCGACCGTTAAGCCGAATACTTCAAGGACCATTTTAGCTGGCTGCTCGGTAATGTGGTTACTCCTGTGTCAACAACTGCGACTCCTTGGGTGGTATCACTTGAGCCCTCATCGGAAGTGGAAGTAGAGTCATGCATTCGATTACTAAAACGAGGGAAAGCGGCCGGTCCTGACGAAATTCCCCAGTTCTTTTCAAACTGGGTGGAAATGCTTTGATAAAATCACTTAGGACCTTGCTCCGTGACATTTGGAACGATGAGCTTATTCCGTTGATATGGAGCGAGTCGTTGATTGTTCCCATCTTCAAGAAGGGAATACACAATGACTGTAGTAACCATCGTGGGATTAGTTTAATTCCGATAGTCACCAAAGTATTAGCCTCGATTCTGCTGCACCGTGTTACACTCGCTCGCGAGACGAATGCTCGCGAACAGCAAGCTGGATTCCGCCCAGGTCGAGGATGCATCGACCAGATTTTTACTCTTCGCCGACTTCTTGAAACGCGTCACACACACCGTCGACGGACAATAATGGTTTTCTTAGACTTGAAAGACGCCTTCGATTCAGTTGATCGAACAGAGCTTTTCAGTGCTCTTCATCTAAAAGGTATGCCTCAGAAGTTCGTGAACCTACTGAGATCATTGTATTCTCATACTTCTGGCCGCGTTAGAGTTTACGGTGAACTATCCAGTCGGTTCGAAACGACCAATGGTGTTCCACAAGGGTGTTCCATGTCTCTGTTCCTGTTCAACTTCATCATGGACAAAATAATGGAGAGGGCG
Organism: Fasciola hepatica; assembly: GCA_948099385.1. Lineage (NCBI taxonomy): Eukaryota > Metazoa > Platyhelminthes > Trematoda > Plagiorchiida > Fasciolidae > Fasciola > Fasciola hepatica. Next base: position 264,854 of record CANUEZ040000216.1, on the reverse strand, counting down.
TTGCAAAATCTTCAAGATATAGGTGTGGATGTAGGAAACAGTGGAAAAGTATGTGACCTAGATTACGCGGACGATGTTGTTTTCTTCTTCGAATTCACGGAACGTACTCAGCATGCACTGGATAGACTCACAAGCACTGTAGCTCCATTCGGCATATGCTTTGCACCTTCAAAGTGTAAAGTGATGTTACAAGACTGGACGTCGACGATTCCGAGCTTGATGCTCGATGGGGAGGTGCTGTCAGTTGTCGACCACTTCACCTACCTCGGAAGCAGCGTGACGACGGATGGGAGCACTGTAGTAGAGGTGAGTACGCGGATATCCAAGGTTCGAGCGACGTACGCCAGACTGAAGCACTTGTGGCGCCGACGTGATGTTCCACTGAAGTTGAGATGTCGTGTATACTGTGCTGCAGTGCTTTCAGTTTTGTTGTATGGTTGCGAGACTCAGGGTCTGTTTGTGGAAGATATTCGTCGTCTTGAGGTTTTCGACCACAGATGTTTACGTAATATCGCTAGGATTGGGTGGAATATCCGAGTGAGCAATGATGAGGTCAGAAAGCGAGCATTGGGTACTAATTCAGAGAACGTTCTGTCACAGCGTATCCAGCTTAGTAGACTTCGTTGGTTGAGGCCTGTGTTACGTATGGCAAACACACGTCTACCATACCGTATCCTATTCTCCCTTTCTCCTAGGGAGTGGAAAAAATCGCGTAGAGGTCAACAGATGACTTAGCAACGTGAAATAAGAAAATGTACAGTAAACTTAGGGAAAATGGGTGCTCCACGTCCTCGTGGTTGGGGTCCAAAAGATCCGTCTACCAGTTGGCTGGAGACACTGAAGGATATGGTAGTGAACCGTGAACAGTGGTGATTGTGTCGTCACTTTCTATTGAATCAGAATGACTGACCGATGTGCGTTTGTACAGTTAGACTGTGTATTCTGTGTGTTGGGTACTAGGGCATTCTTTCCTTTTCACACCCATGTAGGTCCACTCCTTGTCCATCTTGTATATTCATACTTTCTGATTCATCGTGCAAGATGGCGAGAAAGGCAGTGGTCAGTGGGTCTTGTCATGCTGTTTAACGCTGTACGACGATGATGATGATGCTGTGCCGTTGGAATTTAAGTATCTAGCTGTCATCCACTTGGTTGGGTTCGGTCTGTCTGTCCAGTGTTTTGGTGGTAGTGTAACCGCCATTTGAAGTGATTATATGGAATCGCAGATGCAGAGCAACAGCACATCTTTACAGGACTATATTTGTGATTCGACAGCACTCTTTCGCAATTTAGTCTCTAGGGTATGTTATTTATCCTCGAACTTAGTTGGACGGCATTGTCAAAAGAAGCAACTTTTCACTCGGAGCGGTCCGGTCATCGGGGAAATAACTTACTGTTTTGGGAATGGGGGGGAAATCGCTTCTTCTCTCACACGCCGTCTAATATTATCAGAAACCGTCTCTTGTTATTCCCTCCGTAGATGATGTGTTTGTGTTTTGTGATTAGTTGTGTCGTTTAATTATTCGTCTTTTTCTTCCCCGTTCGACGAGTGACTCAGCTTATTTCCTTTTTGAGTCACTCTCTCAACTTCATCATTTGTTGTTATTGTTGTTGTTGATGTTACCCAGTCTTCCCTTTGTTTTGATTCTTTAGTTTCGATTGTTTAAATTCCACTTTCATTTATCCTTCGGTCAATTGGTCGTTCTATCCACTCATCCATCTAATCTTTGTTGCTAAATTAATTACCGACTTTATCCACTCACTCACTCATCGGAACGCGTACACGAAGGAGCTTCGAATTCCAGCGGTAGCTCACGAGGTATGCACGTCATCGTCATCTGCGTAATAGAGTTTATCCGGCCTTAGAACACGTATCATCCAACCACACTTGGTTTCTGTTGTCAGAACACTAGTCCCACTCTCCTTCTCGTTGTCCTAACTGCTTATCCCAATTCTGCCGGATGCTGCTGCTCTTTCGTAACTTTGTATGTTTGGCCGGTGGACCACATGGTTATGATAGACTGCCACCGCATCGATTGGTTCTCTCTCTCTCGTGGGCACATAGATGACGGGCAAACATTACCATTAATTTCACTAAATTACTTTCACCCACCATGATCCCGCCTGCCCGATCCCTGTCTTCCTATTCACATTCATTTTGAGAGCTCTTTTGGTCTTCGAAGGAAACTAACTGACTTTTTGATAGCCGGCCAGAGAAACTGACTGGCTGACTCATTCTGTGTGCCAGTTTGTTGTGATCATCGTATTGATAGGTTTCTCTGATACATCGTTCAATGCCAGTTGTAAGTGCACGGATATTCTGAACTTTCGGAAATTGTCTGTGCTCTCGGTCGGTCCGTCGATACCTGCCACTCGGCAGTGCGGTCGCTCTTTTTCCTCTTGTCTTTCAATAAACGTACGGTACCCCTTGCTTTCTGTCTCGGTAATCCGTCCTCCCTTTTCACTTCCCATTCCATGACATGTTTCTGTCTACGTCCGCGATTGTGAGGCTGACCAAACGTGCTACTCCATTTTTGATCTTGGATCGGCTAGTTCAACTTGTGCGAAAATTTCCCCTAGACCTTCTGATTACACCTCGGATTGCTTGTCTGAAGCTTGCAGAGAATTGTGATTTGCTCTTAGGGTCAACTGATGCGATCGTTTTCACTCACTCATTTTCATTTCTTTGTTCTCAGTATCACGAGCCCAAAGAAGATACTGGACTATTTATTTACAGTCACCTTTTTACATTGAGATTTCTTTCTGCTGCGTTTTGAGTACACATTTGTAGGTAATTTACCCTTTTAATTGTTTCGTCTTACCACCAGGCTCATGTTTGCTAGCCTTCTCTGCAATGCTGAAAATTTGCTGTCGCATTCGAAATTTACATTTCTCCACTCTGCTTTCCCTGGTTTTCTCGTTTGTAGGACAATCAGCTTTCTGACCGTGAAGTGGCTTTATGTCAAGTTCAGCCCACCAATTTGACTGGAGAATGGATGCTTACCAGCGTGACCGTATCACGGACCGGACAACACGCGTCGGTGTTTCGTGTGGATCGTCATTCGGGTCGGGTGTTCAACATAAGACCTTTGGACTATGAATTCGCTTCGGCTTATCTTCTTCGTGTCCAATTCCGACTGTCCAATTTCAAACCTGTCGTTCTGGCCCACACGGAATTTACCATTCAGTTAGTCGATGTGAACGACTGCACACCACTTTTGGACTCTCCGATGTGAGTCAATGATTGAATGACGATATATATATATATATATATATATATATATATATATATATATATATATATATATATATATATATATATATTATATCGTCGTGTTTCGCCTCTGGTGATTGATGCTCTCGACAACCTTTGACCTTTGGCGCACGCACATATTATACTGTTATATCTGTGTCAGTAATTAGTCGTCCTTTCGCGAAGGGTTTCTTCTGCTGAGTGTGTTTTGTGTACGTGACTGATGTATCAGCCAATAGTTTTGACCAATGCCAGACCAATTCTGGTCCCACTGGGCATCGTGCTATTTAAATGAGAGATACATGGCGGAAAATGTCTAGCATTCGTCTCGTAGTCTCGACTACTTCCATTCACTGCGTTCAATTGTTTGTGACACGTACGAATCATCAGTCAAGTTTACTGACTGACAACTAAATTATCTCCTGGATTGTGCTTTTTTAGACTCACTTTTTTCAACTTTTAGGACCAATGTCGCCTGATGTTTACACTATAGTACATCTTTTTTCCAGTTCAAGTTAAAGATTGATACATTCCCTTTTACTGTGTGATAACCTTAGCTCGATAAACACCACCGAATGCCTTACGATCTACTAGACCGTCTTTCCGAAATCTCATCCCATCCGAATCGAGCAACCTACTGCACGAATTCACATCTCTGCTGATACTCTTCATCGGCAAATAGTGTCACAGTTCTGATTTCAAGGCACACGTGTTTGCGACCGTTGTCATTGTCATTTTCTTCTACTGTAGTTACATACAGTTGGCTCGGTTTCTCCTTCACTCACTCTCACTCGCTCCCCCACTCACTCACTCACTCCCTCTTACACACCCGTTGCTGGCTGCCCACAAGAACTGTTTTTGTGGTCATTTGAATAATCAATGATCGTGTGCGCATTGGGTTAGTATTCCTGAAGATGAAGTCCCGTTTAGAAATCCGTGTTCAGTACTTTGAAGTATTATACCTGTACGGTGATATATACAACGGTTCAATGAGTATTATGCTACGGAGAAAACAGTCGTAGTCACTACTATGAGGTATTCTACACGTGCTATAGTGGTCAAAATACCGAAGAAAATAAAGGTTACAGAGAATAAGAAAAACATTCACAAAACCGATAGTTTAATAGGTAAAGAGGACTTTTGAGGTGGTAAAGTATTTCTACAAAACTGGTGGTGTTTTCATCGTTCTGTTCGCGAACAGGAAGAAGATCAGCGAATTTTCGTTCGTGGGAAGGTCTTCAATACCTGTGAACAAAGTGGGCAAAGTAAATATACACTAATTGTGTGAAACAGACTATATTCAACAATTTGCTAGAAAATATTTGCACCGGTGTCGGGGTACTCTAAGATTACGACTGAATAGTGTAAGGTCGGGCGCTTTAGCAACTGCTCAATCTAAATAAGTTAAAGTAGTTAGTATGAAGCATTGGGCTGACATGTCACCTACGAATGATCTGGTTCAGTTGGTAGGAAGAACACGATCTACTGTCCAGAATGGAAGACAAGATTGGGACCAGCAAAACAAAAGAATGGCCCAATCTGCGGCTGTCATTTGGTTGAACTGACCACAGCTGAATCAACCAATGGGGGTGCGATCAGTCAAAGCAGCCAGATACACACTTTAGAATCGTCAGTCGACCAGTGAGCTTTTATGCAAGTTTTTGAAAATGATCGTAATTCATCCTATATAAAGGATACGTTTTGTATCGATAAACCTGGATGATTGGAAGCCAGAAAAGTCTTTTCGCTAGAGCTAGTGTGTTTATTGATAGACCTCCTCGGCGCACGTTGTTCTCCTAGGCAAGTATTGGCTGACGGATAGGTCGAGCTGGCCAGTCCACAAAATAGTGTGAAGACTTTGCTAGGCTTCAGAGTTGGAGTACACGAAATTCGCCTATCAGATACTTGGAGACATTATGCGATTTGGCTAGATGCTGCAGTCAGTGACCTAGTTGCACTCGAACTCTTTTTTTCGTCTGTGCTTCCCATTTACAATTTTATCTTTTCTGTTCACTCCTGATACTTCTATTCGTTTTGCTGTCCACTAGACGAGGCTGCGATATATCCACCGAAACCAGCACACTGAGCTGGACTGAACTTGATTTCTTATGGATGCAGTAGAATGAGCATACTACTTGATAACCACAAGGGTCCATTGCCCTGTCGGAGTTGACTGACGTACATAACTGGTCACATAAGGTCCCACAGGTTTCATATGAGCCGGTAGACAACGTAGCTGTTTGATGCGTGAATACGAATCGGGCTATTGTGTGCCGTAGTTCGAGTCATTCCCGCTGTGTATTATGCCATGCGGATTTACATCGACACGGTAATAGATTGTGGGTCAATGCTAGAGGAAAGTTTGACCTAATAATTAGTTTACGACTCTAGAGGCCATGCAATTCCGTTTGACCCACTCTGCGCCGTTATCTATGGACGAAATGCACTAATGATGTCATTCTATCCCTTATGCTGCCTACCATCTACCTTCATTTTGATACACACTCGTTTTTGTCTGTACTCGATCTTTTCTGATTGAATGGACCCTGGTTTCATGAATCATCGTCACCATGGTTGCCATGATCACCATTAATCGTGGTGTCGTCCATGAACGACCTAACGAATGCGCAGTCGCATTTTACATCTGAAGTGTTGAACAGCACGTGATGATAGATCCTGTGAAATCGAAGTCGCTGTATGATGTAAATAGGATTAGTTTGTGTTTTCGACAGGTACGCTGTGTGTGCGCCACAAACGACTTTGCAAATAATCTGATATGCACTCACAAAATGCATTCATATGGCAAAAGGTACATTATTTCGCTGAGACGTCGGGTGCTATCTTTGTCTACAGACTTGGTTTATCGATGATGAATTTGAATTAGGTTTTTTCTGCCATTTATTTATTATGTTTGGTCCTTTCTGTGTCATTCTACTCCTCTGTGGTATCCACTACCTTCATGGTCGTTGTACGTCTAACTTAATAGAATTATTGGACAGTTTATTTACTTTTTCGGCTATTTTGTTTTGTTTTGAGCATTGGTATTATTTTGAGCTCATGTTGGTGGTCTTATCAAGCTTCTGATCACTCAGCCAGGGGCCTAGGTCGCAAACGTTTCAGCACCGGCCGAAACGACACCTGTGCACTGATGGTGTCATTTCGGCTGGTGATGAAACATTTGCCACCCAGTCATCAAGTTTAGCGATAGGGACCCTATGCAAATTTCTTTTATTGTTTGGCTTATGTTATAAATCCATGATGTTTTCCGAACTCTGTCGGTTTCACGTTATTCGACGATGGGAGCGGTCATTAACTGATTGCTGTCATGCCATATATCAAACAATTAGTATCCGTTCTCAGGTACACGGTTAGCAGTGAGAGTGAAAACGCCATCGGAAACAAACTTTCTGCTCACCCCATTCCGGTGTGAGTGACGAGTTGTGATATTGGTGTACTTGCCGGTTGCGGATTCAAATAATGCATCCGACGAAATTGTGAATGTCATTCTGTTGACCGGCGGCTTTATGAGTGGGTCTGTGTCTTCCCGTATTATTCATCTAATAGGAGACTGGTATCTTGTACGCGTTCATTTGTGTAGTTTATGATACTGTGCACTTGGTGTTACTCACACCTCAGTCGATGCGTCCGAAATAGAGAATCATGGATTGCCATGTTTCACAAGGGAGGGTATGTCTCACTTATTCGCAGCTCTTCCCCTCACCGAGGCTTCCTAATGTACCGAGATCAGAACAAAATTATCTGTTAATTCATTTTTTTTTCCGGCACTCTTCGCTCCTTCAGTGAAAGTCACTAGATTTTCCCCCGGGTAACTTCACAGTATCTCGATTGATATTTGAACTGACTTTTAGCCTCAGTGCGACTGAATGAGTCCATTCAATGTTTCCTTCTTTTTATAAATATCTTTCCCGCTATAAGTTATCGAATCGATGTTCCAGAAGATCTTCCTACTGGCACAAATCTGATTCGACTGCTGGCCGTTGATCGTGATGCGGACCGTACAGATCCTATCACATACTCTCTTTGGCCAATCGGGATATTGGACGCTGAACTGTACTCGGCACTGCGTGAAGCTGCTCGAGGACTCCATACATTTCCTGGTTCAGATTCAGAGATTGCATCCCTTCGTCAGAAGTTTTCTGTCAATTCTCGTGGGTGGATCACTCTGAAAGGTTCACTTGATTTTGAGTCACAATCAGAACACACCTTTAAGGCGAGTTAGAAGTTAGCTGCTGATTTAATTATACTACTTGACGTTCATAGTAGGTAGTTTTGGTATTCGAAATTTGCCTGGATCCAACTATTTTGCACTGTCCCACGATCGGATCCAAAATGTTCTTGAAATAGTTTCTAATACATAAAACTTATAATTAATACTTGAAATTTTGGTTTGTGATGTTCGCGATAAATTAGTTCCGTCACTGATCATCTCAAAATTCATTGGATGAGTTCATTCTCCTTGACACTCGTACCGTTGCCACGGTTGTTTTGCTTTATGTGCTATTCATGCGCACGCGGTCAACGCACACGATCGCCTCATCACTAGAGTCACCAATTCGAACTCACCACTACCATGTGCGACAAAAGATCATATCACAAACCGACAAGTCACATCACTGTTCAGACGTTTATCGGTTTTATTGATTGAATACTCATCTGTTTGCTTGGTAGTACAGATTTTGCGTTTGCTTACGCCCTTACGGTCGGTGTAGACTTAGTAGAATACAGATGTTATTATATTGCCAGTCCACTCACTTCTTAACACAACAAACACCAGCGGGCTTATGTTCATATCCAGGCTTGCCTGTTGTTCGTCACCGCTTCGCAGGATGCATTTGATGCTCCAGTATTTTCGTAGTTTATGGTTCAAACACCATATTTTGATAGCCTTGCTCAGTAGTGTAAGTGAGTTTTACCGTATTTTGAGAGCCTTGAGCTACAGTTTAACAACCTTGCAAGACTGGTAAACCACGACGCAAGGCTTTAAACTAGGGAAAATAATGTAGATCAGTAACATGTCATCATAGTTTTGGCAGTCACGTGCCGCATATCGCTCTTTTTACCCGAAAATCAATATACTCCAAAAAATACGAAGAGACTTGAATAATACCGTTCGACTTCTCAAGTTTCTTCATGAGTGCAGTTAATCGTATTGTGTGTATTATGGTTGTAATCTTTGCGGTTTACGGTGACTATGTTTCATCATGCAATATTACGATGTGCCCTACAGCAATAGCTTTGGCGCGAGCAGTATCCGCTGAGGTCAGATTCCAACTAGCTCATTGTGATTTTTTTTACTCAGATTGCCAGTCGTGTTGAATCTGTTCTACTGAATTTCTATTATCGACACTGTGTTGGCTGTTGACGAGCCGTCTGAAAGTTATTCACATTTTTGGATTTGCCACTGACTATTTAGGTAGTAGTTCAGCACTGTTTCGTGCAACTTGTCAAATGCAGTCTATTTTGATTTGGTGTATTCCCGACAGGTTGTCGCAATGGATGCCGTGGGTCATTGGAATGCCAGCTCGGTGATTGTATCCGTGATTGACATAAATGATAATGCACCACATTGGCCAACTCGCGAATCATCCAACGATCCACTAGAACACATTCTCTTCTCAGACATTTTGCGTCGGCAGATCTTATACGACGAAGTCAATGTTTCCGAGAATTTCATGCATGTAGACGGTGAATTGATCTATCAACTGACTGTTGTAGATCCCGATAGGGAAGTCGCTTCCTCTCCCATATTTTATATCGTCACGGATGCGGATCAAGATTCGACCTCTTCGCCCTCGCGGATGTCCACATCAAGCGCGTCTACCTTTTTCTCTGTTTCAAATTCTGGGGCGGTTCGTCTCCGACGTCCATTGGACCGTGAATTGGGTGGTTCATACACGTTAAAGTTCCGTGCGTCTGATGGTTTGTTCGTCACCAATGATGTGTTTGCCTTGAGAGTGAACGTGGTTGACGTGAATGACAATGCACCCATCTGTTCACAGGTGATTACCCTCTCCGACTATCCCACTCATAAAAATGTCAGATTTAACTTTTTTATCAATCTGCTGTAAGATTTTCTGCGTGTCTCATGAGTACTGAATTCCTTCGCGTGGTTGGCAGATTCGCATGGTATGTACCGCTTCAAATACAATGTCCTGCTTCGATCTCGAATAGCACGGCTAATAGTTTGTGTATGATGGATATCGTTTACCTTCTCCATTAGATAGCTTAGGTGTTGGTCATCAAACTTGTAACGTTGACTAAAATGAATGAAACGACTGATTTGAATATATAATTGCATAAAACAAACGAGATTTTTTTGATTGGATTAAGCTGAAATTATTAGCATGTTTTGATGTTTTTTTAATCCTATGCTGGAGCGCGATTGTAGTTAACGAGGTCTCGGCAACCATAATAGAGAAAATTTTGACTTCAGAACCGCATAAGGTCTCAGTCAGTCAGCTGCGATAAAAAGCCGCGTGAAGACAGCAGATCACTGTTTGCCACCACAGGCATTGAACACTAGAGGGGTCGCGAATGAATGAATATTTCTTCTGTGAGCTCGGGTTCATCCGGTTGGCGTTAGTTTGTTTGCGGAACTAGAAAATTTGATTGCAAGTGTTTCATCACCGAGGCAGATGACGTCATCGGTGCTAAGATGGTGTGATCACCCTAAAGTCAGGCTGCGCAGCTCAGCGAACACACCAATGCCAACGTCAGATATAATCATTTGAAAGGTTTTTGTTAAGTAAATTAATCAGTGTCACAGCTTGATAAGCAATATATCAGCTTCTTGTGGTGTGATAACAGATCATTATAATTTTCATAAATTAACATGAGTCAGTTTTTATTGCCTAGCCCGAACGTCATTTGTCCGTGTTTGAAAATACACCCAACGGGACAATCTTGGCTCGTCTTATCGCAACAGATGCGGATGCGGAACATATCAATTCCGTGATTACCTACATCCTGGTTTCCGGTGATCCTGCTCTATTCTCCGTGAATGAGACAACCGGTGAAATACGTTTAGGCGGCCCACTTGATTACGAGACGAAACCAGATCACACATTGACTGTTCAAGCCACTGATGTGGGTCAACTATCGTGCGCATTTATAGTCCAAATCAGCGTCCTCGATGTGAATGACAATCCACCCGTGTTTGATCCAGTCCATATCAACCCGATTCCCGAAGATGCCCCAATCGGCAGTCTTGTGGGCAAAGTGACCGCACGTGATCCTGACACAGGTTTGTCCTCATCCGTTTAATTTCTTTCATCAAATTTGATTGCCATTTATTCCCACGAACCCAGCGCGATTTGTCCTCTTAAAATAAGCAAAGAAGTAAGCAAATAGGGAAATCGAAACGTTGTTCTTTTGTTCGGTAAATATTCCAATTTCGACAGCTTTTGTACTTAGGGAACATTCATTTCTTTATTGTCAGTGAAGGTCAAACACCGTTTTTCAAATCTTTAACATCTATGCATGTATTTATGAATGCCGATTGGGGCGGTATTTATGGTAAACCATAGAAGGTTCCCTATTAGGTGCACTTTCGTTTTATGTCATCGTTATGCGCTGCGGCGATGAAAAGTGCACTCATTATCAAAACGACCCATTGCACTTTCGGGGAGAATTACCGATGCACGACCTTGAGACTTGTCATTGACAACTTGATAAGACTCTAATAAGCCAGATTTGGCAACGAACCGAATGGTAACAATTTTTTTCGCACCAGGAAGATTGAGCAGTGGTAAAGTTGGTTTCTGAATTCTACTTGTACCGATTAAAAGTTGAAACACGCAATTTTTTGAATAAAATTTTTTCCAGTTTTCCCCTCAGTCTCACTCTAATTTCGCGTCTGTTGAAAGTGCGTTGTGGCTGTTATTGTTAAGTACTCGCTAAACAGCAAAATTTTAAAACGAACGGGGTTTTCAGACAGTGTTCATAATCGTAATAACAAAGCGTGTTAATATAGATCTGCAAAACTACTAGCGAGTTGTTGAATGTTTATTTCAATTACAAAATAGCACGTTCCAGCATTCTACTTAAGTGACTGCGTGGGTGGAACCCGTTCACCATATAGGGTATGACTACAAGGCATTTTGCCCCGGCCATCACCGGTTACTTTGGTGGTAGACAGTAATCCCCACTGTCGCCTGGCTCGTTACCACACCGGACTTATAGGAACCTCGTGTGATTTTCGTCACTCTAAGTTTCAGGGTCTGGTCGCCGGTTATCTCTAATAGTGCAGTGGGCCTATGTAGCTATGGGGTATACCTCTCCCATCGCACTGATGCGCAAGAATGACTTATAAATGCTACCTATATAAACGACCGTTTTGGTACTTACTAATCGAGATAGTTCGATACCAGAGGAGTCTTTTCACCGAAATTAATGGGCGAATACGGAACAATGGGTCTATATATATATATATATATATATATATATATATATATATATATATATATATATATATATATATATATATATATAATGTTTGATTTCCGACCGTGTGTCAAACAAAACATGGTACAATCAGGGAGAAAGGGGTAAATAGAGACCGATTCCATGATTTGTTTGCGAACGCAATACTGTCAGCTTGCCTAGGCTAAAGCAGGTTATTTTCTTAGGGGTCCACAGCCGTAGTCTTTAGCTATCCAAAGCCTAACCCGTAAAGCAGTGGGACGAAACGTGGGGTCCGTAACTCGTTGGGGTCGGTGATTGACTGTTCAGCTCATACGCTTTTCGAATGAGACCAAACATACTGAATGTTTTTTACACCACATCGCCACTTACGCCGATGAGCGTAGTGTTGTACACCTCATAGGCCACCCGTGGTTGATTTGGAATCAGGGTCTAACCATCTCCTCTAAAATGACTGTCAGTCAGCCAACCCGATGGAGAACACCGGGCATTCGCTTTCGTCCTCTCACTTTGTTGGGAACACTGCGACTTTGGTGTTAGACAGTAATCCACGGTCGTCCGGATCGTTGCCACACCTGACCTATTGGGACCTTATGTGGTTCTTCGTCACTCCAAATCTCAAGGTCTGATTACCGGTTATCCTCAACAGTGCAGTGGGCGGTCGTGGTTACGGGGTAAATGCCCCTTTTACTGCATTCTTGCATAAGCATGTAATACTAAAAGGCAACAAGTAGAACTTCTTCGGCAGAGGCTGTGATAGATGCACGGTCCTTTGGGAGCATTTCGAGAGGCGTCTAGTACGAGTAGCCATCTCGGAGCCTGAGACACCCACCCCCGACCAAACTGAGGCTTTTATGGTAATGGGCACACTCGTACCACTTTACTCGCGCATAAGTGTGAGACAAAATTAACTGTACTTTATGTTGCATTTTCCATTGATTATCTAACTAATTCAGTATAGTACCCTTGAAGTTGCAGCTTTATTTTTGATAAGCTTTCTGTTCTCTTCCTTTCCTCCTCGATGAGAATTCATTTTCGTGAAAGTCTGTCATAGTTATCATCACGTGCCTGGCGAGTAAAATACAAGCATCAAAGTGAGTAAAGATCTTTCGTTTGTAGTTTTTTTTTCTTCTACTATTCTTCTAGACTTAATTTTTTGCTTTCCGACTGAGGTTCTGGCTGAGAAATGATGGTCAGAACGTAAGGCAATGCACGGATCATTGGTTGTTCAACTGAACTAACATCCAACATAATACGTTATGTAATAACCAGTCACGCATTACATTGAAATGGTTGAAGATTTTCATTGTGATATCAGAAAATCGCAACACACCAGTCCCTTCGTTTATGCTCCGGTCAGTCATTGTAATTATCCGGGACACTCTTCACCATCAGTTCCCGTTGATGTTGTTTTGGTTTGTGTTGTCAAATGTGTGCGTTTTTTCGTTGTCTTTGACACATTTCACTCACCTTCGCTCATGTGTGACGTGGACAGTCAGTTGTTACCATCCCTTAAGTTTTCCGTAAGCACACATTCCAACTACGTTTTAAGTTATTCTACTCAGTCTGCTTCTAGTTGACACCAGAGCGAGGGTGCATGAAGAACAAACGGTTGCGCTTGTATAAACTTGCTCATTCCCACCACTGTTTTTCCTCAAATGCGAACAGTTGTACAGCTTTTCGATTCTAATCAAAATGCAAATCAGTCGCCGTCAGAAACACACACACACACACACACACACACACACACACCATGAAATTGATGCTCTCAGTGTGAGTTGAATAATTCACTTCATTTACTTCCAACCGCTATCGTGTTTTTTCTCCTTTGGAATTCATCTCAGAGAGCAAATCATTGGGGATGGATTTCATCGTCCTCTTTCTCTCGCGCTCGGTAGCTTATTCATCAACATGTTTACCAAGCGCCAATTGGGAGAGGTTGGGAAAGAAATAAACTAATTAGAAAAACAACTAATTGTCTGGTTTGATCCGGAATGCTGGACGAATCATCTGAAGGGCTTGTGATAAATTTCATTCGGCAATACATGTGATAGATTATGCTCCATTGGGATGGCAGTGAACTGCAATGGAATATGTGAGGCTTTAATGTTATTATTATTATTATTATTATTATTATTATTATTATTATTCTCGCTTGAACATGGCTTTACAATGCTTTTCAACCGTCAAAAGACTGAAGATTTTACATACAAAAACGCGTAAATAGTTCAGACAAAACTTCGTCCTTTTCGGTTAATACACGATCAAGAAACGGAACTACAGAATTTCTGTGCGACAGTAATGTAGAAAGAAGAAATTGAAATTTGGAACCGGCCGATGGTTGGGTTTGACCAAGACATCGGTTTCAGTACAGTGCTTTTGTATGAACAATCAAGTGGAACGGGTGAACAAAATAGTTTGACTACTATCATTGAAGTACACATACTTACTTTGTTTTTTACGTTGCTATTCGGTTGGAAACTTCCTTCATGATCTGGTGTTATATGCGATTATTTTATTCATCGTAGTTTTCTTCATTTTTGGATGAGTCTTGGTTTCTTGCGCATTATCTATGTCCTTAGAATGACCGAGATCCGAAACGAGTGGTGGAAGATTTTCACTCAGGTGTTATTAATTTCCAACAATTTATAATGTGACCAGAAGAAAATGTGTTGCTCTTTTCAGTCCAGTTCTTTGCGGGTACGGGCGCTTCAGAATTGGTTGCATTAATACGCGTTGCTCATAACTTATGATATTAGGACAAATTCTTCAATGCTTTCCGGTTTAACAGTTGTTGACATCATGTGAAGAATCACCAAACTGTGCATTAGTCTGGCACGTTTGTAATTTGTGCTAAGTAGTTGCCCATAGACTGTGTTGTTGACTTTCTCCCTCTCGACTGAGCTCATTGGTCTATTAACAGTCGAGGAGACCACTCTCCGTTGAAGAACGTAACCCCTTTGAAAATCGTTCTCACTTACCGGATTAGTGCTTTGAGGCATTTGCTCTAAAACTAACCTAGCTCGCACGCCGACGTATCTTGTTTCTGGTCCTGGAATATAGGCACTGTCGAAACTCGTGCGAAAAGGTATTTTCTTCATTATAATCTCAAGGTTCGAATTTCTTTCCATATCATACTAAGCAAGAGTAAGAAATATAAATTCCCTCTTAACTGAATACTGTTCACATTTGATCTGTAATATTCTGTGCAAAGTTGGAATTGCGTGACCTCGGTTAATATAATTACTTGACTGATATTCGAGGGACAAAATTTAATGAACTGTCTTACATGAATCATTTGTAAAGTCGTGAAAGTAAAATTCATCGCATGTGGTTTTCACCACGAAAGCACAAATGCTGATCCTGTCAGAAGCAGTTCCGTTCGTGCAAATGTCGATTATATTTCCGCTCAGTAGAAAGAAATAAAAACAATACAACAAAACAATGCATTCGACCGGTGGTGGTCGAGTGATATGGAGTGTTTCATTATCGCCTCAGAGGTTGGGGGTTCGAATCCGCGCCGTCACTGGTTACTTTGGTGGTAGACAGTAATCCACGGTCGTCCGGATCGTTACCACACCTGACCTATTGGGACCTTATGTGGCCCTCCCCTCTAAGTCTCAAGGTCTGATTGCCGGTTATCATTAACAGTGCAGTGGGCTTTTGTGGCTATGGGGTCTATTCTCCTTCCACTGCACTCATGCGCAAGCATGTGATGAATAACGCGGAAATTTACGGTATCATCTGGTGGTTTATTAGCATTTTCACGGTCGATGATAGGCTTACCAGAAGAAAGCTGCTTTTTAGTTGATTCATGACCTTGAAACCATGGTCATATGAGCGTGGTTTATTATTCGTCAAGTTTTTTTCACGATGATGGAGGAATGCTCATTCATGCCAGGTGACTTTCACCGCGCCAGTGAATAAGTCAGTGGGAGCCTCATGATAATGGATTCCGTGGGTTTTCCTGTTGGAAATTCTGTTCAGAACCGTCCCGCAAACGAACTAGCTTTTTTTCTCATTCATGTGAATAAGAGTGTTATAGCGAAATGCGTTGGGCAGAAAAACAGTCCACTTGAGTGCTAGTTTTATGTGGGTTTTTATGAAATATAATGGCCATGAAGCACAAAATATATCTAGAGAGACTATTTCTGGGTAAATCGTTATACGCCATTGCGAACAATGATGAGGCAGAATGAGCTGCTTAATCTTTTAGCCGATCAAAAGCCATCCTTTCAGAGAATAGCGACATCGACTGTTGCAATGAGACCAAACCTTGACATGATATGACGGCATGCGTACCGCAGTGACCGAATGGGCCTTACAGGATGGCTTATCTCAAGCCGAATATTCAGTCATGCCTGGAAGATCAATGGGCAGGGGATTGAAGAAGCAGTCTCCCGTTCATCCAAGTCGGGGACTGGTTTGAACAGGCAGCTCAGTTGGTAAAACCAATGGAAGCATAATTGATGCAAACAGATGCACTTCTTCTCAGCCGCTTCCACTGTCTTGTGGATAGGTTCTTGTTAGAACTAAAGGCTTTGATTGAGAATCCTAATCAATCTCCTGCTCAACGTCTGGACTACTTAACGGTGCCCGCCCATCATCTCCCATAAACTGCACGAATACAAAAGATTTCACACTGCATCGGTCGTCGCACAGGATAAGCGGGACCGCGCTGCCAACAGCATTGAACGTGGTGGGTATAGAGTTCCCTTTGTTTCACTAAACCTTTATCTTCTGTCCCCAGCCAGCTATCTTTGCCCCCACTTTATAATCATATTGTTCCCACTGATAACATGCTCGATACTCGCAACGGTTCATTGTCAAATAGCGTCGTGAGTGATCCTCAATCTCACAACTTACATTTTCTCAAGCCTCGTCAGCCTCGGAATCTCGGCTTCTTTGACGTGCGTAAACTCATGGAGACCGGTCAGCAGGCGTGCGTAGCGTTCACACCCGACACCTTGGCAACTGATATCTGCTGCGTAAACGAAACGCATACACAGGATTTGAGCAGTGTGATTCAACTAACTGTTCCTGATATCTCATTGAGGTATTTCCTGCGCGCATCGAGAGACGAAAGAGTCAGGGCTGCGGGTCAACGTGGTGTAGGAATAATCTTGACTGACAAGGCTAAGTCTGCTCTCTTAGACTGGATCCCTGTTAACAGTCGTTTATGTGCTGTACAACTCCAAGGGTCAGTTGGCGTTCGAAAAGATAGTTGTGTTAAGCGTAATTGATTTGTGATCTCGGCGTACGCCCCAACAGACTGCAGCTCTGACATGCAGAAAGATGAGTTCTATGATGAACTCGCCACCCTCGTTCGCAGCATTAAAGGTTCTGACATTTTAGTGCTAGCTGATGACTTCAATACACAAGTTAGCAAACTTAGTGCATCAGAAGCTTGTTTAGGCGAGCGTTGTACTTTACCCGCTGAGTTTACAGATAACGGGAGTAGGCTTTTCCAGTTTTGTGCAGACAATCGATTGTTCTTGTCTAACACCAATTTCCGACACAGCTCGCGTTGCACAGCGACATGGCGCTCTAACTCTACAGATACTCTGAGTCAGGTTGATCATATCGTCGTAAGCTACCGGTGGCGCAGTTCTGTTCAGAACGGTAGGTCCTGCTGGTCCACGTACGTAGAGTCGGACCATGCATTGGTTTTAATGGAATCATCAGAGGTCAGTTTCGGAAACCAATCACACCACATTCTCCAACGTCTCCTGTGGCTCTTTCATTCGTGCGAAATTCAGATTAATTCCTGCACGAACGTCTACATGTAGAAATAGCACCATCCGTTACCTCATTCGCCTTCTTTCAGACTGCGCTCAAGTAGCTCGTTATCTTATTGTTTAGCTTCGTTGGTAATCAAAATATATTTACTGCCTACTTTTTGTTTTTACTCACCTTTCTGTCCACATTCCAATTAAACCCTTATACTCAGATGTTGAATATTAACCCTAGTCCGGTCTGTTGACTTGACTTGATTGTTTCTCCTTTATCTATGTGCGTGGTTTTCACTGTTCGCGCCCTAAAAAAGAAATCAAGCAGCTATAACAATTGCTAATGTGATTCGAATGATGATATTTGGCCGAGTCTTCATTAGTTTTATTTCCCTAACATCGTAGCCCGAATAGGACGCTTGTATTGTCCGTTCATATATTTAGAATCACACCTCGGATAAACACGTGCTAAACCTGATTACGATCCTTCGGAACGTTGTCAATCGATGTACCTCTAATCTTGATCTTACGATTTCGGTGAAAGAAACATACTCCGTGAGCACAAAGGTCCACTTCGTTATCGGAACGATCTAATAACTTCGATTTAGATTAGAGAATCACCTGAGGTCGCAGTAGGTCAAGAATGGCAACATGCTTGGCACTGCTGTACATTATCAAAGTCTAGCAGTGATGGTGGTGCTCAAATCTCAACTTACTCGACTATTGATCACGGTGTTATCAGTTTAGCTTCACAATACGGCTGCTTTTATTATATTTACCGTCAACATGGAAATCGCCTCATTATTTTTACCGTTCTACTTATCATCGTGATTTTGTAACAATACTGAAGCCATTAGGCCTCTTCACGCCACGTAACCGAGAGTAGCCGGATTTCATGGCACCACTCAATGTATTAGCGTTTGGATTTTGCGTTTCACGAAGATGTAGATACCTTTGGGATTCCAACCGAAGAAAGCTACGACCATAAACCCTAAACACTTCTTTTCAGTTGTTTTGTCGTTAATTTTTGCTTGTTAGATTCAGATTGCAGCGCGCTGATTGGGCGCCAATTAATTTTTAACGCACGTTCCTTCGACCGTGTCCCATTTGTCACGGTAGAATTCACCAAATGGTAGGCTGTGTCAGAACCCACAAGCATTTTTCCATCTTGTTTATCTCAACATTGTACAGCTTCCGTTACTCGACAGACGAACCAACTAGACCGCCCGTATTATTAGCGTCGCAGTGTTTTCGTCTGTTGCCAGTACGGTTGCAGCCTGTCTGCATTCTGATTGGTCGATTTCTGTGGTTGTATATTGTTTCCGCTCATGCGTGTGCCGGTACTGACACACACGCACGTGCGCATCCTATTTTGAACCAACCACCATAGTGCGTGTAGCCGGTGCTTGCGCACATTGTGATTGCTGTGATTCGGAATACCCTCCGTAGACAGTGCATTAATGAGCATGCGTGTGCACCATGGTCAAAACGCAGTGTTTGGAAATATCGAATAAAACCAACGTTGGGTACTCGGGAGATACGCACACACATTGAAGGATAATATTATTGTCTGAATCGTTTTTTTCTCTTTCTTGATTTTGTGCCTTCTCATTGTGCTCAACTCCGTCTTCATTGGATCAATCAGTCGATGCTAATCGCCTTATCTACTCTTTGGTCGCTGCACACGAAGCCAGCTTTAGTATTGAACCGCACACTGGATTACTAAAAGTGAGCAAAACTTTGGATCGTGAGACTCAAAATGTTCACAAATTGACCATCCTTGTACGTGACGGACCTCTCTCGTCTCTGTCCGAATCGTCTTCGTTTCTATTGAAAACCATTGCTGGTGCTACCGCGCCTCCCGGTACCTCTACCGTTGTTGAACATCGGTTTACGGCCACCACATCTGTGACGGTGCAATTGTTGGACGTGAACGACTCACCACCTCAGTTTGTGAATATTTCGGCGCACAAATTGAACGTATCCGAACTGGCCCCCGTCGGTCGTTGGCTTACACGCGTGCGCGCGGTCAGTCAGGATGAGGGCACAAATTCGTTGATACACTATCGCTTGTTAACAAAACAGGGCGAATTTGCGTTGAACCAAACAACAGGTAAGTCTGAGCTTACAGATGCAATGATGATACTGGTGGAAATCCTGTCGTTTTTTAATATACATTCGAGTAGATTTATTCTAATGCTCGAAATAAGACTCATGACCATGAAATTCAGACACCCAGTGAACGACACGCTATCGACTCGTAAATTTATGTTGAATCATTCCTACTATGAGTAATCTATGGGTTCTCGACCTCGAACGTAGATCTTCCTCTTTCAGTACCTTGTGAAGTTACATAAAGATGACTGGTGAGAATTTCCACCTTCTAACGGTGCTAAACTCTTCAGGTATTCCGTTTTCGCAATAATATAAATAAAATCGACATTTGAAGCACTAAGACACCTTCATCTTATTCATGAAAACAGAAAATAGACTTCGGTCGCTAAATGCAAACATCTTATTGGCAAGAAAGTTCATGAATGTATTTTTACTGTAGCACAAGTTCAGAAGTTTTGTTTTTTGAGCAGCTCGGTGAACAGAGCCAACAAGCCGATTTCGCTTACTCACGACACAGACCCAACAGACATCCTCCTCTCTACCGGACGCAGTGTATGATCTTCAGGTGCACATCCCGAGCTTGAATCGAACCGGTAACTTTCCGCTTATCAGGCAGCTTCCCTACCAGATGAGTTGTTGCAGTACAGCGAACCGGGTACTAATAATGCAAGTGAATATCCGATAATGCGTAACCACTATTCCAGTGATCCACAATAACTTCTGGTTTTAATCATCCATTTGTAGAATTTATCGGTACTACAACCAGAACCGTCAGATTGTAATGCATATTCTGTCTATTACGTCGGTTTACTTTAATGTCCTTCCACTTCTAGCAACAAAGCGTTTCCGCCTGACCAAAATGAATCTTCCTGTTCTGCGGTAGGGATGCATAACACTTGTACTTGTATAGCATTGGGAGACCACACCCAAATATTTACGAAGGAAAGGCGTAAATTCCTTGTTCTTTGAATTGTATTTTTGTTCAGTTTATTCTGTTTCTGGATTCAAGGTGGAGTGTAAGTTTGGAAGAATCGATCAGTTAAGAATATCGCATATGGGACAAACTAGCTGTTACGCTAATATGCCGAGCCAGCAATTGGTGGTTTGGTTACTGAATACACAGTTCCGGATGCCGAGTTTTACCCGCTTCTGTTTGGTAATTCGAAATTGCGCGGTTGTTCTTTTGGCTAGATCTACAGTTAAACACATGGGTGTGGCTCATCTGGAGCCCTGTTCTCAAGTTTGTCTTCATTTCACTTTCCGTCTGTTTTCTTCCACACTGCGGACCACAGCGCTGTTGTCTATCGAATTGTCTCGTTAACTGTAGGTCTACGTCAATATCAATCGTATTTTAGCAATAACTTCATGCTTGCCCACAACTGTTCCATCTTGTATTCGTTTTGTGATCTCACTTATTCACTCAAGTATCCACGCAAACAATTGCATGCATACACACACACACACACACATATATATATATATATATATATATATATATATATATATATATATATATATATATATATATATATAATAAGGAAAACACGCGTATACACGTTTTCCGAAAGAATGAATAGTTTTATTCGATTCACTATAGACAACACATGGTCGCATACTACGACCATTTTACCTCCAAATGCGCTCATCTGTTGCTCAGTTTTCATGTGGTACACTGTGTGCATATTGTATGCCTTGCTATTCCAAAACCCTGCTTCCGACAGGTCAGTTCACTGACTGTAAACCCATCCCGTCCGTTTGGCAATGGTTGAATCAATTCCACAACAATTGCATCGGTATTCACGCGTCCACTGTGGTTGATTGTACATCTCTCCAATCTGATTCTCATTCTCACCTGTGCTATCGTCAATTGTGTGACTAGTTGTTTTAATTGGACTGTGTATGTGTTCGCGGCGATGGTGGGTAGACACTTTGTGATGTGCTTGATTTAATTGTCCAAGCAGAGATCCAATGTTCGTGCCGCTTTGCTTGGTCTCTTCCCCATAAATTGGGTTTTAGGCAGACTTGGGGGGTGGGATGGGGGTAATATGGTAATATGAATCCAGTTTTTCTGACTCCTGTTCTCGATCTTTTCTGAACCTTTTTCGGCGGCTGGTTGGCGAAGTCAGCCGTGTGGGGGTGTTTAAGCTCGAGAACTGGTGTAAATTCAGTTGTACTTGGATGTTTGGAGCCAGTGCGTTTGATAAAAGCAGATGTTCTGTGAATCTACCGCTTATCTATTGTTTCGGATTTGTCTGCGGTTTCAATTACTGAACCTACTTGTGTACATCTGCTCTTCCTCCGTATTGGGATCGAAAAAACACGTCCACTTGCACTGGGCGGATGATTGAGTATACTTTGTGTGTGTGTGTGTGTGTGTGTGTGTGTGTGTGTGTGTGTGTGTGTGTGTGTGTGCTTCTGTGCCACTGTTGCACTCCCATTGATAGTTTCTTCCCATCTTCATCTCTCTCAACCACACACCCGATGGTTCTTAAACTATACTGATGCCTACTGTGGTTTGCAGACTGTACAGGGTCAGACGCCACTTTTTTGATCGGCTGACTCCTAGAGAGCGTCTATGTTGTATCCTTTTCTTCTGACCAGGTCGCTGTTTTCCGTGGTCATAAGCTGGTGTGTGTGTGCGTGCGTGCGTTAACCGCATGTGTCTGTGTTTGTGTTTGTCTATGCGTAGAACCGGGACCGGCCAAACGTCATTAATAATCACTTTTCTAATGACCTTTAAGCAACATGTCCGTTGGTACTCGTTCACGTGGCTTTCATCTTGCTTCTTCCCTATTTTGCACCGCATTGGTTTACTTTCCTCCCGAGATTGATCTAACGTGTTATTTCTCCCCGTGTACGAAATATTTCGCTCGAAAGTTGTGTCTGTTTCAAATCAGGATCATCCAAACATCCTAGGCGGTGTTCGCTATTTCAGTTGTGAGAGCTAGTGAAGTACGAAGCAACACAAAAGAGGCCATCACCGTGACTATCATTGACGAGCGACGATGGTCGTGTTGTGTGAACCTCTATCATCTGTGCGACACAAGGTTCGAACTCGCCATCACCGATCTCATTAATTAAAGACTGCGATCCGCTACCACCCGACCCATCACTACACCTGATCCATTTGGACTTCTTAAAGGCCCTTGCAAAACAATCATACGCAAGCTTGGTACGGATAACTGATCGATACCCGACAGAAATCTCTCGTCTTGCGACTGACGGGATTCTCGTCCTTCACAGTGGGCCCCGTTCTTGTGTGGCTATTCCTGTTCTGTTGCTAGACAAAAAGGTGACCGCATACTGAGACACAGATGGATGCGACACGTTCGTGCTACGCTCACGCATTTGTCCGGAAACATGCTTTTCTTTGCAGATCGGTTCCCTTCTTTAAAGGCCCATCTTCTACGAAGAAAATGAGGTCATAGTTGCGTGAATGCCAGCTGTGGTGTTCGCTAGCAGTCCTAACAGCTCTAGTAAGAAGATCTTTCTACCTTGGGATCATCTCGTTTTATGAACAGAAAACAGGCAGTTTGTGTAGGGTGCAAGAGTCACTGTCACCAATCGTCGCACCACAAACTAGTTGGTTCAAACTGGCATCGGGTAAAATCTCTTCTGATTGATTGATTGTTGATACTGCCAGGCACCACTAGACGGGAATCCTTTCTCCTCTTATCGATCCGTCTTCCTGTCGCTCGTGATTCCGTTCGTTCAAACCTTGATCTGGATTTTGGACAGGTACTGATGGGCTGACTGCTAACACAGCTTGGCCATCTGTCGATGATGAGTCAGGCCAAATCTTCACACATTGATTACTGCGGTCTCCGCGTTCACCAGGCTCTAATGCACGGAGGGCGCTTTTCTACATGAGATCCTCATATTTCTCCGCTTGGGATTTGTTCTCTCAGAATCAGTTATATGAGCGTACGGAGAACAATGAAATTTCTGGATCTAGTGAAACAGTTTCATTTTGAGTGGTTACATCTCCAATGAATTCTTATCGTATGAAGATAATCAACTTTTTCCCAGAATCCATGACATCAAATATGGATTGCTATCTAACCGAGAGATTTCCGGTCTTCAACAATTAAAATTGAGCAGGTCGCCTGAGGTTCATTGTCAAAGTGATACCTCCCTGCTCCATCGGCAGTCGACTATGTACTGTCCTTACATTATTCGTTTGAAATCGCTATACTTCGGTTTTGATATTGCAACGAATTTATGCGTCTGTGTGACTGGTTTTTATATAAAATCTTCAAGTAATTGTTATATCACTCTCTGGACAACTGATCGTTTGTTTGTTTGTTTGCATTCATTATCTTTGGTCCGCTTTGACACGAACCACAGTGTGTTCTCAATTCCAGCGCTCGCATCCACTATTCCTGTACAATTCGACCCAGTCTCGGGAATTTTCAGCTGCTTTTTCTACATGTCTGTTGTGTTTTTCTCCACTACCAGCAAAACAACATGCCACCACTTTTTGCGTGACATGACATTTACTCTCGGTTGCCAATGTACCTGTTGTGCTTTTCAGTTTTCCTATTACTTACGTCGAAAGAAAACAAGCACCTCTCTCTCTCTCTCTGGTTGTCATTGTTTCAACGTATATGGTGTCATGTGTCGTCTGGCCCCATCTTTAGGATCATTTCAACAGTTGCTCATAGTTGCTAATTGTTGCCCCGATTCCCAACTCGTACATCAGTTCAGCTATGATCACTTCTTAGTCTGTATGTCCGTTTGCATGTGTGCACTCGTGAGCTGATTGATACGACAACAGACTGGATCTGCGGCGTTGCTTTCTGAGTCTACATCTTGTGTTGCGCGTATGATGCCAAATTGCCAAGATGCGGTTCATTCCGGGGTTTATGCTAGCTGATTTGCGGATAAGTTCTTTCCGAATAATTTGAATAATAAGTGATTTTGGTTGCCCATTATTCATTATCAATGCTCAATTCACCATTGAAAAAAATGGAGACGCTCGATATATATATATATATATATATATATATATATATATATATATATATATATATATATAATTAATTATTATTATTATTATTATTATTATTATTATTATTATTATTATTATTATTATTATTATTATTATTATTATTATTATCTTTCTTATTCATCCCTGAATCCACGGCGATTTGTGTTAGATGGCTTGCGGTACACTGTGCTCGATTATCACTGGCTAGTGAGCTTGTCTTGGTACCCTTTCATGGATGGTCTTCTTTTCTCTGTTGCTGGTGTTATTAATTCGGATAGCTCCATCTTACATATGTCAAAATAAAGTCCACCAGTTCCTCTTAAAGGTGCAATAGGTCCTTATGATCATAAGTTCTGTCCCTTCCATTGTACTTGTTTATGAGCATGGAATGAAGAGTTCTTCATAATTATAAGACGGTTTTGGTAGACCTTTGTATTCCGTTTCGATGGTGTACATCATCCAAATTGTACTCCTTTCAGTTGGCATACACTCTGGGTGTTTTTGCACCGTTTTGTGCATTGGAAGTTATCACATGTAGTTGTGAACTGTGGTAATCAAACATCAAATTTTCGTTTTCCGTTGCTACAATAAATTTGACCCTGTGTTTACGTATTATCTGTTCTCAAGGTATCTGCGGGGATGCAGTTGTTGCTGTTACAGTATTGCTGACTTGCTCTCGTGGTTCAATTTTTCCTTGTTACGCTCCTCACCCTCTCCTCGGCTGTATTATAATCGGTTCACGAATGTTCCTCTTGTCTTTTCCGTCGGGCTTTCATATAGTTATTGTATCAGATTTATCTTTTCCTCATTCGTATTCTTATTTCTTGCCCCCGTTCGTTTTCAATTGTCGGTACAAATGAGTGGTTGACACTGATCCTTCAGCTCGAGTTACGGTCATCGGATGTTATAATCAACGTGTTTTTCCTTTTTCCTCTTAGGATGCGTTTTGCATCATGCCGCCATCCTGATCTCATTTCATATTCCTCCTCTTTGTGCGTACTTGCTCAGTGTCGAATTTTTGTGATTTTGTTTATGAATAAACCCCAAATCGAGCTACTGATAACTTTTTCCATACTCCATCCTCCCATTATACAGCCCATTATCCTCATTCAACTCTTATTGTTATTCTGGCTAATTTCTGTTTCCGATTTGCGTTTCTTTTCATGTGATCATGCTTTAGCAATGAATTCCGAGAGTTCATGGGCTGCTAAGACTACGGGTGATTACCCCCCCCCCCTCTCTTACACACGTACACTTTTCAGTTTGATCACAATTTTGTGACTTGTTTCATACATTTGTTTTCTGGCTACAGGCAGTTGCTAGTATGGTTTCATCCTGTTCTGTGTGTGTTAAATCTGCGATTGCTGTTAGTGCTGAGGTGGGTAATTTTCACACACTTCGTGACTCATTCACCTTTATTTTTGGGACCCAATCGGCCCTGTTCGGATTCGACTGATGTAATTAAGTTGGTGAATGAAATCGTCCAAAACCACACACATGGTAAAGCAGTTGTTTGACGAACAAAAGCCGAGTGAAAGATCAAGAGAAGTAGTGTGTAAGGGGCTTATTATGGTATAATCCGTTAGGTACTGATGATTTTACACTTTGAACATCCTGCATTTCCCAGGGTGTCATCGTTTGTTTTTAGTGTGAGATCGTTCTGAGATGATCAGCTGATGATCACATATGTGAATGTCGATTGTTTCCTCGGTTATACTACCGCCGGAAAAAATAGACTTGAGAAAAGAACTACTTGGTACTAATAGGACCGGTTGTTTCATCTGCTGTGAATATGGTGGCTGCGCCGGCTGTCTTACTACCTTAGCGATCACCGTTGACCAATAGGTAGGGTGAAACTTGCGATGAATTGAACTAAATGTTTTGGAATTTTTCTTTCCCATAGGTCCTCCTTTTGATGACAACTAAACGGTACTGTTAAATGTATCGAAATTTGGACTAAGTTGGGAATGAAACTGCAAGAAGAACGTACGTAGCTGCTGTGGCAGCGTCGTTACTCTTGTCCATGGTCTTTCTTTTCACGTTATTGTACGTTTGACAGATAGATAGATGGACAGACACACCGTAGAATGATTTTATTTGTGTTACGTAATATGACTCATCATACAGTATCAACGTTCAGCACACCATTGAAAGCCATGGAAGCATTGTACAGCTGTTTCCTCATTGTTAGGCATCATTAGCAGTACACATCCACCAAGCCCCCCTCCCCCCCCCCCCTTGTTGTTTGGTATGACGTCCACAGTTTTTGTTTTCAACATGTTTCAAAAAGTTCCGATTAGAAGCAGCATGACTAACACCCGTTCCATATCCGGTGTTGACCGAGGCTCTACGGGATTCACTGCTCAGGGCTAAATATATTCATTTCCCCAAATGGTACAGTAGTCCCAGTGATCATGGACTTTTGCACTGCTGTTTCGTATCCCTCATCAGATGAATATTAGATTGAGTTGAGTTTCTCCTCGAGATTTTCCTCCTCTGCCAGTAGAATTATGATCAAATCACGCATCTTCATTGTATATAACTGTTCATCGTTTGATGATCGACACTGTCATTGGCATAGATACATAGTCGCCCCTATCGTAATGCCCACATCCCGTTATAATTTTTCGCAGACCAACGTATGCTGACGGTGAACCAGCCTTGTCTGTTTTTCCTTGTGTGTACAGGCCACTCGAAATTATACAATCAACCTTCATTGTCTTAAATTGATAGGTTCCATTCGTCTAGGTTTTTTGTCAGTTCTCGCCTTGTTGCTTCCTCCCAGTCAGGCAGCTGCTAGTTGTTTTCCATGATTTACTTTGTCCATCAATCGAAGACGTTTTGTGGTCTCACCAGCACACTCTTTCCCTCTCCTCTCCTTCATTTCCGGTTGAGTCTGATGTATTCGCACATATCGGTCCAAGATCCTCCCTCATATTCGTATGACTCGTTTGGTGATTGTTACGTCTGTGACCGCACAGCACGTGGTCCGCTAACACACTTCAAACGTGGTTCGAATCCGCTCGTTTGTCTGTTTGTGTGTGTTTGTGTGTGTGTGTATGTGTGTGTGTGTTTGTGTTATGCGAATGTATGTTATGCGAATGTGTGTGTATGTATGCGTATGTGTATGTGTCACGTGTGGTTCAATAGACTCAGGGCTAGGTGATATTCCAAGCGGACTGCGGTCAACAAGAATGTTCCGGTTTATCTTTCCCGTACTGACTGCTACAGAAGTTGTGTGATCGCTACGGGGAGTAAGCGTATTTCCGCGAGGAGATCGCTTTTCAATTCCGGTTGCCTCCTTAACGGTGTACGAATGTGTTTATGAACTGACTGTCTGTCTGTCATAAACCCTCAAATGGGGTCATGATCTATCTATTTCCCATCTCGACTTACCGTTCTCCCTACGCGGACTGTGAAATTGCGCGCACACGCGCAGTTTTCAGGCGCAGCTAACCATTTAACAAGCTGTGTGGTTGCTTAGGCTACGGGGTGGGGGGAAGAGTAAGGAGGAGTTGAAATTAATATCAAATTTTCCCTTTCCACTATTGTTGCCAATACCAAGTTGTTTCACTCTGATGCTTTTCTGTAGAACAGTAATAGCCTACTCATTTAAGGATCATGCATAAACTGCAGTACATTACAAACTATAACGATCTACTTATTTCAGCGGATTACTTCATGAACAAGACGTAGTTTAGTCTCTCAAATAATAACAGAGGTTGTCAATCTGCTTGCCACCGTGCAGCTTAACTGAACACATGCATACACCATCTGTGATTTGTGTGTGATATGCCATGTTATCGTCAGTGGAATCATTTCAAAAACAAGAACAAAGCCTTTGATTAAAAAAAAACGAGCAATGATGTTTGATGCTCCGGTTTGCCATAGACATTTAGACAGGCCAGCTGTCATTGGAATTTTTCTGAGTTATGTGCGGCCCAACAATCTTCTTTATCTTTCGATCCACAGGTGCACAATCACGATCTACATACTCATTTGATCCGGATTCAAATCGAGTGATACTTTTTCATTGCGTGCTTGTGCATGAGTGCAGTGGAAGGAGAACAGACCCCATAGCCACAGAAACCCACTGCACTATTGGGGATAATCGGCAACCAGACCCTGAGACTTAGAGGGGACAGCCACATAAGGTCCTAATAGGTCAGGTGTGGTAACGATGCGGGCGACAGTGGATTACCGTCTACCACCAAAGTAACCAGTGATGGCGGAGATTTGAAGCTCTGACCTCTGAGGTGGTGATCGAACACTCCAAACCGCTCGACCACCACCGGTTTCGCGTATCATAGTACATAGGTTGGACATCAAGCACCACTGTCACATTTTACGATGGTTGCATGCGGGATACTTGTTGCTCTTTTGGTAAACACCTATTCTCGATCTGGAGATGACAGTCAGCCGGTTGTGTCTAGTCGTTGGAATCGTGTGACTGGCATTTTTCCCTTTATGCTTACTACATACAGTGCAAGTTGAATTATCCAATATCGCTTGTCGTCTCCCGTATGAGGAGACCGTATCTGGTTTCAGTGTACGGTTACAGTGTTAACGGTTTGTATGATATAAAAATGACTTGTGTCGGAAAGGGCTATCGCGACCGGTTATCCAACATCTTCCTGTTAAAATACCTTATGTGACCTATTTTTTGTGTAATAGTTACTGTTCTGTAGCTGGTTGGTGATTGGTTTTATTTATTGCGCGTTTTATATGTTTTAGGATTCTTTCCTTCGGGGGGAAGTTTACAGGTTTTTTTTGGAAACCAGTGTGACACATACATGCAAAAGTACCCATCTCAGAGGATGCTGGAATACATTTCTTCACTTTGTTGAGCCCAGCTTCAGAGTTAGCTTATCTGTCTATCCAAAGGTTAATAACAATGGATGAACGAAGATCACCCAAAACGGGTAGATTCATTTTGCGTTGAAACGCACGTTGATGACACAGCTGTTTGTAAACTGCCAAAGTGAATGGGTTACCTTATTGTCTCGCATACTGTGTCCGAATTTTGTTTACACTGGCGATTCGAATACGCAAAAGTTGAAATGTTTCGATGCGGTTTTTCGGATATCCACTGTTCGTGTTTACTTTCTCCTGAGTTTCGGATTCTTCTATGTACAGGTGCCTAATTACATATGAGCTTTCTGTGTTCTCACACTATGAAGCACGAATTTGGCTAGTCTGAGTAAGTGCAATTGAGTGTGACACACGGAACTCTTTTCGAATTGACTTAATTGGTGTATCAGCCGTATTTTTGGGCTTGGAGTGGGACGGGATGTTGACCAGTTTGTTCTTAGTCATCCTTCGACTTTCAAGCGAACAAACCAGTGACTGATTCATAAAGTGTCACATCACGGGTGACACGCTGAAAACTAGTGCGTTTTCCGGTTTGTCTGTATTTGTTTTTGTGCTTTCAACTTGACAAACTTGTTGATATTTTTCCCTATCGTACTGAGGTTTTTAATCAACTCAATCTTGAATCCATCCTCCCGTTCGTGTCACGTAATCGGATCTGTCACATTAAATCCACATAAGTTTTATTCCATCAGCGCACCATTTGTGACCCGTACTTTTGCGTGTCTACATATATGATCCTGAAGTGATCCATGGATCAAACTTTTCTACGAGGTGTGAGATTTACTGAATTAACGAGAAACCGTTAATTCTTGTACTCTGGCATCTATGCTGATTTGTTGGTCGACTGATTGTTTGCCCGTTTCTTTGTTTACTAACAACTACAAGCAATTGTAAACAGATAGAACCATAACATTTCCTGTCTTGCTTTGCCTGTCAGCTGGAGTGTTTCTTCTAAGCATGTCTTATTCGTGCTTGTTCGTGTACATACTGGTGTGTAGAGTATATCTTTGCCTACGTGCGTGTTGGGTGCTCATTCCTTTTTTATTCGCCAATCATGATGGGACTTCATTGTTCACATCAGCAAAGTGGATCGCACCGTTAGATTCCTGGCCAGTTCCAGTAAATTATAAGAGTCGATTATTAAGTCTGCCATTTGACAAGCTACCCAGACGAAACGATTGATCAGCACTACCTGTTTATGAAATTGTTGGTGGAGATATCTAACAAAAAATAAAACAAAGAATAGAAAGCTGCACTCAAAACGAAATCAATTACGTCATCATCATCATCCCTGTCAGCAGCAGCAGCGTCAATAACAACAACAACAACAATAACGTTGTTGTGGATAATGTCAATAATAAAACCTGTGCCCTATTTTAGGGACTCCTCGAATCGTCATGAAAACGTACGCTTTTCTCGGTCACTTCAGTATCGATCTCAAAACATCTA
Source organism: Fasciola hepatica (assembly GCA_948099385.1). Classification (NCBI taxonomy): domain Eukaryota; kingdom Metazoa; phylum Platyhelminthes; class Trematoda; order Plagiorchiida; family Fasciolidae; genus Fasciola; species Fasciola hepatica. The sequence goes on along the minus strand of CANUEZ040000216.1, from coordinate 234,004 downwards.
AATAACTTTCGTGAATAACTTTAGGACGATAATATGCTTTCCGGCGTGCGTGAGTGCATGCATGGACTTGTGTTGCTTATTGATGATTAGCAGCGCTGTTCACACAAGTATATGTCGATATATCAGAAATCACATCTATGTTCCGTGTTTACTTGACTAGCTGCGAGCAAACTGAAGTCTTAAAGCAACTTGTACCGATGGGATACAGCATTTTTATCCCCAGTCAGTAGTAATATGATCAGTCAATCGTATCTTTTAATTACGATGTCTGCGTATGAAATTATTATGTTTGTTTGAATATGTTCCATTATACTGAAAGTACTGCTGTTCTCTCCTCTTCAGTCGGTTTGTCCCAAAGTCCAGTTGAAATTGATGCTTTGTTGATTAATAATTTGATAAACATTATGATAGTATTGAGAACATCCGCACCGTGAAATGCAAAAGTCTACCGAAAGATTGGGTGACTCCAATATCAGTCTTTATCTTATAAGTTGACGAAATTTTATTGTGAATTCCAGCTATCATGTGCATCGACTTGATACTCGCTTGCTCACCAAAGGTCTAGCTTACACCGCGGTGGTTAGGTCAGTTTTGGGTTGATGTTAGGGAAACTGTTCGTTACGAGTGCAATCTGCGCAGACTGTTGGTGCTTGAACATCGACATACTCTTGGCAATATTCCTCGTGTATAATGGGGATACTGTATCAGTAATGTTGATATTAGGCGCAGTACCAGGGATTAAAGGTCACAAGAGACCATGCCCCAAAACTGGGCAAACTCTCCTATTGCACATTTTGTCGGATGAATTTTCTTGGTCTATACCGTTCGCCAGGACAAGTAATGGGGGAAAGATAGATGTAATGGACACTTGAGAAAGGTATGAATTCCTTAAACAGCGTGCTTGGTTGTGTCCGACGTTTTACCCTCCCGGGTTAGGGCCAGTGAGGTTTGTGTACCAAACAGTGGAATACCCTAGGAAATATATATGTTAAACTCCATAAGCGACTAGTCTGAACAGGTAAAATTTCTTTAACAAATTGATAGTTGGCCAGATGTTTTTTCTTTGCATTCAGAAGAAACTGACAATGTTGTTTCTTCTGTTAGACGCCGTATCGGCTGTTGAATCGCCCATCACATCTCTGTTTACGTTGGTCATTCATTTGGTTGTCAATTGAACTGTGATATTTTACTCAGCGGAACTGTCAAGTCAAAAGGAACACAGGCCCAATCCATTTGCAGCTACTGGTAATGCAGCTAGTCAGCTTGTCTGTTCTACTACTTTTGTGCACTAAACTGTTGGTGCTTTGTGATCTTTTTCCCTTTTTAGATCTTGCTCCTCACTTTCTACTCTGTCTTACTCAAGCATTCTTCCAGTTCTCATTCCCATCCATCTTCGTTTGACTTGACTCGTTGACATCGGCGTTTTTTGCTTGTTTTGAGTGTCAGTTTTTAACCTGTGTGTAGTGGATTTGGCTTATTTAATACGCTCATTTCCCAACTGACAGTTTTACGGTAATCTATTTGTCTAGTTCTGATCTAGCGTTTGTTCCCCACGTGTAGTCACATTACTTACATTGGTCATAAACGTGAGAAAGAAGGGAGCGTAGAAACCCGCGTACGTACACACATAAAAACGAATAAAAGAAGTTCCTCTTCATCAGCAGCATTATCATTATGACCCCTTTCCCACAATAGACCAGAATAGTTTGTATAATCAGAATCATATTTTTCTCGAACTTTTGGCTCTTTATCCTTCATCATAGTCTGCTTCTCTGGAGCGCACTGCATTCTACAATGTTTTACGATTGGCACAGACCACTCCCTCATGATCAGCGTTCGGACTTCCGTAGTAGTCATCAAACGAAATCCGATTACCACTCATTTTGTTGACTCTGTCTGTCTTTCTGGGCGACACAGACAGACAACCATCAGTGCTGTTCTGGCTAGAACTGCAACTACTTTTACCGCCTTCTGTAAGTCACTAGTCTTCCAACCAGCCTGTCTCACGACAAGCAGGTACTACGAAAGAAGACTGGTTTGTGTTCCTAACTGGAAGCATGTGGTGCCAATCTTACCAGTCTCGTTCACTGGTGGTAAACAATCGTCATTGATTGTATCCACGCATACCGCTTACTGTCGGCAAACGGTTCTGGTTAGATTGACTACCACATTCCCGACTTCCTGTCGGAGGCTATACCCTCTCGATAAATACACACACGTACACAGAAGGAGTTTGTTCTCCATTTTGACAGTCATTAGATAGGGGAGAGGGGTGTGCACGTCCGTTTCGAATCGAACTCTTCGCGCATCGTGAGATCTCATGGGATTCGTATACCGTCTTCTCCGTATTTCTCACCGCGACTGGCGTGGCTACATCATCGGTTCCGTAATCAGCGACACTGAAGACCACAATCGAATTTCAGGTTATGACGGCGACCGCACCGGCCAGTCGGTGTGCGCCTGTGTTTGAGTGCATGCCTATGCATCTGTAGGGGTTCCGGGGAGACCAGCTCGGAGGCCCCGAGTGCTTGTGGTGATAACGTTTGTTACTCCCTCGCAGTATATATATATATATATATATATATATATATATATATATATATATATATATATATATATATAATGTACTAGCGTTGTACGCGTAATCCGTAAAATGTCACCGAAGCGATGGAAGAAATCTGTGCAAGTTTATCTTTTTGTCTCATCATGACATGCTTCCTTAATTATGTGCCTTTACGTATATGTGACTGATCCTCCCTTCGTTCTTTTTGATCGTCAACTTCCACATTTGTGTAAATAGTTGGTTCAGAATATGATATCAAAATCCCACCCATTCGAAAATAACCTTTATTTCATATTAGAAAATCTAGATTCTGAATTTCTTCACTAACGTGACTCAGTGACTATGTGCATTTACACACTTGACTGTCGTAATTCAAACAATTCTCCGTGGTAGCGCTTGCTTATTCTTTCGTATCATTTCGTTTACTTTTTTGTACCCGCACCATTGAATATGGATAGTTCGTATCACTCATAGACGAACTACGTGACGGTTTTCTCCTATCACCTTTTCTGTTTCATTTGCCTGCCTTTGGTTTGGTGGATCGTTAGTTTTTTCTCATTTCTAAGACCTAGGTAAATTGACTACTGTGTGATCCACAGTTTATCGCTGTTTGATGATAATTGCGTTCTTTCTCTTCCGTCTGATTCTACCGTGTGTGTGTGTGTGTGTGTGTGTGTGTGTGTGTGTGTGTGTGTGTGTGTGTGTGACGTCGGGCCCACCAGTTTTTTCTACACTGGGACGACGGATCACAGACCATAGGCGGATCGCTGAAGTGAATGATCAGAATTGACCGATTAACTCACCGGCTCCGACCGTCGCACATAACTGTATCTTATAAACTCCCGATTTCACTGAACCAGTTAGTGAATTTGCCCATCTGTTCACCAGACATCCACCAGTAGTGGTTTATATTCCGCTTTATGTGAGATAAACTGTAAATTCCTGGGGATAAAATTTGTTGATGGACAGTTTTGAGTCGCGTCGGGACATGAATCAGCTCCATCTTGTACTCGCTACCTTACACCCGTATCTCTGGTATACAAGTGACTTCAGATGGTGATTGTAATGCGAAGAATTTTCCTTTCTAGGTGGCCGCTTAGATTACAGTCATCGTTCCCTTCCTGTTTCTCTTTTTATTGTCAGCTCGTTTGTCTTTTTTGTTTCTCTGCCTTATCTCTATGCACTTTTGGTAAACTAACAAGATTCGGTAAGGGGTATGTATCAACAATGGTGCGGAGGTGTTCAGATCGTCATCATCGTGGAATTCAGACCTTGACATCCCAGTTTTGATATTCGCAGCTGGTGGCCACTTCCCGATTCGACAGCTCTTGATTAACTGTGGTTTTCTTCCAGAAACTGTCATATAATAAATAAAAGAATGAAACGGTCATTTTTAAGTTAAAATACTGTAAAATATTTCCGTTTATGTATAGAAATAGACGTAATGCGGATAAATTTCTTTTTGAGGTCCCGTTCAGTATATTTACGTAAGGTATTATACATATGGTGAGCGAAGAGATAAAGGGGACAGCGTAGCCCATACTATGAAACCGGGAATGTATATTCTGATGTGGCAATAAACCAGTCGGACGAATTCAGCTAGTTGAGAGAAGTGTGTGGACAGCTATTGACAAAAGAGTAAAGAGAAAGTTGTTCAGCGATGCTTGATGTAAGAACGTTCGCCTGGTACCGCCCTGATAAAATTAACGCTTTCTGCCTGCAAAACTCACGATTCAGGGTCTTACTAGATACGGCTTCATAGGCGTCGAGAAGTCGTTTTCTGCGAAACCTACCCTTTACCATCTTCAGCACAGCCATGGGATCGAATATATGCCTAGTATCGACTACTCATTCCATTGTCGTGGTTTTCTGACTTCCGATTGAGATTTCCGGTGACTGATGACAGTCAAAACCGGCGCACCCAGTGTATGGTTAATAGTTGCTTGAACTGAACTGAACCAATTTTAACTGATGATAGTGCTAGAGATATTTCAGTCTATAGTTTGGCGAGAGAAAGCTGTGCAATATTCGGCAATCCTTCCGAGCAATTGCCCTGTCGTGTGCCGGATATTCTCAACTCTGTAAGTGCACGCAGTTTTGTGTATTTTTTCTTGCTTGTATATTAGTGCAGCTGAGGACGCAGCTCCCATAACAGTATTGGAACTTACTAATCTACATATGCAAGTGTCCGAAGTGAGATGTCGAAAACGAGTTTCTTCGCACTATCATATAGGACGTTCCTGGTTAACTTCCACGCTTATCTCTAAGGTCCGATTTCGTAATTTGTAATTGTTGTGCTATCCACAATAGAGAGAGATTGTCTCTGAGAATCATAGAGGCATTGACTCACAAAGACTAGCACACTAAGAACACCAGTGTAAAGCTCAGAACATGCAGAAAGCGCAGGCCGACTTTGGATTTCGTATTCACACATCATTGGTATCCTCACAAAACTGTACTAACAGCGGAATTCGATAGGTACTCCATTCACTATCTAGAAGAAAAACACCAAGCTCGACTCACTACAGCGCGTATAATAGCGAACCAAGAAGCATGTTAACTGTACGAGAGCGCTCTACCGTTTTAATAGTGTCTTCCCTGGTAGACCAATGTGACCTAGGGAATTGATGCAAAAACGAGAAAGATGTACGAAACGAACCAGTCGTGAACGAGCGCAGGGGTCTTTTGGCGTGTTAGTTAACTTGGGGAAACCAAAACTCCTACTCATTTTTGGGTGACCTGGTTACCTTTGTTGACGAGGATCCAGTTGAATTCGTATATTGAGTCTTTGGTCGGTCAGAGCAGCGACATGGTAGTGGTCCTACATCCGATTTGTTGGTCTGTTTTTTATGCTGACAGTTTGAGCATATCCAGTAGGATTTCTAGTGGGACGGTCTGTTTCTGAGGTTGGTATGGGGTTCTGTCACGGCGTTTTTGCTGCTGGTTTTCGTGACGAATTCATGTTCCGTTATCCGTCTCCGATTAGCAATTTTAACTGCGGCCCAATCCGAATTTCCCGCTCCGTAGTCCTTTGCATTAATTGAGGTTCCAGCGTGAAAGCCTTCTTCCTGTTTCGTCGTTTGATTCTTGTTTGATGGAAATAGAGCGTTATGATCAGTGTTCCAGCTTCAGCCCATTGGCTATTGATTAAAAAGTCAATCTCATTACCTGTAAATGGAGGGCCTGATTATGCAGCTGTTATTATTATTATTACTATTCTTAATTGTTTTGTCTCAATTGCACGCGTCAAGGTGATTTAACGCTGCAGAGTGAGCTGGATCACGAGCGTGCTGATGCCTACTTCCTGACCGTGGAGGCTAGGGATCATGGAAAGCCGCCGCTGAGCGCCACCGCAGTGGTCACTGTGAATGTGGACGACGAAAATGACAATCGACCACAGTTTGTTGGACGTCAACCGTTACCGTCCACTCTGCTTCTTCTTCCTTCGCCGAGCGAATCCAAACCAGATCCGGGCGATTCGACTGCCGCAGGAGAATATTTCTACAGTTTCAGTATATTGGAGAACAGTCAAAATGGCAAAGAAGTTGGTCGGGTAAGTCAGTTTGCTGAATGACCACACTGACGGTCAGGGTATTGGAGTAGGATGATTACTGATCTTGTCACAGCTGTACCGTAATTCTCGTGATTTCATTGGTTGAAAGCTGTCTGTTGTGACAGTCTGCTCTCCGCAATCAATGCGGTTATTCATTAGCGCTGACTAGTCCAGTAGTGGGTTCAATATTACTTTCACTGTTAAATGCTTTTTCTGGTTATTACTACTTCACTCACATTCACTGCATCTGAAGGTGAAAATTATTTTTTTCAATCACAAAACGTGATCTGTCTGGCTATGGCTAATCGAGACTGGGCCACGAATCGGCTATCCATCATTATTGTAAAATCACTTGTTCATTAGAGTGATCCGGATACTGCATTTGAGTACGCCAGCTACGATCGAGAACACACTGGAGCGAATTATGCATGTGATGATGATCAACCTGTATCACTTATCCGATCCAAGAAGATAGGCCGACCACATAAAACAAAAGTTTGCTGAACTAAGGAGGATTCGGATGCTTGTTCCGTCAACGACCTTTATTCTGACTAATCTGAGCGCTTCAATCAACCCTATACGAAAGACTTTATTTCGGGCCTCTGACATTGTTTATCCGCTGACAAATGTCGTAGAATACTGAACAGATGTTCTGTGTTCCAGGGCTTGTACACGTATGCACACTGTGGTCTTACTTTTGCTGATTCTGCTACGTCTTGCCAACAAGACCGACGTTTTCCGAAAAATTCATTCATCATCCATCGGACGAGCGTTGTTTTTCCTCCCCCTCGCTCTCTCTCACGTGTAACTCATAGTACCATCACCGTACTTTTTTGCATTCTGTGAAAGAAATCCAGTGGAATTCGTGTGTTACCGCTATATTATGAGACCCAAATGGATCGCGCCGTCGCATGAGAATATTCATTTGTGGATACTGCAGCATGAGTCTAAGGAGTAATCACAAACCCTCTGTCGTATTCGGGCTTGTCTGCTCTCGATCGTTGCCTTGCTAGACAGTCAGTCATTTACGCTCAGCTTCCTTCCCTGAATAATCTAAACAACGACTCTTAACATCCGGATCATTTTAAAACAAATTATCAAATCTGCCGAACCCCGATACATAATCTAAACAGTGCTCTGTCTTCCTCAGATTTGAATTTGCACTCCGTCATCAGCAAATCTGAATTAGCAGCGACTGTGCATTGAGGCCCGGGGTTAGCAATCAAGACCAGCAAAAAGTCGCATCCTAGCCACAGTTGAAGCTGTCGGAATTCGCCTCCACAATCCTGCCCCCTTATTACTCGAAAACAATTTCTGATCTTAAGCTCCTCTGGCTTATCCCCCATCCTGCAAAAGACCAGATACCTGACGATAACTGACGTAACGCGTGTGAAATGGTCCACTTTCCGTCTTGAGTTAGGCCTGTACCATAGCTATGTCACCATTACTCTCTAGCACCCCCACCCCATCAGGACGAGACTGCACCTTGCCGTGGTGTGACGGTTTGGGTGCCTCCTTAACCCAAAGAGCTATGCAGGATGGCTTCCTTAAGCCGGAGATGCAATCATGCCTGACAGGTCGATAGTTAGAGACCAGACGATGTCCATTCTCTGAACCAGTAGATGGGCAACATCTGGTTCTATTCACTATGCCCTTGGAGCAGACACTCCAGCGAATAAACGCGGAGAGAAACGGTTTACCGATCTAAAAGCCTCCACTAGATGGACGTAGGAGTGGAGTATCTGGGGTTTCTGTCGATGGTGGGAGAAGTCATCGCACTTCATTGGGCAGCTGTCGCCCACCTAAGCTGGGCAGCCCCCAGCCCAAAGGATGCTGCCCGTCGACGTTCCGCTTGACCCATTGGGTGCAAGGGGCTAACGACTGAATCCGAAAAGCCGATAGAAAACAAAGTACCAGTTAAGACAAGGTGGAATGGTTGAAACAATCAGGTCTGACGTGACAGACGAGAAGAAATTCCTTCACGGGTTCTCCGGTCACTTTTCCGTGCTGGGTTAACGCCCCAGTGCCTTGTGAGTGAGACCTTTGATTCAAGGGCCCCGGTAGGTTTCCCAAAGAAAAAATCCCTTCTGTAGTGTGGGCCTCCGCGAAGTATGATTCGCCGAGAAACGTCGAGCATCTTTCCTGCAAAAGAACCTTATCAATTTTCCCTCTTATAATTTGAGATCGAAGCGCCGATGCTTGTTCGTCGTGTCTGTATGTGCCCACTGACTGCGGCTTCTCTGAAACCAAGAGCGAATTCTGCCAGGATTTGTCTCAGCTGCTTCGAAGCGTGCAACGTGGTGGTCATTGCTGAGGATTTCAGCGCCCAGGTTGACCGTTTGGGAGATTCCGAAAGGCAAATTGGAGGCCCATTTGTTACCCCAGCCGATCGTGCCGATAACGGCGATCGTCTCATTCAGCTGTGCTGTGACCACAGATTGTTTCTGTCGGGTACGATCTCCTGTCATAAGAAGCGGCATACACTAACATGGCGTCCTACGTCTTCACAACGTTGGACTCAAAATGACCATATTGTGATTGGTCACCGCTGGCGTGGATCAACTGAAAATTGTCGTTCATTTTGGTCTACGCCTGTGGATTCAGATCACGCCTAGGTACGTGGTCATTTCTGTTTACTTCTCGTCCGTGGTCGCACCAACGTAAGTTCCACTCGTCCCGTGCAGTTGCTTCTGGACGATAACCAGCTACTTCTCGTCCGTGGTCGCACCAACGTAAGTTCCACTCGTCCCGTGCAGTTGCTTCTGGACGATAACCAGCTATGTGATTTCCAGACGGAGCTATGTATATGATTATCTATGCGACTGGATGTGCATGGCCCAGATGAATGTTGGCAACAGGTTAAGGAAGCCTTATATGCCAAATCTAATGCTATCCAGGACTCTGGTTCAAGTATGCCTTACAGACGATGGATATCTTCGACATCAGTTGTTCTGTTGGATGCTCGTAGATCCATCCGTTCCGATGCCACATTCAATGAAGTGCGTAAATCCTTGAGATGCCAACTGACTAGGAGGCTGAGAAACGACCGTGAACAGTGGTAGATTGCGAAATGTAGGGAAATGGAAAAGGCTGTGTCCATTGGCAATACTCGCAACCTTTTCCGTTTGATTGGAGGCACCGGTCCACGGAAGCCCGATGTAAGTGAGTTAATTAGGGAATCCGGCGGCTAACTGATTCACTCCCAGGGACAACGTTTCCACCGATTATCCAGCTCCCGCGAAATGTGTACTCGTGAGAATCAAGCCGATTTCAAATCCGGTTTGGGATGTGTCTACCACATCTTTACCCTTCGGCAAACCTTAGAGTACAGACCCACTTCCATAAACCCACATTCTGTGTTTTTGTTGATCTTGAAGCGGCGTTCAAATCAGTCGACGGCACAGTTTCTGGCGTTGCATTTCACTGATGGACATGCCAGGAAAATTTATTTCTCTTTCCCAGTGTTTGTATGGAGACATCCGAAGCTGATGTTCGTGCTTACTGCGGTCTTTCACCCGACCTTCGTCATCTGTGGAGTGGGCGTGACATCCGATTGTCAGTCAATGGCCGAGTGTACAATGCGGCTGTTACGTCCGTTCTTTTATGCAGTTCAGAAACACGGTCGTTGAGGGTATAGGATAAACGAGGACTGTGGGTGTTTAAGCACAGCTGTCTCCGTAGCACAATCCGAATATGGTGGGAACACCTTATCAGCAATGCTGGGGTTAGACGTGAGGTGTTGGAAATCATAGGTCAGTTTCTGGATCAAGTACTGAATCTAACCAGATTAAGGTATTTGGGACATGTGTTACGCATGCCCACTGATAGACTTCCTCGGTGTATGCTGTTCTCCGAGGTGGTCAGTCCATGATACAGCAAAAAGGTATGAAAACCATGGCTAGTGGATTCGGTTAAGTAGGACGTGTTAGACTTCCTGGTTGAGGTCCACCAAATGGTTGGAAATATTAAGTGATATGGCTAAGTGTTACGGTCGCTGTGGCAATTCCATTCGAACTCTCTCTTTGAGTTTGTGATTTCCACTTAATACTCTGATTTTTAGACCTTATCCACTCTATGCTTCTGTCCTTCTTGTCCTTTACTGGACGATGCTGAAAGGTAGAAACCGAAACCAGAGTACCGAAGTGCGAGGTTTATGGTTGAAGAGTTTGATACTGACCACTCCCACCTACTTGTTCAATTGGCGAAATACTTTAACTTTCGTTATGTAAGTAGTAGCTGCAAAGTGCTTCTATGGTTTGAACGTTTACGCTACATGACGAATCTCGTATTGCCGTGCTATATTGTGATGTGATAATGATGTGATTATGAATAACTGAAAACGAGCTTGTCCGCCAGTCTGTGTCCTAAGAATGTGCTCAGTGGGAAGAATCTGATTTCCTTTTTTCGCGGGCTACCTCGTTTTCTGACTCTGTATTTCTTTGGTTCCTTTTCGATATCTTCATTCTGCTATTACAAATGCATACTTCTTGATCAGTCTGATCAGTTACGTTTAGTGGTTTTAAGTTTAGTCATCCGGTTTAAATTTCCAAATTCCTCCTCATTCAAGCCAACAGCGGTTTCTCAAGTTTCATCTTAGAATTCGCTTCTGTCATTTATTTATGGATGCATACGTCGATTTTATTGTTGGATTAGAAATGTTTTCGTACTTAGCGGTAATCACGAAATTAGTTTTCACTCCAGTGCTCATGTTTCTGTTTGTAATCTATCATTATCGTTTCCAAACGGAACTAAGATCATGCTAAACTTCGTTCGTGGTCTCTTGTTCAGTTGTTTTGGTCGAAATTCTTCTCAACTTTCTCTTCCACTACTTGTCGACAACCGTGCTCTTTCAACAGAATAGAATTATGTACGACCTAATCATTTTTTCACTGTGGCGAACAAAGTCAGAAACACTGATCTCAGCTTTAAGCTCTTGCCACGTGTTGCTCATTTCCGGTGTTTTATTTTTCCGAAACCCGATTTCCTTTCCTAGCTGAACGCCGTGGACGCAGACAGTGGTGACAACGGACGTTTGGCATACACCCTGTTGACAGCGAATGAGACTGCCCCTTGGTTTGGCCGACTCAATCGGACGGCACTTCCACCGGACACCGAATTATTGACCGATCCGATTTCACCAAGCCGACCCCGATTCCGATTGGATGCTGATTTTGGACGCCTTATTGCTCTGTTTGAACCAGATCGTGAACTGGTCAGCGAGTATTGGCTAGTCGCTGCAGTGGCTGATCGAGGTCGACCAGTCTCATTGACTAGTCATACTCTGGTCCGTGTGCGTATTCTGGATATCAATGATTGCCCTCCGGTGTTCGAGAAACCCAGTTACGAATTTATTGTTGAGGTAATTGTCGTGTGGTTTATTTGGTACATCCATCTCGTTTAAGTTACAAAAGATGTACCATTGTGCCCACTGAAATGTTTGCTCATTCGGAGCCCATATATTTTCTATTTGCCCTGTATTTTCATAGGTGAGCTTATCAAATGGTTTGCTACATAGTAGTTAAGTATCCACACTCCGCTCACTGGGAGTATTTGTGGGAACTATTGTATCAGTTTGACACGCTTTGAGTCCGTGGTAAGAATCCGCATTACTTACCATAATGCATTCCACTCATCAGACACCTCAAGTGTCAGTACTGATGCGAATGAGAGTTATCTTGTTCTTCGCAGCCGTTCCAATTAGTTTATATATGTTTCTGAAATCTACGCTGTTTCTGTCATTTTCTATAAGTTTGGAACGCGTTACTCTTGCGCTTTAATTTCTGTTCCGTCTTCTGTCTGTCTACCAGTAGCACTTCGTTCAGAAACGCTGTTTTCCGATTTCAGTTATACATTTGTTCGTTTGAACTTAGCTTGCTTTTTTGTCGTTTCACCTCCACACTGACGGTCCTTAATTTATCTGTGCGCAAGTGGAAACCAGGAACAGATTGAATATGATGGGGCGGCGGGGTGAAGGGGCAGTGACAGGAAAAATTTTCTCTTGTCGAATCAAGTGCTCCGAATGTTAAATCGCAATCTGAACTTGTTCTAAATCTGTTTGTTCCCAAAGATCGACCCATCCATTTGCCTGTCTACCATCTGTCTCGTAAACACGCAAATTTTTACCTTGCTGCAACGATTGAACAGCTTTGTTCAAGTAGTTTTTTTGCGAGTGGTCATTCATTAAAAAAAATGTTTTCTCAACGACACAAAACTCAGTCTTATTTCACTTGTGATATCACACTTTCTCCCACTTGCGTTTTGTTCACGTACGTGGTCGATAGCTTGACCCTTATTTCGTTTCTGCTCACTCACTCGGTCATTTTCTTTTCTGTTAACAGGTCGACCGTGCTGGGAATGTCAGTGGTTGCTATCAAAGCCAGGTTAGTGCTTCCTTTTGTAATATTCCGCATCAGATCGTTTTGGTTTATCCATAACCAAAGTCGCATGCCTTATCGCTTTCCATGACCGTACACGCACCTTTTTCGCTCTTGGTACCCACGCGCTTCAGGGTTTTCTTCCTATTTTTCCCGCCGCACTCACAGTCACGCACAGAGAGATGGCATCAACAGGCGACAAGCTTAGTGACGATTCAGGCAACAGCCGAGTGCTACGTCGGAGACCGGGTTCGAACCTCCGTGTCTCTCAGACCTGATGGTGGGAAACTTACTACTCGACCACAGCCGGTCAACTGGGGGAATGTCTAATTGCTTGCACGTACTCCGTTCAAAAGAACACAACACATCTCTTTCGAACCAATCTCTACAACGGAAGCTAAAACCTGCAAACGCTCAAACTAGCACACAACACCACCATTATGCTCGATCAACCGTGATGATTGTCAAAAACCGATTCGAGAAGAGCACAGCACGCAGCAGATAAGAGCAGTTCAGAATACGAAATCGTGCACTTCTCATATGCGTGTGACTGAAAACGACATAATTATATAGGTGGAACGAAAATTGACTAGTAACGAATTCGGCTTGAATTTAGGACAGAATGAACAAAGTAGACTTTGTGGGTCTTATTGTACGACAGAAATCAGCTCCAACTGAAAATAATGCGGTAATCGCATTTTCGTTCCGTGCAGTGTGGGTGACATCTCATTTGTGCTGTCAAACTGTCAAAAAAATGCACCGCGATGCACATCTTCCTGGCATGGCATACGTCGAGTTAGGTTCACAGAACTGTGACAGAATCCTATTTACCGAATCGGCTTTTCACGCGAACGCCTCCTGAGCGTAACCTCCGTTTGTCATCCGCCACCATTTGATCACTTGTTGATTTCAATTTTGTTTCACTCTTCCGTTGGGATTTCCACGATGCCATTCAGGTCTGGAAATATACCAATTTGCAAGGTGGTTGTTTATCTGCGCAATAGTATCATGAGTGGGCAATGCGGAGTGTAGTTTGTATAAATCGTTCCAAAACTTTATCATTCCACTCTTTGCTTTTTTATTTCTTTCTTATACGATGATGAACACTAATCGCATGCTAAATGAAGTCTGTATTCCCGAATGGCAATTTGCCTGTCAGCAAGGTAGCCGTCCGTTGCCAAGCTACCTAATCTTAGGATATACTGAGTTGCCTCTGTTGCCGTTACCATCATCATCATCTTCATCGTACAGCGTTAAACAGTAAGGCAAGTCCCACTGACCACTGCCTTTCTCATCATGTTGCACGCTGAATTAGAAAGTATGAATATACAAGATGGACAGGGAGTGAACCTACATGGGTGGGAAAAGGAAAGAATGCCCTAAAAGTCAATGCACGGAGTACACAGTCTAACTGTACAAACGCACATCGATCAGTCATTCTGATTTGACAGAAAGTGACAACACGATCGCCACTGTTCACGGTTCGCTACCATATCCCCCAGTGTGTCCATTCAACTGGTAGACGGATCTTTTGGACCCCAACCGCGAAGGCTTGAAGCACCTACTTTTCCTAAGTCTGCTGCACATTTTCTCATTCCTTGCTGCCACTTCATATATATATATATATATATATATATATATATATATATATATATATATATATATATATAATCTTATAATCACATGGACTAACTGTACCATCAGAAAACCGACAATCATGACCCCGAAACTTGGAGTAATGAACCACGCAACCTACCCCAAAAGGTGAGACGTGCTAACAACGCGAGTGAGCATCGGTAAAGTGCTGTCTACTCACCTCAGGCTTGAATACTGTATAACGGGTACTACTCTACGACCACCGAGTCGATTACGCAACTATCAATTCGTCTTTTATGGTGTTCATTTTGCTATTTGCCTGTTCAACTTGGTATTTTATGGTGTTACAAACTTTTGCCGACTTTCCCACCGACACGATCCCCACTTTCAGCCCACAGAAGGCGACGTGCCCCAGGCGAATTGTCGCAAATCCGAGGGTGATCGTGTGCTGATTGGGCGTCTTCGACTCACAGATACGGATGCTCCACCTAACTCCGGTCCATTTACCTGCCAGTTGACACACTCCGGTGCAATACAGTTGACTGGAGATTCCGCACGTGCTGGAGCCTTATTTTCCGTGCGAAATACTTCCTCCGGATTGTCACAACATGACGACGGGAGCGGAGAAAGGGCTATCTCTTCAAGAGATGGAAATTACACGACGGGCGAGTGTTTATTGTACGCCGTCGATCGTCTTCCGGTTAGTTTTTTGTTTAGTCTATTATGATCTGGTTACCTCTGTATGTGTTATAATCTGCAACGATGACTCATTGAGGCGTGTTGATTTACTCGAGTTTGATTGTTCTTGAATCGCCGAAACTGTACCACTCATTAATCTACCTTCACCACTTTACTTCCCTAAGAAAAATTAGAGTAGTTTATGAGCCTTGTGTCATAGTTTAGGCACATTGAGCTGCTGTTGAACCGCCTTGCAAGGTTCAAACTGTGGCTGAAGACTCTTAAACTACGGAAAATATTGTAATTGTGGTAGAGTGATTCAACTTCCAGGTTGTGGTCCTCAGTTGATCGTTAGGTGATATAGTTAATTTCATGTGATGGAACATTTGTAAGTTAACGTGCAACTTCTGCGGGGTAAAGCTGTTGTCGGTTGTTTATTTTGTCTCTCAGCAATCCACACATGTTGAAATTGTATTTGATGTTCTTCTGACTGAACATAGTACCGACTGGTTTGAGTAACTGCTAACTACTCAGACAACCTATTCTGTGGCGAGTTTGTTCACCGTTCGCTCAAATCGCGTTTTCATCCATCGATCCATTTGGGGAATGAGAATGACTGATCTGAAAGGCAACCAAAAATGAACCGTTTGGAATGAAAATGGATACTTGATGAGTCCAGCCATTAGATCAAACTCATCTGATCGTTGTGTTTGGAATTACATTATCTCATCGACCCTAATTGTCACTGAATATGGAGAGCTCCCAGTTATTATATGGGCCCATCTGGCACCCTCAGCTAATTCACTGTGATGTACTAACGGCATCAAAGGCGAAATGGCCGGCAGCTTTAATGTCACACGCGTTAGATCTAGACTGCATCGACGTGAATATTTCTCTGTATTGATGGAATGTTGAACGATCCATAGTCCAAAACCTTGTCCAGCAAAGCAAGTCTTGTGTGAAACTCATCTATTGGTGTTTCGACGTTCGAGAAGTGATTGGGAATACTGACTGCTGTGTCCTTCATTTTGTAGCGCTCTAAGTAATTCCAAAATGTCGAGGTAATTTGGTATATGCATACTGGTACAAGCACAGACAAAGCGTGCGCGCGTACACGTCAGTAGTAAGCGTAGGTAAGGCATATTTACGTTCACAAGGCCGATTTAAATGCATCTCAAGGTCATTGATCGTGTAAGCGAGCGCGCCTGGTCTTGCAATGTGGATATGTGGGAGTGCGTACGTGTGTATCTCATGTCGAATCAACGGTGTGCGGGTGCTAACTAGGACACCACGTCACGTTGTCATCATTCGAATATACTGTAAAATTACCCTGTAGGGTGTAAGTAATTTTCAGGTAAAACGGTAATTAATGTTTGTCATAATTACTTGAAAAACAATGCTGCTCTCCTAATCCTTTGCTCCCGCTTTGCCCACGCTCTGATCTCCTTGGACCTTTTTTCATTAAGCAATAACACGGAGATTAAGAACGGATGGAATTTTTACAATTCTTGTGCATGTTAATGAAAATGTTGTTCAACAACCAGCCAATCCAACAACAGTCAGTGATTAGATGAGCACGGACAAGTAAAATATTGAGCATGATAAGCCACAGTAGACGTGCCCGCGTCCCCTTGAATTGAAGTGGTGTTATTTCACAATGAGAACCGTGTAAGAGTAGCGTCCATTGGTTGGGACTAAGAAAAACGAGTATGAATGAACAAACGTGATGACCGCGGATTCTAACTCTCTTTGTCCGGTTGACTGAGTTGAACTGAAAGCGCAGGTGCATGTTCGGCATTGATAGGCATTGGCACAGACTAGGAAGTAATTGTGGTATATACAGTCAAATGCGTTCCCATGGTTATACCGATATACAGTGCCACCGCATACTAGTGTTTTGGGTTTCAAATCGTCACTGGTTTTTGCCAGGCTGAGACCGATTCATAAACAGCGGAGCATCCTTCTTAATAATGCTTGTATGTGTGTGTAGGCACACAAGCTAATCTGAGCCCGTCATTTCCCACTGTTAAATCGATCACTGTGTTTTTTCTGAGCATTTGGTCCATTACAATGAACAGATGACCAAGTGAAGAAAAGAAGGCACTGTTGTTACATACTCACATCTAGTATTTTATATTGTGTAGCGCTGACTTCCCGTCTTGAGTGACCCACAGCAACTCGATTGGTGCTAGACACCATTCTACTAGACTTTTATGTTCTTTTGATGTTGTTTCAGTGGTCTTTAGCAGATTTTATCACTTACCTTCCTGAACGTGAAAAATTGATTCGACCGGCTATCCGTAACCGTGTTTTGTTTGCGTCGATGTCTTCCTCACTATCTCGGTATGCTTACTGGTAAGGTAGCGTCTCTGCTTACTTGGAGTCTACCAGATTATTTTGTATGTTTCTTTTGTGGGCAGGTGCACATAACCACTAGAAATTACGTGTGACAGAATCCCAATCCACAGGAATCTGTGAGCCTTCATAACTTATCGGATCAGTGAACACAGTTGCGTTACTACTAGACAGTGTCAAGCATTGTTCTCCCACAGCCATTGTGGTTACTGCTTCTCCTCAAAAACTTCAGAAAATCTCATCTATGTCATGATCAACGAATGGTTTCGATTGATACCCGCCGACTGACTGCCTCAGTAAAGCTTATTGTACTACAGTCAGTCCCCTCGCGGATTATATATATATATATATATATATATATATATATATATATATATATATATATATATATATATGTCCACCGATAACCCGGTACAAGGTACAGAGGCGTGGTGCCATGCAAAAACATGAAACAGAAAAATAAACGTGGATTAACAGATGGAAGTCTGTCCGAGGTTAAATTACAATTTGCCACAACATGACCACCGCGGCGCACGACTTCGAGCTAACACGATGCTGTCATTGATTGGCCTCCACGCTGTCATTTTCATTCCAAGCACGCATGTGAGCTGAATACTACCCGATTGCCCAGACCTAAGTAGGGGGTTGACTTAAGGAGCCCCACCCGAGCCTTTGACCGGAACGTCTAACCTACAAGGCGGCGGGACGACATGAGGATCTCGTTGCCCTCTGTAGCCGGTGACTGATTGCTCAGTTCATGCGCTCTTTGGATTGGGCCAGACATCCTGGTTGCCCAGTACATCTCTCCACCAAAGATGCCGGTGAGCAGTCTTGTGGTTGGTTTGAAATCAGGGTTTAGCCATCTTCCCTTGACTGACTATCAGTCAACCAATCCGGTGGAAAGTGCCGGGCATTTGCTTTTGTCCTCTCACTTTTATAAAAACACCTTCGCCACGAGAAGGCAGTGAGTAGGACTTACTCAGTAGGGGCTGTTTAGAAAGCACGGTCATAAGGGAGCATTTCGAGAAACATTCAGACGAGTAGGCATCTCGGAGCCCTGGACACCCATTTCCGACCATACTGAGACATTTGGAGGCAGATTGTCATCTCCAACTTCTTCTGTACAAACCTGTTTCTCTACTTTGTGTAATTAATTGATTTCCGCGGCTAAGGTGGGTTGCTGTGTTCGTTTACCTTTTTTTCGAAGCGCCTGAAGCGATGCATGAAGTTCTCACCCATCTCTTAGTTTCTACATCCATCGTCAACGTACGGATAGTTTTTCATCCACTGTGTATGTTGTCGTGGGACCCTAATTGCTGTCGATATTGACGGTATTCCCTATGCGACCTTATCTGTGCACGCCTGTCAGTCATGAAATGAACATGAAATGGATATCAATGCTTCTTCAGAGTGATTTTCGGGGCGATTTCTAATCCATGCTTGTTTTTGATTAAATCCTGCCGATGTTTTTCGTCTTCTGGATTCGCACTAATGATGTTACCAACCATCGACTGGTCGTCTACCTCGCACACGGTCGCAATCAAATATTGGAAGAATAGTAAACGTCGAGCTGTGCTTCGAACCAGTCAGCTTCCCCACCTATTTGGTTCTAATCGGATTGGATTAGGCAGCTGTTTTAGCGCTCGTTTCATGACCAGAGCAAACATCGAATGATTGATATTCGTCGTCTTACGCGAGAGTCTGGTGTTAAAACAAAAAGCAGTCGGTGCTCGATTCCGTCAGAGTTCTTGCCAGGACGGAATGAAAACCGCGCATATCGACAACTCGACCGACCGGCGGCGGTATATATCATAGATTAAGTCAGAGGTAAACGGTTTGAACCGCACGATCGCCGGTCAACTTCAGAACTTGACAACATGTTGCCGATGCTCGGTCTGACTTTTATCACGCCCAACCTATTGGGGATTTGTTTGATTCTCTATTTCTAAGTTTCGATTCCATAGTTTCCGATTGTCCCTGATAGTTCGACAGGCCCTCATGTTTGGGCGTATATTCCCCTACTGCTACACCGTGTGCAAGCAGGTACTAGATACCGTTTCAAAGTGATTCGTAAAATTTAGTGTATCGGAAATGGAATTTAATGTTTCATCGGCAGCCATTTCCAACATAAGTTATGAGTTAAATCAGTTCACTGATTTATTAGGTCCATATACCTGTCCTCTTCCTCCTCCTCGGCTGTCTGCCTAGAGTCATTCGTCTCAAATAGAAGCGTCCATATCACAGAGGAAAAAACCACATGACAGGTCATGCTTGTCTTATTCCGGACTCTTCGATTCAGTTTCAAACCGGATAGAGCGATAGCACCACGTTGTCTTTTGTGGGCCACGGCATAGTTTCAAGGAAATTTTACGTTGTTGCTTACAGATTAACTTCTGCGTTTGGTGTAGAAACGGTATGTCTCTCTTGGGAAGGTGTGTACACACCAAGGCTTGTGTGTTGGTAGACGAGTAGCTTCCATTTTCAGGGACCAAACTACTTTTCGTGAATACGTAACAATGGACAGTGGCGTAAACCCTTTTCAGTTGATGCACTTGATGGAGCCGCAAACGGTGGGGATTCTGTGCTAATGAACATCGTCACGAGGTGATGCGATAGTGGGCTGAGAATGTCCAGATGAAACAGATTATGTAGCTCGCTTTCCCAGAAATCCGAACAACTGTGCCGTGCATGTATCTTTCGCTGCTGGCCTTTACTTCATTCATCATTCCAAATGGGCCCGGTGTTGCGCACGCAGGTCACCATTCTTTGACTCGTGAGGTAAACACAACAAAGCGCTTTCAGATAAGTATTTGTTCTCTTTTCTGTCAAGAATAGTGATGTCATGATAATCTTTTGCATTGAAACTTGATAACGAGTTTTTGTTCGGTATTTGGCGTTTAGGAGAAAATCACTCATTACAGTAGAGTTATTTCGAAAGAGGTCGGGGTTTTCGGTGTTCCACTGCGATTTTATCGAGGTTGCGTAAACTAGTACGTAACCATTGTGGAATACTGACTAAGTGACTCGGTTGCTCCATCCATTTCGTTTTCCAGTAAACTGGACTTATGAGTGGATAATGGTGCAAAATATGGTCGGCTTCATATTGTACCGTGGTCGAGTGGTTTAGAGCGTTTGCTTAGTACCTCGGAGGTCCAAAGTTCGAGTCCCCACCATCACCGGTTACTTTGGTGGTAGATAGCAATCGTCCGGATCGTTACCACACCTAATCTGTCGGGACCTTATGTGGTTCTTCGCCAATCCAAGTCTCAGGGAATGGTTGCCGTTTATCTCCAACAGTGCTGTGGGCCTTCGTGGTTATGGGGTAAATGCCCCTTCCACTGCACTTCTGCGTAAGCATGTGATAAAAAACCTCAACTAAACGTAAATGTACACTTCCTAAATGGGAGATTTTGTATTTTCCTATTATTTCTAGCCGTCCTGGGACAGGATCTTTAAGTTGCCCATTACATTTGGTCATGGCGTCGACATGTCGCGTTCAGTTCTTTTGTTTGACTGTTTGTCGGTGGTTATCTAATTACCGAAAATCCTACGGTTATCATATTGATGCTGAGTGTAGAAGTCATTATTTTGTCTAAATATTTGTAAACGCGCAGAAGTGGATAGTCATTTCTCATTTTTTTCTGCTCATTTTCCCCGTCTCATCTCAACCGTCACTTGGTTTCATCTATTCACTTTATTCACTTTGTAGCAGATAAACTAGTCATCAAGCACCAGTCGTGAATAATGGTACCACAGTGTTTTGTCACGCAATTTCCTCCCATTGACGACTGGTTCAGTTCCCTGTTTATCTTCAACCAGAGAGCCATTGACCAACACATTCACGTACTCTGACCGTGAACAGCAGACAAGTTTTCAAACCCTAACTGATCATTTCCTCTGTGGACAGGTAGCCTGTTTTTGCCTTTTTCCGCAGAATTCTCACAGCGTTTCTGGCTCACTTCCAAAACACAACTCAACATTGATTCTTCTCATCGGATAAGCCGTTCGTTGATGGGATCTTTTTATACAACTTTGATTGCTTTTGCTCTCTACATTACTGATCGGTTGTCCGACTGTGACTTGTGATCATTCACACTTTGAGACAAATGAACCCTTTCTTATTGTGATTGGTCTGTTGATACGACTGCTGAATCTCCCTCCCTCCTGATCTGTCACACCATCGCCATCTTGTCCCAGTCTGTTCTCGTTTCCCTTTTTGGTTGTATCCAACTGAAAAGGGAAGGCTAACAACCCTATCTGTATCAAACATGCCCGCAAAACAACACAACATGCACGCGTATCATAGATCAATGAATTTTGTTCTTTTCACCCACGCATATACACACATCGATCCTCTGATTTGATTCCATGCTTTTTTCTCTAATTTCCGTCTCATTCCTCCATTTCCTCGGGTCCGTCCATGATTACAGGTTGGTAGCCAAAGCCTCGTGATTCGTGCGAATGACAATGGACTGACCGCTTTGCATACCAGTGTCACGGTCACTGTACGTGTGATACGTCAGGCTAATTTACCACCGGAAATTGTTCGTGGCAATGCCACTCTTACCTACTATCGCGGTGGTGGTAGAGGTAGCACGTTTGTCGCCCCGTCCCACAGTTCTGCAACTCAAGCCGATTTGGTCATTGCTCGGGTCACTGTAAAAGACCGGACTGCACACGACCGACTAACATTCGAATTACTCCCGGATAGTCCCAGTGCCGGCCTGTTTCGCGTAGATCCGTATGATGGAACTGTTCGATCCGCCTCATCTACCGGAATGGCGGCGGATGCATCTACTGAACCTGGTCCGGATAATCGTCTCTCTCTGGTATCGGTAGTGCGCAAAGTACCGCCTCTGAGTCGACTGGATTCTGGATTGTATCCGCTACGAATTCGAGTAACAAACGGATCTTTGGCCTCAGAAGAAACTTTGTACATCAGGGTGAGGGCTTTTTCACTTACTCCATGTTTTCAAACCAGTACAATGAATGAAACACATTATCACCACGAGGGTCTGCTACATTACCAAGAAGAACCAGCAAGAATAAACCTGCGAACTTGTTCGGAGAATCACAAAATATCATTAGGTTAGTTGTGACAGCGAGAGTAGGACGATAGAGTGGGATGCTTTCTGGAACCAGATGTACCAGATACACCGATACATCCATATCGCATCAGGCGTTTTGATTAGGTTTCACTATTTAAAGCTAAAAGGCACATCTGATTTATGTCACCTCCCAGAGGCAAAAGAAATCGCCCATTCTCGATGTTTCTTTTCGTAATAGATCGGAAGACTGGACGGTTTACAGACTGCTAATAAAGGAGGAAATTAATAATGACATTCTGTACGGATTACTGGTCATTACTGGAGGTACTGACACGTACAGATAGGAAAACTTGATGGTTTCTTAAGTTTCGATCGATCTATCACCCGATTGTACGCTGCAACGTGGATCTCGTTATTTTTTTCGTAAATATGTTGAACAGGAAGTGTTTTTTCTTCATTCGATAACCAAACAAGTTTGTATCACATGGGTGTCGTTGAAGATCGTGACAAGTGGTGTTTTGGCATAGTAGCGTTCTTTCTCATTTTTGTATTTTTCTGCTGGTGGGTTCATCTGTAGGGGCAGCGAAAATAGCGAAACATAAGGAAGTTTACTAAACTGGTCCATGAGCGCACATGAAAACAGCGTTTTTTTCCTGCTCAATGAATGAACAGATTAATTGGTGTGCCGAAACCCCATCACTGCATTCGGTAGCTTAGAAAATATATGCAATTGTTCTGCCGAGGATCGATTCTGAGATAAGTGGTTACCATTGTTATTCTTGGAGTACAGCCGAAGCCTAGATCGACTGCGTTCTCTGTTCTGGCCTAGTATGTGTTATCTGGTTTGATCTTTGTTTTATCTTTTATCATTTGCTTTGCGGTCGTATGACCTTGGTGGTAGATCTGACTAGATTGCAAACTTTCCATCATAGCCTTATTGAGTGATTTTCGTTCATTTTCTGCTGCCGTTCACCCATTGATTATAGGTAGTAGCAATGACAGAAGAAATGCTAGAATCGGCCACAGTTGTACGTGTGTCCAATCTCCTGCCAAATCTATTCTATATGGAAAGTTACGATCGGCGTCTTCGCGTCTACTTGGCATCAGAATTACTTTCTGATCATCCAACAGTTACTGGACGCCTGAATGAGGATCTGGTATCCTCTTCTCTAACAGATCAAGTGTACATACTGTCCGTGCAAGAAGCGGATTTGGCCGTACCACGAGATCCACATTTGAGATCCGTTCGTGCACCACGGAGCCTAAATCGGGCAGTGGACGTGCTGGTCGCGATTTATGATTCACGGACGAGAAAGTTCCTCGAACCTTCAGTCATTGCGCAAGCTGTGAACAGGATTGCGGATACACTATCCGGAGAGTTTGGTGGTCAGGTGGAAGTGATTCACGACGTGTGTACACCGCAGGTGAGTCCGTGACAGTATAACACGTTTAGAGTTTCTTCTTGTATGAAGTTCCGTTCTGTTCCTTAGGGCGCCAGGATTATATCAAGTTGTCTTAACGGCCTACTGGTTTACGGTAGCTTGGAAGGCTTCATCCACGTCATTTTGGTTTGTTCGGCTTGTTCCAATCATTCCTGTCGATGGTCAATCAGTTTTGTTGTACACATTATTCACTGTGCGAGTAGTCTTCGGGAATGTGACTGTTTGCACGCGGTCTTGTATCTTTTCAAACTGACAAGCGGCGTACACTGCATATCACGGCATCGGACTGAAAGCCTCCATCAAGCCGCCTCACTCAAGTTCTTTGTGACACTGACACCCGGTTTTTGTTCTGACGAAAATACAGCCTGAATGTTGATCATGATCAGGATTTGGGCACACAAACCGATACCGGCGGCGTTAATCATGAGAGTAATCTTTCGACACTCACAATGTTATTAGCAAATGCTTCTCGATCTGCGTACGTCTGCATTTATGATCTGGCCGTTTGCCGCGATTTACTTTGGTACCGTTTGGGGCCGGTCGGCTGTGACAGATTCTGTCTGTGCTACTTTTCAAGGGAAATTGACCGTAAAACTTAAGACCTTAGTTGAATAACTTGAGTGGTTAGTCCAGCTGAACAGTTTCTTAGAAGTGGTCATAGTCGGGATATCCATGAGATACCAGGGGATTTTCGCTCTTCTGTGATGTCCACGGTGTCTGTTGGCTTTTCGCGAATGTACACCTAGCACCTGCACAAAAAACATACAAGGCAGTACTGTTCGTTCGCTATGTATTTGGAAAGAATGGCCTCCGAACTACAAAATATGATTATTCAGCTTATTAATCAGTTTCTTAGTATTCCACCACGATGAATGATTGGCATCATCGTCTTGTTCTGGTGATCTTATAGCCAATCACACCCCCCTCCTCATATAATATGAAGTCCACCTGGAACATGCGTTAATCTCCGTTTTCATTTGACGAATCGTATCAGTTTTACTCTCGCCTGTTGTTATGAACGGTGCAGTACGGTGCAGTTTTCACCGCATATTGACCCAACCTACTTCGTTTGCAGCCGATATTTTTAAAAATGTTACCAAGATTTTCTTCCTAAAAGTTGACACTCATATTCCTGTCACATTGTGTTAGGTGCTCTTTCGAAGAAGTACTTATCAGTTGACCAGCCGGATTTCTTTCCGTACGTAGCGTATAAAACACCCACCTTACACGTTCAGTCTGCCTAAACTATCCTAATTTGACCCAGTCACGCGATATGGTTCGTTCACAATGAGTAAAAACATTTTTCCCCTCTGAAATGATGCACACGCATGGTTTATTTCTATAGCCACATTTTCGTCTCATGCCCAATTCGTCTCGTTTTCTGTAGAGGCCTTGTGTGGTCACATTTGGAAACGATTTTGTCAACGAAGGTGGTGTCTTAGTGCGACCACAATAAATGAGAACTTCTGATTAGTATATTGTCTTATAATAAGCGTAAACAGCTTTTACTTACCAGCGAGGATGCCTCTTCTAATCTTTCTGCAACTGTCTCATCTACACCATTGTCATTTTTCGTTGTTTTCAGGTAAAAACATATGGAATCGAATTAGACAAGGCGTAGGGTTTTTTACTTACTGTTTGAACTGGATCAGTCGCGAGTGTAACTAGTTCCACTTAGGTTTTAGTTTCGTCTCCTCTTGTGCTGCATGTTGGTCTCGCGTTCGTTTCACTTATCGTCGAACTGTCACATATGTGCTCTCACTGATTTGACAAACCAACAAACGGAAATCACAACGCCCACACATCCACCCACCCCTAGTATGTACACTGGCATAACGTAATGATCCGTTTCTAGCATTGTTGGCCTACCTTAAAATATACCTGCATGCACAAAGAGGAGAAAAATTCTGAACACAGGCGTTGTACAAAGCATCTGATATTTGATGTACCACACAGTTCGCTGGACCAAATGATTTCACAAAAGATAGCAGAGCTCGCTAATTGGTTGAGGTTTTGATCTCCGAATGACTTCATCGTCGCAACAGCTTGGATTTCAAACCATTCATGTAGTTTCCTCTCGATGTTATCTCTAAAGGTGATTTACTGTTCACTATACGAAAGAAGCCACTGTTGCAAAACTGAACCAGTTCCTTCTCTTCCAGTTTTGTCCACGTGGTCAGTGTGTGACTAAAATTACCGTTGATCCACACGGACTAACCAACCGTATCGAGATTCACCGAGTCAGTCAAGTCTCACCTCGATTCAGTCTGACTCCGGTTTGTCAATGTCCGCCACATTTCACCGGCCTACGATGTGATATCCCGACCGATGGATGCTCGTTGGCCAAGTGTCCCCAACACCGAGTTTGTATTCCACAAGGTGGTTTAGATGGCCACGTGTGTGTCTGTCCCCCACCACGAACCGGGTCAAACTGTGAATCTGTGGCACCGATCGGATTGCGTGATGCTTGTTTCTCTGTCGAGTGTTTTCGTGATCGAGGTTAGTTGCATTCGAATTTGACTTTGTGTGCGTTATTTCTGGGTCTTGTCTGCGCTATTCTCCTAAGAGAAACGTCAGTGAATAGAATTATCACTTGGGATTGTAGGACTCAAAGGTATCAACGAATCTTGCAGATGTATGTTTGCAAAAGTCTGTTCTACAGACGAAACACGCATATGCAAATCTGCGTTTAAACGTTTCACTAAGTCGTTCTCAAAAACTGGGTTACTGGATGTGGGTGGGGAGAGTAATAATCAGCGGATTAAATCATCTTCCTCCTTCTCCTTTGCTCGTTCATTCTAGTTGGGAAAACCGAGAGCTTCTTGGTCATAATTCAACCGCAAACAAACCAAAATGATCCACTAGCATTTGCGGTCGCGCACAAATGACTTGTCCTGTTTGATTTTGTGAGCGGATTTATGTTCCCAGATAATCAGAACCGCGAGCGTTTCTTTCGTTTCACACCGTTAGCGCATGTAATACCGAGTAAGATCTGATTCCCCCCTCTGCGTTCTATTAACATAAAAAAATACGCCAGTTTTCCGGTTTATTATGACTCCATCCTACCCTGTTTTTACTCCCATGGGGATTTCTAGAACATGGCGCACTTCAATTCAGCGGTGGTTCGTTCATTCACTGGGAACTACTTCATGCCAGTCCGTTTCATCTTGAGCTAAGCTTTGAAATGCGCACGCGACAAAGCAACGGACCGGTGCTGGCGGTTCGCTGGAGTGCACTTCGTGCTTTTCAACTTCGTTTGGCTACGGGCGGTCGATTGGTGGTCTCATCAACCGGTCTTTCAGATGGGTTGACTTCCTCTGATTGGCTTGTTTCAACCGACCCGATCTCAGACGGTCACTGGCACTCTGTCCGACTCATCCTTACCGCAACCGAGGGGGGACCGGGCACAGAGGAGAATGATGCGTTGTTTTTCCGACCATTTGAAGGTGAGCCTTCTAGCACTCATCACAATCAGTTTGTCCGCTACTTTTAACTAGCTTTCTGTACTGAATTCCACTAACGTGACCACCTCGAACAGCTGTTCATCCCGCTCACCTCGATCCATTCAGGGGGTTACACCTACGAATGCAATCGATGCTCATTGTCAGTGGAGACACGTGTGCACAGTATCCGAAACACCATTAACCAAGCGCGATTCTTTATGAAAATAAGAATTGATTTTCATGCACATCAAATTGAGCACTGTTGTTAGTCGCCCTCTGTGGACTGTAGTAGGTTGAATTGCATCAAATCCCATTAAGACAGTCAACATTTCTGTCGCCCGCTGCCTTACCAGGCGTGATACATCAGGGGCCTTTATAACTCACCACTACAAGTCCCAGGGTCAAGGTTACCGGTTCATCTTCGTGGGCTACGCCGGTAAGTTGGGATCGGGACGTTTAATTGTTCTCGATTCCGTTGTTACGAACGCACAGGATAGATGAAACAGAGCACGCGAGGCACCCGCCATAATCGGAGGTTAATGATGCCTACGGTGCACGAATAAATTGACCACGCGAACGCCAAGGTCAGATACGCTGTCCAGTCTGTAAGTCATGATGAGCGAGGAGAATGACCGGTGTGGAGAGATCCGGCCGCTTGCAATCTATCGCTATATGTAATCTGATAATGGATTTTATCGTGCTTGTTCACATTTAAAGCAGCAACCATTCATACTGGGTGACGCGTGGTAGTAGCTCAGTTATGGCCATATAATGTCTTCTCGGTTGAGGATCTGTCGTCAACAAATGATGTTTCGCATTACTATCTAATTTATGATCTTTCATTGATAGCAAGATACTGAAATACAATTGTGGTAATGAACGAACTAAACTTATTAGTTTCAGCCTTAGCTGGGTATTTCCTTATCACCAGCTGATTTAATATCGAATGAAGTATCTTCGCGTACACACAGAAAGTGCATCTGACTTTTGGCAATTTGAACCATCCGAAGCACCTGTGTGACATCTGGTGGTCCATCAAGGGTCAAGTATGCACTGCGACGGTCAGATTTGTCCTATTATAAAGTTCCAACGTTATTGATAGAAGATAGCCGAAAACTGTCAATGTTTGAGCACGGCTGTCTTAGAATATTGGTTGAATATGATGGGGACACCAGAATAACAATTGAGGTTAGACGTAAGGTGTATGGACCCAGGGGTTGGTCTCTGTTACTAGAGCTGAGTTCGAAGCAGTAAAAATGTTTGGAACATGTGGTGCGCATAGCCTCCGATAGACTTCTTTAGTGTGTGTTCTTCTCGGAGGCAGTTAGTAGGTGGAGGGTACGTCGAGGTGGTCAGTCACTGACGTGACAAAAAGGTATGAGGATCTTGCCCGTTCGGTTTGGCCCGGTGGGACGTATTAGACTTCCAGGTTGTTGTCCACGAGATCCGCCCACTAGATGGTTTGATGCATTGGGTGGCATGACCGTGTATCGTGGCCAGTTGCATAGTTACGTTCGAACTCTTTCTTCATCCATACGATTTCCGCTCAAAGCGTTGTTCTTCGTTTACTTGCTCTTCATACTTCTTTTCATTTTTCTCTTCACTTGACGACGCTGTTAGGTTGCAACCAAAACCAAAGCACATCAGTGCGAGGTTAATGGTTGGAACAACTGTAATGGACTGAACGAAGTTAACGGTAGTATCCAAACGGAAATCACTTTTGGTCGCACTGTCTTGTGAAAACACAAAGACCGAAGTGACCGGTGAATTTTTTGTGGCGGCTTATTCTGATTAGAATCAATCAATATCTTTTGCACGAGTTTCCCGACTCATCACTCCAAACCGTGTAAAAACCAGTGTGGCTGAGCATGGAACCCTCAGTTCTGTGTAGACCACGTCCTACCATGTGGTAGTTATCTAATAGATCATTTTCACCCACTAAATTGATGCGCGAAGTAGGTTCACCCCCTACTCCGGACTCTGTTTATCCAGCCAACTATGGCCTCATCTTCATTGAATTGAAGAAATTCAATCAGCCGCTCTTACTCGGTTGTTTCTCTGCCGGAATCAAATCAGGAGAGAGAACCGGTGTAGGGACAAACACAAAAATTGTTTCAAGAAGAATAGAGGAAGAAAAAGATCTCGACAACCAATAGAAACTAATCACTGAAATCCGCACAGTCTATCAGTTAGTGTGAGCTGACACTGTTTGCTCTCATTTATTCATTCATTCAGTATTCGGGTCCGTCAATAACTCATTTGGATTTTCGTTCCGTCCAAACAGTGAAACCAATGATGGGTGTCAACCACGTGTTTGCATTTCCTACGAGATGTATACTTGAGCACTCGTTTTGAAGCTATGCTTTTTGAGAGCAGTGTTTGTTGGTATAGTCTCCATATTTTTTTATAAATTGTATTTTTATAGCCTGTTGCTTTCTGGAAGAATTCTGTTCGCAATGGAATCGGAACTGAAACTGTTCGAATCGCGCTTTTTTGCAGAGATTAAAGAAGTTTTAGGAGAACAGTAAAAAGTTCCGATGATAGGAATTATGGAAGAAATGACCAGATACTTTTTTCCAAATGGGAATTAATGAAACCACGAAAATGTGCGCTTTTCTGTTTCCCAACGACGCCTATTTACCTCGTTTGTATTAGAGAACCCCGTTTTCTAGCATCGAACGAAGCAGTTCATGGAGATCCACTTTTACTCCCTCTCTTGGCTTTGCTTGCAGGTAAGTTCCGTTTCCTGGGCCCTGTGTGACAGCGCCAAGCATCAGGATTCACTAAATCTTTACAATTTTACAAGACGTTGACTCCGATGATCTACATGGAACCCGGGCACCATTGGGTTAGATGATTAGTCAACTAGCTGAATTCGTGGTCAGCAGGTGGTACAGTTAACTTTGGATAGATAGAACTTGGTGTTATATTCTTTCGGACCTACGCAACAGAGTATCAGTGCACATTGCTGACGAGTTCAGTGGTTGGTGCGCCTGGTCACACCGGTTAAGTTGACCATCGGGAATACCACGATGTATTCAATTGAGACAAACCAAATAGTCCATACTTTTGATTCTTAATTTGATTTGGGCCAGTGAAACCGTGATTTTTGGTCCGGTTGAATCCAATCTCGTCCACTTGAGTGGCTTAGTCAACTACCGCCAGTTCTTCCTGGATGCAACTTACGCTGACGTCGCTACTCGCTAAATTACTTCATGCATTCACCCCACATACTATTTTATCAGTTACCTCTACATCTGTCTCTCTCACACACATGCAATTTGCACTTCTCACGTGTTGTATTTCGTCACTTAAGTTCACCAAATATGAGTACAGGATACATGAAAGTAGTTCACGTTTTGCTACACGCGTCTGTTTGGCGATTAACTTTGCTCACCGCCTCTCTCTTCCCCATTTCTGTCATACTATCCTGGCCGGAATGGTGCATATGTAGTGAACTATTATTACTTGCAGGCTGGTGCATGATTTTCATCACACAAATTGTCACGAATTGGCTTGTGTGCATGTCTGGTTTCGGTCGGCAAATTGTGTGTACGGAATCGTTTGCGTAATCGGTCCAAAAGTGCCACGTGCATATACAACCTACTCAGATAAAGTCATGCTTGTGTATGCTAGAGGGTGAATGCGCACGCGCGCCTGTAAATGTATTCGTTTTCAGATGGTTTATTTAGATTGGATTTTTGGTGGCTTTGCATGTGAATAACATCATTCTCCGGTTTGATATTGGTGGTTCTGATTACAAAGTGGATGATGAAACTCCAGCGCTAGAGGCTGCTTAGACTGATCATGTCCAGTATTCTGTGTGTTTGTCATATCTTTTCATGAATGGCAACAAGGAAATGAAAATGAGTGCTAAAAATCTTAGCCCGAAGTCGCATTCCTTGTATCTTGCGGGAGGGCATTTTATTTATGATACTAACCGACAAAGAGCTCCGCTATCATCACCTAGTCCCACTGTCACGTCTGGCATGGGGTTTCAGTGGATCTGGCGTCAGTGTATTATTGTCTACCACCAAAGTGATCGACGGTGGTTTTGGTGGTAGACAGTAATTCACTATCGCTCGACTCGTTACGACGCCTAACCTACTAAAACCGCAAATGGTTCTTCGCTTCAGTTCTCAGTGTCCATTGTCGGTTATCCTGGCCAGCGTATTGATCTTTTTTTGCTATGAGTTATACCCATTCCACTGCATTTATGCACAAACATAATGAAAGATGCTTCGGCTGATTTAGCGTCTCATGTTCCAAGGTGAACGTTACGGAACATTTGTTAATGAACTGAAATTCACCGGTCCTTGTCACCACTTGTTTTATATCTTCCACTTTTTCATACGCTTCATGATATTGAAAAAGATCGCTTCAAATGAGAAAGTGCATGGTCTCTATTTGCTATAACCGAGAGTTTGCCACAGACATTCTTCTGAATGATAACTCATTTTAAATGGATTACTGAACATTATCCATACTGACCCAGCGCGGTGTAATCATTCCTCGGTTTCTTTAAGAACGTGATTTAGACGAGCCACATGATTATGAGGTCAAGGTCTCTCTCTTGCTCTTCGATAATGATCAGTTTTAAGTCCATTTTGTTGAACGTGTTCGATGTCAATGGACTCATATTGTCGCTGGACACATGATAGGAACACCCAATTCTGCTCTCGTAAATATGTAACTGGACGAATTATTGAATCCGGTACGTATTTCGGAGTTTTATATTTCATTTTATGAATCTAATTTGTCATCTGTCTCGACTGGTTTTTCAGATTCGGAGACTTCTGCTGACCCGACAACCCACCGTTTATCCGATCACACTCGAAATGACTATTGGTGGATTGAATTGACCTTGAACGGGATTCATCCACGCTCGGCCTCGATTGATTGGGCTCCAGGAGACCCCGTCCAGCAAGGGATTTTGTTCGGAGCGGATCTCATCGACGGTTTTCGACCATTATCTCCTAATCCATCATTGGACAAAGCTCCTGTTTTGGGACGATTCACACGTCTGGGTCAATATGCTCAGAACGGGACTGGTGAGGAAGAGTTCCCTGTTATGCGATCCGGTCTTGTAGGTACGTTATGTGAAAATCAATAGTTTTTCAGGTGAAATTTGGCCGCTAGAATTTCAATTACATTACTCTATTCCAATGAAGGAGGCATAACTTTCCTGCGAATTCTTTCAAAAAAAATCTCGCTCAAACCTTTGTAACTTGCGTTGCAGTTCAAGCTAATAACAGCAATAGCTTTCTCATCATTGCTCATCTTTACAAGGCAAATTAAACATTGTTTCAGCCTAAATTGCCGTAATTGGGTGTGTGTAAAACCTACTTATAACTATCATCAACTGTGTAATTGAAATGATTACAGAAGTAGTCCTGTCCTCGTGTGAGAATAGCGGCATCAACCTTTGTTCAAGCATTAAAGTGTCTGACTTAGAACGATGTACATTTGACTTTTGTCTATTAGAACCATCCGAAGCGCCTGTATGACATCTGGTGGTCCATCAAGGGTCAAGTATGCACTGCGACGGTCAGATTTGTCCTATTATAAAGTTCCAACGTTATTGATAGAAGATAGCCGAAAACTGTCAATGTTTGAGCACGGCTGTCTTAGAATATTGGTTGAATATGATGGGGACACCAGAATAACAATTGAGGTTAGACGTAAGGTGTATGGACCCAGGGGTTGGTCTCTGTTACTAGAGCTGAGTTCGAAGCAGTAAAAATGTTTGGAACATGTGGTGCGCATAGCCTCCGATAGACTTCTTTAGTGTGTGTTCTTCTCGGAGGCAGGTAGTGGTTCGATATATTCTTTCTTTGCTGTGGCTGGCTCCTTGGGGAGTAAATCTACTTCATTTTGACTTGCTTATGAAGTTTCGTGGGTGTTGGTACGAGAGACGTCCGCAGCGTCACTGGCCTTTTTTCACGGGCGCGCCTCCGGCCTTTGCGCAACCAACTGCAGGTTGCAAGATAGCAGTGTGTTGATGCATGGTTCCCGGTGGCTCTCTAGAAGCTTGTTCGCCATTCGATTGAAATAAATCCAACCCAGGTGTCAATGCAGTCTTGCCAGTTCGATAGACTTCCTTCCCAACCGTTGGATTATACGATAAATCTCGTCGGCCCTTTCAGGGGTAATTTTCTTCGGATACCGAACACCTTCTCATCGAGGTTTTCGGCTGCCGTCAACCTGGTTTAGTGTGCATGTCGAGCGATTTTCCGGGACGTGGCCACTGATGCATGCTTCAGCTTTATGGAGCCACAGGTTGGAGCTGGGTACCTGATGGAGACCAAAGAGGTGGGAGATACCTCAAGGACACAGCAAACTACCAGCTGAGAGGTGCTCCTTTCATTGGACAACCCGCCGGATAGTTGGATTCATTGGGTGGCATGTCTAGGTACCGCGGCCGGTTGCTTGGTTGCATTTGAACTCATTCTTCATACATGCGATTTCCACATGTAACTCTCGTCTCCGTTTGCTCCGTTTCTGTACTTCTGTTTGATTTGCTCTTGCTTTGGTGCTGCTGGGAGGACCCAACTAAAGCCAGAGCACAGGAGTACGAAGTTGACTATTGAATGAAAATGGAATTGATACTCATTAGGCAACGGACATGTTGTTGGAGGGCATTTTTTTGCGACCTCATGGTTAACGCGAAACAATAAGTGCCAGTTGTTAGAACAGCATTGATCTTCAGCATTTCAATTGAATGAGTTGTATGCCAATTAAAATTGTTTCACTCACTCATTTCAGAGATGACAGTTCAACGTCTCCCACCATTCTGCTTTTTCATTTCTAACACCATATCGACTGTTCTACTGCGTTAAGGTTGCCTCCGAAATGTACGTATCAACCGGATCAAACCACCTTATCAGGTGAACTATCCGGCCGCCTTTTCTCCGACGCAGTCTGCTCATCTCGCTTCCGTATTGAATCCAGTCGGGAGCCCGATCCTTGTGCGTACCCATCAGCTCATTTACGGATGCGATCCGAGCACTACCGTGTCCGGCTCATGCAGTGCTGGACCGTGTTTACACGGTGGTGTATGCATTCCAAAACATGGCTCTGCTAGTCCATATACATGTCAGTGCCCACCGCTATTTCACGGTCATCATTGTGAACGGACCAGTGATGCATGTTTGCTCAAACCGTGCCAGAATGGTGGCAGGTCAGTTAACAAATTTGTTGTTGTTGTTGTTGTTGTTTTCTTCCTAAGACAAGAGCTGTTTAGTGAGTTTTTATTCCGTTCAGTTTTATTGGTTGTTGCATTTGGCAGCATTACGATCCACCAGAAAGATGACAAGTGAATGAACGTGGTTTCGTGGACGTTGAACTCCCGAAGACAGACGGAGAAGTTCGAGTCACGTGCCCCGCGTCAATAATTAGGCTTGTCGAGTGATTATTCGACCGAGAATTTGGTCGCTCGTGCTTCAAGTGGTTCTTTATAACAAATTCATTTAAATCTCGTTGAATCGGTGTTTTTCGTTTTCATTCATATATGTCCGGGCATCATCGTCTCCAACTGAGTGATCCAAGAATTTCTCTGGTGCATCTCTGCCTTGTCCCGGGCGCGACGCTAGCTCAGAGCAAGATAAATCAATCAGTTGATTCATTAGAAGCAGTCTTCAGGAAAGCCTTTTCAGTATACCTTCTAATGTCGTGATATAACCAATATTTTTCCATTTGACTCATTGATCCAACGTGACATCAACGTTAACGCACTCTCACTCGTATCAGCCTTTCTCCTGGAATTGTTGGTGGCACGAAAACTCAACTTGTCGGATTTCTCGACAGGTCCTTTTTAACATGATGTTCATTACTTAAATAAGTTTTAAGAGACGCCCAATTAACCACGAAAAACTGTCTGCTTCTCACACATACACACATCGGTGGTGTTCGAGTGGTTTAGAGCGTTTTATTACCACCTCGGAAGTCCGGGGTTCGAGTCCCCGCCATCACCGGCTACCTTGCTGGTAGACAGTAGTCCACTGTCGTCCGGCTCGTTAACACACCTGACCCACTGAGACCTTATGTGGTTCTTCGCCACTGCAAGCCTCAGGGTCTGGTTACCGGTTATCTCTAACGATGCAGCGATCCTATGTGGCTACGGGGTATGCCCCTTCCACTACACTTATGCGCAAGCATGTAATAAAAAAAGAAACCGAACCAATAACTAAATGAATGTACAAAACTTGTTCGTTATAGAATTTTCGAAAAATGTCGGCTCGCCACGATTTGTGCGCAGTAATCAGTGGACTTTAACAAGCTCGTTTCTATGGTAAATCTCTCGATTGGATGTTTCAAGAATATCATTTTATCTCTACTGATTTGGACATTTGTGGGCGCAGTCACTACATTAGCATCGAATAGATTTGATCAACAACGAAAAGTCATTGTATTCTTAAGCAACAAGCTCGACAGGCCCATGTTGCATACCAGCTTAGTGTCCCGTTAGATCAGTTCGTATATCTGTTCGTTTTAGCCCGTCACGTCGTCGGTAGTCAGTTGATCGAGATTGGCGTAACTGCCTAATCGGTCCGTACGGGCTTGAAATATGGATGTTGACTCATTGGTGCATGTATATACTTATTGTCTAAATTATGCGTTTCCTTATGTAGTGCATGAAATGCAGTTAAACCCACCCTGTTTTTCCGTGATTACTTTTGATCCAAACCATTGAGACTGACCAAATCTGGCCTGCTGGTTTGTCAGCCCACTAATATACCAAATATGCATGAAACGAGTAATCTGATTTATCCCGGAAAAAGTTCCTAAGATGGTGCGAAATGTTAATAAACGCAGCCCTGGACCCATGGCAAAAACAACCAGCTGGCTACGAAAGATGGTGACCTTTATTGCTGATCACTGAAACACAACTTCCAGGCACGCTTCCAATCATATTCCAGATGATCTCAAGTCTTATGCTATCCCATTCATCAAGGATGGCGGACGTCAACTCGTACAAAGTGCTGAAGACTCTTACATTCGCGTAGGCTCGTCTCGCTAACAGACCCCGGACATTTTTAATTGGGTTCAGGTTTGGACTTTGGGTCGTCCGGTTCTTGGTCTTGCTGTTCCGTTGCAGTAGCCACATTCTGGTGAGGTTGGCTGTATGTACGAAGGCGTTCTCTTATTAATATTCTGTGGTATTCAGTCAATTTTCCGAAATAATCAGAATTAAAAATTCACCCATTGTTCTGATGTGTGGGTCAGCGGTCTGCCTCCATTCCAGTTCCACTGGCTGGGATTTTCTATCTTCATCAACCAAAACCCAGACCGTCACACCCACCACCGAAGGGTCGACGACCAATGCTCATGTTGCTTTTCCTGAAGTCGTCATCAGGACTGTCAAAATTAAACTTGTTCTTATCGATAAACATCCCAATAATCCATCCAGCACTCCAGGTGATATGATTTCCGACATTCATCTTGCTCTTCAAAATGGCATTCGGTCATCTGTGCTGCGGATGAGGTGCAGAGTGAGGGGGTTGATGTAGACGCCGAATGCCTACATTCAGTTGCAAGGAGTTCTACAGCTTCGATGCACTAGTAAGTTGGTTCGAAGAACCGCGCCTGCTCGGATATTATTAGAATTCCGCGTTTTCCCTTAACGACGTAATGAATGAGATCCTTGAAAAAGTTGTGAATAAATATTAGATTTGGAAGTTTCCTTGGTACATGAATATCCCGAGCCCTTGTGTGAGATTAGTTTTTTCTGTTTCAGCTCAGAGAGCCTTAGATCTCATGCCATCCCTCTGTTTTCATTGTTGAGAGGTCACTGCTTCTCATCGGAGTGTATAGCTTGGGTCAGCTTTGTTCATAAATCACGTGTGACGTGAACAATGTTCAGTAACACACTCCTGAATATCAAAAATGAATCATTAATGACGAAGGTTGTTGCGTTTGTAAGCCAAGTCGACGTTTTTTTGTATCCCCCTATCGGTGGTTTTAATACCATTTCGCACCGTCTTAGGAACTTTTTCGAAAGTAAATCAAATTATCTGTTTCACGCCTAAAATCTGTGTGCATATTTGGTATGGTAGTGCGTTGATACACTAGTATGCCAAGTTTGGTCACTCTAAGTGGTTTGGATCTAAAGTAATCGTAGAAAAACAGAAGAAAACGGGATGGGTTAAATTGCATTTCGTGCATTATGCTGCGTTTTCGTTCAGTGAAGCTGATCATTCACACTGTGATTACTAGTTGATGCATCGCTGTTCGCTTTTCCTCTCTGCTTTCAGCTAGTGCATGTCACCTGTTTATCCGTTTTGACTAATATCGTTTGTTTTACTCTCAGCTGTCAACCCTTGTTCGGATCCAGTGTCGGTCCGAGTCCCACTAGTTCCGGTTTGGCCGCCTATCGTTGCGTTTGTCCGGCTGGTGTGTCTGGATTGCACTGTGAACTAATTCATGGTGGTTCAGGGACGGAACCAGTCTCCTCCTCCGCTTCTTCTTCGAGCAAACATTCAAGCCAGTCTGCCAGTGTTGGATGTCGTGCTGCGCAGTTGGTACTTCAACACACTGTTGCACCACGTCGTCGACATCATACGTCTGCTTGGAATTATGCGGTCTCTCATCCAAACCAGATTTCCTCAGTCAGCTTGAGCAAAACACCGATCGTTTGTTTGCACGGTGGACATTGCCTGGAATCACCAAGCGGTCCGGTTTGTTCGTGTCCAATCGGATGGCAAGGCGGTCGCTGTGAACAAGACATCGACGAGTGCGCACTCGCGGACTCGCTGTTCGCGCGACGTCGTTCACGCGGTACCAGTCATCATGCATTTCTGGTGAGCAGTAGTGGACCGGGCTCATCTGCCTCATCCGACCTGAAATGGATCGATTCAGCCGCGGGTGGTTTGTGCAGTCCGTATGAGATCGGTCGTGGTGTGTGTGTGAACACACCGGGTTCGTATCGATGCAATTGTTCGCTGGGATTTGGTGGACGGCATTGTCAGTCCAAGGTGAGTGCGTTGCTTTTGTCGTTGTCATACTGCTGCAAAAATTCACTCGTTCCTTTCTTCTGGTTCTAATTCAGTGACAAACAGGAGCGACTGTTTCTTCGTTATTGCCGGGAGAAATTTGGTCACAATCTGAGAGAACTGGGATGTTGCTCGTATTAGTTAAAGTGACACAAAATGAACATATGTGACATCTCACAGATATTCAGCATAGTAAAGGTTCACCAATGTTTGTCAGTTTGCTACTTCCCATAGCCTTCTGCTTCCTTGTTATGAACTGGCCAGACCGGGCGCGTTTACTCTGCATATGTGTGTGTGTGAGAGAGAGCGGAGGAGAGAGAAAGAGGTGAGGGAGCTAGAAGAAGAGGAATAAAAACTAACGGTTCGACAGTTGTGGTCGGTCGTCGTACGTTGTCCTCCAGTACAACTTTGATATGGTGTCCTAACACCCTCCACTTCAATGCGAACCAGTTGAGGTGTCTATTTCACGCGATCGTGTATCTGCTTTTCGTTCAAGCGACAAGTTCCCTCGTTGTTCTGCGTTTGCTTGTCTCGAGCTGTGCACACATACACACGGAGATGGTGGAACTGTGTGTGTTTTCCGTAACCATTGTGTGCTTTCTATGAGATTTGGTGTCTGTTTCGGTCAGCATATTGAATACTGTGTCAAAGCACTTGTGCTTATGGTTTTTTCGGAACTGAAAAATTATCCGGTCTGAGGTGACTGGTACTTCAAAAATGTTTCTGCGAGACTGGCCGATATGTTAGTCTAGTGGTGCGAACCCCTCTATCCCCCTGAGGTACGCGGTTCAAACCCGGCCGCCACCGGTCACCTTGCTTGTCATCCGGCCGATCACCATACTTGGCTTAATAGGATTTTATTAAGTTCTTCGCTCTAAGTGTCAGCATTGGTTCCCGGCTCCCCGCAGTCGTGCGACTGGTCTTTGAAGCCATGTATCTGGCCATCGCGACGAGACTGCACCTTTCCGTGGTGTGACGGTTTGGGTACCTCCTTAACCCAAAGAGCTGTGCAGGATGGCTTCCTTAAGCCGGAGATGCAATCATGCCTGACAGGTCGATAGTTAGAGACCAGACGATGTCCATTCTCTGAACCAGTAAGTAGATGGGCAACATTTGGTTCTATTCACTATACCCTTGGAGCAGACACTCCAACGAATAAACGCGGAGAGAAACGGTTTACCGATCTAAAAGCCTCCACTAGATGGACGTAGGAGTGGAGTATCTGGGGTTTCTGTCGATGATGGGAGAAGTCATCGCACTTCATTGGGCAGCTGTCGCCCACCTAAGCTGGGCAGCCCCCAGCCCAAAGGATGCTGCCCGTCGACGTTCCGCTTGATCCATTGGGTGCAAGGGGCTAACGACTGAATCCGAAAAGCCGATAGAAAACGAAGTACCAGTTAAGACAAGGTGGAATGGTTGAAACAATCAGGTCTGACGTGACAGACGAGAAGAAATTCCTTCACGGGTTCTCCGGTCACTTTTCCGTGCTGGGTTAACGCCCCAGTACCTTGTGAGTGAGACCTTTGATTCAAGGGCTCCGGTAGGTTTCCCAAAGAAAAATCCCTTCTGTGGTGTGGGCACCCGCGAAGTATGATTCGCCGAGAAACGTCGAGCATCTTTCCTGCAAAAGAACCTTATCAATTTTCCCTCTTATAATTTGAGATCGAAACAAACTCCACTGGTAATTGGGGCTGTGATGAGGGCAGTAGTTCAGGAGTTGGGTATAAATCGAATACATTCCTTCACTTGGTTGCCTTTCACGTGCTCACAGTCAGATAGGATAACAGGCTACCCCCGCTAAAAATCCTGACACTTTAAAAAAATGTTTGCTGTGTTTCCGAAACGCGCATATAAAACCCGACATCTGTGGTCACGCTTCGACACCATGTAGAACCTCAGTCTCTGGCTTTACTCTTCGTATGTTGGGTGATTCGGTGTCTAGTACTCGTGGTCAGGCTGGCGTTGGGATTGCTTTGAGCATGTGAGCTGAGCGTGTACTGCTAGACTGGATTCTAGTCAACAGTCTTTTGTGTGCAATTCGGTTGGATGGTTCTGTTTGTGTCAGCAACAGCAAACTGAAGCGCCGATGCTTGTTCGTCGCCCTTAACTGTGCGGTGCTGGAAGATAACCGAAACGGGAGCACATAAGTGCGAGTTTAATGGTTGAATGAACTGAAACTGAAACCAAAACTGTACCTATATTGATCTAACGTGCCGCATACAACTAATCAAAACCCAGAGCTTTAAAAATTGTCTTTGTATTCATATATATGGTTTTATATTTTTAGAAAATCAGAACATAGTCTACCAAAACCCAGCTTTCACTCATCGATCTGGCAATGCTTTGTAGAATCGCAGTCCGAGCTGTAGAACCGGTTGTTTAAAATACCCAGTGTTGGTCATCCACGATGGGCCAAAAACATCCACTCGGTGGTAATCAGTACTTGAATTCATCAGTCAGCTTGAGCGAGAGTGTTGAGCTATCAAGAGCTATAAATTTCGCACATTTTTTCTCTTGTGTTATTCTGGCATTTGGCGGTTCCGTCTGGCGTTGTCATAGCAACGGCACTAATCGTGTTTATCGTTGTTTTACTACGATTGCTACCGACGATGGTGGTTATGGTGCTGATAATGACCGCGTTCTTTGCTGCCTTTTGTTTTTTGACTCTTTTCCACCTATAACGGCAACGTGGTTGTTTGTGTAACGATTGCATTAGAGTAATATTGTTGGAGTAGGGCGGACACGATCTCTTTTGCTTACCTTAGACTAGTCAGGTGTTTTGCACCTAGCCTTGAGTGATGTGAGTGGTGGTACCGAATTGGCCCCAATCGAAGGAGTTTGTCTTTTCGGTTCCTATGATTATATTAAGACAATAACTGTTCGTTTTGATATACTTTTCACATAACCATCTGCCATATTTCCTTTTCAGTTTTGCGGTTGAGAATAGTGTTCTCGTTCTTTGCTCATACAGTATACTGATTGTCTGACTGAGAATACGCGGTGGTAATCGGGTGGCTTAGTTTCAGTTTTCAGTCTATACAGCCCCTAACCTCGCACTTCTGTGCTCTGATTTTTGGTTGCTACCTTCCAGCCTCTTTCAGTAAAGGGCAGAAGGAATGGGAGCATAAAGTTTATAGGATCCAAAAAAATCCAAGTAATGAGCGGAAATCACGAAGACAAAGTGGTAGTCCGAATGCAACTACGACGCTGGCAGCGATACTTCGGAGGTCAGAGGTTCAAATTTAGCCACCGCTGATCTCTTTGGTGGTAGACAGTATTCCACTGTCGTCCTGCTCGTTACCACCTGACCCACTGGGACCTTGTGTGACTCTCTGCCGCTCCAAATCTCATGATCCGGTTGTCAGCTAGCCTTACCCGTGCATTGGGCCTTTGAGGCAATGGAGTATACCCCTTCCACTGGATTCATGCACAAGCATGTCTGTCCGCGTGATCTTTTGTCTCACCTCTTCTGTGTAATATGTAAATGGATTGATAATGAATTGCTGAAAATCAAGTTGAACTTTTATATAGTACGATGGGTATTTCCCAGACATAATAAAAAAACAATACTCCTCTAAATTCAGTTCCAGATTAGTTTTTTTGGGTAGTAGCGATATTTGGGATAGGTTTTGCTCCTTCGTAGTGTAAAATGCTGCACTTGGACTGGGTCTCCCTACACCTAGCCTGTTTAGTCCCGCGTAGGAAGGAGATTTTATCGTCAGTGTCTGAAAACAGTAAATTTATGACAAATTACTTGCATAGCCGGATCAAATGATTTTACCACTATTGTCCAATAAAGATAAGCACCATAGTTTTGTTTATTTGAAATTCAGTTGCGATAGTCAGATGCCATTTGTATTGAACTTTCTTTTCACATGACTACACCCATTCAGTTACATATCACGCTTCATGAGTAGTTAATTGCGAATTATTGAAAAAGTTCCATTTGGAAATGTTTTTCCGTTGTTCTTTTTAAAAATTCTACTGAGGGTTTCTCGTTTTTCACTCTCGTTACAGAATCTAATCCCCTTGACCCCGGATCCCAACGCGCTCGGCTTGACGCAGTTACACGTATACATCATTGTCGGACTGTTGGCCTTTTTATTCCTGGCTGCCTTAACTACCATTGTCTTGTTGGCTTGTCGCGCACGCGGTTTTCTCGGTTGTTCTGTGGGCCCTAATGGACGCGAGGTGAAAGCTAACGGGTCGTACTGGTGGCCAGGGTCAAAACAACAGTCTCCACACCCCGGTTCTCTGTCTCATCCGCACAAACAAGCAGCTCCGTCACCTGATCCACAGTTCTATCGGTACAATCATTCCGCTGGTAGCAGTTTGGCCGGTGTCCCATTTCTGACCCCACATCCCGGTCATTCTGCTCATCCCAGTCGAGTTGGCACTCAGTCTAGTGTCCGTGGTTTTGCCACCACCTATGGGCCTGTGACACATCGGCGTCCGTCACTTGCGTCGTCTACATTTATCATACCCACTGGCACTGACGATAGTTCCACAGCCCTGTTGGCCGGACAACATGAGGGTGTCAAACGAGACAGCCGTGGAAGTACAGCACCCACAATGACAGACTACATAGATCGGGAAGATTTGTCCGGAGCCGGACAATCCCATCTAGTGTTGTATCCGACTTCCACCGGTGAACATGTTCCCGTGGTCATGATGATGTCGCCAGCTATGTCTTATACAGTTCCCGCAAATACGGTCGGCAGCCGTACGGCTATCATGCCTCGTTATTCACCTGCCTCGTCCATGGTATTTTACGGTCCAGCCACCTTGTCCGGTACGGGCACTCCAACCAATCAGGGCAGTTCCTCGTACATTGGCTACAATCTGGACGCACCCAGTTCGGCCTGTATTCCTTCCCGTCAGATGCATCCAGCCTCACCCGTAGCATTCTATCCGGCCACACCACATGGCACTTATTTGTCATCCCACCCAACTTCACAGACACAGTTTGTTCAGTTTGTCGGGATGCGACCGAACTCCGTAATCGGCTCCGATCGGTTATCGTTAGGCTCTGGCAGTGATCGGATCTCGGCACACAGTAGTCAAGTTTTGGTCCCACCGTCTCAACAGCAGCAACATCAACAAACAAACGTAAATCAATCCATACCTGGCTCGCATATTCCGGCAGCTGCTTTTGTTCAATACCACACGCCACAAGTCATTCACGGTTCTCGAGGCATGATCAACGCGCAACCGATTGTTCATCCGGTCTCGATAGAGCATTCTGTTCCAGACACGAAGACGGAACATCCAACAGATATGGAATTTGTGGACAACGATCCTGATGACTTAAATGGAACTCTGCGCTCTGGCAAGACTGTAACACTGCGACCAAATGGCACTCGCATGGTGTTGAATCCTGGTGCTGACATGAACTCTCATCCACGTTCAGATTATCAGAAACCACGTCCGCTCCCACCCAACTTGCATCATGGTCCTGGGGGATCACCGGTGAAAGGTACGCCAAGCTGTTTTTAGAGATTTTCGCAATATTGGATCAAATAAACTTTTAGTGTGATTGCCCCGTTGTTTTGCCCCAATTTTTAAAATTTTTTTTTCTGATTTTCATAATGCCTCCAAAATTCACCACACTTCTTCTGTTCTGTTTTGGTTATGACGCCTGCAATCAAGCAAATGATCACAAAGACCGTGCGTGGCGTGATCAATCAGTTTGCCATCAGCCGTCCAATGCTTCAATGATTCGGATTCCTCCCTCAGACCCAAGTAATTATCGTCATGGTAGACCTCCAAACTGTCGACTATCTTCCGCCACCCAACCAATCTGCTTCGTTGCACCGGGGAATACGGCTCACAGTCAGTGGTTACCTGCTGTTGTTCTCCATGCCGTTTCTCACCCGGCGGTCTGCCCGAAAACGTATC
Organism: Fasciola hepatica; assembly: GCA_948099385.1. Classification (NCBI taxonomy): domain Eukaryota; kingdom Metazoa; phylum Platyhelminthes; class Trematoda; order Plagiorchiida; family Fasciolidae; genus Fasciola; species Fasciola hepatica. The sequence continues at coordinate 190,063 of CANUEZ040000216.1, read as the reverse complement.
CAGTAGTTGAAGGACCGGCTGATACCACGTACAGCGTTGCGCCGTGTCCGCCGGATCTCGGACCAACGAAGAAAGCCTCGTGTTCTTCCATGGGATTTCTGAACACGTCTTCTGCTGGCGTACACCATCCAGTACCAGTTTGTTACAGATCGATGGAATGGGACAGCCAAAATGCTCCAAATCATCCACTTTTGCAATCCCGTGTATCTGGGTTCCGTGATTCATTAGGACCACATCACCCCAGCAGACTAGATACTTCTTTACTTAATCCAGAGACGCGGTTCTCTCAGCGTCATTTGAGCAGACCTTTGAGTCAACATAGGGGTGCATTGGGAGCGGCTGCCCGACGCAGTGTGCGTCATTGGCGTAATCAGTCGAATACTGGTTTAAACAGTGGGTTGCCTCCACTGGTTTCGAATCGACCTTGCTCAGCTTATCTAGCTGGCTCCTTACCTCCGATCCACCCGAATCATCGTCTCTGCACGGGTCTATCCAATCCAGGTTGGTGCTGATGTGTCGCTTCACATGCTAAAGTGCACATAAACACAAACACCTTATCGCTGTTCAGACATTCGCTTTGCCTTGCTTCCGCTCTACCACGCCTCAGTTCCGTGTTGCTCTGTTCCTCTTCAGCCCGCTGGTTTCACTGTGGCTTATCTAGGTAAATGTCCTCTACTGCACAAACGGTTTTTGCTGCCATTTACGTGACTCCTTTTTACTGCGCGTGGAGCTTTCCCGTGGTTGTTAAACTTACAGGCCACCCGATCCGTAAACCTGGCATCCAGCCTGACTGAATTTCTTTTTTTTCGTTTTATTCATTTCTTTTTTTCTGCAGATCTCCTGCCGCATCAAAACAACATCGAGAACAACGGAACCGATACTAAGTCGGTAACAAATGCTCACCGAACGGACGATCGCTCTAACGCACCGCTTGCATTTGTGGATGAAGTGCCACTGCACGAGCTCAAGTCGAGCAGTCGTGGTCATTCGAATCGATTGCTAAGTTTCGCCCCAGTCATCAATCGTGATTCCGCTTTTCATCAGACCACGCGAAATCGAGTCAGTGCGGAGCAAGCGGGAGTAGTGCTTCCACAGAGGAAAGACTCATTGAAACCGTCACCAGAACATGGCTTTTGTCCGAACGACGGACTGACGGGAGGAACAAATCATATAGCACAGAATGGGGTATGTGAGGTTTATGGAGATACTCATTTGTGTTTTTTTCGCCACCATACTGTCATGAATATTGGTTGGTGTTAGTGCTTTATGTAACAGTTTCTGTTCGGAAAGGTCTAAGCTGTGCGACTGGGCTGAAGGATGCATGGGCTCAAGCAGGAACCGTCCATTTCCCAGTGAATGCTCATAAGTAATTATGCGCTGCTGTAAATTTCTTCAGTGTACTATTATGCGGCTGGGAAGCCACTTAGCAAGAACAAGTCGCAGGTTATGCAATTTTGTTGACAACCAAAGCTACTGGCCATCATGCCTTAAGCAAAGTATAACATGATTTATCTCTCCCAAATCCGCTGATGGTGAGATCCGGAAACCAGGTTTGACTAGAAGCTTGAACAGCGGTGGATTCTAAAGTATGTCAAGAGGATTCCCGCATTTTGCAACGGATGTAAACGTTTCCTTTGAGCCAAAAATATCGACCAATGGAAATCGAATGCAGACGAACTAATCGAAGAATCCGATGGGTCACTGATTCAGCCTCATGGGCTTTGAATGGAAACTTCGAAGAGCAATTCGATCAGCCTGTCTGCATCGTGGACTTCCCCATATTATCCGCAACAGAAACGATGCAGATAAACACCACCTCTACATGGGAAGAGTGGGTTATCTTGAACGGCACAGTTGCTGGATCGAGTGGGTTTTCTTCGTGCAGTTTGCCGAAGAATAAGATCCCAGTTATGTTGTGGAAGTTTACAAAATCTTGGACATGAATACGTCACTGAAAAGTTTCTTCACGACCACATCATATTAGATGCGTTCGTGCCCTTTTTAAAAATACATTTTCACTCCCCCGGTTTTCATACCACAATGATTCAATATTTCTCCAACGAGAACGTGGTTAATCAGGGCTGTCTATAGGAAAATTTCCCCGTCGATCTATCGGCGAGCATTTTGTTGAGCATAAGAAACGCCACACCCCGCTGTTTATTGTGGTCACAACTTTTGTGCTTATTTTAATATAAATATTGTCATTATTATCGAATTAAATGAGTATCGAAGAGGACCAAGTTTCTACTGTCTTTCCATGTATGTTTTTTTAAAATTCTTATTTCCTCACAGACTTCCGATTCCGCTCACAGTTCCAATTCTCTAGAATCTGACCGTCCCGAATCAGCCGTTTTCAACTCTCTCACGTTAGAAGATGGTCTATCAAATGGCAGTGATGATTACAATTCGAGCACACTTCGTGCTCGTTCTCACCAAATGAACGGCTGTTACACCGAAGTGAATCACGATCCATCCGCGTGAATTGTTTGGACAATGACTGAGTAGCTGATCTGTCTTGTACCCGACTCTACTTATTGCTTTTACTTGACTTTGATGCGATCAGATTTGCAATTTTCCGCGGCCCCCGGATTCGCTTCAACCTCAGGTCTCATTTTTTCTGACTCTCTACTTTGTTCTTTACTACTGCCAGAGAGTGCAGCACCTCTTCAAAAATCCACAAATCCTGTTGGTCGTGTGCTTTTCCATGCTTTGCTGTGCTCTTGTATGGCTTCCGTGACTTTCTGCTGTCATCAACTTCACCGTCACCGCCACCATCCACTTTAGCCGTCAGCCTCAGAACCCTCTACCTCGGCTAATTTTGTTAACTTTTATTCCAACAATCTTCCCACAGTTCGTTTTGCCGTGGTCTTGGCCATTCAGTTGTTATCCTCTATCTATTGATCGATCAGCCAATCAATCAGTCAGTCAGCTAGTCAATGAAACTAACCTGTCTTCTACCATGCTGACTTGTTTTGAACTCGGTGACTTTACCTCGCTTTTCTCAATCTGGTTTCTATCTAAATCCTTACATTTTACTCACTCATTGTTTTTCATATGATCAAAATGATGAGCAGATGAAAAGTACTTTCACAAAAGAAAACAGAGACACGATCTCACATTTCCTTGGTTCCCTTCGTCGATTTTGGCAGGTTTCCTTGTTCTAGTCCGCTTTTTGCATCGATTTTGATCCTGTTACTCACCTTTGCTCGACTGAGATTGGTGCATCTTTTTCTATTCTGAACACAGTGCATTTGTCCCATACTGATCATGAAGTTTTCACTGATCAATTTTGCTTCCTGTCCTCTCTCAGCCAGATCCTCCTGGCGTCCACTTTACTACCCGCAGTCTCTCTCTCTCAGACTTCCAGCACAGAACCAATTTTCTCTCCACATAACCCGGGAGCATTTTTGTTTCACTTACATTCACAGCTAGTTCTCAAATTTTGCAATGTTATTTGAACTTTGTCATCGGCGACTTTCATTCGCCTTCTTTCAGCTCAGATTTTCGCTATGTATATAGACCTGTAGGCGTACGTGTGCTCCAGCTCCCGTAACTCGTAACTACGGTGCACAGCAATACGATCCCATTTTCTAGTGCACAATAGGCGCAGTATTCTCCCGTCCTAGCATAATGTGCGTATCAATGGACTTTATTTGACATATTCAACCACTATATGTTTTATCGTTGGCGGTGACTGTCCCTGGCAGGATTAATCCCTTCTTTTGTCCACGTGATCTCTCTCTCTCTCTCTCTCCCTCTTTCTCTCTCGCGCGCTGTACCATCCTGCCCAGTGAAGAACTGCCCTTCTAGCTGTCTGTTGTTTTTTTTTCATTCAGCTACATCATGTCGTTGAAAAATGATGCCACTGTATATTATACATATATACGTATGCATATGCATACACATAAGTATAAACATACATCTACAATGACATTCAGAAAAACACGATGTTTTTCAGCCTAGTTACTCTACACTTTCTCTGACACGTATTTGTGAACCGCATCTAGACCAGTGATCAATCAACATTTGGATATACACTCATTAAATCACATTGGTATACACAAATATATGCATATATACATACACTCATACATATAAACGAAATATAAATATTTGCCTATATTCATAGTGTCTTCATCTCTCCATCCGTTGTTGTCTTCCCTTCTGCAACACTACAATATTTTTCGTAGTTTAAGAGCCTCAAGGTACAAATCAAGAGTGTTGTACGAACCTTCAACTACGATGTAAGCCTCTTGAACTAAGAACGCTAGTGAAGCTAATCGAATCGACTATGGGGTTGATCATTTCACTTTGTCAGACGAAGCGGTGTCCTAGTTTTGGTCGCTTGCTACTTGCCGGGTTTTTTATCGTTTTGTGAATGGGGCCAAGTAACTAACTATGGTCACTAGTTTATGCGAATATTCACGTTCAGGTGAGGTCAGGTCAACTCACTGCGCAGGTTATTTTCTTGTTTCAGTCCGACTTTTATGACGTTGGACTCAACTGAAACCCACGGGAGACCATTTGCATGTTTGCATCTGTGTCCGTTAATATTGGTGTTCGGCTGTTGTACACAGAATAAACGGCACCATAGTGATGAACTGTCAAAAGCTGATGTTGCTAGCCTGATCGGGGAATATCCTGTATTATGTGAACAAATAAATTTTGCAGCAATAGGCACGTATGGAAGACATGATTCATCGCACTTTCCAATCATCAGTTTCACTGTCTGAAAACTACCGTGAATAAATTAGGAAAAGCTCACCGAAATGAACTGTTATGGACAATCAGGGGGCGACCGTTTGTCGTTTCGGGGACATTATTTTTCACACAAAACTGCAGTTGGATGGTAACAAAGACCGTAGTCGTTTGTTGTCCGTTAATGGTCGTTCTCGAAGAGTTTCAGTATTAAGGTGATTCACATCTTAGGCTCTTGAATTCGGATCAATTTCTTTTCCGCAGCATGTGGTCAACTGTACACCTTTTTCTGAGGTAATTAGAAATTTTTGCACGATAACTCTGAAGGAACTAAAATAAGGTGTAATGTTTCAGAATAATAGTTTTTTGTTGCTTGGATTCGGCAGATAGGCGCAGGTTTGTTCTCCAAGTTGACGTCATCTGTTTAAGGATGGCGTGTCGAGTGCTTGAGCAAGCTACCGGCCATTCATTGATTTTTTTGCTTCTTATTTGTATCAAACGAGAGAGAAGGCCAACTACATTGTTTGTAATCAGCTACAGTTGACACACTGAACTGGTATGGACTCTCTTTTTGGTCGTCCAGTTGTGTTGGTGCGTCAACGTGGTTAATTTTTAGTGACCTATTTTGTACCAATAAACTGAGATGGTTCGAAGGCAGAAGAGTCTTCTTACTAGAGCTCCTGGGACGGAACAGAACAGCACTTGTATACCAACATCTGCCGCTCGATCCCTATACAAAAACCGGTTTGTTCGCACTAGAGCATATAAATTCTCAAGTTCATAACCGCGATCGTTTCCTCGCCAACCCGTATTCTATCACCATCGATTTCCTTAACTCGCTCAGTTAAACATGTTTGTTTTCCTGTTGCTGTTTTTTTACTGACGATTTTTTCAGTGCTGAGGTTAAGTAGCAGCTAAATATTCACTCTCGGGTTCACAAAGCATTTACTTTACTTGAATTGTGGCCGAAGTTGATAGTTTTCACGGGTGTATGGTTCATAATCCGTCGAAGCGATCAACGCTAGTTAGGAAACATTTGCAGCGGTGACTCTAAACTGATAATAAAACAAATATTGATTTGCAATTGGCTTTATTCGTTGTTGACGTCTACTTTTGAGTGCAGAAGAAATATTGAATGACCGAGGCAACTCACCGAGTTGAATGTTTTCTATTCTGACCATCAATACGAAGTACGGGGCAGAGACTAAAGAAATATAAGGGATTCCAACCGGACGCTCGCTAAAATTCAGTTAGTACCAGGTTTGGGCTACTATCCTTGGTGCCACAGTTCTCGCAGCAATATGCATACAAAGACACCCATCCGTGTTATCAGGCCTAGTAATCCGTTGAAGATCTAACTAACATGTTCCGGTTGAGCTAAGCTACTTTCTAGTCGGTCGAGTCAGCTCGGTTCCGTTCGTTTTCCACAACGAGGTCGAGATCGAGACAAATTGAGCGTTCAGATCGTTGTGTTTTCGGCTATCCTTCTCGGCATTCGACACTGCATTTAAGTTCCAAGTGAACTTTACGTAACTTCAACTGAAGCCACTAATCAATACGATCGGTAACTCTTCAAACGCAAATACATGATTTGTTTTGTAGCGGTCACATAAACCACGAAATCTTCCCGCAGTCATCATGATTGAGTTGGACTTTCTTCGTTGAGAACATCAATCTGTGTGAGAGTCTGTGGGGTAGAGAGAGGGATCGATCTCATCGATCGCTCTGACTCCGCAACTCAAGAGTGAAGGACTAGGGATAGATCAAAGTGGCTAGAATAATAACAGTGTAGGTTGAACTGGTAGGTTAAAAGCCACTATATTGTGGGGATATCAGTCGATGTACTCCACTCTTGAAAAATTAAAGAATCAAGGATAACATCTGTTAATGTGCCTGGTGCTGTTAAATTCTATACTCCGTGGCATGAGTAACCGCCACAAGAAAACATTCACGGATCCGTCTTTGCAGAGTCGTGAGATTGGTGGTTTCACCTGAAGCTGTATGACGTTCCTTGGAGTTTTGACGGCTTCACTTGATGTAAGAATGGCATTCAGTGGGCACGCAGAACTTCTCTCACCCCTCCTCTTACAAAACTCATTATACTCTATGTTTGTGCAACCAATAGCCGTTTCTTGCAGTCTGTCTCTTGGTGGTAAAATTCGTTGACCTTAGCTTTGAATGCCTCATTTACAACTCGAAGTAGTGGCTCGCTGTTTCGAACACCTTTGCAGACGTGGACATATAGTTCAGATCGATGGTAGATGATCTTGGGCGTTTCTGTTAAGTGTTCACTGAATCTTCGGCATGTTAGCGAGAATAAACTAAGGTCTTGGAGGCTTTGTGCAGGTAATACCTTCCTGCATATCGACCACTCTGGTTGCAAGATACTGCATACTCTCTAGACCTCTTGCATCTTTACGAACATAGGGTGCCCAAGATTGCACACAGTACTCCAGAAGAGTACTTTTCGCTGCTCGACATATAGAAAACTACCCAACTGGTTTCCTGCATGCGTCAACCATACATAATCTAGTTAACACACTTGTAGTGTCCATCGGAGGTGACCGAAAACCTGCCCCTCATTGCTTTTGTTTCTCGAAATTCCTCTCAACCTAAGTTGCTTCCTTACCCTTTACTCGATCTAATTCTGTGTTCCCTACTATCGCACACACCCAACGACGTACCCCTCCCCGATTTGCCTAATTAATTTTCAATTCCGCCGCCGTTGAAATTCAACGATTTACCCGGTCCCATGGTTTGACTCCGTGATAGATAACATGTGGGTAGCCGTTTTAGTGGTCTCGTTCATGTTTACCTCATACTTGAGGGGAATTCGTTTTCGCTCTTGAACGGATCCGCTTTGGCACAACTCGTAACTCAGCTTGCGCTAGACGGAAGCTACAATACCCGTTGGCTTGTGTGCCGCCACCTGAGATTGTCATCAAGGCCTGAAATCGTCATGACGATATGACTCAGTAACTTGCTTCTGGCACACTACGTCCACCGACCTTTACAGTCAGTAGTCGGTAGTTGGCGACGCTGTAATAAATCCCTTTGATCCATAATCAGTGAGCTGCATCTACAACATTTTAACCTCAAGTGAAGCCACTATAACCTCGGGTGAATTTGCTGCCAGACCAATCATGTTTTTGTTTGGATAGCGCTGCCATTGCGGGCTTAACTAGGTTAAGTTACAATGACTTAACCTCCGATTTAAATGGTATAGGTTCTGAAGGAGATAGCTTCCTACCATCTTTACATTTTCCGCGAAGATAATGCTCGAGTAGATTCAGTCCAGCACACGTCGTTCATGTAGATCAGGATGAGCAGAATCCTTAACACCATTCGATGTAAAACCTCACTGATGACCTTTACCCATCGGGATAAACGAATTCCAACCTTGACGCAAAAGGAACGGTTACTGTGGAAATTTGCTGCCCATTTTTTCCCCATCCCGTCCAGGCAGTTACATCTCACCCGGAGGTTAGATATGGAATGAGGTGTCATCGCATATTCAGATGGTGCATTTGGCTTTTGCCAGCTTCAGTCATCAGTGGTGTCTACGTGACATCCGTCATTCTATTAAAGGTTGGGTGTACGCTGCGACAGTTAGACCAATTCTTCTATACGGTTCACAAACGTGGCCACAGTTGGCTGAGGATGCACAAAGATTACCGGAATTCGAACACCGATATGTTCGTAAAATTGATTGAATCCTGTGGAAACACTATTAGCAATGCCGAAGTTAGGCTAACATTTTCAAGCGTACGAAACATCAGAGCACAAGCTAAGGTGGTTTGAATAAGTTGTGCGGATGGAATTCACCGTTGTACAATGTTCATTCTGATAGGTGGTGAGTAGTCAGTCAATGACATGGAAGAAAGCTATGGAGAACCTGACCAATGGACTGGGTCACGTGGGCATCTTGAGCGTCTTAACATCTAATCCTGAGAAGTGGTAGAAAGGAATTACCATAATCTGTGTTGAATCTATTTGCCTGCTTCCAACCGTGTTCATTCACCAACACCAACTTATGCTGCGTTTAAACCTGTTTTGATTTATTTGGAACTCATTAGACGTTGCACTGTTATCAGATCACGGTATTCCTCCGCTCTCTCAAGTGTTGCCCGTTCCTCGCACACACTCACATACTCTGAACCACCAGTCGTTTGATTTGACTAGATCTAGTCTAGACTGTCTGATTTGGGCACCGAACTGTGATCGGCTTCACTCAGCAGGGGTGCATAGACACACACACACACACATTCATACATACATACACACATACATTCACAAACACGCATCCGCACAAGATTCTGTGACCTGTTCGACCCCGTGGCTGATCGCGCATTGTTATTGGGGTGGTCGTTTCGTTAACCAGCTTGGCGACCTGGTCCTCGGCCGATTGGCCATAATACGTGTTATCCTTTCTAAAATGTACGCAACGTGAGTAAACGGTGATTCTCCTGAGGACGCCACTTTTTGAGGTTGGTACATTTAACACTGATTGATTATTGTTTATAGTAACAGTAATTAACCTCGGCTAGTTGATATGGTTTCTGATGAGAAAACGGACAGACTTGACAATAGTTCAGGAATTGGTCGTACGTATTCTACAATCTGTTTCTCTATTACATTCTTATTTTAGTGGACGATCCTGTGTTATGAGTAGACAGGTTGGCGAACAAGCTCGTTTTCAGTGATTCATTCTCATGCCATTACATCAAAATCTATTACGACAAGTTAAGGAATTGGACCAATTAGACAAACAGGAAGCGATAGAAATTATTGGTGACATAAAAATGGGAAGAAAACAATTGTAATCCAGGCTTAATCAAGACCGGATTTGGATTGTTCCTCGCATATCATGTCAGTTTTCATCTGGTCTGTGGCCTGTTGTAGAGTGGAGGGAGGGTCGGAGCAGCTTAAGAGCACACACAAATTGTTTTTGGGTACACAGAGGGGGTTGTGTAGGTGGATGCCGACAGCCTCAGCGATGGCCAGGATGTGACATTTCGCTTGTCTTGATTGTCGACCCCGGATCTTATGCAGGGCACGAAAAGCCTCGGACACGTTTACTGCGTGACTGGATTCAGCTAGGTGTGAAACGACTGCGCTAGTGAGCGATTTAATTGCTCCAGTGTTCAATCATGCTGGGTGGTGGTCGCGGATACGTTCAGACAAACGCCTGGCCGTGTGGCCGATGTATATTGTCCCACAGGAACAAGTGAATGAGTATACACATAATGAGGCTGAAGAATCGGGTATTTTGTCTTTCAACCACAAAATCACTGCTGGTCTGGACTGGAACAACATCCGCAGATTAGCTGCGTATATTGTTTTGCTGAAGACGCCTGACAATCTTCTCTGGTCCAACGCGTCGCCTTTGAATGGCAAAGTTATGTATACTGACTTCTTTTCCGCCATGGACTCTCTTGGAGTTTTCCGCTCTATCTGCATCATTTTACCAACTAGGCGGTCCGGGTAGCTATTCTGCGTGAAAATCCTTCGCACCGTTCGGAGTTCTTTCTCAGCTGTATCCTCCGAACATATTCGTCTTGCTCTGTTTGTGAGGCACCTAATTAGGTTCCTTTTCTACTTAAGGGGCACGAAACTGTGGAAGTGGATGTACTGTCCATTTCACGTCGCCTTCCTGACCGACTGATTGGACCATCTTCACGACGATTCATTCGAACATCCAAGACGCCTATCTTGCTGTTTGATTCTGTTTCCATTGTGAACTGCAAGTTGTCATGAGCGGAGTTGACCTATTTGATCTGAAGAATTGATTACACAAAAGATGTCATCTGTATAGCGTTTGTATAAACAGCATCTATGGATCGTTGATTCAAGTGGGTAATTTTCCCGCTTTGCCATAAAGACGTCGGCAAACAGTGGTCTGAGTGTGTACTCATTCACTTGTTCCTGTGGGACAATATACATCGGCCACACGGCCAGGCGTTTGTCTGAACGTATCCGCGACCACCACCCAGCATGATTGAACACTGGAGCAATTAAATCGCTCACTAGCGCAGTCGTTTCACACCTAGCTGAATCCAGTCACGCAGTAAACGTGTCCGAGGCTTTTCGTGCCCTGCATAAGATCCGGGGTCGACAATCAAGACAAGCGAAATGTCACATCCTGGCCATCGCTGAGGCTGTCGGCATCCACCTACACAACCCCCTCTGTGTACCCAAAAACAATTTGTGTGTGCTCTTAAGCTGCTCCGACCCTCCCTCCACTCTACAACAGGCCACAGACCAGATGAAAACTGACATGATATGCGAGGAACAATCCAAATCCGGTCTTGATTAAGCCTGGATTACAATTGTTTTCTTCCCATTTTTATGTCACCAATAATTTCTATCGCTTCCTGTTTGTCTAATTGGTCCAATTCCTTAACTTGTCGTAATAGATTTTGATGTAATGGCATGAGAATGAATCACTGAAAACGAGCTTGTTCGCCAACCTGTCTTCTCATAATGTGCTCACTGGAAATGATCCTGTGTTAGCCAAAACTTCGCTGAAGTTGAGGATGTCTGCGGATTTCTTAACAGTTAATTATAGAACGAACTGGGCAACCGTTTCCTTTATTGTTTGCCTTACCCATGTATTCATATATTTGGTTCGCAATGATAACATTCCTCTTGGTCTAGCTTTCTTCGGAAATGATTCATCGGGCAGAACCATCGCTCAACTGATCGTTGCCCAAAGCACCAGCATTTGCGGTGCAAGTTCGCCGAATCCTAGCTGGGACTCGATGCGGGAGTGCATCGTTGTGAATTACACACGTCTTACTGTTGTGATCGGTCGCAGTAGTTGTACTGAGAAAACTCTTCTGCCTTCGAACCACCTCAGTTTCTTGGTACAAAACAGACCGTTTATGAAGGATGTGTGGTCATTATACCCAAATCTTTGTCCGATAACGTATTGGTCTGCAAGGACCTCGGACATTCACAGAAAAAGAACGTTTTGCAGACGTCGTTTTGGTCTTTTTCTCTACGGTCTCCCCCGACGTTCGATTTGGACTTTGCTCTTTGTGTGGTTGTATTAGTTTTGCTGAACTTAAAAAAGTACGAGGTTTCCGTCGACCTTGCATTTGACACACCGTCGGTTTTTACCAGCTGTACGCTTTCGGTTCGCTTTCGCTTGGCCGTTGAGTTCGTTTGCTTTCTTTGTATTACTCTTATCGGTACGATATCGGCTCCACCATTTAGAATACACTATCGCATCTGTCTACCAAACCAAATTTTTGCTGATCATTCGCTGGTAGTTCGCTTCAAGACCCGATAGAAGATACTTTCTGTGCTCGCTAGAGGAACGTATTCTTTAGGGCCACAGATACTCCTAAACGACTCTTTTGACTGATTGGTCTGGTTGTACCCGCATTGGCTTTTTCGGCTCCGATCGATTCAGACTACTGTTGACCACTGATTGGTCCATTGATCCACTTGACTGACCCCACTCTTGTCTTCACTTCTGAACAGCCGATGATATGCTGTCTACATCGCTAACTCCTACTTGATTCTGGAAGGCTGATTGCGTGCAGTCTACCTGTTGAACCAGGCCGTGTACAGTCGACGTGTCTACCAATACCCTCACAATTACCACTGGGCTAACCGGGCGGAATCTCAACGGTTTGTTTCGTGTTAGCACCGTAGGATGAAGCACCTTTGTGACACTGAATTTTAACAGCCACGAACCTTCGCCCGTGCAACGATCGACTCCTATGCCAAGCGTCTTCTAATTGAAGGCTTTGCGATCAAAGTTTGGCCAATTTATAACTCAAACGGAAATATTTGGGTACTTAAACGTCTTTGTTAGTCTACCACAAATGTTTTACCTGTGTTCCACAACCTTAGGAAAATAATGCACATGAGTTATCAGGACAGAAGCACACACAACTATGGTGTGAACAGTCCCACAAAATCAATAAGAAACGTGACAAAATGATGAAAGCGATTATCGTTATTGATTTTAAATCATGAAAACATATCACGTCGCATTTAGAATTATCTCCGCGAGTCAGAATCTAACTGCCAACTTGGGGCATATCGAAGGCCTGCTCTACCATCTGAACTATGGCGATAAAGCCAGTCGACCGCGATTAACACAAGTGAGTATCCAGTAACGTACAACCAGTACTCCACCCATACACAGGAACTGTTCTGGTTCAAATCACTACACTAACTTAGTCGATCACTTCCGAAAGAGATGAACAGCACAGCTGAATGAGATCCAAAGGACATTCTGACCCAGACACGAATAGCTATCAGAAATCACAGCTGTGATTCATTTGTGGGCTCTTCAATGAAGAGTATCCATTCACTTTCCAGATGATTCAAATGAGATCCTAGTGAACATACAACATCTGAGTCTACAAGTATGAAGGCGAGTGGGCAGAGGAGTACCGGGTACGCATACCTGATGAGCGGCAACAACCGTGAAATCGGTCGTGTGTTTCCGGGGGAATTTTGTCCACACCTTTACCTACCGCTTACTATATATATATATATATATATATATATATATATATATATATATATATATATATATATATATATGCATTATTCACACCCCATAGTCCTATAATAATAGGTCAGCTCGTACAGAACCTGCCCGCTAATTAAAAGGTGGCCGATTCGATTCCGGCGCAGGGTGTAAACTTTTGGATGCAAAAAGTGCAGGCATATTGCCCATTAGCTATATGACTGCGGCCGTTCCTTCTGTTATTAAACTGTGAGTATACATCAAATTGTATCTGCTAGTAGTCAAATCAGGATGGGGACATTGGGTTGTCAGATGGAATTAGGTGTGAGTTGGCTAATTAAACAGTCTGGGACATTTTTACTTGTCGTGTTAGCGGCTGAGGAATGAGTTGGGAGAGTTTGATTCCACAGATATCCTTTCGAGCGTGTGTAGGAGAATGGTGAAGATGAATGCAGCGCACACTTCTGGTTTGACAAAGAAGGATATTTTACCAGTTTTGCTTATCTGTTTTGAAAATCTGAGATCGGATGGAACGCCTTGATCACATCTACTGGGTGTTCAGAGTAAACAAGGTCTGAACACGATTACCGTATTCACCCTAGTGTTCAACCAAGTTGGATGTTGCTCATGGACGCATTCGTTTAACCCCCTGATAGAGAGTCCATTCGCTGTGTGCAACGTGAAAAGCATGACCCCATTCGGAAAAATATCCGCTCATCCTTAATTTGTACTGCAGCGGCCTCACATATTTTGCTACCTGGATGGATATTACTCCCAATGTATCTCTCATTTATGTCGGTCCTACCCCCAAAGGAACGAGCCCAGTTCGTTTTTCGTTTCTCCAGATTCCATTCAGTGCATTGTATTATGCAATTTTTCATCACCAAACGATCAGGTGGTACTATTAGGTCGATCGTACCATCTTTCAACGGTTACAAGAGGTCGACTGTCAGAACTGCCTATATTTCCTGAGCTGGATGAAGGCATGTGCACGTACGTGTACTGGCAAGGGCAGATTGTACACAAAATCGACTGGCCAAATTATCCCAAACTCTATCTATGGCTCACCCCCAATAGGATGAAATTCATCCTGATCATTCACAGAACGAGGCAACAGAAATGTGTACAACAGTTGATTTTCTGGCTATATCAGTTTATTCGTATGTTTGAATTCACTTTACCAGACCTGGCGAGAACACGTCACTGATTCGGAACTGCACAGAAATCAGTGCTGTCGAGAAGACAGCATAAGAGACGAAACTATTTTTCAACTATTCATTCTCACACCAATAAAAATAGTTTAGGTCACATGAGTGATTAAGACAGTGATTTTTCTAACCAGAGAGAAAAAGTGTTCGTCAGCCAAGGATTAATATCTTGTTGGTTATCGGGGTAATAGTGTTATTTATGTTAGGGATTACGGCATTAATTGAACTTTTGCGTCTTCTTTTGTGATCACTTCAAGTTTGGGTTTGGGAGCGGGATTTTTGGTAGCACAAATCGTGGTGGTCGCTTATTATGGCCACTGTCTCGACTTTACGCAAAAAGGCACTTCTGCACTGATTCGAGCGGTCAATCGAAGCTGAATAGGTGACTCTGAATGGCTCATCGATATTTACGGAATGCCCCATGGTGACGGCGTATTTCACAACAGAACTCCGAATGGCTTTCATCATTCCTGCCTGCAGTCACACTGGATGGTGTCCTTATATCCTCTTGACCAACTGGTGACTGGAACGGCCGGCGTAACCAGTTGCACAGGACGAGGTGAATTGATAAATACACACAGAAGTGATGGGTATTGGAAATCAACGTTCAAGTCGCTGTTGAATAATTGAATGGAATAAATGAAACACACTTATTTTGGCGTCATTAAAGATAGCCGGACTTCCTTCAAAACCCGGATTCACTAAAGCCATCGCTTACGAACGGAAGAGTGACAAATTCGCCCTTCATAAGAATGGTGTAGACTTCAAAGACTCTTCTTCCAGATAGTGTTCAATGAAATTATCGCTCGTAGCGTTACGTTTATGTGGCTTATCGTTTGGATCAAATGCATTGTGTTGGTAAACCTGCCTTTGACTGGTCTATCACACCTCAGCTCTGATCGGCATCCAATCAGGTTCCATGTTCTCATACATTTCTTAATTCGTTTAGCGGCATTCATCGCTTTGTTTGATTGCATCAGCAATGTAGACCTTATCAACCAGTTCTTGTCCTTGCTCGCAGTGAATATGATATAAATTTTGACCTAGTTTTGAGCCCAGTGGTGCTCATATATCCCGCTTGCCGATTTCCCAGATGTGGTATTTTGTTTGTCAGCATCGCTGCAGTAAGGAGGAAGTTGCGCAATATGAAACGTTCATTAGTAGGTCGCATCGGTAGACCACCGTTAACAGTCTTATTTGTGAGATTTCGTTAGGTATCCTATGTTAGAAGCACAGAAGGATTCCGGAGAAGACACAATAATGAAAATGATATGGTGATAAGTCAGTTGGGTCATGTCAAGTTAAGGATTCACAGAGCCTCTAAAAAACCATTGACTACCATCACTTCATACTGAAAAATGTGATTTGATACAAGTGTCGAGAAAACCGTTCGTTTTCTTATCTTAGATCCGGCTGTTTGGCGAAAAATCGGCGGCAACTTGTCCTATATGCAAAATGAGAAAACTTTTGCTGCAAACTAACAGCTAAGATACTAGGTCCAAAGCTGTGTCACAGAGCATCAGTTAGCATCCCACTGGGTCTAAAAAAGAAAGAGTCGAATAGTAGCACGGGAAAGATGATCCAAGACTTAAACATTGAATGTATGAATCACCTATTAATATGTAATGACTCGAGTACCTTCACACGCCATCCAGTGCGTTACAGCTTCATTTTCAGTGTCCAGAAAATCAGGTGAAATCGCACCTTGACTGTTAGATTATATAGACACAGTGAAATCGCTTTGTTATTGACTAGCACGTTATCTATGAACAGATGCAAACCCCCTTTTGTATATAAAAGAGTTAGTGCCAAACAAATGGAACAGAATACATTCTCGCTGTTCTTATCTGGTCGTGCCGTTCTCCCAGTGCGCGTAGTCCGGGTGAGAGTTATTTCATCATCATCGATGGGCCGAGTAGATATGTTTGTTAAAAGTTATCAACATGCTAATCATCTACACATAATTTCTGAGGCTTCAAAGTACTATGCAGCTGTTTGAAGTTTTAACGAGAATACAGTATGTGGTAAACATGGTTTTATCTATATAACATGAATCATCATGCAGCATCAAAGCTCCGTCAACCATTGAAAAACCATGGAAGCACTGTGCTGCTGTTCGATCTGGTTTGTTAGGACTCATCAATAGTGCACATCCACCAAGCTTCCACTAGGATTCGAGCCCGAGATGAACGGAGATGAGCCAAACACTTAACTACCAGACTATCCGGGCTGGAACTTCGAGGTTTGTTGAACATAAGGACTACATGATATAGCACCGTTCCACCAGTGACTTTTCGCAATGTAGCAACCCACCAACGGTACAGTGATCGACTCTAGCAACAGACGACTTCTCTGTATTACATAAATCTAATCACCTGCTACCTAAGTCCACCACTGTACTTACCAAACTAAACAGTTCAAAATAGCAAGACGCATGACGGCTGAAGTTACCAGTTTTCAAATCGTCATTCCGCCCAAATCGATTCTTATGTGTTACATTCCAATATTGTCTTCTTCTTGATCGTAAGACGGTGGTCACTGAACTTGATCTTCAGGCCACAGTTCGTTTTCTTGATGCTATTGTTACGATTGGCACGATGATATCAAGCTACCAACCTGAAAATTATTTCTCGGTGCCTTAGATCGGGCTGAAATCCCTCTGGCTGCCGATTGTATATGTATATCTGTCACGAACTATCCTGTAACTAGCTACTTATTTTTTTATCCGTGGCTATTAGTTGGCTAGTACAATCGACTCCATAAGCTCCTCTTTTTGTTGGTGAAGCACCCACTGCTACAGTCAACAAATCCATCTCTGGCTGAGCACTTTTACTTCGACTTATGAACAGTAAAATGCGGGGAAAAACAATGAGAGAAAGAAAGAGTGAGCGAGTAAGTAAGTAGAAGAGTGAAATTGTCTTAGATATCTTTATTTATTAACTAATACGAAGTTGTACACAGCTGATAATATTTTTGGATTTATGTAAAAAACATCTAGTGAAAAAAATCTCATCAGCTTCTGATCGCGGAGCTTGGCATTTTGATCGCAAACGTTTCATCAGCAGTCGAACTGACATCGTCACTGCGCAACCACGATCAAAACTAATTTTCAGAAGTATTGAGAATGCAATTTAATATGACAACCGTATGACATCAACTTCGGTTTGAGTTTAAAAAAAACAATTCTGTTGCAGGTTCGTTGAAATCAATATCAGCTTACATGTTGGATTTTAATTGACTGAACTGTTTGGTAACACAGCTGACTGAAAGAGAAACCACCAATCAGGATGATCCGGAATATATCTTCCCTTCTTTATCAGCGTTGAATTGATAATGATACACCTGTGTAAATTCCCTACTTCAGTGGCGAAGATAACATATTGGGCTTATGGGGTCACCCAGTAAAATGACACGATGGACCACATGTTTTCGACATCTTGCTCCCATAACCGATCAGCCATATCTCACTGCCCTAATATATACTTCCTGTTCGAACACACAACCATTTCCCTACTTTATTTGCTTTTTGGACACCTCTTTTATTGATCTGTCCTATGCAACGAATTCTCTGACCAGCCCCTCATCTACATAATCTACTCCATACTGAGCTCGCTTTGTTTAAAACTTCGACTTGTTGATGATTTTTCTGTTCTTGATTCCTGCTAATTTCAACCGAGTTGTTTCATTAGGTGGCAGAAGACGAAGCATCACTAGTCGAAAAGATATGCGTGCGAAGAGGTTGCATATCTGGATATCTGCTGCCCGGACCAGTCGATGAATGCCGGCTGTCTTTCGTCAGTTCAAGTGGGCGAGAGTATGAGACGGAGGTGGAAATGATCCTTCCGTTGATGCTCTTTTGATCCTCCCACTTACCTAGATCAGAAATTTGACCATTTGACTCCTGATTCTGGTTTTGTGTCATCCCATAGACTCGTGGTGATCGAGTTTGTCTGTTTATGCAACAAACAGATATCGACTATCGTCTGCGCACTGATGATGCCACTTGGACTGGTGATAAGAGGTTTAGGACTCAGAAGCCAAGCTGGGCGATCAATAACTAGTGAAAATATTCACCTCTCACCGTATGCCTCGGATACTGTTGAAACTCTGCGGCCTGAAACAACGCGGCTTTGTGCAAAACACGGCCGGAAAATGTCTGTCATTTATATGTGCTGCATCTGAAAAACCAGCTGTCATCTGAAGACTTGACTTTTCACTTCACAACTTTATAACTTACGTTACATTTCAAATCAGATTTAGCACTGTTTGTCGAGTAGCCAGTTTATTTATCATGGCTTATCCACATATTCACATTCTGTCTGAATCGTCAAAACTATTGGTGACACTGACGCAGACTGACGCGCTGAACTATAGTTACAGTGGCGTATGTATCGAAGTAGGATACGTGACGCAGAGATAGAACGCGCTTCCCTCATTTTTCAGGTTGTGATTCCACGTAGGCGTTGACAACAGATTCCGGTCCTGTGACAAGTGATTTTGAGGCCGACATAAAGGATTTGGCTGAGTGGTTTATCTAATGTAGACCACATTTATCATCGCCTCATCGAGACAATGACCGGCAACCTCAGTTAGGCGCACGTTGTACATATTGCACGTTGATCACGTTTCGCACCTATACAGAATGATCGCTGTCTCTGTGGTAAGTGTTTATTGCGCTGGACATTATTCGGCTAACTATCCGCCTAGCCCACAACACTTATTATCTCGTTTGATACCGACGTGAGATTGGTCTTGTGAAGTAGGCTATAATTCGAAACTTCTGTACAGGTAAACAAAACTTCTGTGTACTTATGTTAGTCATACACGAGTTGTAGCAACAGCCTTCGATGTGATGATATGGACTGACAAATATTCTGACTGCATACATTCTGTATTTGTATTTGTTTGTGTTTGTGTGACAGACTTTTGCAAGCAACATGCTTTCCTTTCAGTAAAAAACTCAGACAGAACTGACGTAAAACGAAACAAAATACACAACAATGAGCTCTAAATGTATATAGAAGTGAAAAATGGAAATAAAGTATCAACTACATTCAGAAAGTTATTCCATTTTAGTCTTGTCCTTGTTGATCGGTGCAGGAGAGTTTTCGTATACGTTATTTCTGGAAGAAAGTTGTCGGAGATCTGATCTTCGTGGATCAGTGAGATTGACAAAAAGATAAGTCAGGGTGTAGCGGATGTGTTGGATCCTGAAAAATCTTGTAGGCTGGGGCTATGCAAAATTCAATATTTTGGTTGACAACTTTAGTCAAAAGAAAATCGAAAGGAAGGACAGAAACGCGGTTAGTAATTGCTGACCCGCGGCGGAGGGCTTTGAAGTAGTTTCAGAAGGCCGGAAAATATTACAGGTGAAAAATACCCTAAGACTGGAAGAACACATTTAAGACTAAAGTTGGAGACAATTGTTGGTGGTGTTCGCAACTGCCCGAGTTTTCATATTTGAAAAGATAGGCATTGCGGTTAACCGACACATTACTGAACGTAAGAAGTCCGTCCTAGGTTGGTGTCTAGACTAACACCCAGATATTTGACAGAACTAATTCTGGGTAAGAATTAGGAATTTAAAGTAATAGAATGTGTAATAGAGGGGGAGTGAAAACGACTGAAAATACATTTAAAGCCTTTAGATGGATTTATTTTGAGACCAAACTGTGAGGAGAAATATTCTATTCGAGATAGGTTTTCATCGAATTCTTTGAATCTGGGAAAACAGAAAAAGTTTGACAGAGGATAACATCATGTGCCTACTTAAATGTGTTGGATGGAGAAAAAACCGGAAGATCGTTAATATGAATCAAAAACAGAAAAGAATTCCCCACAAAACCCTGGAGTACACTAGAACCGTTAACAATTGGTTCAGAAATGCTTTACCCTGTCTTAGTTTGCTGGACTCGACCAAGAAAATAGTTCGATATCAAAGAAACAATTTGCGCGGGACAATTGAACGCTTCAGGTTTCTGAAGAAGTCGAGATCGGGGTGGGTAATCAAAGGCTGAAGAATGATCAAGGAATATGCAGTGGCAGGTAGCCCAGAGTAATTTGGTGATTTGGTGGTAGAATAGACCAATCAGGCTGCTGCATCAAGGGTGGAATTTCAGTTATCTAAGCAAACTAAAAGGGTCAGGTTGCACATTCAGACAGGTGAAACAGCCTTTTCACTGACTGCAAGCGTCGCAAACGTGAGGACAATACGGCGAAATCGTTTAGGTCTGCCAGAGGAAATGGATCTATTAGGAATATATATATATATATATATATATATATATATATATATATATGGGACTAAAGTTATTCATTGGTAGATTACAAGTTGACCGATTACCCTTGCAGTACGAGGTCACGGTTCTCCTGTTTGGTCAAGGTTTTTCACTCCATGTGACCGTATTGCTGCGTAGTATTCCGTGAACTTGCACATCGAATCACTACGTATTTGAGCGTTGAGAGTTGATACTGCTTGATGTATCACATTATATAAAGCTGATATTCTGTTAGTTGTATCTATATCATTATTATTAATGCCAGTATTAGTGACGAGAAAACGAAGACATACCGAGATTAAAGCATTTCGCATACACCTGTCGGGAATCCAGTAGAACAAGAATAATTTCAAATTTTCAGTTAAACTGTGCACCTGGAAAATATTTCGGCCCATTATTTGACCCGTGCATTTGTCAGATTGCAGCGCCGTCATTCTTCGCAATGAATAATGAGTGAGGTTTGCAGTGGGGAAAATTGGATTGAAGTTTCACGCGGTGGGTTCGTTTGGTGGAGAGGGAAGTCTGTCGGGTGGGGGAAGTGAAAATGCATTTCCTGTCAGAAATTTGTGTACTTAAAAGGCTGATCCATGCATCATCACAAACACTGCTTCAATAAACTCCAAAACCTTCGGTACTTGATTGCGTCATATCACTCTGGACGATTCCGCCAGGTCAACTCGGTGATCCAATTTAATTAAGTAAGTGGAATGGTGCACTTTTTTCTGCCTGGCCAAAGCGAACGGTGTTACTGATTTTGCCAACCATATGAGCATAGACCATGACTCCTTGAAACACGTAGTAATGCGGTTGGCTAATGTAATGTCAACCCAACTATAAGCGAAACTGCAGACGACGAATGAGACTTCATAATCTGGAAGTTCTCGACTCGTGGCGGGCGCTATTGGCGTGAAAAATTCAAGTGCACTTTACACTACATAAATGATTCCGTCTCCTGAAGCCAGTAATAAATTCTACAAATAATGAGCTGTGCTTACGGACTCCATAGGAATATTTGTTTTTAGGCGAGAAAACGAAACTGACAATCGGTTCTCCTTGATGTGTGCACTGATCGCAGAGATAATAGTGCAATTTCCAGATCGATTTACCGAAACACGATATTGGTAGGCCATCATTTCCATTCCCAAAGTGTGACCTAAATCCAATAAAAGGGAGGTCCCGTTCGAACGCTCTTGTTCGAGTTTGACGAATATCAACATTTGAAAACCTGGACTCAGAGGTGAAGTCAGTTTTTATTACATGCTTGCTGGTGTGTGGTGGAATGAGTGTAATCCAAGGTCCACTGTACTACTAAAGATAACCGGCAACCTGACCCGTGGTTTGGAGGGGGAACCACTGAAGCTTCATTTAGGTTAAACGTGGTGACTGGCCGGCCGACAGGGGATCGCCGTCTATCACCAAAGCAACCGACGGTGTTGAGATTCGAACCTTTGACCTCCGAGGTGGGAGGTAGGCGCCCTAAACCACTCGACGACCACCGATAATGCTAAGTCACAATAAACCCATCTGGATTTGTCCGACAGTACAGCAAAGCGGTACGACTGATGACCCCGGTCATTAGAATAGCAAAATATGAAGTTAAACTATTTCTGTCTTACAGAAGTGATGACGCAAATCCCAACTTCCGTGACCGGCTGATCCCGATTATTGATGGACCGTAGTATGTTGCTCATCCACTTCCGCCCCGGATATAACCTGGATGCCAATGCCCCGAGTAAAAATGTGTCTTTTAACGATTCAAATCAAACTTGACCTATGAATTTGAATACGGGTGCGGGGCAACCTACATCGGAAGAACGGCCACAGAACATATCCCAAGTAGGGTAAAGATACCGTCAATACAGGAGGCTGAGTAAACTACAGGACGTACAATACACCGGCATCATCAACAGGAAGGTACCGGTTAGTAACAGAAGCCACAAGCATGATCTTGACAAGTCATTTAGTATACTCTACATCAGTACGAGTTCTCGATTTTTAAAGTTTTCGAAGACGATAACGATCTACAGATGAAAATCTACCCTAAGCCAACTAAAAGGTCTCTATGCCAGGCTGGCTTTAGCACGGTGGTAGAGACTGAACCGCATATCAGCGCTTTAATAAAGCACCACGTGGGCTCATCATTCTGTAATAGGTACCAACCAATATATATATATATATATCATTTCTGATAGTTCACTGGGGTCTGGGGTTGCTTGTACTTCTACCGGGGTTCTCTTGTTTTAGGGAAGAGGAAATAGATGGTTAGACAACTAGAAACCTGCGGCATTGTCGAGACCACTGGAACGAATGCCACGTTTCGTTTATCCGTTGCAACACGCGAAGACCTCTGGATCCTCGAGTGCAAGAAACTCGATGCAAATTCGGCTCAGGTTTCCATATCCTGTGATCTGATCTGATCTGTGGTTGCACGAAACTGATGACTCATCTGTGACGATTTAGCGGACTTCACACGTGATACGGCCAGGTACTTTCTTGGCTATATCTAGTGAGAAGTCTCAGCCAACCAGGATCACCATGAACAAGTAAAGCAACAGCTCCCTGTGGTTGGTCAACTTCTAATCTACCAATTGTTTCCTTTAATTTGACATCCACGCAAACTAGTTCTGCAATCCATTTAGTGTGCCATTCCACAGCCTTAGTCTTCTTGTTACTTTGGCAAGCATAGCTCCCGATGGGAGCGATTTCAATACATCTCTATTCGGATAGTGCGAATATTACACCATCCCAGTTGCGTTCAGATTATTGCACCAACAACACTCAGACTTCAAGATAGAAATAATACAGAGTTTGAGTTGGTTGTGCGAGGAGCTAGAGTTCCGTATATCATGGAAGATTCACTTGAATTTTCCATATCCTAAAGTTCACGATGTAAGACGGAATGGAACCGGTGACGTTCAGCTTGTCGGGCAGTTGCTCTACCAACCAATCTATCGCATAACGACCATTCAGGGGTGAATATCACAAGTAAATATCTGGTGATATGCGAAAGATGCAAAAAGGCAATAAAAGAACTACTTTTGGACTGCTAGAGTTTCGAAAGCAATTGTCCAAGCAAATACCGACAAAATAAACTAAAATTAGTTGTGTTATCAAGGATTTTACGGGGTGAAAATATAACGGACTTGAACTGTGTCACCGGTAGTGATTATGTACGGACAACGAGAAATACCAATATCAACGCAGACCATCGCTATCTGCAATCATCCCAAGCTTTCCATTCCGGAGGTGTTGCCAGTAAAGGCGTGCACCAACACCGGAATCCACCAATAAAGCTGGCTTTCTAATCAACTGTGGCCAGGATGGAAAAAACTGTCAACTGATTCCAGTTAATTAGATGAGATGATCACGAAAAGTGATCGGTTGGTGGGCCAACGTCACTCGTTCTCAAAAACCGTAAAACAAATACCCAGCGAATGCAGTATCAGATTTCGTTCTGTGAGCTGTCATCCCATGAAATGTAGAAGAAAATCCTTTTGGCTCTGATCCTTAAAAATGGGAAGCTATAGTACATATAAGACACTTTATCGCCCTGTAAAGAGTCAGTAATAATCAAATTAGTAGAACTATGCTCTGCTTGAATGCAGAAATCATATCACACTACTGCGTGAAACTTTGGGAAAAGTCTCACACTGTTGTCGAATGCCAAGACAATCCGACCTCAAAGCAGAGATTAGACGAGAAATCTCTCATCGAAAATGTCTACTGATTTTGAATGTATTTAGGAGATACCGTCTGTAGATGGATAGAAAACTTTTCTCACAAGCATACCACTGGTTTTATTTCTATTGTCACTCATCTGGCATGCGTATCCGGCACTCCTCATTCCTCTTGTGAAATCCGAATGTGTTTTATTCCCGATAACCTCATCTGTGCACCTGCAGTGTAAGTGGATGTTCCTATTAGAAGAGTCCAATGAAGAAGCAGAACTGATTCGCAGGTAGTTCTTTGTGGTTTAGCTTTTAGTCGTCAATAAACAAATCACACACGGAATGCAGTTCTCTGATTCCCAATAGAACGATAAGACTCAATTCGTGAGCTTCATCGTACTTAACACTGTGATAACAAAAAATGTGTTAACTGCGCCTATTTGGTGATCAGAGTTTTATCGCTATACTACTTGGCCGTCGCACATTACAATACGTCGGATTGCTTTTGATGTACTGAAATCCTTCTTTGTAGAAATGACATTTTCTGTTCGGGGCATATAAAAACACCACAATGTGATGATCACTACCACTCTAACTGACTGTTGTATGAAATTTGTAATTTCATGATACACGAAGTGTTCGTTTTCCCTTTCATTCAAAGCAGGTGATCGAATGGACTGAAGTTATCCGAAAATATAAATTGGCTCTTTTAGTGGAGTAAAACAAATGACCGGGAAATAAAAATTCTAAAATTTGTTGATGATCAACGTCTTTTCACATTTCTTTCCAGTTAACATGTAATAATTTGTACTAGTTCTGATATTTTTCAATGTGAAAAATTACCTCAAGATATTTTCATCTACCTCTGAAGGCGAAACGAATGCCGCGAACCAAGTGTCGAGAAATATCAACGGTAACACAAGACGAATGATTCATGTTTTCTCCTACAAGCTTAACACTAGTAAAAGAGACGGCAAGTGTCAGCATCTTGCCGTTTGACAGTGGTCGTACAGTGGCAATCTTTCCTTCAGTTGCTCGTTGTATCAGTTTCGGAATTCAACCCTGAGGAAAGATTGAAATGGATCCATAATAAGACAAACAGTGACCACAGCTCATTTTTTCTTCTCATTGAGCGTGAACTTGAATCATCACTGTGTACACAGATCGTTAAGTGGCATCCATTATTGTAATGAACTTCCTTTTTAGAATACTCAGTTCTCCATAGTCAAGTCACAACTGTTGATCTTGATTCCAAACTAAGCATTCAACTGACTTGTCTTTCTGAAGCAACTCTATCACTACGTCCACAAGTAGGTCTAATTACTACTACTACTACTACTACTACTACTACTACTACTACTACTACTACTACTACTACTTTTACTACTACTACTACTACTACTACTACTACTACTACTACTACTACTACTACTACTACTACTACTACTACTACTACTACTACTACTACTACTATTACTACTGCTACTACTACTACTACTACCACCTGGGGTTTCTCTCGACGGTGGGAGAAGTCATCGCACTTCATTGGGCAGCTGTCGCCCACCTAAGTTGGGCAGCCCCCAGCCCAAGGGATGCTGCCCGTCGACGTTCCGCTTGATCCATTGGGTGCAAGGGGCTAACGACTGAATCCGAAAAGCCGATAGAAAACAAAGTACCAGTTAAGACAAGGTGGAATGGTTGAAACAATCAGGTCTGACGTGACAGACGAGAAGAAATTCCTTCACGGGTTCTCCGGTCACTTTTCCGTGCTGGGTTAACGCCCCAGTACCTTGTGAGTGAGACCTTTGATTCAAGGGCTCCGGTAGGTTTCCCAAAGAAAAAATCCCTTCTGTGGTGTGGGCCTCCGCGAAGTATGATTCGCCGAGAAACGTCGAGCATCTTTCCTGCAAAAGAACCTTATCAATTTTCCCTCTTATAATTTGACATCGAAACAAACTCCACTGGTAATTGGGGCTGTGATGAGGGCAGTAGTTCAGGAGTAGGGTATAAGTCGAATGTATTCCCTAAGCCTAAATGGTCACTTCATTCGGTTGCCTTTCACGTCTGCACACTGTCGGATGGGACAGCAGGCTGCCCTCGCTAAGACTCTTGACATTTTAAAATATTCATGAGAGCAGAGAGAAGAAATAAGTCGCGAGAAGCAAGCATTTCGTTCACTATTGTCAACCGCCGATGTAAAACGTGTCAGTATATATATATATATATATATATATATATATATATATATATATATATATATATATATATATATATATATATATATATATATATATATATATATATATATATATATATATATATATATATATATATATATATATATATATATATATATATATATATATATGGTACAGTAGGGGGGTAAGTGCAACAGTAAAATAGGCACGATCGAAAGCTCTTACAGTACGTACTTTGGGGAGAGTGATGTCTGTCGTGTTAACGCCAGGGTAAACAAACATTTTGGGTCAATCGTTTTTGTGCACAGAGTGCTGGCTGATGCATCATGATTAGAATAGCGTCACTGAACGCTAATAGTTTCGATGTTGGATTGCCCAACAATGCTTTGAAACACTAGGTCAGGTCAACTTTGTGATCTGATGCAAACAAGTGTCTCGCAATCGAACAAGCTGGCGGTTTCACGTCATTGTGTATTACCCCAGTAGGTTGCTTCATCAAGCTTAACAGCCACTCGGGTATGTGTTCTGACACTCGTTGAGTCAAGCAACGATCCATCCTGCCAATGTATACGTCACCGCAACTGCAAGTGAATTGATAGACAATATGTGAGACGCTGGGATCAGCAAGACTATTTGAGTGATTTTGAAAACATAACCTTTTGGTTGTCTGTAGCAAACGCAACTGCGCCGCTGTGTATGTGTGCCTCAGAGCTGACTTAAGATTACAATTTATTTGATTGAATAAATGATCTCCTTTAAAAGGGAAAGTGATAAAAACGTGCTTCTTCTCCATGTTCATTGTTTTCTCGCGCATACGTCTCGGCTTCTGATGTTGTCTGATAAAGTTTTCCGGATAATCTTTGGTCAGTAGCGTTCTTTTTATGAATTCCTCTTCCTTTCGTATTTGATCTTCTGGGCTCTGTTGAAGAGAGTTCTGACCAATCCACGTTTGTAAGCCACTAGAGCCAAGCTGGAGAATTGTAAATAACGTCCACCCCAGGTTGCTTTTCGGTGGATTCTGCGCCGTAGAGTTCCGTCCTGAAGCCTGATTATTAGAATATCTAGAAAGAACAAACTGTTATCGCGATAACAGTTTGTCCTTCACACGGTTAAACTCAGGTTGACCATATTGTCACTGGTCACCACTGGCGTGGATCAACTGAAAATTGTCGTTCATTTTGGTCTACGCCTGTGGATTCAGATCACGCCTAGGTACGTGGTCATTTCTGTTTACTTCTCGTCCGTGGTCGCACCAACGTAAGTTCCACTCGTCCTGTGCAGTTGCTTCTGGACGATAACCAGCTATGTGATTTCCAGACGGAGCTATGTATATGATTATCTATGTGACTGGATGTGCATGGCCCAGATGAATGTTGGCAACAGTTCAAGGAAGCCCTGTATGTCAAATCTAATACTATCCAGAACTCTGGTTCAAGTATGCCTTACAAACGATGGATATCTTCGACATCAGTTGTTCTGTTAGATGCTCGTAGATCCATCCGTTCCGATGCCACATTCAATGAAGTGCGTAAATCCCTGAGATGCCATCTGACTAGGAGGCTGAGAAATGACCGTGAACAGTGGTGGATTGCGAAACGTAGGGAAATGGAAAAGGCTGTGTCCATTGGCAATACTCGCAACCTTTTTCGTTTGATTAGAGGCACCGGTCCACGGAAGCCCGGTGTACGTGAGCTAACCAAGGAATCCGATGGGTCACTCTTTCTCATGGAAGTCATCTGGATCATTAGGCGGAGCGCTTCAATGAACAGTTCATTCGGCCTGCTTCTACTGAGGACTTTCTTAATATGCCCACGAGAGAAATGGTGCAGATAGACATCACTCTCCTGTCAGAGATGGGGATTATGCGAGAGATAGCTTACCTGAAAAGGTACAAAGCCAATGGACCAGAAGGAGCGTCTCCATCTTTTACAAGGATGGAGGCGAAGCTTTGGTTTCGGAGTTTACTAAACTCCGTATTATTTGGGATAGTGAGCGGACTCCCAGGGAAAGGTATGAGTTGGTGATTGTATCGACTGACAAGAAAGGTGACAGATCGTCTTGTGAAAATCACACAGGAATTAGCCCGGTGTGTATCGTGTCCAAACTGCTCACGTGCCTAATTCTCCACCGTTTATCTAGCCCCCGTGAAAGGTGTACGCGTGAGAATCAAGCCGGTTTCAGACATGGTAGGGGTTGTATCGACCCCGTCTTCACTCTTCGGCGAACCATAGGCCCACAATTTGTCTTTTTTGATCTCGAAGCGGCGTTCAAACCAGTCGACGGCACAGTTTCTGGCGTTGCATTTCACTGATGGACATGCCAGGGGAATTTACTTCTCTTTTCCAGTGCTTGTATGGAGACATCCGAAGCTGATGTTCGTGCTTACGGCGGTCTTTCACCCGACTTCACCACGGAAAGTGATGTTCGTCAGTGTTGCCCTCTTTTGCCGTTTATCTTAAATTTTGTATTTGAATTGATTCTTGATATAACGCTATCCTTGCGTGAGAATAGTGACATCGATCTTTGCTGAGGCAGTAAACTGTTTGACTTGGAATCCGCGGATGATATTGTTCTCCTAAGTGAAGATCCAGGTAAGTTGCAAGCTCTCTTAGATAGCCTAAACAAGAATTTAGTAATGTTCGGGATGCGTTTTGCACCTTCAAATTGTAAAATGCAGTTGCAAGACTGGGTTGGCTTAACACTAAACCTTTTATTGGCAGAGGAAACTCTAGCCGAAGTTGATAAGTTTTGTTACCTGGGCATTTACATCTCACCAGATGGACACTTATCGGATGAAGTGTCATGACGTACACAGAAGGTGTGTTCGTTTTTGCCAACCTTCGTCATCTGTGGAGTGGGCGTGACATCCGATTGTCAGTCAATGGCCGAGTGTACAATGCGGCTGTAAGGTCCGTTCTTTTATACAGTTCAGAAACACGGTCGTTGAGGGTATAGGATAAACGAGGACTGTGGGTGTTTAAGCACAGCTGTCTCCGTAGCACAATCCGAATATGGTGGGAACACCTTATCAGCAATGCTGGGGTTAGACGTGAGGTGTTGGAAATCATAGGTCAGTTTCTGGATCAAGTACTGAATCTAACCAGATTAAGGTATTTGGGACATGTGTTACGCATGCCCACTGATAGACTTCCTCGGTGTATGCTGTTCTCTGAGTCAAGTAGTAGTCGGGAAGTAGGTCGAGGTGGTCAGCCCACGACATGGCAAAAAAGACTTGAAACTCTTGACCAGTGGACTTCGCCGAGTAGGACGTGTTAGACTTCCAGGTTGGGGTCCACGTGATCCGCTTAATAAATGGTTGGAAACCCTACGTGATTTGGCTAGGTGCCGCGGCCAATTTCCTAACTGCTTTCGGACTCGTTCTTTTTCTCTTGATTTTCATTTATTATTTTGATTTTCTTTGGCTCTTTTTTATTTTATGCTTTCATTCTTTTTGCCATTTACTGGAAGACGCTGGAAGGTAGCAACCGAAATCAGCGCACAGAATTGCGAGGTTAATGGTTGTATAAACTGAAACTGACTACTACTACTACTACTACTACTACTACTACTACTACTACTACTACTACTACTACTACTACTACTACTACTACTACTACTACTACTACTACTACTACTACTACTACTACTACTACTACTACTACTACTACTACTACTACTACTACTACTACTACTACTACTACTACTACTACTACTACTACTACTACTAATACTGCTACTACTACTACTACTACTACTACTACTACTACTACTACTACTAATACTGCTACTACTACTGCTGCTACTATAAAGGCTACGAATTCATCGGGGAAAATAATGCTCCATTGTGAATGACAATATTTCTAAGTGATTATCCCAGCTGTATTTGTCATAATAGTACTAGTATTGATTATTATTTATTAGTTGTCATTGTTATTAGTTTTATTATTGTGGCTGCTGTAGGACCGTAGTAAAAATGTTCCATTTATCGATTGAAATTCTTTGTTGAAGCACTCAAAGATAGTGGTATTCTCTCCTTCCTTGACAATAAACTTCGTTTTACTGATCATTTTCTGAACACTCTATAGTCGAAGTTGGATATCATTTGTTCTGCTAGCTTTTTGTGTTTTCGTTACTGATGGCTGCCGCTGAGCCTGCACTTTATCTCGACTTCGCTGTTTGAATTTGTGTAAGGCTTGGACGGAGGGTAATTAGCCAGTGGGCATTTTTGTATCATTTATTTATACACACGCATGATAGCGAAACATACCAAATAGCTATAGCGTGGACGAATCATTGATGATCACTTTATTGGTGGTTTACTTTTCGGGTTGTTCTCATTCCAAGATTTGCTGTAGTACGAGTGGTCTCTGTCTTTGTTTTCGTCAATACAATCAATAAAAAGCTGCCGTAGTAGTAATACTCGAATAGTATGCTTTCATTTGTTATTTCAATCCATTTTAATCTTTCCGTGATTTCATTGCACTTGGCATTGCCTCACTGTTCCTTGCACTGCTCTCCTTTGATAAAAAAGGTCACCATAAATCCAACAACTGGCTGGGCCTTTGAATCTGGCCGTGGTGCTCCATCCCGATCGAAATATACATCCCATAACCAAATACACATACTTAAGCTTACTGTTTCTTGGCCTTGGTTGCCAATACATTCATTGTACCCACCAAATAATGCTTAATTCTCCAAAATATTCTTATGGTTTACTAAAATCTTCAAGATCACGAAACACCATCTAATTTGATCTCTTTCAGACATATGATACGCAATAAATAGAAAAGCATCCTTAGAACATATAGAGCTAATCTAAGGAAACATAAAGAGGGATGAAAACTAGCTCTTTTCAAAAAACCTACTCATACCATGTGCCTGTTCGTTGTAATCTGCAACAACTTTGGATCTCTACTAGGTAGTATTTCCATGCTGTCGGATTTTGTTAGGACCACCTCAGCTCGAAGCTATTCTTCTGCAAGACAAATGGCTACGTGACAACATTGACGATGAAATTATTGCACTTTATTGATTCACTGGATATCTTGTGGGTCACACAGCATCACACCACAAGCGAGGCGGAGGAGTTCCATTGTATATCAACAACTGTTGGTGTAAACAGGTCAGAAACTCTTAAACCTATTATACAAGTTTCGTGAGGTTTTCCATACAAGAAAGCCAACCCAAGTTTTTGAATGATCTCCACGATAGACTACGTAGAATTCTTCGAATCAGTATCATAAATTTTGGTAAAACGTGCTGATATTTCATTGTGCGTAGTTGCTGGCAATTTTAACCATTTTGATGTGAGCTTTCTTTATTCCCGTAGTTTGACGAATACTGTTAATTTTCCAATTAGACTGGCTGCTTTTCTGAACCCTCTTTTGGTTAACGGCCCACTTTTTATATCCACTTCGATTCACTCTCCACTAGGCTTTTCTGACCGGGCAATAAACAAAAGTTCGCCTGTGATCTACAGTCATACGAACCACACAAAAGTCAGAGGAGGCCGAGATAGTCCAGTTCCGAAGAGGCAGATTTGTCCTGAAAAATTTCTAAAGCTACTGGAACTGGTTGCTCAGACAGAACTCTCTGCATCCTCAGACACGGACATTTCGGTTTTCTGTAACTATCCCACCGACTATTTGAATTTTTGCTTCAATATATTCTGCCTATGTGAAACTCTGTATTCGCGCTCTGATCGTCTGTCTTCTTCCCAACTTAAGCAGCTTCATCGGACGAAGGAAAACTCCTTCAAACATCATAATCTGCTAGCTTTCAAGATTCCAACTAAGTCAACCAAGACGTTGTTGCGTATAACTCTGTCTTCCTTAAAGATTTTGAAAGGTTGATTCTCCAACGATTAAACGAAGATTTAACTGTTTCCGATCCTGATCAGTTTGCTTGCCAACAATCACACTCTATCCTGAGGATGCTCTCGCCATCTTGACACATTACATTCTGTTCAAACTTGGCAAGAAGAGAAAAGCCGTAAAAATGTGCTTCCTAGATTACAGTGGTGCATTCAACTGCATCTACAGGAATACGCTGCATTCCTCTATATCCCTCTCTAATTGTGAGCCTTCCCTTTTACCTTTGTTCACAGATTACTTTCACAGTCACCAGCAGTTCACTCCGTATAACACGAAAAACTCTTCTCTTCTTACCACGAGCCATGGCCTTCTCCAACGGGTCATACTATCCCCATTTTTATCCTCTGCTTACATTCCTTCTATTCCTGTACGCTCAAAGCCTCTTCTAATCAGGTATACGAATGACGTCAGGTTTGGCAGGCCATATACTTGGGGTTCTACTTCTCCTACTCTCCAAAATGGCATCGCTCAAATTTCATATTGGTCTCGTGCTCACAGTCTAGGCTTTTACTCAGTCAATTACAGTGACATTCCACTTTCTCTTTTGAACGGTAGTAAGCAATCTAATCTTCAAAATGACTGCACTACCATCACAATAAATTAGGAACAGATGAGTCATCTTAATTCATTTAAGTGCCTTACAGTGATGCTCAACCGTAAACTACTCGGTCCACACATGTTGGTTCGATTTTTGTGAAAACTGGACGGTTGTCTTTCGGTGTTCCATGTCCTAAAGTCCACTCCGTACCTACCCATCTCACCAAACGCTTTGTCTTTTCATTTGTCCTACCTCACTGGCTTTCTGCGTCACATGTCACCTTTTCTGTCTTGTTGTTGCAAGAGGTAAAGTTTATGGCTAGATCGCTAAAGCTGTTATCATTTACCAGTGGCATACCCAGAATGCACTCACCTTGTTACAACCCATCATAGAAAAGCTTGCCAAAAGCTTGTCTACAAAGATTCTCACTGACCCTACTCATCCTTTTCACCAATACCCAGTGAAATATATATCCTCTTCTTCCACTGGCTCTCAATAGAAACGTGTTTGTGCACACACTGGGGCGTACAGCGATTCTACTATTCCATGCCTGGTAAGGTATTTGCGTAATCCAGCTTGTACAATATCAGAACTAACGCAACACTTGGAATAAAATAAACGGTTACTACCCATTTCCCCAGAGTCCCATTTTCTAGGACGTGTACGTGATTACGTGAAAGCTGAATAAATATATCTCGGAGTGCATAAAGCAATTACTTGACTTGACTTGAAGGTGTTCTCTCCCTTCCTTGTCCCAAGATGTTGATGTCGCGTTGGTTCCTTGATTGGCTTTGATCATCCCCTCTGGGTGCTAGTGTCAGCGTGATCATCAGTACGATGCACATGTCGTTCTTCTTGATCGCGCCGCACTTTGTCGACCGAATGGCAGGCTATCAAGACGGAATACTACCTTCTCAATTTAGGCTGAAGTATCCGTGATCCAAGGTCGCTACTTAGTCCATGAAGACGCTGCTTTTACTTTACCCCAGTACCTACTGACAATAATCCTCACTCACGTGTAATCTGCTTACGGTAAGCCTGGGTTCTGCTTTGTTTTTCTTATTGCTTTGTGGAGTTCCACAGGTCGCATCTAATAGGTTGATCACATGCTCAGTTCTGAAATGACAGTTAATCTCACTAGCATGCCAAACATCAGTCGAAATAGAGAGTACTTCGCTCTGGACAGCTTAGAAGTGAGGTAGGACGGCAACAGTAGCGTCAAGGCATGCTCTCAATCTTCTCGTTTTGTCTACTACCGTTTTTGATCGCTCGATTGTTCGCTCCAATAACGTCATTAGTTTGTGGGTGGTATGAGTTTGTGCTTATCCTCTAAGTTCCTCCAATAAGACCCGAAAAGCATCGCTTTCAAAACGTGGGCCTTGGCCGATGGTGGTCGATTTCAGAAATCCATGATTGACCACAGGTTCCTCCACTATGCACTGATTCTACCGACGCGTTAACCAGGAACGCCGATAGCTTCCGTAAATTAAGGTTACGTCTCCGTAGACCGCTACTTTAGTCATATTTAAGCATTAGCCGTCTTAAAGTAAATGGTTCCCCGGACAGTCTGAAAGGCGTCCGTTAGAAGTAGCATCACTAGTCTCCGACAGTGAAAGTTGTTTTACCTTGATCCTCTTTCTTCATTGAAACTTGCCAGTATCCTGAGCGCGGATAGATCACCAGAAATATGGTGACTGCTTGCGTTTTACCTAATGTTTTTGCCATAGAATGCACCTGGACAGGTTTGTATACAGTGATATCAATTGCACTGCGAAAATCGACACAAAATCCAAATTTTTGATTAGGTATCCTTACCACCACCACCAACTTTCCCCAGCCTGACCATATCCCCACCAGCTCCGGCACGTCCTCAAAGTCATCCAGGGTACGCCTTACACCCCCATCCTCGAATGGCTGAGACCAAAGGATCTTCATCCTGGTTGCGGCACAAAATTTTGTAATCCAAACGACATAACAAGTAATAGTTCGTTTGTTTGTTTCAGCTCACTCTGATCTATCTATAAGACTTCGTTGCGTTGTGTGTCGCTCCAGTAAACATATGTCGATCACTATTACCGGAAGTATATACTACTCACGAATAGCACGTGACATACTGCACTAAGGCAGTGAGATCAGTATTCTTAGTGCTATTGTTAACATTAGTATCAGTGGTAATATAAGTGATAATGGTATTGACATTAGTAGTGGTAGTAATTATAGTACGGCAGTCTCCTGGGCAAGAAGCAGTATTTGGTATTGCTCAAATTGTTTCTTGTTTGGAAGAGCTGCTAGAAGGAAGATAGTCAAAAGAAGTAGTCAGGAAAAGGACATCATTTCTCTCCTGCTTTTCTCACCAGAGCATTAATTTTTCATCTTACGAAGATTCTCAAAAGCAAACTTAACAAATAATATCAGCAAGTATCCGTCTTTCTCATCTTTTGTTATCAAAACATTACCATCCTGTCAATATAACAGAGCCTACGTCGTATGTGATTCACACAAGGGTTGAATAAAGTCTTAAAACATTTGTATGCTGTGGTTGGAAAATGCTGAATAAATAGCCTTGCCGAAGGTAAGTCATCTTTTAAATTGAACTGCATCATATTCACATACACGTTAAATGCTACAGAGCACTGAACTAGTTCCTTTTTAAGATGAGTATACCTGCCGACTCTGGGAACATCAATCTTCCCTCATGAATTTATACCAGTCTTGGAATTTTTGTTTGATTCTGTCTTCCTGCGGTAGAAATCGCCATACATGACAATAACTGCCACGGGTTAGTCCCGTATTCTTCCGTTTTCTTTCTTAAAATCCACTCAGCTGAATCACTTTTCTCCTTTGACTGGAGGGTAAAAGTTCCCGCATGGTGGGTCAATGCTGCAAGTGTGGCTGCACAAATCCGGCAGAATGGATGTTACTCAACTGTGTCGACTTGACAGCTCTAAAGCCAGGTGGATAGGATTTTTGAGAGAAACGCGTGATCTCACGATGTGCGATCTCAGCATTCATTAGAAATTGGTACGAAAAGGGTCTACTTGTATTATGATTGGTAGTCACTTCATCAATGTTGATGAGGATAAACGTCTAGCTGAGCAACCTTGACATACAAAAGATATCAACATCTTAGCGTGAGATGGAAGCCTTCCCGCCTCTAATCAACCAAAGTTTATATAATTATTGGTCTAGATGGTTAGAAATCACAAAACTCAGTGGTCTAGTGATTCTAACTGATGCAATATCCCTCGCTAAAGGTGCTATAACCAATTTTGTTAGGAAATATTCCTAAATAAATAAAGCCGCTCTATATTACCTATTACGAGTTGAAATTCCAGTGACATTATTTCTTGCTTCTTTCTCGGGATTTACTGCCTGGTGAAAGATTTGTATGGGGAAAATTTTCTTGCACAGCAAAAGCGATTCATTTGGGAAGGTTATTGCAATCAGAGAGGCTGCTATCTGGTGAACTACGGAAGTAGTATGCGCATTTGCACTTGTGTTGGTTTCTGTATCCGTATTCGTATTCGTAATAATAATAATAATAGTAATATTATTAATAATAATAATAACAACTGTGAACGACAGCAAGAGAATGTCATCAGCGATAACATCAATAATGGAACTGGTCAACGATCAAGTGGACTTTATTCCGTTCTTCTAATAATAACTTACCCTGCTGATAAAAAAACCACAATTTGATGTACTTATAAAGATTGTCAATAAATGGGTATAAATAAATAAATAACATCTGACGAGAAAAACAGTCAGAAAGATTGATGGGTGACTAGAGAGGACAATGGATAGCAGGAATAATCTATAACATAAACGTATGTAGAAATAATAAACGGATAGAGGTGAGCATTTTACCTTTGGACTAGACAACTTAGATTTCTGAGGCAGATGCTTAGGAGATTCGCATTACTTCATGTCTATTTCTTCAGACGCTTTTTGTGATAAGACGGTGCTCAGCGTGTGCCCGTATCCATTTATCACTGAAATTATCAAATACCATCGATTACATTTTGCTTGTGTTACTGTTCGTTAATTTTATAGATCTTCATTTCTCGAAAAACAGTATTTATATGTGTCTTTAGTAAAACTTACTGGGCTTAGCGTCATTTCAGCTACCCCCTGCGAAACTGCTTTAACAAATTTAGTGGCATTTTAATGACAGATGTTATTTTGTTTTCATCGAAAAGATTGAGAACCTGCCGTCTTTCCGATATGCTAAGAGTGCTTCTTGTGTTTCGGACGATCGTTTCCTGGTGCCAAGCCTTGTTTGCTAACCACGGAAAACCAATGGAGAACAGTCAGATATGTGTTTTATGGTGAGTTACCAAAAAAGTTGAATAAAATTGTGAACGGGTTTTCAGATTTCCCAAATATTTGTGCTTTCGAATTTTGTGCAGTCAAGAAATTACCGGAACATTTGTTTGGGATATTCTACGGGGAAAAACATCTTTGATATAATTAGTAATTAAGAGACACAGTAAAGTTACATGCTCTGACTAAAATCATTCGTGCAAGAGAGTCACAAGAACATTGAAATAAATGATAGATATTTGGTTTCATTTTTTACAATTTTGTTAAATATGAGTGTGCTGGGAATTAGTTGTACTGGGAAGATGAACCAACGAATCCCCGAATCAGAAATTCCACCGATCGGATAGTAGTAGTACGTCCGGAGCACGGAATTCGGTCAAGAAGAAGCGGGAGTCCCGGCGGTAGTCAGCAAAACTTGTGCGTCAACAAACACAAGAAAATGAACAAAGTAAACGTGACAGAAATTATGAATCGAAAGTTAATGCTTCCAAGTTGTATACACACGGGTGTCATTGTGTCACAGAACACGAAGTACTGCCAGTCAGCATAATTAGTTAAAATGTGTGAGAAATGTGAGCAGTGGAAAACGCAACTGGATCAGTGCAAACAGGTGAGAAAAAATCACCCGAACAGATGGTTCCAGTATGGGAGGAAAGGCGGAAAAATGTATCACAACTACGGACCACTTATTGAAAACAAAAATCCACTCGTTTTCGAAGAAGTCTGAAAAGAGTTTCGTCAGAAAGTATTATTCTTTATGATAAGAATAATTGTCAGTGAAAGTACACGGAGTCTTTTGAGTCCTTCAAGTTCCATTCTAAGTTCCTTGGTCTGCCTGTGCACTGATCTCTGCTTGCCCCTGCTACCACACTAGCCAGACTAACGTCAAATAACGGTGGGGCAGATGAAAGCCAGTTTGGCCTAAAAGGACAAAGTGGCTAAATAAGAGCACAAAAGGAACACAATATGATTCATCACACAGTAAAATCGTTCAACTCACCACTGGAAATCATGGAAGCTCTGCACAGCTATTTCATCCGTGTCAGGAATCATCTTAAGTGCACATCCGCCGAGAGGGTTATTCATAACGGAACACCTTCGTTTTACCCATGTTCCTACACAGATGTCATCCATCACGGAAGTCGATAGCTGCATAGGTAACGGGGCGTTACCGTTTGTAGCCAGTGATAGCAAGATACTGTATTAGAGCCAGCCTGGATATCTTGGTGGTTAGGTGTTAGACTCACAATCGTTCACGAAGAGTTACAGCCCCAGTGGCGGACTCGGGCGACGTGCACAGCTGGAACAGCCATGCAATGCTTTCATAGTTTTCATGTTGAGTTGGGCTTTGATACTGCATGACGAATCATTTGGAAAAAGGGGACAATCTCGAAATCGTGCATCCAATCAGATTCGAATACCCTGTAGGGTCGATTAGTCTGCCAACGTGCCTGATCGGTTGACCGTTGATCTAATTGAAACGGACGATTTGCCGAATTTTTGTTCGTATGAAAAAGTTAGGCCTCACATTACGTGATGGCTTATTGATGAATTAATGACCTACTCCGCTTAGCTCGTTCAAAAGTGACTAGTCACTTAGCCACAGGATAGAGACTCAAATATTATTCATTCAACATACTATATCATTTTTGCTCAAAAAGAAACAAGCCAAAAACAAACTTCTGTGCTAATTTGTCGATTTTACTGCCACGAGTAAAAGTTCATTACTGAGGGCTATTTACATGGGTGAGTTCGCGGCCCTCGAACCCAGTGTGACGCAAAAGGTTACCCCTTGTAATAAACAAGAAATGGATAACCCCCAAAACCCATGTTCTTTGTTTTGCTACAGCCTTCCCAACCACCGTCCAACAACAATCGTCCTCGAATCCTTTTCTAACTATGCAACACCAATTTTTTGACTACCCAGTCACATCTTGACACGAAATCATCAATAAATGGTTCATTTCTCCTTTATGAATGTACGGTGCTCCAATGGTTTTCACTGGTGAGTTGAGTGTAGATGCCGTATGATGAATCATATTATCTCAAATGCAGGCCTATTAGCCATGAGGACGATGCTACCGAAAACGGGTTCGTTCAATATTCATGTACTCTCCATGTGATGTAGTCGATTTGTTACCTAGTCGAATTTTCTCAAAGCCGGTGATGAACCCAGTCAGCTAGTGAAAAACCTTTAAGGCTCATCTGGACAGCGTTACCTTAAAATAAGTAAAACCTACTAGGTTTCAGTGCGTGCACCGGACAGGGTTTGCGCTGCGGGCATGTGTTTTCAGTAGTTCGCTTCTGTTGTAGGCAGAACGTTGTCTCCAGTGTCATCTTGGGTTTTGACCAAATCAATAGGCAGGTAAATCAGATCGACAGACATTCATTCACGACATATTTCTGGTGTCAACAGTACCTCGTTTGAAGATAACGTAAAGTAACGGATTTAATAAATCAATCTTAACTGACCAACTAAAGCTGTGTTACTGAGTACTCTGTCCGTATCACTCATGCACAGCAGCTGTTGTCAGTTTTATGCCGACTATAATCAAGCTGTTGCGGTTGTTCCATGGATACACTTCACTTACCTCTTTCTTTCCTTCCGCCTGCATAAAAATTTTATTTACGAAAGTAAAAAAAGCTATTTGCAACGAGATTAGTGATACAAATGACAACTTCAATAGATCATTAATTCCCCGGAACTAACATTGGCTTCAACAATCAAAGTTTTATGTCTCTTTCTCTCGCTCTCTAGTTTATGATACCATAACTTGGGGCAAACCACATCATTTTTTTTTTGCTTGCTCCGAGGAAATGTCCAAGTTGAAAGACAGGAAATCAATGCACTGCGGTGATTTTTCCCGTTCTGTTCATTTACAGTCAGTCGTGCAGCCTAATCACGCTTTGTTTTTACGCGATTTTTGAGAAAAACTGTGCGGTACTACTGACTTTCTGATGAAACAGAAAAAAGTCAAACAAATAAATCGCAAAAAATAGTTCCGAATGGGTTAGAACATATATCAGTCGTGCGCACATTTCTCACTCAAAAATGAAATGTAGTTTCACAATCCATCCGTCTTGCCGCTGTTTATTGGTTGAGCACAATCGATGAGTGCGTAAAGCACTCCATCATAAACGGGCAATAACTCTGGTCAAGACAACTGCGTTTGAGGTACACTGTGCCTCAACTATACAGCTCTTTTAGGATGACTGAAGGATATCAGTCAAGCATCTTCGTCAGTCCTCCACCCGTGTAACCCCAAAGGTCAGAATCGTCTGGACTTGAACGATCTTATTTTAGAGGGAGTGGATCAAAACGGATTACCGATATTCTCAACCGTGAATGATCAGAACCATAGTCAGACAAGTATAAACGAAAGTTTAACTATGCCGAAGCTTTAGTCTACTCATTGTACACGAATGAAATTCTTGGCCGTGATCACTGTTCTAAGAAATGACTTTCTCAACACGGAAGCACGTAAAGAATCTTGGGCAATATCAGAAAGCTTGGCGTGGGAGTACACATTTTATTTAATTGATTGAAAGTAAACACAATGTGCAAATAATAAACCGAAAAGCTGTATTGAAGCACTGGTTGCCATTCAGTTTTGTTCAAAAAGAAGTTCGTTTGAGCGTAGCCAAGAGAGGATAAAAATATCTTCCAGCTCTTTGAGCATCTACGTGATTGCTTATGATGCTGAATCCTGTGCTAGTCGTCTGCTTTCCTCTGTTTATTCACTGGATGAGGGATCACTAAAGTTGAAAAATGTCCTATCAATTGGTTTTTATTCCTTTCCTCTTTCTCAGCTGTATATATATATATATATATATATATATATATATATATATATATATATATATATATATATATATATATATATATATATATATATATATATATATATATATATATATATATATATATATATATATATATATATATATATATATATATTGCTTCATTGTTCGTGGAACAGTCATTGATGGTTGACCAGGGTCAGCCAACAGAAATTTGTTTTAATCTTAGAAAATAAGTCATTTAGTGTTGATGGGTAGCTTTTATGGGTGAGCCCCTGCAGTCTAGTGGTTGGCGTATAATGCTCGCAATGCCTCGTACAGGGTTCAAGAAACAAATTTAGTGGTTGGTGGATATATACCGTTCTCCTTTTTTCCTACAACCAAGACGGATCTGCTAATGAAATACCTCCTTAATGATTGCTTTCAAATGACTCATATCACGGTAAGCTACAGGTGGCGCGGTTCTGTCTAGAACTGTAGATCCACGTGAGCTAGGAACTACGACAAACAGTAAATAGGACGAACACTAGATCCATAATATGCCCGTTGCAGCAGGTTTCAGCTGCGGACCTAAATCTGATATCCATTAAAGACACCGGATTTCTCAACAATTGCTGAGTCTAATGGAGCAAAAACGTCAGCTCTCGATCTGTAAGGGGATAAATAAGATAGAAAGAAATCTGGAAGGATAAGTCATACAAAGCCGAAGAAATGAAAGTAGTAGCTGCTGCAGATAACAGTCAAAGACTGTTCAAACTTATTCGCCACACCGGTGGACGGCGAACCCCTGTCAGTGAAACGACATGCGACAGAAATGGAGAGATCAGAGGCATGAAAGTGTGGTTAAATGATCCAAGGGGCAGTTTAGCTGGTCGCATGCTAACGTAGTTACTCATGTGTCTACAACTCCGATTCCTTGGGGCTTATCAATCGAGTCCCCATCGGAACTGGGAAAAGAGTTAAGCCTTTGATTACCAAATCCGTGATGGTGCGTTGATAAAATCACTAACCAACTTCGTCCGTGACATCTGGAACGAGGAGTGTATTCCTTTAGCATGGGACGAGCCTTTGATTCTATCCATCTTCAAGAAGAGAATATGCAACGATTGCAGTGATCATCGTGAAATCAGATTAATTCCGGTAGTTGCTAAAATGCTGGCCTCGAGTTTGCTGCGCCTTCCGACACCGGCTCGCCAGAGGAACACCCGTGACGAACAGATCGGATTACGTCCAGGGCTAGGATGCAAAGACCAGGTTTTTACTCTTCGCCAGTTACTTGAAAAGCGTCACATAGCGTCGACCGACATTATTGGCTTCCCTCGACTTGGAAGACGCCTCCGATTCAGTTGATCGATGAGGTCTATTTATTGCTCTTCATCGAAAAGGTATACCATAGAAGTTCATTACCCACTAAGACCATTGTACTCTCATACTTGTGGCCGCGTAAGGATTTACGGTGAAGTACCTAGTCCTTTCGAAAAGATCAACGATATTTAAAAGTGTCCCATTTCGCCATTTCTGTTTAAATTCGTCTTGGAAGAGATAATGGAGAATGCCATGAGAGATCTTCAGGATGTGGGCATCGAACTGGTAAATAGTGAAAAGCTGTGCCGCGGTGCTTTCAGTTCTGTTGTATGGTTGCGAGACAAGGGGTCTTCGTGAGGATGATATTCTTCGTCTTGAGGTTTTCGACCACGCACGTTCACGTACAATTGCTATGATTCGGTGAAATGACCAGGTGAGCAATACCGAGGTCAGAAATCAAGTACTGGTTAATTGTTCAGAGAATGTTTTATCACGATCTATTCAGCTTTGTTTGTTGGGGCACGTGTTACACATGGCGAACGTACATCCACCGAACCGTGGCTTTTTCCATTCCCGAGGGGAAACGGAAAAAGTCTCGTGGAGGTCAACAGATGAAATGGCTGTGGGGAATGAGATAAGTACAGCAAACTTAGGAAAGTTATG
This sequence comes from Fasciola hepatica, assembly GCA_948099385.1. Classification (NCBI taxonomy): domain Eukaryota; kingdom Metazoa; phylum Platyhelminthes; class Trematoda; order Plagiorchiida; family Fasciolidae; genus Fasciola; species Fasciola hepatica. The sequence continues at coordinate 147,019 of CANUEZ040000216.1, read as the reverse complement.
TGCCTCGCTTCTTTGTGGTTGGGGTCCAAAAGATCTTTCAACCAGTGGGCTGGAGACACTGAAGGACATGGCGGTGAACAGTGAACAGTGGTGATGGTGTTGTCACTTTCTATCGAATCAGAATGATGAATCAACGTGCGTTTGTAGTTCGACTGTGTATTCAGTGTGCTGGCTGCTAGGGCATTCTTTCCTTTTCCCACGAGTGTAGGTCCACTCCCTGTCCTTCTTGTATATTCATTCTTTCTATTTCTACGTACAACATGGTGAGATAGGTAGTGGTCAGTGGGGCTTGCTCTGCAGTTTGCCGCTGTAAGTTAATGATAATGATGAAGAAGATGATGATGATTCGGATGATGATGACGATTCGGAAGTTGATGATGATGATCACTTATGCAGTAAGTGCTATGTTGTAGTAGTAGAACTTTCGACTGTTCAAGAAACACTTCGTCCTAAGGCAATGCGTAAATGGATCGTACATCAAACCCAGGAGGTTATCAGCAATGCATACTCGTCGTGGTTGGCCCGTTTTGTGTTAGGCCTTTGTCTATGCCGAAAATGAGTCAGCCAAGGTAGCAACCGATGGAAATGCTTCAACTCAGGGAGACGGAAACTACAGACCAAGCTGGCCTTGATCACCTGATCGAATGAATATTTCCCGTGGTGAGTGGACACATCTACGAATCAATGGAAAACGCGTTCAAAGATCGCTAAGTGCAGCTTTTTACTTCTTTACTTGTCACGCCGTCCCTTAGCCCCATAGCACCGCTCCTCAGCCTTGTCACATCGTTTCCCATCCTTGACTGAAAATTTATTAAGCGTTAGTTACTCTGAGCCTGAAATCTGCGGAACTGACCTCATACGTGAAACACAGCAGAACCCTCATTCTTTGCATCGCTGCGCAGTGCAAATTGTGGATTTAGGTGCATTCTTCTCACAAGGTCAATTTTAAGAGTTCATTTCAGTAATTTGCAAGCTAAAAGTGCATCGTGGCTCAAACATTTCATGCTCAGGAGAGGAAAGATCATGGAAAAACATGTACATCCGCCATCTTTTGGTTTGCCTGATCAAACTATTGCGTTCTCTATGACCTAATCTACTACTACGTTTCCAATTTGATTGCAGTTTACCAAGTTGATTTCGATCCAAAGATAGAAACTTCATCTGTACTGAAAAGAAAACTATTGCCCTTTGATGAGTGGAAATTTGGAAATAGAGAAACTTTTCTCATTCGGAAGGTATAATGTAGAACGGTGGTAGGCAGGACAGTGTACTGATAGATGAAAACGGATTTCACTTAACCAAAAGGGGAAATACATAGCAGGCATAACAAGTTACACAGCCGGTGTGATAGCCAGCAATGACGTCAGTGGGCAATTAGTAAGGTTTATGGAAGCTGGTAAAAAGCGAAATAAGTTACCCTTCCGAGAAGACAGACAGATCACGGGGGAGGATAGTCCAAGTTAAAGACTAAGGCAGAAGGAGTGAGTCCAGTTGCAGAAAACGTTCAACCAGTCAGTCAATCGGTCAGCAGAGCAGCTCAACTATATAGCCTCTGATTGACACCTTCAACTCGGATCGGTAGTGAGGATAACCAGAGGCCTGACGAGACCAGTCGAAAAACTCTGAGGATAGTAAATCAATGAAAAATCAAAAAAGGCAGTTCGTTTTACGGGCGCAAGAATCGGAATTCAGAAAGGACATGCAACGCAGCATAAGAGAGACAAAGTTTTGTGATGAAGAACAGGCAAAGGAGCACAAACTTTAGATAATTTGCTTTTTCCGTCTGACCGTATTGAGCGGAGCGAAGGTAGCACCGAGTGCACAACTAATTTTGTTCATCATTTTCTTACACCTGTGAACGAACGGGAGTTAACCGTTAGACTGCTGGAAGATAAATTTTATGTAAGATGCTGCCGCTATTCCTGTGTTTGTAAACTTATATATATATATATATATATATATATATATATATATATATATATATATATATATATATATAATACCGTGCAAATTCTAAGTATCAGGGTGTTGCTTTTTTCCACGTAGAGACATCGGTAACCTTTCAAATTCAACTGTGTGCTAGTGAGAATGTAGCTCTTCTATTAGCAAAATTAGAGTTGAACCATGTGAAACATGTCATGTCCGGAAGGTTCGTTGTTGAAGAAGCAGAAATTACATTATTCAAATAGATTAGAGGAAGGATAGATGGAGATGATTCGTGTATTCCTCATAGTTAAAACCTCATTAGTCTGAAGGAAAAACTGAAGATTTCGTGTTCAGTAAGTGTTTGTCGTATTTAACAGTCTATTCATGTTTGACAGAACCCAGCCCATGCAATTGCATTTCCAGTTACATAGGCACACAGTTGTCAGGATAACATTGATCATAAAGTATTGTCACTTAATGTTCTAGTGGAAATAATCTGAAGTAGTTGAAAGCTATTTCATCAGATTTGTCGGGAATAACCAGCAAAACGCACATTCAAACACTCCCTAAAGAGACTCGAACCACAAATAAAAGGATGAGAATCATATACGACCACTATTAGGATAGTCGTGCTCATTTCAAACGAATCGCTTCACATGAGAGTGCTATTTGATGTAGGTAGCATTAGGCGTTTTTATTTGTTACCGTAAATGGCAAATGAAGCTTACGGGGAAACTCTCGTCCTCAGAAACAAAATTAATCGGGCACAAAACATGATAAATGTATGATTGCAAGTCCTAGTGGGAAAAATGCAAATCTAGGTAAACGCAGTTGACACCAAGCGTAACTACCGGACACCCCCTAAACACGTTGTGCTATACAGTTTGGATTTTGAGAACAGAACGGCACGGAGAATAAGCTCGTTTTCAGCTATTCATACTCATAACAATACATAACAATGAATGTGACTCAAACCAACATGCACACACACACACACACCCGTGCGCAGGCAGATTTGGATGATCATACCCCTTTGTTGGTTTGAGTCATATTTAGTGTTACTTACTGGTACGAGTAAGAATAACTAAAAAAGAGCTTGTTCACCACGCAGTTTTGTTCTCAGTGTATTCTGTGGGATTTTTCGTACTTTTGAAACAGGCCAAAGAACCAGTTTGGATTTTACGAATCGCGCGGAAAACTGAAATCCCCGTACTACTTGGTGGTTTTGCAGTGCCTTCGTATCCACTCGAAAATGTAATGAAGTTATATTTGATTTGCAGAATATATTGTTGGCACGATGAAGGTGAATCATATAGATCACTGAATATCCATTTCTATTTTTGAATGCGACAGATGCAAGTGGATTTTCCAATAAAACAACAACAAATGATATCACTACTACTACTACTACTACTACTACTACTACTACTACTACTACTACTACTACTACTACTACTACTACTACTACTTCTACTGTTACCGTTTCTTATTCTCTCTTCCCCTCTCATCAGTTCACATCCTCACAAACAAGCTCTTTGGAAATATATATTCTTACACATGCGCTCATCTATCATGAATTTTTCATACGGTTAAAATCCGTCCATTTCACTTTGATAAAACAAAGCCCATTCAGAATGTGGATGAATCCATACACCGTAAATCTCCATTTTCTTTCTCGTAAAAATGATCACTTTTGACCATTTTTATCAACTCAACGAATCAGTATTCATAATCTCAAGAAATATGATCCGTCAGTTGGGAAAATGGAAAACGCAAATCAGTTTTAAATTATGACCGATTTCATTGTTAGTCGAACATATAAATAGAACCAATAATGAAAAAAAGAGGAAGAAGAAATAACCGCACTTGAATAAACCAAATCACAATAACTGAATCGGGGCGGGAAGGTCCGGGGCAAGCGGAGGACACAACGATGCTGCGAGGAATTCGGGGACCGTCGATTGCCAACACCATATAAAAAGAAGGGCAATAAAAGAGACGAAAACTCGAAATTACCAGAACGTTTCGGCAGAAAGTTTCCTATCTTTGTTCAGCTGCATGAATCTCGAGAATCACTTTTGCATATTTTGAAAACATTGTATGCCTGATGTACTAAATGACCTAGGAAGTTGATTTATTTGATTCACTAGACGTCAAAATTAACGCGAAAATGATCGTCAAAGAAACCGGAGTTTCATCAGGTTGTGTGCGATTTAGTGTAGTCTATTTTTTCACGGAAAAAGTTATTAGTACGGGGAATTCGAATCTAATAGATCATGGAAAATCCACTTGGTTTTCTCACATCAAAAATTCCAACTCCGTGAACCGGAGTTGAACCGGTGACATTCCGCCCGTCGAGCGATTGCTCTATCGGCTCAGCTTTCTTTGCACGGCCATTCGGGTGTGCTTAACGTAAATGAACATCCAACAGTATCACAAAAAGTAATTTTGCTTATTGTCTGTTTTGTGCGATAAAGTTTTAGTACACAGAAAATTTTATCACCTTCATCTACTTCTGGTTGGCCGTGTTATCAGCTCACAGTAGCCATCCAAGGCCCGTTCTTTGTTTCAGTGAGGTTCTTTTGAATCAGTTATAAGTTAAACTCAAGGACTGCGCCAACCTCAAAACCAACTACTCTAAAGAAGTGAAATCGTATAGGTTTCGTGCTATACTCAAGCAAAACTTGGGGAATTCAATCCAGACCAATCACGGTTTACTTACTACAATGAGTACTCAATGATTTATTGCATTACAAAACGTGTTTGCGCTCTCTGTTTATTGATTTTGGCAGTCGTCCATTTCTTGTCGCGCACGTGCGTTCAGAGTGACTCCAGATAAAGTGACTGCGTTTGACGTAATCATGACAGCCAATTACGCTGCTTGTAAATCAACTGCGTAATTTTCCTCTATTTCCATTCCCCGGTTGTGTGCATACTGATTTCATTCGCGTATAAATTTAGTTCATATGAGCATGTCACTTAACTGAAATTGATTCCATTATTTACTGCTCATGAGAATTATCGAAGTAGATGTGTCTTAGTACTAACTTTACTATTACTATTACTACTACTACTATTAAGATAACCTCTGGGGCTGTACCGGAAGTGGTCAAATGGTTAGCCTTATTAACTTTCCACCTTATTACGCGTCCGAATCCTTCAGACCGGATGTGGACTGCCATTTCTAAATGTATTAGCATTCGTCTGGCTTGCCGTAAGTTGACCAGGGGAGATGAAGTGAATCCACCGTCTGTAAAGAATACACAGCGGGAAGGGTTTATGAAGACGGATCAAAATATCAACGTCCGTGGATCAGTTGCAATCACTCACCGATCGGAATAGCTTATTTATACTTATTCCTGTATACTGTACTGCATAGACATCATTAGGAATCACTGAATGTGTTTTCTAAGAGATGACGTAACCCTGAACTATTAAAGAAACAACAGGTATTTGTAAATTCTGATCTACTAGTGGTCAGCTGTTAGGTTACTTCTACAGATTCAACATTTTTGGGATTCTAACCGACAAAACAAAAGTGGTAATTCCCAATAAAATCATGGATGAGCATTCCCGACTAAATTGAGATAATCTGTGCAGTTTTTCGCTCGTCCAACCTGAGCTGGATCCATTTCAGGTTACATTTGCAAATACGCTGCTGCAAAGTCGTCAAGATCAGTTCAGTTCAGTTCAGTTCGAACTACCAGTAACTATGCAACGGCTGTGGTGAATCTTTCAGAAGGAACCTCAGTCAGAAACAATAAAAACCAAGAGTGTGAAAAGTGTAAGAGTAGAGCTACAAATAGTCACAAGTTCATCAAGAAAGTGCGCAAAAAACAAGAGCGCCATTGATCTCGATACCGGGTAATTCACTCGGATGTTCCGACTGCGTGGATGCATCCCTTGGACCCAATCTGGAAACTTAATAAACCCTGCATGGCCGAGTTTACTTGTCAGGTTTTCCATACTTCCCTTCTGTGTTATGCTCGTCTTTCACAAACTACTTGACTCAGCAATCAGAGCACGCAGAGAAGTCCAGGGCCATGGGCAACCCATTTTTCAACCACTTTAGCTAGGTGAGGTTTTGTCCTCCACAATGATTTTTTGCTTATTGTAACAGACTCCTAGCAGTCGTTGAGATACGCGTAATACAATCCAAAAAACGCTAAGCGTCCAGATTTCGTTTTCAATACCGTTCTTTATAAAATAATCACAAATGTGACACAAAAACTGTACAAACCTCAACGGTAACCGCTCCGTGAATCAGAGTCAGCCAAAAGCGAGCAAATTCAGGGTAGCTTAAGGTTCAAGCGGTCAAGTCAACTGAACGTCTATGGGAAATATGGGTCAAGGGTCACAGAACAGAATTACCGCACGCTCCAGTCAGCGGTCACTTAAGGTCAGTGTCCGGTGTGTGGTTTAGCGAATGAGCAAGTGTGGCGCAAAACGTTAATGGAAAACATAAATTTAGAGTGAGGGTAGGGGTGTCAGATTGATCCTGAGTTAGAGCCTCGAGTTTGATTGTTCTGTCGATTACACAAATGATAATTCCCTTGAGTTTATATACTTCATTGCTGATGCGGCTTTCCCTCCATGTTGGGGCAGTAAAACTAAGACCTCGGTGTTCAAAATGCTGATACTCTCCCTGCATCATCCGCTCACAGTAGTCATATTGGCCAATCACATCGGAGATTCCGTAAAAGAAAGCAAAACTGACTGTACTGTTCAGCATCCTGATCATTCTCTCACGAAAATATTGACAACGTGCGTTTGGATTTAGCTACGTCTCAGTCATCTGGTCATGGTGAATATTCAGGCAATCTTTTTCATGTTACAAACTGCTCTAGCTAATCCCATCTTTTGGTAGACCATACCAAGTGTTACTGATGTATTTTCTTCAAATATTGCTCTAATTTTCCAAAAGAGATTTTCGTTTGAATGAAATACGGTATTACGCCCCGAAATGCTCGCACTGGACTCAGAATAAACAACCAGTTGCTGAAAAATTGTGACTCTCCCTTTCGACGGATTCATAAGCAGCTATATCTTCTCCACGCAACTTTGTGTGGTTCCACTGAAATTATACCGTTCTTGTCTCTTTTATCTGCAATTTCGGACACAAAAACAAATCACAGGACTAAAGCGAGTGCATCAGTGACTCAGATTCTAGTCATGTTTTATCATCGGTTACATTTGCCAAAATAATTCTTGTTGATCATTCAAAATCTTCACATTCAAATGGTACTTTCGGTTTCTATAGTTTATCCATGGGGAGAAAATCCCTTATCATCTTCCAGGCTCGGCGTGCTGATTGCCAATAAACAGTGAACTTGTTTGTTCCACTGCGTTACAGATTATACAAACCTTTAGACTTCACTCGGTACAGTTCGAATTCTGCTTCATAATTCCCTCCTCACTTTCTTGGTTGAATCCTGATTTTAGTTTTGAACAACAGTTCGCGCTTGCTGTGTATTGTGTGCTCCTAGTATTATTCTCGTAGATCCCACTAGAGTACGTTAGTTAAATCTGAATTGTAATTTTCCACCTATTCACAATGTCTTCTCAAATTAGTTTGAAGTCTCTCATTGAATGTTTGAAAAACATTGCATTGTCAAGCTTTCAAAATCATTCCATCTAATTGTAACGGTATGTTCCCACTTTCCTGAACGGTAAGTCAGATTTTAGTTTATTATGCATCAGAGGCTGCGGACAGAGGGTTTGTGTTCGTAAAAATTGACAAGCAAAAAAGTTATTACAAGTACATGATTTGGTTTTACTGAAAAATTTCAATATTGATTTGGCTTATACGGTAAATCTATTGACCCCGGTGAGATTTGAACCCACATGTGGACGTCCAGCATGCTCTAGTGTTGCACATGCTCCACCAGCTGAGCTACAAGGCCAAGCCAAGTGGCTTCGGATCTTCGTACATGAACCTCATTGCCTATTCGCCCAAATTACAGTATCACATGGCATCGGCCCCAGTGTACTAACTTCCGATCTGACTTCCTACTGCTAGGTTTTCTTCTGCTAGTGGAATACACGGGCAAGCATGATTGTGAGCAAGGTTAGTCAGATCCGTCAAATGTGGAATTGATCAAGAAGTTAAGAGTCTTTGATCCTGGAGGTATCTGAATACGCGCATGGACGCAACCTACTCTATGAAGTGTATCAAAACAACAAGGATACAGTCACTTAATATGTTCCTTTTAGGCCACACTTTCGGCCGTTTGACAAAACCCAACAATCGGCAAACCAACTACTTTTGAATTTGTATGACCATACAGTGCATCCATTTCCGATGCAGCGAAAATCCGATTTCATGTTTTACACTGTGAAGTAAAAATATCTAGCCAATATGTTTTGTTGGGGAAGGGAACTTAGCGGCGGACAAAAAGTCCACGCTGGGTATACTAGCTAATCAAGGGAACATTTTCCGTCCCCAATTAAGATGCAGATTCAAGATGGGGGAAAACTGCGAGAGGACACTGAGACATGCAAGGTGTTCTCGGATTTTTGACAGAACAAATAGAATGACAATTGAAGATCAGAAAAACGGATCATAGAATAAGAGAAAAATACCGTGTCTCTTATGTGACGTCCGAAAGGTCTCCTCGCGCAGGCGGTGAGCAAGTCAGGTAAAGTGCACGGGGCTGCGTGTTCCGCTGCGATCAGTATCGGAGTTCAGTTTACCTGTGACGTAAGTTTTGACGGTCACAAGCGCACGTAACAGGCAGGCCTCGGTTCAGAAATGAGAAACCGACTGAATGCGTTTTTGTGCCAGTGCACGCGTCAATAGCGAAATGCCGCGAGGAAGACTATCAGACAAGACAGCAGTAGCAAAATTGGAGCGAGTCTCAGCGACTGCCCTCCCTGCCACAGCAGAGGAGCACAACTTAGATTATGAAAACGCCAATAGCTCTATTAATAAGCCCCGACGCGGTGTGTCAGCGGCAGTGACTGGGCAACGACTTCTGAGATTTGGGCTGCCCTAACCCCTCCAACGAATGAGCTCTCGCCAGGTCACAATGCGAGCTGACCGCGTCACCAAGGTTGCGTATGGAAAGAAGGACAACGGATCCCTCACCCACAACACAAATAAACATACACACAACCACTCACACGAACGCACACACGCACACACGCACATGCACAAGCAACCACACAATTAAACAATCGTTGACATGTGAATGTTCCCTCAGAGTTATTTGATTGTTAATTAGCCCTGCGAAAGGTCAGCTACGGTAACCGAACGGTTGTGAATTACAACATTTACCAACCACGCAGCGTTATTAACATAAATTTAACAATATGAATTTAGTTTGGGTGAGAAAATGTTTACCAAGATGTTTTAAATATTGGTTACTTCGGTTCTAATTTGAATCGTCTGGAGTGTGAAAGGATACTCTTCATTGAAGAGCCCACAAATGAATCACAACTGTGATTTCTCACAGTTATTCGTGTCTGGGTCACTGCTGACCCAACGAACAACGAGAATGCATGTGCAGGCCCTCATATTGATAGTAAGTGAAATTTATTTATTTATTTATTTAGTCATTATTCTGTTGCTGTTATTTATGATTTAGTAGACAGAACTGATTGCTCTCTAGTTCTTTGTAGATTAGAAAATTGCTCAATGATTAATTAGACCGTGAATGTTCCAATGGAAAGGTTTTATAAGGTAATTTTTTATTTTGTAAATTGGGCATAGCTACTGCCGCTGAGACCACTATAACGCCTATCTGTGTTTGTACATTCTGGTTCGATCGGTCCACTTTAGTTTTCTCCTGTTGGTCGCGCTGGAAGATTCATTTCCACTTGCATTTCTCTACTTAGTGCGTGGGCTTCTAGTTTTCAGCGCGTTCATACATCCTTCGTGTTGACTTACTAACCTATTGTATTTGGCATTTGCCGGAAAAACAAGGAACAAGCTTTCCCCATTAAAAATTGAAAACAGATGTCAAAAACCTGTCTGAAAAGTTATGCTTGTTCCGTACATCTGACAGTTCACAGTATGCTTTCCTGACTACACGGAATACCCCCACCCCATAAGATCGAAAGCTTACAGTTCAGCCACCTCTTCACTTTCTCCTTCAACGGTATTGACTGCGTGGTTGTTAGGTGTCATTCTAAGTTCTCATGTTTCGGGTCACTATGACTATTAGTCTAAATGTAACTACTTATTGCTCCCAGAGAGACACCCATGGGTCCATCAACTCTTTCATACTCGTTTTGATTCCATTACTACCTGACTGCTTATGCATTGTTGTCGGTTATTTTCAGCATGCTACCATCTATTCCTATTTCGTTCTGGTTTAGGCAAATTCTTTCTTATCCCAATCCTGAACTTTTTTCACTTACAAATGGAAGCTTCTGATTCAGCGGGCGATCACATTCTCAGGATAGTCTGACTCAAACTTTATTCATGTCCAGCAATGATCACATTTAGAAACCCGTCATCCGCCAACATTGCCCTTCTTAAAACATATATTTCCTTTATTTTTTGTTGGTTTTTTAAATACGGTCTTTGCCTACATATATACAAAGATTCTGGATGCGATATTTGACTTATGTTGTTCCATTGAGATCGTAATTTTATTAACGGAAGTATAGTTTCTCTATTCATGAAATATACAGGAAGGTAAAAAAACATGATTATGAACTACACTATCAGGCTTCTGCGAAATGTCACTCAATCCTGATCGAAACATAGACACAACGACTGAGTAGTTCATTCACCCATCAGTTATTTTGTTCCGCCTGTAGCAAACTTCTTCTTCGGCACGAAACCACAACTCTGTGCCGGAAGCGTATCCGGCCAAAATAGTTTATGGCACAAAAAACGGCGTCTATTCATCCCACTGTGGACATCCTACAGTCCTATAACCCACCTGTTCCTTTTGAAATAGAGCACTTTTCGTCAAATGAGGTCTGTGTTGTACTATGAATCTCAAAAGCCGCCTTTGCTGTTCTTCCAGAGGGAGTACACTACACTCTTCTTGAATTTGGAGCTTGGCCGATAGTCGAAATAATTACTTTCAATAACAATGAATACGTTAATTTCGGTGTCTTGGTTGTATCCTTGCCACCAATAACCATTGTGCCCACTCCAAAACAATCATCCACCTACATTTCTCGAGATGTTTTCATCCGGTCACCATCACTTCCTCTGTAGGCAAGTCGACTGAACACACCATCCCTAGGCGATTGAGCTCTTCTTTTGTTATTTCGAGAGACCTTTAAAAGTACGCATACAAGGTGAACAGGCGCTGTCTAGACCCAACAGTTTCATTTCGTCATTTCATTTCTAAAGGCTTGAATTATTCGTGAAATCAGTCCATTGTGTCTTCCTTGACTATTTCTCTACATTAGACTCGGTTCCTCGTTCTCCATATCCGAAAATCTGAGGTTGTCTGGCTGTCGCACTCATTTACTTCCATGTGTAAAAGACTACTTTCCCAGAAGAGCCAAACGTAAGAAAGTTGGTACAAATTTGTTGAGAACCTCAATGAACAATTTTGTTGTTCTTCATGGAGCAGTCATTTCTCCTCAACTTTTCACCACGTGTATTAGCGACTTACCGGCTGCACCCCCTGCACGATTTTCCTAGTTATCAGTTCATCTCCAATCAACTTGATCATACTGTTTTTACTGACAACTTCAGCATCATTCTGAACTTTTCGTCCCATTCAACTACTCGAAATTTTTCGAGTGTTTTCTTTTTTTCTCTTTCCTCCTAAACGAGTGGGATATCGGTCATCAATTATGCCTTTATTCCCAGAAATTGGGTGTTATATAAGTGGCACCAGTTTACAGTGATCTTTCTATCGTCTGCATTGTGCAAGAAAATCACGTACATCGACTTCGCAAATTCTTGCACGTAAGTTCTGAAAAATCCATTATTATTTCTTCTGTCAGCGAACGTGTCTTCCCAGTCCTATTCTATTACTCTCCCGTGTTTCTTTGATTCCCATAAAATGTAATATCGTCAAAGAATGTGATTTGGGCAGTACTATTTAGGAAAGATTCGCCGGTTAAAATTCTTGCAGACCATACTACTCCTGTATCATAAACTACCTGCATGCAGTTCTAATCTTTCTGTATGTTTCGCACTATTAGTGATTCCATCTCCCATAAGTATCTACCACAACCTTGCTCCGTCTCATTTAGTACGTGAACTGGTTAACAAGGTAAACATCACTGAGGAACTTTGCATACTCCTCGATGACCGAGGCAGGTTTGTCCTAGTCACGTCTACAATTTTTTGAGCTCGTTAGAAAGTGAAATTTTTCTGTTTACCTCTGCTTTTTGACCGAAATGGGAGTTTGTTAACTGAATGAAGTTCTCAGTCCAAGGCAATGCAAAGCAACGCAAAACAAAGCAACACAGTACCACTGTCAGGGTGTCGCAAACCACCCTGAAAAAATGTCATCAGTGAGGCTGCTTGCGGCATTCCTCCAACCGGTAGACAGGGTGCTTTGTTAGCACTGATCAGTGACAAGGCCCGCATATCCCACATGGCAGTGCAGCTATCGCTCATGTGCCCATGAACCAGTCAGTCCATCACACGTCACTATTCACATCGACCACTGACAGACAACCCACTGCTTACTCTTCACACTCACCAGCCAACTAATCAGACACTGTGATTCGACTTAACCAGTCACATTTGCGCCTCATGATAGGCCATCAATAGCGAGGCTATATGAGTCCATGTATTCCCTGCCCCATGCTATACAAAGTGTTGATTTTCGGTTGTACTATAATACAGTTTCGGCAGTTGTTCGTGGGATTGGACAGTCGAGGAATCACTGACCGGAGATGATCCACAGGTTTGCTCACCGAAACCACCAAATATATGAAAGCAGAATAATACGGAACTAGTACATTTTATACTTCTCAGTTAGCTCTAGCTTTTGGCTCAGAACCGTGTGGTTGACTCAGAAATTCTAAAGCTCAGTCTTCCGGGGCGCATTTTAAAATGCCTGGCGTAAGCAGTGCAACAACTGCTTGAAAGTCTGTTCGGTTTCTAACAGTTCAAACAGAAGAACCTTGTAGCTGGTTAATCGAGTGGACATTTTAAGAGTTAGATTATGCTGAAACCTTTGGTCATGCATCTGTATAAAGTTAACTACAACTCGGATGCGACAGTGCGTAGCAGCTGTGGAAAGACCTGAGAACAACTTAGATTGAATCCTTTCTTGCATCCTTCAAGCCAAGATGAAATTTGCAATGGTAACTTCACTTTCAGAAAGGATCTGAGCTCATAGGAATGCATCCACGCAGATAGAATCGATGGGGTGGGAAATTTGTGTGAGCGACGAGCTATTGGTTCACCTTTCGATGGTCGGATGTTGCCTATCAAATAAGGATCATTGTATGTTGCACAGCTATTATCAAACACTGTGAGCAATCTTGGGCGAATCTTGTGGCACTCTCTATATGTGTATTTGTTTTGATTCTTGAGGATGTGCATTATTCAGGGGACCTATCTAAATATAGAGTTCCAGTGATATAGCACGTTTCGTCTGCCACAACCGTAAAGCAAAATATTTCTAAGCTTCTGTTGTGTTGGTGTGCAAACCTCTGGATTATCTCCGGTCAGAGATTCCTCCAGTGTCCATCCCCAACGAAAAAGTGACCACGAACAAGTGCGGAAACTGTCATTGGTTCGTGTTCACCTGGCATCCTGTCCGTGGGTTGGAAGAAAGTGGACCGCAACCTTGTTGATAATGGGTTCTCAGGGAGATTTCTGACTCCCACAAGATTAGTTTGAATATGACAATTCACTTTTCCAAGATATGATGTAAGATACTCGGGTAATAATATCCAACTTGTCTAGTGTAATATGTGTGCGTAGCAATATGGTGGGTGTCATCTTGTTTAGATGAGTAACTAGCTGTATAAAACGGAATGGCGAAACCGGGTATTTCACGCACGAAACATACACACACCAACAAAACTCAGCGTACTAAGCACGGTCGAAACAATGAGCGTCTTTCGAAAACAGCTCCCAGTCCCATCCTCTCGCGGGACGTCTGGCTTTAAAGCATACCCTTTTGTTAATAGGGTGATGATCAAAATTCGACTAACAACAGTGACCCCGAACTTAAACCGGTCATCGGAGAGCTTATGATACACTGAGAGCTGATAATTGAGGAAATTTAAGTGAAATCTCAACGGGACAAAAATTGACACAGCTAGGCCGTCTTGGGGTTATGGATGTGTCGCGGCTATCAAGCCCAGTAAGTTCTCACACAAGTTAAATAATAGCAAATTCCCTTGGATGACAGACTGTTATAATTTCGATTGGTGCAATTCCTGGTTAAAAGAGGCTACTTATGACTTCACCTAACGGGTAATCCGTTCAATTGTATCTTCTTGGTCGGCATTGCACGATAACGAGCAAGATTTGCAGAACTTGGGCGATACGGGAAAACCAAGTGAAAAGATGCCCATCAGAAAGTTAGTTTTCTTTATTTGTGGCAACGAACCCCGAGTTCATAACATGTTGACGGGATACCGATGGTTGAACCCATACCGGCGCAGCTGTTAGCAGGTGACAAACCATCAGTAATCGTGACCACACTTAATTGCATGCGGATAAAAAAGAAGTACCGGCCACTGTTCAATCCGAACATAATAAACCAAAGTAAACAGCAGTTGACGTGAGCTACATAGTTGAGCTCATCAGAAGTGTAGCGGAGAGGAAGCCATTCGTAATTCAAAAACGAACACCACTTTTCTCTCGTACGTATCAACCTTTTGTTCTACATCAGCTATTATGTAGTTGCCCGAAAAATCCCACTGAACACATGAAGAACAAACACCAAGTGACGAATAAGCTCGTTTTTGGGGATTCCTAATCTCGATGTTGCATCAGTTTTATATGACCAATCTCAAACTTACCGAACAAATCCGAAAATTATGGAATAGGACAAAAACGAGAGAAACGGAGAGAGAGAGATAGATAGTATGGTTCATACATGTGATCCGGATTTGTCTCCGAACCATGAGAAGATATAACTGGTGCACTTAGCCTGATCAAAGAATTTCTACCGTGTGGGTGGGTGTTAGGGTGTGGGCCCAGGAGTCTTTAATGCCTGAACGACCTGCCCTTGAACGCTACACGGTAAGTTGCAGATGCGAATGACTATCCTTGGCACTGTGGTCAAGACTCTGCAAGTCTCCAGCCCTAATTAATAACTTCAAACAAAGTAAATTATCCGAAATTTTTCTGTCATACACAGTATGTGGTTAGACTCACTACGGTGTGAAAACAGAGTCTGTAGTTATTTTAATTGCTCCAGTGCGCATCATAGACAGGTGGCACTCACAGACACATTCGGATAAGCGCCTGGTTATACGGCCAATGTAAGCAATTCCGTAGGAACAGGTAAATGAGTACACACTTAATGAGGTAGCCGAAATTGACATTCCCATCCTTTAATCGTAAGCACGAAGTTGGCTTAGATGTGAACAAAATATGTGGTGCTTCGTCGCGTAACAACTTTCATCAACGGTTCCCCACAGTCTGCTATGTATAGTGTGCTATGAGATATCCCTTTTGAACAGCAAACTGATACATGGAGATTTCTTCCGGACACCCATAACTGGTTTTCCTCTCGGTTTGTCCCATTATCCTGCCAATAAAACCTTTCGGATATCCCTTTTGCAAGGATACTTTGAACAGGAATTTAAGTTCACTGTACTTTGTGTCTCTTGTACAGACTAAACGCTTTCTCTGCTACCCAACTAACGAAATATTTTCTATTCATTTTGAGTCACATAAAACTTTCATGGTGAATCTAATGACCATTCCACTTTAGGCGGAATCATTAACCACAGGCGTTAGCAAACCCGTTGAAAAGATCTTTTTTATTTTTTGCTTCTTTTTCTATCCGAAACCCAACATTTTGGTGGGTCCTGTTGAACGTGTTTAACCGAAACATTATGGCACTTATTTCGTCTATTGGCTATATAATGTGCCTTACGCATGTAACAGTCGTAAAACACACGTTATCTTAGGGACAACTGAATCTGATCATTCTCAAGTTTCGCCAAGAAATTATCAGAAAGTATCGGTCCACAGGGGAAGACCCCTGCTACTCCATCATCCTATCGATCGATTTCTTCATTGAACTTGAACTGGACGGTAAACATGCAAACAAGAAGAAGCTGCTCCAGTTCACCCACCAAAAGACTCTCATCAATGTTGTTTTATTGATTGTAGTCAGATACCTAGCTATTATTTTCTTTGGTTGGCATGTTGGCAAACTGTGAGGTGACATCAAATGAGAACATATGTTTCCCTTTGAAATTTAGAATGCTGACATACTCCACAAAACCTAACATGCCTCTTTAATTATTTTGTGAAGGCGACTGTCACTGGTTCCAGAAACCTGGGTAACGACTTGACTACTGCATGGTAGAGCGCGTTGCACGTGCCTGATATAGGTCTTAAAGGTAGACCTTCACTGTGCTTTTCGATAGCCAGTAGAGTATAGGAATTATCGTTGCCGTTGGTCGTATTCTTTCAAACGTGGTTGCAACTATCACCCATTCTAGACCCAGTGATTGCGATTCCTTAGAAGCTGAATTTTCTACTTAGATCATTCGTTCTTCTCATTGGAAGTTTTGGTGCATTCGGAAGTATCAATCAATATGGCTTTCATAATTTATAGGTCAGCCGATTGACAATTAAAATTTCTGCTCTTTTATCGGGTATTGATAAAATGACCATTGTTTTTGTTTAGTAATCGTTCAGGCACCTCAAGTGGTTCGCCCTTAATAGGTTCTTTTATAGGTGGTCTGTTGTCCCCGTATTGTTATAAAGCATTAAAGAGAGTAAACTGGAGCTTTTCTAGCTCTGGTGATGACGATGAAGCCAAGTGTGTGAGTGGAGTGTAATGACTCAAATTTAAGTTCCATTTGCATTTGTTTTGTTTCAGTTCCAGGGAAGCAAAACCCAACCACCAGAGAGAATACATAGAAAAAGTTTTGTCTGAACTTAGTGAATAAAATTTCATTGGATGAAGACAAATTAACTAATTGTTTCCATTGAGCTGATGAGCGTTCATAACAAAATCAGTTTTCCATGTGTGAATTGAATGTTTGCTAATTTTCTAATGTCAGTTTTTAAGGAGGATTGCAAAAGATTTATTCATTCGACAGAACACTGTATTCACTCATTATATGCCTGGCTACGTAGTGACACACAGGTGGTATCAATACGATTCCTTTCCAAAACTGCCTATGGTTGCTTAGGATATCCTGGTTTTATACTGCTCATAGGGAACTTGATGCAATTCTCAAGTTCGTGAAGCAAGCCTGGGCTGAAGACAAAAACCAGTTAATGGATGTCCAGAAAACGTCTCCTTGTATCACTTTGCTGTTCAAAAGGGATATCTCATAGCACACTACACATAGCAGACTGTGGGGAACCGTTGATGAAAGTTGTTACACGACGAAGCACCACATATTTTGTTCACATCTAAGCCAACTTCGTGCTTACGATTAAAGGATGGGAATGTCAATTTCGGCGACCTCATTTTGCATGTATTCATTTACTTATTCTTGCGGAACTGTGTACAATAACCCTAAAGGTAAACATTTATTGGTCAATGCTCGTTTAATCAATGTACACTGAATTCAGCTGGCTTGGAGATTCGGAACATGAACTCTCTCTGGCGACCCGGCTGAACCGAGGTCCCCAGGACCTGGTTGGTTTTATCTATGTAACTTTGCTGGTTCCCCACCAATTTTTTCATTATTTTGTGTATGCACTTCATAAAAAACGAAAGCTTCTTTCATCAGGAAATATCCCCTCAGTCACGGATCACATAGGCTGGTGCAATTCCTCGTGAGCACCCAAGGTGCATACTGGTCCCATCCTCTGGTGTTGGCATTTTTCATTAGTATTCTTATGTCGGATACCGTAAGTTGGACGATACGTTCGTGAGTTCACTCGGTTTGTCTTTCCTTTTCGGAACTCATTACACGTAGCAAACCAACACAGCACAGTACGAGACAAAAACGTGACCTAAGCAAATCAAATGGGAAGGAATTTTCGGAGACTTAGATTCATATATCCAACACGTACGAAGAAGGCCTGAAGTAAGCAAGCCTTTGAGTACGTCAAATTACTCGGAGGCGCTGTACGATAGAGAATAATTACTATCCATGGAGTAAAACCGAACACGATGACGTCACACAAAACGAATGTAGTGAGCTAAAACGAGAAGCTAAGGTACACTAAACACTGGATAGTATTCTGCAATCGAACAAGTGCTAGGTTATCGTAAACTTTACATTGCTAATGCAAATGATCTTTTGAATACTTTCCTAATCATTAAATTACTGTACGAAAGAGCCTGTTTAAGCAAGTCTTAGACAATAACTATAATACTGATAATAATAAGGATAATAATAGTAAATAGTAATGGAACTAAAGTTATAATTACTTTGCATCAGTCATCTAGTATATATATATATATATATATATATATATACATATATATATATATACATTACAACTATTTGTTATGCCATACGTATTGTATGAGGACAGTCAGCAGACCAGTCAGTTGGTTTATCTTTCGATCGGATATTCAGCCGATCTGTTACCTGATGAAAAAGGAAGAAGAATGGAATGTGGCGAGTGTGATTGTGTGACCCAATAATGAACCTGATCCACGAAGCCGTTGTGGGTGTCGTCATCAGTCCTGCGCCAGAGAAGCTTGATGGCATGCTCTAGCTTCCTTTGCGTGCTGCGATCTGAATCATGGGTCCGTTCAGTCGTTTGTTCAATATTACTTAGGTATTTTATTGAAGAAACTGCGACCAGACAATGTTCTCCAGATTCCTCGTTGATCGTGGAATACTTTATTGTCCTCTCTTAAAAGATACTGCAACGCATTTACGAGATAAAAATCGGAATTTTGTTCTTTGTAGAAAGTTGAAGTTCCAAGAAAACTAGTCGTCAAGCAGTGAACAATTTCAGTTCGTTATTCAAATAGCTACAAGCAGAGTTTCACGGCTTAATAGTCGTCAGAAATCATCTCCTGGAAGGTCCTAATTGGAACGTAATAGATAATCAGTATAACCGGGTTGGATGTTCACTCTCAGAGTTACACCGCAAAATGACTGTCTAAGCTCCATCTAAACGTTGAACTATCGAAGATGCATTGTTTGTAATCCATGACTTGCATGGAACATGTCCGTGTGTATATGTTGAGTACTTTTAAAGCCTTTTGATGCTGGATGAAAGTACCTTGTTTTGGTCTACTAGTAGTAAAAACTGAGTGGTTACCCAGAATTAAATTGACAGTGGTCAAATGGTCATGCAGTTGTTAAGTAATATCCATAAGTGCACTAGACTTTACCATTTCGATTTAAAAATACTTTTTTGGAAAGGTTTTAATTTGAACCTTATTCTTCAGTTGTAACTCTCATGTATCTGCTCATTTGTGATTGACAGGTGTTACAATAGGCTTCATTTATAACAGACTTTGAGAACCCCTGGAAGTGTGATATACGATAATATTACTGCGAGTACAATAATAATAATAATAATAATAATAATAATAATAATAATAATAATAAGCAAATACTAGGATTTTACAATGAAACTACAACACCGACGATATGTCCACTCCTCCATCGTAGCGTCAGGGATCGAAATTAAACCTTGTGTTCCGCAGCCATATTTGTACAGTTCAGACACTTGAGTTAGGATCTGTGACATCTGGAAGTAAAATACATGTTTCGTGACAGCTTGACGGCACAGTTTTCATGAATGTGAGTAAAAATAAGTGAATCAGAGAAAGGGGCAATATCACTATAAAATGTTACCTCTTGAGCCAAGAAACTCGATTTTTAACAGGACTACTAGAGTTTCTTGTCTTACGTGAGCCCTGCTGTAATGATCAGCAGGTTGGGGTTCAAGTGATTTCCTGGGAAGTTTTACTGATTTGACCGAATTACAGGATTACAAGCTGCAATCCAGTCAGAGTTGGGTGAGAAACCAATGTGACTCATGTTAGAAAATGTTCTCAGTTTTCCCCCCCTCCTCTAGAGTGAACATTGTCAGGACCGACCGAATTTATTCGCTCTTCGGTTGGCTCACCCCTGAAAAGGATCTTCCGAAAATATTACAAGGTGTAGGAAAAAACATGAAGATAAGTTGTCAGCTCTCATCAAACTTCCGGAAGTTTAAAATGTGATTTTCGGTGCCTATCCCGTTTGAAATTACACGCGAAATAATTTTGAGTAGCAGTTTCTTTCACTAGCAATGAATCCATTGGTAATTGTTTCCCGCTTTGCTGTCCCCGGTATAAAGCTGCCTCATTTTCTGTTTTCTACTTCGAGCAAAAATTCTACGCACGATTCTAATGCATGTTTTCACAGCACTGATCACCTTTCAGAACCAAGCAACATGTTAGAGTGGCTTTAAAATAATGACCATTTTCATCACAGTTAAAATTGTTCTTCGACTTATAATCTTTGCTCAAAGTAGGAAGGCACTTCAGCCAATTTGATAGCTCTTCACTTTAAACTTCTGATGTTTCTTTGTTCAATAGTCTGCAAATAATATTATAGCGTTATAATTTATACAATCAGCTACGGCTTCGTGAAAATCACTATACTTCATGTAGCGAACTACCCCCATTGCTTTCCATCATAGTAGTATTCCTGTTACCGCCTGGTAATTCTGACGAGCAGTAAGAAACCGGTCGTACTTGATATTATTGCAGAAACCAAGACATAAACGCAAAGTTCACCCCCAACTCCAAGTTCCTAGGTCCCGACTAGAATAAATGGGTGTCTCATTTCCCATAATCAAGCGGACTTGTGTTCTTCCAACAACGAATTTGGATACAATCCTCTTCACGAAGCATAACAATTGTCTTCACTTTATTACCAAGAATCAAGCATGTCTTTTCCGTTTACGAATTCATCACGATTCATGAAAGTTTTCGAGTTCTACTGCCGTGTTATGAAAGTTGCAGTGATTATATTGAGTGAACTCAGTAGATTTGTAGGATGTGAGACCAAAAGTTCAAGGTTTGCATGCAACAGCCACTGCCGCTGGTGTCAATGGCAGGCGCAACCAACCGAGTGCGCACAGCAACATAGACGCGGAATTCTTGAATATTCAGTGGCACTCATTGTTAACGGATTTCAATGACCTTCAGTGAACTACTTGAAGGGCCTATGACATTCATAATAACATACCCAAGTGCAACCTTCGAAGCTTGTTACAACAAAAAGGCATTTTCTGCGTGTTCCGGTGAGCCACCCGATGACGATGTTCGTTGAATTGCAGCGTTAGCTCTTGAGGGGTTTCAGTGGTAAAATCACTCTGGACCCGGACCTGTTGTTCTCTTGGAAGCGGTGACCACCTTTAAGGATTACCTTCGAAAGTGAGCACTGCAGCATGATCACATAGCACAAATTTGTAGGGTGGCCAAGTCAAGCCAAACAACTGTTTCGCGCACCATCTACCTGTCCGTAAAATATTCTACTATACAAAATAAAATGGAACTCGGGGGTGACTTGTAGTGGGCAGTCGCGCAATTCCAAATGTTGTGTTAGTTCTGATACAGAAACTGGGTTGTGGAAGAATCTTGCTAGGTAGAGAGTAGTAGAAATGTTGTATGCCCTAGTGCAAGCATAAAAATGTTCGTATGGAGAACGGGTGGAAGAAGTGGATATACATTTCCCTGTGTCTTTGTGAAGAGGATGAATAGAGTCAGTTAGAATTTTTGTAGACAAGCTTTTGGCAAGATTTGCTATATTCTGTTGTGACTAAGTGAGTCAAATGCCGTCGGGGTATGTCACTGGTAGATGATGAGAACTTAGTCGATCTGACCAAAAACTGTAAGTCTTTTAGTAACAAGACAAGAAAAATGACTGGTGACATATAAAACCAGTGAGATAAGACACATGAAAAGACAAAGCATTTGGTGAGATGAGTAAGTATGGAGTGGAATTTAGGGCGTGAAACATAGAGAAACAAACATCCAGTTTTCACAAAAATCGAACCACCATGTTTCAACCAAGTAGGTTATGGTCGAGCATCACTCCAAGGTTCCTCAATGAATCAAGATGATGCAACTGTCTCAAATTTATTGTGATGGAAGTGCAGTCGTTTTGAAGATTATATTGCTTGATACGGTTCAAAAGAGAGAATGCAATGTCTTTGCAACTGATTGGGTTATATCCTAAGTTATGAGCTTCGGAACAACCTGCGATTTCAGTGATGCCATTTTGGAGAGTAGAAAAAGTATAATCGCAAGCATACGGCATAATAAATATGACATCATTTGCACATTTGATGAGAAGAGTACTTCGATGCACACGAATAGTGGAGATGTACTCAAAAAATGAGAATGGGAACAGTATGGCCCGTTGGAGAACGCCACGGCTCGTGGTAAGAAGAGAAGAGATTTTGGTGTTATACGGAGTGAAGTGCTGGTGATTGTGAAAGTAATTTGTGAACAAAGATACAAGGGGAGGCTCAATACCATGAAGGCAGGTAAAGGACATCGGCATATTCCTGTGGATGCAGTTGAATGCACCACTGTAATCTAGAAAGTATGGTCTTACCACTTTATTCTTCCTGTCAAGTTCGGATAAGAGGTAATATTTTAAGATCTCGAGAGCTTTATGAAGGTGGAGCAAGACTGTTTTCAAGCAAACTGATCAGGATCGGAAACAGTTAAATCTTCGTTTATTTGTTGGAGAATCAACGTTTCAAAATCATTAAGGGAGACAGAGTTGTACACAACGGAGTGGAATTTCGAAGAACATTTTCTGGACTAGGAGTTATAGCTGCTGTCCTCCAACAGTATGAGATGTTTCTTTTATACATTGTTTAAAATGCTGTAGGGGATAGAGTTGAAGGTAACCGCATACGCCTTGAGCACCATAGAATTGAGTCCTTCTGGTTAAGCAAATACAGTTCCTTGAAGACTTCAACGGTGAGAATGCAAAATGGAGGTTCCTGAGATTAGCTTCCTTCAAGAAGTACATGAATAAGGGGTCTCTTGCTCAGTCGAATGACTCATTAAGCTGGTCTACGCCAGCCATAACTGATTTGCGTGTAGATGAACCACCATTTTGATTTTTCAGGAGCCTTGTTTTGTCGCGACGGCTTTTATTGTCTAGACAGTTACGCGTGTAGAAGGAACTGAGGCAGTGTAACTCAGTCCTAATTGTTTTTGTTAGAATCTTGATGTCTGAGAGATTATGATGTTTTAAGTCATATTGCTTCTTGCGCCTAGTCTGCTTGAGTTGGGGAGCTGGCAGACAATCAGGGCGCAAATACAAAGTTTTGATTGGGCAGAAAATATGGAAGCAAAAATCCAAATAGCCATTGAGATGGTTCCAGGAGACCGAAAGATTTATGTTTGAGACAGAGTAGAATTCTGTCTGGCAGTCTTTCTACTACCTTTTAAAGTGTTCTATGGACAAATCTGCCTCTTCTGAGCTAGGCAATCACGGCCTCCTGTGAATTATGTGTATATGGTATGACTGTAGATCACAGGCGAACTTTTGTCTATTGCTTGGTCAGAAGAGCCTAGGGAAGAGTGAACCGAAGTGGATATAAAACGTGGGTCGTTAACCAAAAGACGGTTTAGAAAAGTAGCCCGTCTAATTGTAAAAGTAACGGTTTTCGTCAAACTGAAGGGATAAGCAAAGCTCAGATCACATAAAAACCGCCGGAAGATATACACGATGTAATATCCGCGTATTTTACCAAAATTTATGATACTGATTCGAAGAATTCTTGGTAGTCAGTGATGGGACATTTAGAGGAAAAAAATACATCTACTAGTGGAAGTGATCGGAAGTTGCTCAAAACTTGATCTTGCATCCGTGTACTGAACATCTAATGAAACTTGTATAATTGGTGAAAAAGTTACTTACTAGTTTACAGAAACTACCCGTAATATACGTGATAACTTCGCCACCTAGCTGGCGAAAAGATGTAGGGCCATCCAGGAGATATCCAGTGAAACCATCAAGAGTAACTATTTCATCATCAGTGTCACTGTGGAGCCAGGTTTCTTGCAGAAGGATAGCTAGAGCTGCGAGTATTCTTTTGTCCAGACAAGATCGGATAGCACCGAAAAATTGTCCAGTAGAGATGAAATGTTTTCGCTGATTACAATGAGTAGGCGTATGGTATGAATAGGTTTTTTGAGGAGAGTTACTTTCCATTTCTCGCGGTGTTTCCTTGTGTGAGCTCTAGACTGTCCAAAGATTCTTTTCCAATTATTGAGTACCACGTGATCAAAAGAGGTCACTTCAGCTGGAGGGTTCTTGTTCTTCAAGTTTTCCAGTAAATCACAGGAATGTTTTACCGAACTAGGCATTAATTTTGTGGCACAAAGAAAGTTATGTCAACCAAGGTGAAGAAGCAGTAAACCAGAGGATGTGTGCATGCTTATGTGATATATTTTCCGATCCATATGGAACAGCGAGTCCAGATTCAAGCGCCCCGCAGTATTTCGGCACAGATTACTTTCGATTATTATCTTCGAGAATTTGAAGATTTTTAAGTTTGGAACTCAGTGGGATGTAGCCTGATATTTTTTAAGAGGTGCCTGTAATCGAATGGCAGTTTTTTGTCAAGCCCAGGGTGCTCTGAAACGTTTCAATACCTTCAGACACACTGACCGAACAGACATGACATCCTGACCCATTCACAACAACTTTTATCCTCTCAGTTGGGATTTCCGTTAATAAAACCAAAAGAAATCCACAAACAAACTTCAAATGTCACTTGTGACCAGCATTCTCAAAATACTACCAATTCTGGGATTATAGGCCTAGGATATGATATTTTATTCTTCACACAGGATTTCCGTAAACGAGGTGTTCCGATGATGCATTGCAAACCAGCCGGATCACCAATGCTAAATAAATGCATGAGAATCAAAAGGGTAAATAATTTCCTACGCAAACAATTTTTCCATGGGACTCAATTTTACGACTGTTTGATGGGCATTATGGGTATTTTCTTTTCGTTGGATGGGGAAGGATTTATTCACTCCGCAAGAGTAGACATTGATGTGGGTCATGTGGGCGTTGGGTGTGGGATCGAATCGGTATTTTTGCAAACATTGTTAAATATGAAAATTGGTTCCACCTGAGTTATTGAAGCACGGATGTAAAGCAATGATTCTGAGGAGGAACAGATTCATAACTATTTGCTTCCAAAGGATAATGTTATCCACCTATGAAAAGTGATAGTTGAAGAAAATAGCCATAGCCAGAGTGATTGTCTTTTGGGATATTTCTTTGTCCGTAAAGTGGTAGGCGAATAAATTCTGCGGCTAGTGGGGGAAATCTTTCTCTGTTGAATTTCAATCGCTGTTCCACACGTTAACACATGCGATTGATCCTGGTCGCACAGACTGCTGGAATTTATTTAGCAGTACGGATGATCTGACTAACACCGTTCTTAATGTGACGCGTCATAACATCATGCCCACCAGTCAGTATGGGACTCATTCTAACAAATGTGCCTGGGGAGTCAGGTAACTAGATCAACGTAATGAAAGTGGATCTCGTTGTAATTGATCATTTCTCTACTTACCGAGATGTCATGAACTGTTTCTTGGCGACTTGAATGAATCATAAATAAACAGACCATACGCATTCTCAGCATAGTTGGTTTTACTTCAGGGTGCCGATAAGATTTAGACTGGACCACTTCGGAGTTAACATGAGTCTTGTGAATTCAATTGCCTTTCGAGGACTTCCGTGCATTGCAAAAATACTCTGATCGTCTTACTGAGAAGCAGGTGTTTTGTGTATGTTCATGGCACAAAGGTGCAATCTGCAGTACAATAATGGAGAAATGAAAGAATTTCGCGTATCATTAGGCCTGCTGTGACATCGGCTTAAAAAAACTTGAAATTTAACCTAGATGAACTAGTGATTCACGTGCATGCCCAGATCTGAGCTCCACTTGGAACCTGTTAGACATTTGTCGTGTGCGGTGATTAACGGGCCATTATGATCGACTCAGTGCCCTTCAATGGCCAGTTTGGATCCTACTTCCTGCGCCCGTCACTACCTCAGTTGGTGGCTTCTTATTGGCCGCCACTACCTGATGGAAATTTGTACCATAATTACATAGTAAAATAAGTAAACAAAAAGATGAGAAATATGAAAGATGCTGATGTTTATCAACAACAAATAGTCATTGGGAAATGCGCTTATAGTGCTTCATCATCGATTAGCTCATTCCTAGTGACCGTATTTTTTTGACCAAACCCTTTTAACTGGAGCTTTGGTCCACTGAGAAGATCCTTCCTCACGATTTTCCAAAACTACCCGGTTGATGTATCATTCTGAACTAACAATTTAGACGATGGAAAAATCTTTTCCATCATATCCCATGTGTTGATGACTTGGTTGACTTTCTTCAGTGTGTTCGATTGCATTTTATACGACATGTTTCCTTATGCAATATGCACGCTCAGTTCATCATTGAAAAACGTGGAATCATCGTACGGTTGTTTCGACTATCTTGTTGGGAATTATCATCACTGCACGTCCAACAAGCCTTCCTTGAGAGCCGTTGAGAAACATCCCGGATAGCTTGGTAGTTAAAAGTCCGACTCTCAGTCACTGACCGCAGGTTCGAGTCCTGTTTGAAACCCGGTGGACGTGCACTGCTCATGATTGTTGTCAAGTCATCGGTGAGTTCAGCTTTGCTATTACATGACTAAACACTTTCTATGTCTAATGTTTTTGTTGCGTTGTCTGCACCTGTGTAGAAATTAGGATTCAGATTTTTCCTTTGTAAAGTTGAATATTTATTATTCGCTTTTTTTTGCACTGCAAAATTAAATTAGTCCGAATCGGTAGCATCCTGCAGGGACTGGAATTTACTAAATACCTTAACCCGGCAGAGTTTTACAGTGAGTCTTAACAGAAAACTTCACTATTTATGGAGAACCTATTCGTATGACACCCACCATTTGGAAACACGGAATCGGGGTTAGTTTTGTGATGTGGCAGTATGTCTCTACTTCAGATATCTACAACAGATTTTTACAATTGTTGGTCATTTCGGCTGCTCTGGTCCCACTCACGTTGATCGCTTCTCCCATCTTCTCTGATGTGAGATTTTGGCGCCCGCTTATATCATTACTGAGCTCCGGCTCACCGAGTTATCTGTCTATGTCCTTGCAGATCGCGCACGTGCAGTCCTCGTGGAAATGCACTGCATCGAGCTTATTACATACCATTTGGACCGGATATCAGTGAACTGAGTTTGAAAGTGACGAAAAAGTAAACCGCTTAAGTGAATCAATTCTTTTTATCATGTACACACACGCAAGCATGTTGCCATTGTTCTCAGGTCCCTTGTTGAGTTCAAGTGGTACTCAGCATTGGTTGTCTGCATTCGAAACCCACTGTTGGCAGCCTACGGTGGAAGGCGAATGATGGTGTGCTGGGGAAGGCTGTAGTAACAGAACGAGGTAAGCGGTAAACCTTTGGGGTCAAACAATCGAGAGTGATGGACTAAAAGAGGAGATGGTAAGTATGCCGGAAACATCCAGCAGCAAAATGAACGGGGCATACGGACTAGTAGATTGGACTCAATGGGATCTCAGGCACCCATCAAGATAGTCCATGTGGAAGGCTATCGATCAAGCCGTCACCCTGAACAATGGGACCACACGAAAGGAAACAGTGAGCAAAATAATCAAGCTAGTGGCCGCAGGCAACTGGCCAGGAAGAAGTCAAAATACTCAGGCAGCCGAAGGATCGATATTGCTGCAGCTCGGTCTGGAAAACGGACTATATAAACGGTTGTACATGTGTTATCAACTTGACTTCTCTGGCTGCTCAAATACAGGTGTTCCTCACCTGTCATGCTTTTTTCGTTACAGTAGCACTTCAGCATCAAATTGAAAGCCACAATAAACATCCAGCGTCTGTTGTCAACACACTTTTCCCAGAAAAGTGACCAAATCATATTAGACTGTCTCACTTATGCAGTTTCAGTCATTGAGTAGCCCTGAAACCACACATCGGGAAATGAACCAAAACCCTGATTATGTTCACTGTGAATAATACTTAGAAGATCAACCTCCAATACTTAGTGCGTTTTCAGGTGCGGTTTTGCTGGTTTCTCTGTTTTTGAAATAATCCGTTAGTTAGAAGTTGTTAACCACGGTAGAATTCGTACCTACAAATGGGTCTGAAAAACGTCTCAAAGGGTGAAGTAGTTAGACGTCACACATACAATTGGGCATACATAGTCAAGCATGATGCCCATGAATATAGAAGAAAGCAACTATTACTGTGAAAGTGAAGTGAATCCCATTTCCCAGCCGGTATGCGGAAATCGAATGGAATACGTATAAAAGTGTTTGCCGCCTTGGCAACTGAAACCAATCTCAATGATGATGGTCGTGCAAACCAATCAAACCGCACTAGCAGGAGAATAACGCACGTGACTATCTTCAGACCAAATCATGACAAATCACACGCAGAAAAAAGCAAACATTGGTGGGTCTGTGACCGGCGGAAAGGTGAAAGGACAAAACGTTTAAAGGAAAATCCTACTCAAGCCATTCCGATAGATCCAGCTTGTACAGTGCCCAGATTAAAAACGAGTTTTACATTACCATAATAAAAATGCAAAAAGGAGCGAGCTACTGAATATACAAACCTTTGATCGGACTAACCTAAGGGCATAATCAAGAGATTTCCTCTAAGCCCACCCAGAGTCACTGACCTGACAAACTAGATGAGCTCACCAAATTGGACTTCGGAAAGCCCGATTGGAATTCTGTGTTACAAGGGTTAATTTGAATGCGGTCAAATTATTGTAATGAATGCTTGATTCCAAAGCCTCAGTTCATTCTCGGGATCAAAGGATAAAATGCTTCCGCCATGGAAACTGTAAAGTCGATTTATACATTTGATTTGTTTGCTCTTCATTTGTAATTCAACATCAGTAATTAATATTCATCCAAGTAAGCATTAAATGCTCTCCTGAATTTGCAATACAGCCTGAAATTGCACTGGGCCAATCGAAAGACACAAGTAGGGTTATTTTCTGGGAAACTGGCTAGCATCAGTAGCACCTGCCTAAGGTCACATAAATGTATACTTATCTAAGAAAAAGCTTTTGTTTCGTTAATTACTCGGTGAAAATAAATAAGAACTTGTAACACGTAAATGGTTCAACTTTTCGCGGGTATAAATATGCCATGGTACACCTTACCAAGTGTGCATGTTGATGTGTTGAGTTGATACAAATGTTTAGGCTGGGTGGGCTACGGACCCGTGGATTGATAACACCAACAATGTATCACCGCTTTTGTTCCAACAGCTTCGTTGAGTTCAATGGAGGAGTATGGGACTACGCATACATATGCTCTCACGGAACACGAACATTAACGCCCCATTCGAAGTCAGCCATCAAGGCATAGACAGACGCAGATACAGGTCAAGCAGAGGCTATATGCACCTCAAGGGATGATTAATCAGCCCCCACATAACCTCCTACACATCCTCAAAAAGGTAAATAACGCAATAGAAAGACAGAAAAATGAATACTGAGGTAAATAGTAGCAAGCACTTGCGTAATTCCTAATATTATGCTATTTGTGATGGTACAGAAACTGGGTTGTAGAAGAATCTTGCTAGGTAGAGAGTAGTAAAAATGTTGTACGCCCTAGTCCAAGCATAAAAAAGTTCGTATAGAATACGGGTGGAAGAAGTGGATATACATTTCCCTGTGTCTTTGTGAAGAGGATGAATAGAGTCAGTTAGAATTTTTGTAGACAAGCTTTTGGCAAGATTTGCTATATTCTGTTGTGACTAAGTGAGTCAAATGCCGTCGGGGTATGTCACTGGTAGATGATGAGAACTTAGTCGATCTGACCAAAAACTGTAAGTCTTTTAGTAACAAGACAAGAAAAATGACTGGTGACATATAAAACCAGTGAGATAAGACACATGAAAAGACAAAGCATTTGACGAAATGAGTCAGTATGGAGTGGAATTTAAGGCGTGAAACATAGAGAAACAAACATCCAGTTTTCACAAAAATCGAACCACCATGTTTCAACCAAGTAGGTTATGGTCGAGCATCACTCCAAGGTTCCTCAATGAATCAAGATGATGCAACTGTCTCAAATTTATTGTGATGGAAGTGCAGTCGTTTTGAAGATTATATTGCTTGATACGGTTCAAAAGAGAGAATGCAATGTCTTTGCAACTGATTGGGTTATATCCTAAGTTATGAGCTTCGGAACAACCTGCGATTTCAGTGATGCCATTTTGGAGAGTAGAAAAAGTATAATCGCAAGCATACGGCATAATAAATATGACATCATTTGCACATTTGATGAGAAGAGTACTTCGATGCACACGAATAGTGGAGATGTACTCAAAAAATGAGAATGGGAACAGTATGGCCCGTTGGAGAACGCCACGGCTCGTGGTAAGAAGAGAAGAGATTTTGGTGTTATACGGAGTGAAGTGCTGGTGATTGTGAAAGTAATTTGTGAACAAAGATACAAGGGGAGGCTCAATACCATGAAGGCAGGTAAAGGACATCGGCATATTCCTGTGGATGTAGTTGAATGCACCACTTTAATCTAGGAAGTATGGTCTTACCACTTTATTCTTCCTGTCAAGTTCGGATAAGAGGTAATGTTTTAAGATCTCGAGAGCTTTACGAAGGTGGAGCAAGACTGTTTTCAAGCAAACTGATCAGGATCGGAAACAGTTAAATCTTCGTTTATTTGTTGGAGAATCAACGTTTCAAAATCATTAAGGGAGACAGAGTTGTACACAATGGGGTGGAATTTCGAGGAACATTTTCTGGACTACTAGTTATAGCTGCTGTCCTCCAACAGTGTGGAATTTTTCTTCCCTTCAGACTTTGTGTGGCGTTTACAGAGAGAACAAGGTTGAGGGTGACCGAACACTCTTTGGTGACCGTGGGGTTCAGTCCACTCTGTTTGGATGATTTTCCGGAATTATGTAGATGGAGTTTTTCGTGGATGTTACCGGTGGTCATGCAAAATGGGGCTTTCTGAGACGATCTTTCTTTAAGAAATATAGTACGGGAACACCATACTGTTTTATCGAACGATTTTAACAACAGCAAATTTACTTGCCCATGAGCCACCAGTTAGATCTTTCGTTTGTCCTCTTGCCTGTTTCTTGTGCAGATGGGGTTGAGACGATGAAACCTGGTAGACATTGTTTGTATTTTGCCGGCTAGAGGATTAATATTTTTGAATTTGTATTCATTTTCTTGACGAAACTGTCCAAGATGTGGATGAAGAGTAATTGTGGGCACGAATACAATGGTTTGCATGAGCAGCAAAGATTGTAGGATAAATGAAAGCCCCAAGTGACCGAAAGATTTGTTTCCTAGAATGCGCCGAATTCTGTATGTACAACCATTCTACCAGGTTTTAAAATGTTCTATGCACATATTTGTCTCTCTTGAACCTTGCGACCACCATCGGTGAAGAACATGTGGTTGGTATGACGGTAGATCTTAGGTGAGGTTTGGAATATTGTGTGGCCAGGTGAACCTGTCAAGGAGCGATTGTTAACTAAATTAAAGTTCAAAAGGGTGTCCGGTCTAGTTGGCAAGAAACTGTGTTCAGTAAATCGAAGGGATAAATAAAGCTCACATCATAATGATCGAAAGCTCCAGTAACTATACGCAAGGAAATATCAGGCTAGTTCACCAAACTTGTGTAAAGGAGACAACAAATTTTGGTGGTCTGTTGTGGGACACAGGAGGAATATATGCATTTGCTAGCAGAAATGAACGGAAATCACTCACAATTTTGGGTTTGCGTTCATGTACGGAAAAGCTAATGAAAACTGTAGAATATATAAGAACGGTTCTGACATGTTTACACCAACGGTTAGTAAAAAACATGAGAACTCCTCCGTCTCGCCTGTGGTGTGATACAGGGCGATCCACAAGATATCCAGTGAACTTATCAGGTGCATTATTTCATCATCACTGTGAAGTCAGGTGTCTCACAGAAAAATTTCTCCTAGCTGAACGTATTTCCTGTTCCTACCAAGGTCAGGCAGCACCAAAAAATTGTCCAGTAGAGATAGAACGTTTTTGCCAATAACAGCGATAGGCACAAGGCATGAATAAGTTTCTGTGAAAAGACACTTTCCAGACCTCGAGGTTTTCCTGAATGAGCTTTAAATTTTATAAAATTTCATGTCTATTTATTGCGTTCCATGTCTCCAAAACGGGAAACTTCAGAAGGTGCATATCACCCTTGGAAAGCTTCTTAATTCACAGGAATATATTTCTGAGTTAGGCATTATTTTAATGGCACAGTGGTAGTTATGGCAACCAAGGTCGAAAATTCAGTAAACCAGAGGATCTAATACCAATGAGCCTTACACTCTGTGGATTACGTAACGTTTTCTTCGTTCTTCATAGATAATGCATTCCAAACCCAAGTTTGTATTTCTTTATCACATTTGATTTGAGGGTCTGGATGGAAAATAACTTAGTCTCTGGAGAACACAAACTCTTTCATGAGTTCTGACTGACTATTCCCACGGAGATTATGCTGAATCAGTCTGTTAAAAGAGAATTTGTCATATAGGCTATGGACTGAACCTGACACGAATAACACAAACTCACTGGAAATTAATAAACTTGAAAGCTTAGAGCCACTCCATCTGTTGAATAATAAGAATGCAAAACTGGAAGTCCTGAACCGCAGTCCATACAATACTTCAGTTTATCCGATCGAACGAGTTCTAGAGCCCATACGAGTCATAAATACTCAGATGTGAATACGCATGATAACGCGGAACCACGCTGTTCCCTTCGCAGCTAGCAATTCACACCATCTCTTTTTAACCGTGCTTATCAAAAAGTGCACCGACATTTATCGCAGTTATGGAAAAACTTGTCCGTCATGAAAGCTTTGTAGGTGCTTACTGTGGGGACCAACTAGTCGCCTATAGACATCAAGGTTCGATAGGTAGTCAGCACCAAATTCCTCGTGCGGAATCAAGGGTAAAGTTGGAGTCAGTGAAGCAGACAGCACGTATTCGTGCGTTCATAATAAAAGATTACAGTATAGCCTGCCATGCGAATTACTGAACAGGTCAGAGGCCCACATATGTTTGAACCTACCGCAACCAAACCAGTCGATTCGGGTTCACCCAGACTAATCCGCCAGAAGAGCAGTTTACGAAGATCAAGTACACCAGAAGGCTTTCATGACAATTTTACTTATGAAAGCTATACATCTTATTTCAATACACTTTCTGTACGAAAAAACGAAATGGTTCGAAAGAAGAGGAAAGATCTCAATAGAACGCGAGGGCGTCGACAGAACACCTACTTGTTCATATACGGAGACGTTGAAATATGGGCTTCGTTTAATATTGCAAAGCAAATCATTTACGCCTGGCATAGTTATCATGTCCATCAGTCTGCTGGTCTCATTCATGTGAATACCGAATATGAACCCCGATTGGGACTGGTTATATGCGCATTACTAATGACCAATAACAAACCTGTGAAAACAATAGTGCAGTGATTCCTACCTTTCCGGTGGTGAGCATAGCCTCGAAACTGTGTACTAAAGCATCCCAAAACCGATGGTTAGTGTCTGATGATAACAGAAAAACTTAGTGTAGCTTAGAAGCAATTTGAGTTCAGTTAGAATGTCTACATTCCTCATCACTGAGAGGGATATGTGGTCAGGTGGAAATGTTTCGGAATGTCTCAGAGACTACACGATGCAGCAACGACGTCGTCAATTGTCGGTTTCTATCTTACGAGTAACACAATACCACAGGCGTTTCCCCGGTTGCAGTTGAGCAAGTTAAGTGAATTATTTCCAACAGCAAATTGTCGGTTATCTTTTGGTACCTGTCAAACTGATAAATTGGGCCAAAGCATCATCCGAGTGCATTCAAAATCAGGATGATTAGATCCATTGAATGAAAGATAAAGAAATTGTATCTTCTTCCATCCAGTAGAGTCCAATGATCGAAAATATTGTTATCACGGAATTTGGATTAATGAAACCACCTGTTTTCTTTCTGCCATAGAATAAACCAATTGGTTGGATCATGCAGTCGTGCACTGTAGAAAAATCCTGTCTAAAAGTAATTTCTTCTCTCATAATTCAACCTTAACAATTTTATTTGGTGAGAATAAGAGAGTCTAAAGTTGTTTGTTTTTCCTTTGAGAACAAAGTGGTTCACCCAGAGATGGGATGTTTTAGTTGTACGTTGTGCTACGTCAATATGCAACGAACCAAATAACACAAAACGTTCAATTGGAGGGATCGGAATCGGAGAGTTGAATGTTGGTCATTGGCAATAACAACCACCTTAAAGCCGACGAGAGAGAGAGAGAGAGCGAAATATATGGAGAAAAATGTGACAGGAAACTTCGGATAAGTAGCTTATGAGAAGAGGAAAATTCGTATTTCGCTAACATTTTCCAGTAGTGAGGACAATAGGTTAACATGCAAGTGCATGGAATCCATTTTTTCTGCTCTGACTGTGAATAATAATGCAATCTAGTGTTGATCACGTGAGAGTGAGCGCGTTGAAAATTGGATTTTTCATAGCTTACTCACGCATTTATAATGCACTGAGTAACAGAACCGGCAAATTTAACCCCGGGGAATTAAAGGGCTGATTTGCCTCGATTCATAAACTGTTAAGTGTGTGATTTTGTCACGGAGTCACACTGCACCAATAACAAAGTTAAGTCCGCAAGCCAAGAGTATACGGACCGGTCTTTTGGCGTAGTCTACTACAGTCACTTAGGGAAACATTATTCGTGAAGCCAAACAAGTGCAGGATGGTCGTTGCTACCTGAACAGAGTAGCAATACAAATTCAATAAACTGGACAATTTACCACACAAACGGTGATAATCAACTAAAGTTAGTCGCGACCTTTGGTAAATAACGCGGTGGAGTATGCTAGAACATCCTGGGACATAACCGAACTATTTGTGATCGTTCAAGGATAAAATTCTGTTTTCTTATTCATTTGTGGGAAGAAAACTGGAAAAACAGCGAAAAGTTAATTTTCGTTGATTTGTGATTATGTTATTCCATCACAACGAATGATCGGGCAAATGAGGGGAAATGGGTGAGAAAGGATAACGTTTCAAGCAATTGCGGTAGAAATTCAATTGCAGATAATTTTACATGAGTTTTTTTTCGTTTGTCTGGCTTACCGCCTGCTGTATGATGGGAGATAAGTGGGTGGAGCTAATGAACGTGCAAAATCTATTCGTCAGAACCCGGTAATTTTGGCGGAAGCCGGACAGTCCCAACAGAATTTGCTTTTGAGGCGGACGAGGCGTGCCTTTTCGGGGTTGGATCTGGCTTGGATCCAAATATTGATGTTCCATCTGAGGCGACTGATGACTTATTTTTATTCATTTCCCGAATAATATGGTAAAAGTAAATACGGCCATTCATGTATACTGAATCATTGACAGGTAATTCACAGGGACAAAATTATAACCAATCAACTTAATGTATT
This sequence comes from Fasciola hepatica, assembly GCA_948099385.1. Classification (NCBI taxonomy): domain Eukaryota; kingdom Metazoa; phylum Platyhelminthes; class Trematoda; order Plagiorchiida; family Fasciolidae; genus Fasciola; species Fasciola hepatica. The sequence continues at coordinate 111,524 of CANUEZ040000216.1, read as the reverse complement.
ACTAGAAACAGTGATTTCTCGTCACAAGCTTCAATAGAGAAATCACAGTCAGGAGTTTTGAACAGTATACAAATGACATCGACTTCAGTGTGAGCTTTGAAAAATGCAGCAAAATACTTCAGGATACCTTGTGCGAACCTGACTTATGACTTCTCAATACAGTGCGTTATTGTTGATGTTTGAACTGGGCTTTTTTCAACTGTCTTAGTGAATTCCAGTGTGCAACATCATAGACCTAAAATTCAATAATTTCTCCCCTAAATGGGAAAATAAACCTATCATTGTGATCGCACGTCTGATGGTCATCCTATCCTGTCAGAAGACGGTTCCAAAATGAGTAAGTCACGGAAAATTGTTCACTTCACAGATAACCACTACTTTTCCAGTTCTTTGCCGGACGTCTGAAAGCGGTTATAATTTTAGTTCTATTCAATAATCTTGAGAATGACACCACACTCGGTAAGTGATTAACAATAGCTAGAGTTAAATAAACCGTGATAAAATCTGTGGCTTCAGCTCACCAATTATTCTCCACGTAATTTTTGGGAAAACTGTATGCGTTAAATTAGCTCTTGGTGGTAGTATACCAAGTGCGTGCGTGTGTTTGTGTGGGTAGACCCGAGCACATCTTATGGAATCTGTCGTAGTGAATCATCCCACAAAAACACAAGTAGGTATAACTTTTTTAGGTGGATGACTCCCATCAGACTGAAAATAAGTTTGTTTAAAGTAAGTAATTATTGAAAAGGTTTTCTGGATTGACAGAGACAACCTCATGACATCCGTGAAATGTCCACATTTTCTTGATAGGTCCGCTATTGGGGGAGGGAGAGAACTGCATTGGTGTGTCTCCTGGTTCACGGCACAAGCGTAAGTCACACTATTCGGGATCAACTCGTCATAGTTGTGCAGTCTGCGAGTAGCCGCCAAATCGCTCTGCTAATCCAGGCAGAAAGGACTTAAGTGGGACTGGCGCAGTTGCGTTATTCCGAAGGACCGGCAAACTTGACCGGGACAAACTCTGGTATGGTATGGAGGCCTGTGGTAAATTATCGAAGCTCATTGCAGGTCGAAAAGGATCACTTACATCATGTCAACCTGCAAGGTAGGCCAGTGTGACAGTCTCAAATTTAGGTTTTCGAGAGCTTAAAGAACGAGCATTATGGTGAAGATTGTGGTCATACCATCGAAACGGTATTGCAAGTTCAGGTGAGAATTTTTTGAGTACTGAAGGGACTTGACCGTTGGTGGGAGTTGAAATGGTAGTCTATAGTTCGTCAAAAAGTGACAGCTTATGTTACGGTTCTTTGCATTTCTATTCTGCGATTTTCCTACGGACGGCCTGTCCAATCGATCTCCGTCGCAACCCCTTTCGCACCGGAACACTACCGTAAACCGGAAGGCGTCAGAAAAGCACCTCAGAGGGCCGTGTATCGGTATCACCGAATGAAAAACTATTTAAAACGAAAGAAGAACAACCTCGAGCGCGTTTTCTTAATAGGACTTTCGCCTTGTTGGAACTGACTAAAATGTTTTCTCTGATTGCGTTGGGTCGATTTTTTCAAGGTTCACACGACTAGTTCAGCCTCGCGCTTCGAAGGAGGCGTTCTGATTGGTTGACCCAGCTTGGCACGTTCAACAGATGTTATGTTATAAGTTCTCCACTTTTTTCAGGGAAGCTTTATTGCGGCTTTGTGACAAGTAATTTTATGACAGTGCTCATTGTGTGATCAAATCAGGGATTGAACTGGACCTGTGCCATCCATTTTCATTTACGGAAGCGTCCCCTCATTTTCCCAATCATTCGTTGTGATGGAATAACATAATCACAAATCAACGAAAATTAACTTTTCGCTGTTTTTCCAGTTTTCTTCCCACAAATGAATAAGAAAACAGAATTTTATCCTTGAACGATCACAAATAGTTCGGTTATGTCCCAGGATGTTCTAGCATACTCCACCGCGTTATTTACCAAAGGTCGCGACTAACTTTAGTTGATTATCACCGTTTGTGTGGTAAATTGTCCAGTTTATTGAATTTGTATTGCTACTCTGTTCAGGTAGCAACGACCATCCTGCACTTGTTTGGCTTCACGAATAATGTTTCCCTAAGTGACTGTAGTAGACTACGCCAAAAGACCGGTCCGTATACTCTTGGCTTGCGGACTTAACTTTGTTATTGGTGCAGTGTGACTCCGTGACAAAATCACACACTTAACAGTTTATGAATCGAGGCAAATCAGCCCTTTAATTCCCCGGGGTTAAATTTGCCGGTTCTGTTACTCAGTGCATTATAAATGCGTGAGTAAGCTATGAAAAATCCAATTTTCAACGCGCTCACTCTCACGTGATCAACACTAGATTGCATTATTATTCACAGTCAGAGCAGAAAAAATGGATTCCATGCACTTGCATGTTAACCTATTGTCCTCACTACTGGAAAATGTTAGCGAAATACGAATTTTCCTCTTCTCATAAGCTACTTATCCGAAGTTTCCTGTCACATTTTTCTCCATATATTTCGCTCTCTCTCTCTCTCTCGTCGGCTTTAAGGTGGTTGTTATTGCCAATGACCAACATTCAACTCTCCGATTCCGATCCCTCCAATTGAACGTTTTGTGTTATTTGGTTCGTTGCATATTGACGTAGCACAACGTACAACTAAAACATCCCATCTCTGGGTGAACCACTTTGTTCTCAAAGGAAAAACAAACAACTTTAGACTCTCTTATTCTCACCAAATAAAATTGTTAAGGTTGAATTATGAGAGAAGAAATTACTTTTAGACAGGATTTTTCTACAGTGCACGACTGCATGATCCAACCAATTGGTTTATTCTATGGCAGAAAGAAAACAGGTGGTTTCATTAATCCAAATTCCGTGATAACAATATTTTCGATCATTGGACTCTACTGGATGGAAGAAGATACAATTTCTTTATCTTTCATTCAATGGATCTAATCATCCTGATTTTGAATGCACTCGGATGATGCTTTGGCCCAATTTATCAGTTTGACAGGTACCAAAAGATAACCGACAATTTGCTGTTGGAAATAATTCACTTAACTTGCTCAACTGCAACCGGGGAAACGCCTGTGGTATTGTGTTACTCGTAAGATAGAAACCGACAATTGACGACGTCGTTGCTGCATCGTGTAGTCTCTGAGACATTCCGAAACATTTCCACCTGACCACATATCCCTCTCAGTGATGAGGAATGTAGACATTCTAACTGAACTCAAATTGCTTCTAAGCTACACTAAGTTTTTCTGTTATCATCAGACACTAACCATCGGTTTTGGGATGCTTTAGTACACAGTTTCGAGGCTATGCTCACCACCGGAAAGGTAGGAATCACTGCACTATTGTTTTCACAGGTTTGTTATTGGTCATTAGTAATGCGCATATAACCAGTCCCAATCGGGGTTCATATTCGGTATTCACATGAATGAGACCAGCAGACTGATGGACATGATAACTATGCCAGGCGTAAATGATTTGCTTTGCAATATTAAACGAAGCCCATATTTCAACGTCTCCGTATATGAACAAGTAGGTGTTCTGTCGACACCCACTCTGCGTGCAATGTTTTATGCGTTAAGATTTTTTATCTGCTTTATTGCTTCAGCCATCTTGTGTGTCCTTGTTCGATTTCGGCGCATTTTCATTCTGTTTTTCATCTCCTTTTTGACGTCTGCTTGGTTCGTTGGTTATCGACGTAATATTAAGTCATTATTTTGATTGTGGGTGATATGACGGGAATCTCGTGTGATTTATTCTCTATGGATTGCTATACTGTGTGAAAGTAGTTTTTGTTGACTGTCTTCAAAGCACTCATAAGAGTGACTGAATATTTTGTGCAATGTGTTGGACGCAGCTTCGACTGTCACGCATTCCTCTAGAAATGCTTTACAATGTTTGCTGTATGTATCGTTTGGAACGAGAATACTTCAACTATTGATCTGTCACGCAGAATCATTATGGGATTCCTACCATTGGTATTTCCACACAGATCATTCCCTGAGATTTGTGTTCGCTGGCATCTTCGATGCTGGGCAGCTCTCGCTACAAAAATGAGCAAGCTGTTCTCAAAGTACATTCATTTTGGTCCAGTATTTTTAGCTGCGAGCCAGAGCGTACATGGTACTGGTTACTGGGTGATCCGTATTGAATGGTTCTATGACTCTTCATCGATGTTCGCCTGAAGCAACAACCCTTTCAGAGAACAGGATACAATCGTTTTCTATTGGCAGGGGTTGCTTGCTTCGACCTAACTGTTGAAATTCGACTTAAGGTTCGGCAGATGACCGGATCTGGTGGCTTTCGAAAACTCCTTTCTACAGTGGACCCCACTGCCTTGCTCTGCGAACTTTCCCAAAGTTAACTAGAAATGCGCTAGTAGTGTCCGAAAATCAAAACGCTGATGTCTGACTCTACAAATATAGACGTGATAACTGGTTCGGTCGTCCTGGTTTGGGCTGCCTAACAAGACACTTAGAAAATTTTATGAAAAGGCATTTTTCTAGATATTGAATTTTTCCAGTTGTTTCGTATAATCCAGAAGCGAAAAGGGGTAAGGCTTTCCGATTTAAAAATTCATTCACTAGTAACTGGTCGAAATTGGTAGGTCGTGGTATATTTCATAATGCCCTGCTTCTTCATTTGTTTTCTCTCGCTCACTAAGTGATGGAGAAGTCACGAAACGTTTCCTATATAGGGAAACTGCCAAAAATATGAGCTTCCAAGCAGGGCTTTTATTCAAGAAAAGCGAAGATCTCGTACTATGCCTTTCCAGTCCATTAGCTATAGGCTGATCTGTTAACCTTTTACAGATCATCGATGTCAAAATCAATGTTGGTTGCCGTGCTAGCTTTTTGTTCATTTTTGCTCTTTACCGATGGTGTTTCAGTGATGCAGGTAGCAAAGTATTACGTCAGGTCAGTAGGCCACTCAGCTTTCATGAAGATCGTCATCAGACTTAGCCTACTGAAGCCATACAAGATTCTGCGTCCCAAGTAAAAAGGTCGTGGATAAACGTGTTTTCATTGGTAGTGCTATAAGTTCATAAGCGTCACCAACTGTTGCACAAAAACTCATCCGAAACTCATAAACTGAATCTCTTGTGTACAAATACCTCAGGGGTTAGGTATTTTTAGGAACTTTTGATCACGGTTAGGAGACAGTTCATTTTCCCCAATATTGACGCTCAGATTACAATAGTGACATAATTTCTTCCCAAAATATTTTACTTTCCTACTCATCGGAAATATTTATTTGTTTGTAAATTTAAATTTGTATCCTGTCGCACCATGAGATATTGGTAACATACACGTTGCTCCCCTCCAGTTAATTGGTTGCCCTAGCTGCCCATCTACTCCCAAGGTCGGCCTGCTCTGTCCGAGTAGGACTTCCACAACCGGCCGAGTTCACTGCTCCCCGAATCACACAGCTTAGGTGCCCAATGAAACAATAAACCTCTGTCCTTTAAAACACTAGCCTGTGTCCTCTTTCAGGCTAGTGGGTGGTCTAGCCTTGACTATTACGCGTCTGTTGCCGACCAGATATTGCGAGCCAACGAACAGTCTGTGTGCTGGTATGTATCTAGGTGTCACTGGAGTGCCTAATATCTGTTTGATTCATTAAAGTATTGCAACATTCGGAGATTGTTTTGAAAGATACAACAGATCAATGCAACATCTATCAAATCTGTTGGTTTTTTTCATCAGAAGATGTATTAGTCGTAGTGACAATTGGGTGTACCAGTATGCCCCTTGGATGGTCATATGCAAATTTTCTGTTGATGAACAGTCAAAAACTTCAAGAAACATAAATACGAAATAAAATATTGTTTTGTTTAGCATTCGCGTTTAAGTTGTGTCTGTGAGAAACATTCGTAGCTGTCAGAATTAATTGAAATTTTTCGTCAATGACATCAAATAAATCAAAATGAAGAAAACTTAAGCATTTACACGTTAGCTCATTGATTATAGATTTTTCACCACTAATATCAACCAATAAAAACAGTTTTCTACTGAAAATGAAAATATGTATCATGAGTTCATTACATGTTGTAGTAACCTGCATATTATTACACTCTCTATCGGATTATGAGTAATACCGTTATTAAATTTTGGTTGACAGGACGGTACACGCGGTTGAACTGAACAGTGGAATCCGCGTGGAAAATAACGCGGTACACGTGTATTTGAGAAAGTGTGACAACACGCAGAGAGGGAAAATTTGCAAACGATTTGCTTAGGATTAAACTGAACAAACGTTGAAACATTGTATTGATAGGTAAATTCGTAATTTTATTACCAACGAATTTGGTTTTCTTTGCATATAAAAGTGCTTATCAAAGTGTGCGTGCAAGTAAAATACTGAAACTATGTGGAAGTAGTTATGTATGTATGTATGTATGTATGCACGTATGTATGTATGTACATGTATGTATGTATACGTGCATGCTCGCGTGCTCGGATATTATTATATGTGTGGGTATGCTTATGCATTATAAGGCATTGGGGTGTTAGTCACTTAGTAGCAGCGACTTCCAGAAACAGAAATACCAAAACGTGAACTACTGAGTGCAGTTTCTCCATGTAAAAGTGATTCCTCACCTGAATGATGGCAGTTTGTCACTCTGTATCCTATTTCTCTAATATTAGCTTTTCAGAATAGTTGAGGTTGATAAGTTCATGACGGACCTTTGTTCACATTTGGCCGGAAAAGAGAAGAAAAAAGCTGAATTTTTATCCACTCACTTATGCGGATGAGAACCACCAAAGTCACTTCTTTTCAAATTGTTGTCTTTCAGGGATTTGAGCGAGCTGAAAAGCCTCCTTGTGTAACAAATGGAAAAAATAAATTCACGCTACAAAGCTCTGAACGAACAGACTGTCCTTGAATCATTAAAAATGCTGTTCGCGATGACTTCTGGGCATGGCAACATCCGAAATATTTCCATGGATTATTTTTGTTATTCCCAGCTTGTATTATTATGCTGAATATGAGACTTCAAAGAAGAGATTTTCGTGAGGGACACTGAATGTTCGTGTGCGGTAAAGATTACATTCTTAGTTAGTTGAACACGAATTGCTCAATTTTAACCAAGAACTTCGAATACGTAACCAGTCAAAGTGAAAATATTCAAAGTTCACTTCCAGAAGAATGTTCTCTCCTTACTACTTTTTCCGGCCACCACTAAGGATAGTCCATCTTCAATATTCACAAATACGTTTGCTTGGATGAAATCAATTTTTAATGAAGATAACTAACTAACTAACTGGTAAGTGAGTGAACTAACGAAAGGGCCAATTATCTAAACAATTAAGCAACTAACTAACTGACTAGCTAACTAACTAAAAAGCGTGCTTACTTGCCTTTAACTAGCTAACTAACTAGCAAATATCGAGTAATTTTCCACATATTAAAACTCGGTGGAAAATGGGAAAGTTCTTGTCATGGAAGCAAGTAATTCTGGCAAAGTTAAAGGTTTTACGGTTTATATGGGAACCTATTCCCCGGTCACTCAAGATCAAATTCCCGGTCAAACAGCTTTGTGAAACAGTTTGGTCATTTCTGTTTTATTTAGGCGGGTTATCTGCTTGACCTTACATGTTTATTTACTTTCGGAGTGACCCTTAACCGTTTCGAGGAATAAATACAACAAAATGACAGGTTTCAGTGTTCGCGGCGATCCAGTGACTTCAAAAGGTGGGGGGAGGGTTTGCAGCAATTTTCATCCATTTCCAAACTAAAGTTCACAGTCATACCGGCTAGGAAAAAATTGTCCTTGGCTGAACTAAACCAAATGCAATTAAAAAAAAACAGTAATGGAGCAGGTGGCGCTTGGGATCCCCTCGGGTGAAGCCAGTAATTCACAGGATGACTCAAAGAATATAAATAACTGAATAAATAAAATACATATTTTCAGTTATTCGATGGAGTTTGTGAGCCTCGAGTTAGGTGACATTTTTTGGTATTTGGAAAGTGTTTTTCATTCGAACAGTTATCATGTCACCTTTGTTGAGAACAACGGTAAAACCGTCCCGGTGTTAATAATTCTCTGAGAATGGGAATGACGTCTGCGCCCTCGTCGATGAATAGGAAGTACGCATTTGAACCACTTTTCACGGGAGAATAGAGCATGGTTTGCGAAGCGTTTGTGTTGAAATATCCGGCTTAGAAAGGAACAATTGGAGAGCAAATAAATCTTCCTCATATCAGTTGTTAATATTTGTCACTGCTTTTGCGTTTGTGTGAATTTCCTAAACCCGCGTGCGTACACTTTCCAGCCGAGTACATTTGCTCGAACAAACCCCTCACACTGGGGCTGCACAGAACATACTAACTAGAAAATAAAAGAACCAAATTTTACTCACCAAGATTAGTGCACAGTACATCGACTACTTTCTCTTCGATTGTCATGCGAGCCTAGTAAGGGATAGGAGAATTCTTATAGTTGGTAGTACGAGAGTGGATACATCAAAATTTAGTACGTGCTTTCGCGTGGGAATAATGCGAAGAAAAGCCAATGTGCAACAGGTGCACCTTGTTCGCAAGCGTCTTGTAGACAAACATTGTACACGATTCAATATGTTTATCAATACGTCTAAAAAGCAATTCCATAATAGTCTTTAGGTCACGCAATGGAAATTAAAGTCTTCTTTCAGAAGACCAGGGACTAATTTTTACGGGAGAGCAGTATAGAAACTTAGGGCGAATGCAATAATACTACGGAAGTAGACTGAATAGATTGAAGGTCTGGAAATATCTGGGCCTAGTCTTGTGAAATGACAAGCACCGCAATTTTCCAACACAGTTTATTGCGCGAAGACCATGGGAGGTTACCGTGCATCATGATTCCCATGTAACTGATATAATCGACTCTGGAGAGGGAACCTGCCTGTTGAGAAGAATGAACGTGGGTGAGTAGAGATGCACTGCGAACATTTTGACGGATTCAGAATAAACTAGGCTAGATGAAAAAGAATTAAGCTTTTCATAATTAGTTTCTAAATATAGCTAAAACATGAGGATTGCATACCGTTTCATTCAGCACAACATGGTTCGCTTATTTTGAAGCGTAAGTCTAAGAAATGGCAGATGGATCACCAATGTAGGTAAAAATTAGTACAGGGAAACAATAGTGCCCTGGAGTACTCTCAAAATGTTGAAAGATTTTTCGCCTAATTTCGCACCCTGAAATTTTCGATAGATCGGCAAAGAATGGTTTCATTTTACATCCAAATATTCCTCATCTGAGGAAAGGCCGTGATCGATGACGGGAATCGAAATCGGAACAGCCGTCAAGGAAAACTGGCTTTGCTTTTCCTTTTAAAGTTCGGGTGAACTGCAAATCTATCATGAGGGGACTTTCAGCGAGAGAGGTTGTGTCTCTATTGAAAAAAGAAAAACAAATCATGCCTACTTTAGCGGTCAGATAATCCCAGCAACGGAGATAAGGAAATTCAGGAACACTTCGAAATTTATGAATCCGCTGAACATGACTCTGAGCAAAAGCAAGGTTCCCTTGGGTGAAGAAAAAGAGAGAAAATGGAAATTATTTTATCAAGGAAACTGTTACATTGCATTTTTTGGTTTACTGGAGAGTGCTCGCAGTTAAGCGACCGTCTTACACCCAAAGCACAGTTTGGCCGCTCGTTTTCGGATATTTTAATCACCGATTGTTGAAGGAAGGAAACAAAGGGATGTATCGCATACGCTCTAACAAGGACGACTAGACTGGCTAGGATACTCATATTTCAACGGCCAAACAAGTCAAGTTCATGAAACACATACAATCATTTATACAGTCCCTTTTCCAGACTGCGCGGCACCAACATTGCTGCTACGGCTGCATGAGTGCTTCCGCTGCTATCTGGCCAGTTCCCCATGGCCGATAGCTTGCTTCTCTTAGGCGTTATTTCTGTTCGGCTCCTCTGATAGTCCCAGCTGACAGCTTGATCGATAGCCCCTCATCTGGGCTGCCTTGCAGGTTGTCGGATACTCCGCTGCTTTCTATCTGTCAGTTTGTATGCCTCTTTTTGTGTGCTTCGGAATGCCTCTTGCACATTTGACGTCTGCTCTTTTGTCTGTGGCTCTCGTTTGGTTCGTCCGTTTGCCTTGATATTTACGTCGTTCTGTTGCTCCAGCATTCCCCGGTACAATATGTCTCATTCAAGTAGATTATGTGGTAACCCTTTTGAACCGCGCACAGCAATCCTCTCTGATCACCACCACCTATTAAGGTCTTGAACCATGGACAATTTGGTCGGGTAAACTCTCCTTCCCCCCAGGAAATGTCTGCACTTTCATTCGCTTTTCGAAGAGGAAGCTCAACCTGAATTTCCGGTTCATGATATCAAGAAGAATGTTCGACAGACAAAGTAAATCCTTACGGATTCGCTCGTAGTATTCAAGAGAAAACCCTTGAGCTATCAATTGGTTCTTACAGCTTTCCCCGTGTGGACCTTTGACTGATTTTGTGGCTGAGTTGACGAGTGTCAGCACTCCCGTGTTGATGAGTCAACGGACAAACGGAAGCATGAAACTGCTGACAGGCACTGTGACCGACCCGATCAAAGGGTCGAAAAGATGCATTGTGTTGAATTATTCAGGTTACATAGTTTCACGTGAGAACAGCTTCAAAGACCTACTGTACCACTGGTGACAACCGGCAACTCGACCCCGGGAAAGTGGGATTGGAGAACAAAGAGCTTCTTATAGGTTAGGTGTGGTAATGAGCTGGGTGATAGTGGGTTATTTTTATCATGTCCTGACCATATCTGTGTGGCCCAGAGGTTTGGGAAACGGCAGTAGAGGGATCTCAAGTGTATTCTTACAAGAGGCTTTACCAAGCAGCGTAACGTCAGTCTGGTATTTCACCTTTGATTTAAAATTTCCCACCTGCACGCGAGCACATTCAGATGTAGTAGTCGATCGAGCCCGTGTCTCTGCTTGTCTTGAAGATTCGCCCACGTTCACCTGAGGCAACTCCTTATGTGTATCCGACTGCAAGACAAGCCAAAATTTCAAGTCGTCATTCTCGTCGGAGAATGATGACTTTGATGCTGATGACGAGTCATTTCTGTAGGCAAGAAATGATGATGGATAGAGGACGAAACCCCGACAGTCATAACTGTTGGTAGTATATCAGTTTGACAAGAGTTAGCAGATTACATGACAAAGTTCCTCTTTCAGGAAGTTTGCTGCACAGCCAATTACCAGAATATGAAGACTATAATTTCCGGGCTTTTCCAGTGCCTTGCCGATGCCCTTGCAGAAGTCCTGGTAAACGACGTCCATGCTTTCAAAATGCGGCACTACATCCATTCATCGGTGTGCTGAACCGAAAGCAGAATGAAGACTCAGGACCTGATTAGGCAGGATCCCGGTTGTGCTGGACACCTAGAACTGCAGCTCTACAGACAGCCAAGAAGGCTTACTGATACGAGCAGTGCAGTATGGATAGATTTACAGTTATCATTTGACTCGTGTTTTTACGAAATCCTGACCGTCAATTTATTGGATAGCAAAACATTGCAAAAATCAACAAGGTGGGTTCAAAGAGAGTCAAACTATCAGGCGCATCGTACTGATCACTGTATCTCGCACACCAAGTCACGCATAAGGAGGTGATAGCTGTGGTCTTGGAGGGGCCACCTGACTGTGCAATTATTGATAGCTAGGTTTTACTTTTTTGAAAAAAAGTCAATTATTTGATCAAGAAAATAAGCACTCAGAAAATAGCTCTGCTAAGTTTCATTAAATGAGTAAATGTCCTGCCGGGACAACAAATGGAGACAAACGAAGTACCAAAGAGTGGTTCCAAACCGAACAATGACCAAAGATTTATTTCTCAATTTTTGGTCTGGCGGAACTCGCGAACTCCTTTGATGATCCAGTATATCTTCTCAACCAATTACCAGCGAAGTCTCTCACAACTATTTGCGAAGAAAATGGTGGAAAATTCTACCGCTTCTGTGATCGTAAGTGCTGAGATGGAACGGATGAAAAGTGCACAGTGCAATGTTCCGTCACATGTCGTACAATTTGTACTTCTCAAGTACCGGATAACAAAATTGGAGACTGGGCATATTCTACTGCAGTGATCAAATGTTTTACGAATAAAAGCTATAGTCTGTCAGTTATAAAACCTCTAATTTTGACGGAAAATATTTTTAACTCTCAGACATCTGTTTCGACGGTCACAGAGGAGAACGTCATATCACAGATAGTGCTTGCAGTATGTATAAATCATCAGTAAACTAATGGTGATCATAATAAAAATCGGTTTCCTTTCTTTACTCCTAACGTAAAAATACAACATTCATGAAAATGCTTGCAACACGGAAAAATCACTTTCCGATCATTCTTCTCAGGCATTTACACACGTAATGTTGGGTGAATGATGAAATACGTGCAGCTATGGCTTGTAGTGGGTGAGTAAGTGTGTAGCAAATCTTGTAACTTAAAAACACGGAAATTTATTGATCCGTGTCTGCAGTGGGGAAAACAGTACTTGTGAAAATACAGGTGTGGAAAAAAGAAGAGGTGGAAAAAGGGAGTGGAGAAATATTTACTGAACAAGGGCGCGGAAAAGCAAAGGCAGCGGAAAATGGAAGTTGGCCATTGGTGACGAGATCAGAACGCATGATCCTGGGATCGACTGTTCGCTCCAATGATCCCTGGGCTACCAGCACTGTTTCTCGGTCATGTTATCCGGTTTTCTTTCTTGGTATTCACGTCAATCTTACAGACAAGGTCAATTCGTTGCCAAAAGATAAGTATATGCACGCGCATCCGGCTGAAGCGACAGTCCGACCATTTCCAAACTTGTAAGACGACAAGTATGGGCCATAAGAAGTCAGTAGAGTCAAAACAGTAGCACAGTGTTAAAATAAGTCCAAACAGCGAAAAGTGGTCAGGAGGTAAAGTGACTTGCGTGAAAATCAATATATCACAAGTGGATACCTTCTACCATGAGTAGTTCTTTTACGCTTATTCCGAACATTCACTGTACATCCTAATTCAACCAGCGTGCCTTATCGTAATGTTTTCATGTCGTTTTTTGAAGCCAGTTCACCAAAAGTTGCTCACTACAATTTATTTTGGTATACATATATTACACAGGAAAAATTAGATGAAAGGTTATGCGGTCAGGCATATTATACACATCAATCATGAGAATGGATAGCAAAAGAAAGTAAAATTGCAGTCGTCAAGCGGTTGATGAAATTAGTTCGTTCCTAGATTTATGTAATGCAAGGGAGAGAGCTTGCACTATGGTCACAAGGACATACTGTACATTCAGACGGAAATTCAAGCGCCCTGACTTCGATACCTGAAAGAGCTCAGTGTACGGAGCCTGAGAAAGCCAGGCTTCGTAATGTTATAGGTGACCGTGAAACTAGAAGTGGACCGAGGATGATCATTTTGTGAACGTCGTATCTCAGATGAAGAAGTTTGATATTTATACTGCGGGACGATGACGGGCTTTTATTGAGAAGATTTAGATTGTGATAACTAGGCAGAAAAGCAGCCCTAACTTGACGAGCCATTGGCCGAGGAGAAATGGGCTTTTGAGAGCACAGATCGAGTATCCCACTCCCAATTTTGGATTACTCCTGACATCTCGGAACTGCTGAATCAGCATATTCGTGATCACTAGAAGGAGTGATGCTTGGTTTGTATTCACTTGGTGAAAAATATTACTGAGAAATTACATGGTTACACTGATCAGCGACTTGGTTTGGTCCTAGCTTATGGATAACCGCAGACCGGAGCGAATCATTAAAATGATTCTAATTTATACCTATTAAAAACACTGACCGATTCTTGAAAATATGGAAATGATTCAAATGGGAAAGGTCAATGACTCCAGAGGGATTGGAACCCACTCACGGGAAGCCATGGTGTGTGCTCTACCAGCCAAGAACTTTCGGACTTTTAGCATATGGAGCATACTGGTTACCATCCCAAATTACTTTACGACATGCGTGGGTTCGGCTCCCATTGGAGTTGATAACTTTCAGCTTTTTCATCGACTGATCCTTATTTTTAAGGTAGATGGGCTTCAAGCGTATTCAAAAAATGCTCTAAAGCTTACTGAGATTCTCGCCCATGACAATCTTTTTGAAAATAGAAGTAATTCTCTACTATTTTGACAATCTAGTGAATCTGTTTTTGTGAGTTTTTTTAACTACGTATAAACCAGTGTGCTAATCTTCTTTGGCAATGTTAATTTTCATATCATAACTGCCTCAAGCTTGACTTCAGTAGAACTTCCATTGGATACTTTCACGTCCCATATTCGTGGATGGCATATCAAAAAATGATACTCTAGTCTGCATTTCATTTCGAACGCCAAAGGACTATGTCCGTTTCCATCAACAGTCTCCATGACCAGGTGATCGCTGAACTGCGTGTGCAAACCACAACAATTTGTTGATCATCAGTCGTAAGTGATAGAACTATCGTACCGAAGACTGAACCTCAAGCTCAAGGCCGAACCGAATCAACCCTGCCTGCTCACCTCCATTTTATGTGTTTTCCATCGTTGTTTGCGCCCCAACGACTATCCGACTGAACCACGTAATATAAATTGCCGTTGCATGCACGCCGACTGATGCACTTTTGACCGCAACCCAAGACCCTTTCACCTATAAACGTTTCCGTGGAATTGAACTGTTTGGTGCTGGACTTTATTGTTTCGGTCGAATCTTATCTATAAAGCAATGAAAGTTGAGATTCGTGTGGTTCCGATGTAACATTTACAATTATTTTATTGAAAATCTACGCTGAAATCCCTAAACGTTCTGCGTTCTTTTGAATTATCTGACGCACACCTTGTTTTTGTTCCGTCCGACTAACTCCAGTGAGAACTCAGATGGGCCTCGGAATCGTGAAAAAACAAAGAAAATATAGGTTGCTGTCGCACACTTCCACTCGTTACGCGCTGCATTGGTCCGACTGGTGTGGACGACCACACCCTAAAGCATGAATGCAGCTGGCAGGATTCGTCTCGTGTATCGCTTCCCTCAATGGATCGGCTCTCCTGCCGTTCTTGATTACATGGGCTCGGTAGAGTCCATTGCTGACGCACTGTCTTCCAGTGAGATTAAACCATCCATCAAACGTTGTGTCGGTCCATAGCCTCACACACCTCAATGATTGTTTAACATTCGTTAGACCAAGACAGCTGACTTGTTTCAGACGGACTGGGGCCCAGCAATGATTGATGCGCCGCCTCTAAATTAATTTGTCGGACGTGAAATACGACGAAATGAAGAAAAGGCTTCATTTAGTGATAAGCTTCACTCACTAGGTCGTAGTCCTAGTCTCAGAAATATGAAGGGTTTTGAGAAGCCGAGCTGTAGTCAGAAAGCCCAATTCATATCCGAGTACTGTCGTTGGTCGTTGACGATCGCACGGTTTCGCCCACTCTATGCACGATAAGCTACCATACTGGTGACCTTTTTCCGATCCGAAACCTGTGGACGCATCCAGCGGCATGCAGCGCGGCTCTGCACCTGAGCAACAAAGTTCGGAACCAGTGCATATAATCTAAATTGTTTGAGGTCACCGAGCCTTAGTCAAAAGGCCATGAATCAACATTAACTGAACACAAATTTAATTGTCTTCGTTCATATCAGGCAACATAACTGTGGCATTATATTCCTCAAAGACCTCAAAGACTCCGTAGTAGTTTCATGCGACTTCACAGGGATCGCGAAATAAAACTATTATTAAGGCAGTTTGTGAGATTTAAAGCCATCCTTGTGTGTTGCTGCTTTCTGAGCTAATGATGATGGTCTCCAGTCGGTCGAAGGTGGTCACAAGGTGCATGCTGCTTACGCCTTCTTGGTCTTGTTACATCATCACGACGAACAAAAGTTGGATGCCTTAACGATCGCCCACATAAGGCCCAAAAGAATTACCAGGGGCATTTATAGAACCAATAGTTTTAGCTGAAATACAAGAAGCCGGGTTTCAAAACTAAAAACACTACAAACCCTACAACTATAGTGACTGGGACCGTTTTACGCAGAATCTAAAGTTCACCATAATGCGTAGTGTAGCGGGGAGTGCTGGAGCAATTGGATGACGCAAATGTCAAACCGATTGGGCCAACCGATCGAGAGCCACAGACCAAAGAGCAGACGGTCAGTATGTCGGAGACATCCCGAAACAGACGAAAGGAGACGTAGGAACCAGCAAATGGGAAGCAGCGGAATCTTGGGCAACCAGAAAGATAACCCAGATGAGAGGCTATCAATGAAGCCGTCAACCGGGACCATCGAACTAACCGAACACAAATGCTGCCCCAGAGAATCAAGCTGATGACCACAGGAAACTGACCAGAACGCAGCTGAAATACTCAGGCAGCCGGAAGAGCAATGTTGGTGCATTCCGGTCTCGAAAGAAGACTATATAAACGATTGTATGTGTTTCATGTGCTGAACTTGTTTGGCCGTCCAAAGACGAGTGTCCTCATCCCTCTTGCAATCTTCGTTGCAGTAGGATCGAAGGATTGGCCAAGGTGGTTAGTTCATGGAACGACAAAAAATGGATGACATAAAACACCGGTGAATTTTTCCGCCTAAGCTTTTGGTTGGTGTCCAAGAGATCCAGCTACCGGTGGTTTGGCGACACTAAGCCACGTGTCCCATGGGTGCGACCGATAGAACAGTTGCATTCTTCTTGCATTCTTTCTCCATGGGGCTGATGCTAAGACCTTTGTTAGACGAAAAGAGAGTGCTTTCATGGATTTATCCTACTTGTGACCGTGTGATATCACCAAATATCAAACGAAACTAACATGAAGAAATACGATGTAACTTCTGGATGATCTACACTAAGCTAACGTCTCCTACATACACTATACGGTTTTATTCTATCACTGCTAATTAGATTGTGTTTCATATGTAACTGAAAATCTTTTCTCTCTCTCTCTCTGCCTCTAAGTTATTCCTTCACAACCCAGTACGTACATCTACTCCATTTGTTATACACATCCTTGTATGTACTTTCCTTTTATGGTTCGTATATCGACCAAGCCGTTTCATTTTTTCTTTTCCGTATTTCAAATGGCGGGAAATACCATGATGTATAAATTGGTTTCTCGATCACTGACAGCATACGAGTATCAGCAGCAGACTCGGTCACTTTTATTAATGTCATGGGCTCTGTAAGGGTTCTAGCCAGCTTCATAATCAATCTGAAACACGAAACGTTCGCTCTGCGTGAACGAGTAAACAAGCCCCCGATCGTTTTGGTGCCGTCCATAGGTTAAACAGCACATATGCGGGCTGGAGGTTTATTCAACAAATGGCACAATAATGGGTTTTCGGTTAAATGGCAT
Source organism: Fasciola hepatica (assembly GCA_948099385.1). Taxonomy (NCBI): domain Eukaryota; kingdom Metazoa; phylum Platyhelminthes; class Trematoda; order Plagiorchiida; family Fasciolidae; genus Fasciola; species Fasciola hepatica. Next base: position 94,157 of record CANUEZ040000216.1, on the reverse strand, counting down.
GCAGCAGCTTCTCTGACGCGGTATTGGTAGACCGCGTAACGCCAAACCGAACCGAACCGAAGCGGTGAGAATGTCAATTATCATTCGCGGATCGTTAGTTTGTGGGTGGAATATAACGCCATCGGTGATTACGCTGATAACTACTGACTCCCCCAAAGCCATAGCAGACCAGTTGGTTAGTCCTAATTGGGGTAAAATATGACGTTTTTGATAAGCTACCACGTTGACCACATTTTGAACACAAAGTCTTGAGGTAAAGAGCAAATATGTTACTTGATCGTTTTCATGTAACACTTTTGTTGCGAATCCGCGTATTAGGCTCACAATGAGCTTGATTGAGCATGCATTCCCATGTTGTTCTCTACTCAGCACAAAAAGGTACTAGACTGATAATAAAATGCGATGTAAGCGATGATGTCACTCTGGTTCCATTACAGTTACTTCTTATTCCGTGTACCGTATGGTACACGATCGATAGGCGCAAACTGGATAAAAAGGATCGAGTATTTCAACCACGAATTGGATGAACACTGCGGTCAGCTGATCAATCAGTGTCAAAGTTATTCGGTGGATTGATGAGCCAGGAAAGACGCGGATAGGCAACTGGCAGGGTCATGGTCAATACCCTAAATTGGCTTTGTGGTGAAGTGCCCTATCATCAACTTTCGACCTTTTGGACCGTAGCAAGTTTGAACCGTTTCTGTTTCATTGTTGATAGCACTTCTTAGTACCTGATAACGTGTGATTTGTTCCACGTAATTCCTAAACATTTAAGCATCAACTTCACATACAGGCTGGACCGCAGTTTGGTGTCGGGTTTTCGTACACCCAAGTCCCATGATTTGCTAGATCCCTTTGACTGAACTAGTGGAGTCGCAGCATTAGACCAATAATTGATACGATTGTCCGTACTCCACAGGTCTCGGTTGGATATGATTTAATTCTGATTTGTAAAATAATTTTCTATGGTGTAGTTTAAAATTTAGGGCGAGAAAAAACACCGGCAAAACTCAGACTAGCTGATATTTACAATATCTTTTGCTGTGCATATCCAGGTGATATACTGCGTAAACCAAATGCTATCTGGCACTCATAAAGTTTCTCAGTCACTAACAGGGCCGAATTATAGATCTGACTGTCAATTTTGACAGAGGATATTTTCGTAGCCTTTCTCCTTGTTATCATTTCTGATATTTCAGTCGTCTTACAGAAAATTTCAACCTTTCGTTTTAATTGAGTATTGGTTTTTATGATGGTGAAATTTGTCGTTTTCACAGTATTCCTACTCACTGACTCAGTGTTTGCAACTTTTGTCAAAAGCAACCTTTTAGGTTGAAAAGGGGAGCTCTGGATGCCCGGGTCGATCGGAAATTTACAAAGACGGTTATAATGTTAATTTCTAGTTTTGATAAACCATTTTTCTGTTTGGAAGGTCCATGTTTCTTGTTTGTTTGACCAGCTTATTGGTGGCATCTCAGCGCCGATAAATACTCCTTTGCAATGTTCCATCCGGGCGTCTGGTTATTAGAACGTCTAAAAAAGATAAGTTATTGGCAAGTTCTTCTTCGTGAGTAACAGAAAGATTAGGATGAATATTGTTTATGGTGTTGGTCGCTATTTACAATTCCCCAGCTTTGCACCAAAGGCCTACAAATGTGGATTAGCCCGAACTCCCTTGAACAGAGCGCAGACAATCTGCACCAGTGATCAAGTGCAAAATGAAGAGGAGTTCATAAAAAGAACGTTGCTGCCCAATGCTTATCGTAAGAAGTTCATCGAGCATCACCGAAAACTGAGGAAATCATGCGAAAAGCCAGTCACGGTCGACAAGGAGCAAGTTTTTATTATTTTACCTTTTAAAGGAGACCAAACATTTAATGAAGTAAACAGAAATCTTATTTCAGACATAAGGCTTACATACACGGCGGAGCTATTACGTCTGTTGCAGACCACCAAAAGGTTAAGCTTCAAAAATCACTCAAATAGTCTTGCCGATCCCAATGTCTCACATATTGTCTATCTGTTCACTTGCAGTTGCGATGACACATGTATTGGCAGGACGGATCGCTGCTTGGCTCAACCAGTGTCGGAGCACATACCCAAATAGTTGGCAAAATCAATGATTCAACGCAATGCGGCCGCAAAAGTAACATCAAATCTCCAGCCTATTCAGTTGCAAAACACTTAATTGCATCAGGTCACAAAGTTGACCTGACGAAATCCTTCACAGTGTTGTTATGCAATCCCAAATCGAACACTCTAGCATTCAGTGAAGCAATGCTTACCATGACTCATCAGCCGGCTTTTTGTGCACAAAAATGGTTGAAACAAAATGTTTGTTTGCCTTAGTACTAACCGAACAGACTTCTCCCTCCCCCTACCGAAAGCACTCTCATGGTTTACAACCAAGCCCTTTTCACTGTATTGATTTTCTCGTTGTATGATATATAAACTAAAATGTTTTACGTACGCCGTAGACAAGAGTAGACGAAAAGCTTGCATCTCGCTACTTACGTCTTCTTTCTGTTCTCATGAATTGGATAAAGGGGACCAATTGCTCAGTCACATTTGTCTACGTTGAAACCCAGGTCACTCATGATTCATTAACTGTGGCTGGATCCATAAGTCACAAGCAAAGCTTTGCGCAGTCTTTGAACATCTTAGACCGAAAACACATGCTCTGTTCGATGTCAATCAACTTGACTACAGAGTAGGAAAAGGTGAGTCAAATAGTATTTTCGACGCTGTGTTGTATATATATATATATATATATATATATATATATATATATATATATATATATATATATATATAAACTTCATTTTATTCCCGTATTAGATGGACCAAAACGAGTCGTCACATGGAAAATTCTCTCATTCTCTGGAAAAAGTGAAGGCTCATCGAATATTCTAATAGTCAAGAAATTATAAGTCCAGTTATCACGGAGTATTTAATAGTTCAAAGATGTTCTGGAAGTTACAGTTTTTCATTGCATTGCTGTCCAGATAAGGATCGTTTTCGGTTGTCTAGACCATACTATTATATTCTCGACTTCATACATTTTCGCTCGTATTGAATGTAGTATCATCGACTTGTTTTGTCGGTCCCTTAGAATGAAAAAAAGATGCTGTTGGTTAGTGTGATCCGTTAAGCAACATCTCCTAGTGGAAAACGCAGAAGGATTTCTGCAGAAATTATCACTACTACTTAATTTTTTTACGGCCGTCATATCTGCTTGTCGGTCCTACGAAAATCACGGTTGATTTAAGTGAATATTTGAGTGAATGCACTTTAAGAACATTATTTATGAGAACACAATTTCCTGTATTCGCAAAAATCATTAGAAATACTGATTTCTCACACTTTCCAGTTTATAAAACAACTCTTGTTTTGACTTGACTTGGATTGTTCATATAGCTCCATTGGAGTGATCTATGAGAAATTCCATACTTAGCATTTGTGATATTGTCGAACAGAAAGTCATTTTTGATGACACATTCGTGTACTTACTTATTTTCGGTAAACTGTCTGAGTTGGTCAAAGATGCGGTATTTTCAGAGAATCGTGGAACATAGATCAGCCCTACTTTGTGTATTGGAAGCACGAAAATCATCCCTAGTGCTATTCTTACTCTTCTTATCGATACGGACTGTCAGGTGTACGGAGAAAATGCTTTCAAACTGAGTAACAAAGGCAACCCGTGTTTGTGTTGAGATGCGCTCACAGCCGCTAGCTCAGGAAAACTGAGTCACTTGTAATCCAACTTTACAATCCATCTGTCTGTTATCAATACGATTTATCAATTGATTCTAGGAGAGCTGGATCTCGGACCAGAAATATATGCTTCACATCATGTAACTCGGTGATGTAACTGGAACTAGTAGGATTTGCGCGAGAAAGAGACCTGACCAGTGGTTGTCAAACGGTTATCATCTTGCCCTTTGAGCAGCAAGGATCCGGATTTGATTCCAGTCATAGTAGGTCATTCCCCCACTTGGAAGCCGTTCGTTGGCCTCAGCCGCTTTCAAGAAATATTGTACTTCGTCGAATAACAAACAGGAACTTGAAAGTTTTATTTTATTTTGAAATTCTCACTGATCCCAATCTATGATAATTTCGAGAAAAAATACACCACTGCTTTTATTTCTCAGTTACTCAATGGGTAACACCTCTTCAGTCTAACCGTTTCACCTGTAATAAGGAGTAGTATTTGTAAACATGAACAAGCCTTACGCATTGAAGTTAATTTAACCAGAACCTGGAATAAGCTTGCTCTTTACTGCCTTGTTTTCAAAACGTTTTATGTAAGTCAGTTATCTGAAGATGTGCCGCATAGGCTTTCAAATAAGGAACTGAACGGATTGTCCAGCTAAGGTGTACGGAAATACAACTTTACGTTTTAATTGTTGTGAGAAACGTTTCAGCTAGCTAATGACATACTGGTGAAGGTCACTCTCAAAGATTACACAGGTAACTCTTTGACAATTTTGACTCCCGAAGATGAATTAGCTCTGGTGAACACCGTATTCTGAAGTGACTTGGGTTCGGTGAAAAGGCAAATCACAACCGTCATTACGTTTATGGCTATGTTTCAAATAGGAAGGCACATTGACGAACCTTTCAAAAGGTGATCATGGAGAGTTAGATTGAACGAAACAAAAGTTTCTGGGCACCAAGCTTGTCGTTTTGTTCACTAATACCTCATTACCAGTCGAGATCACACCATAAGCAACGGTGGATTGATCGACTGATCGAACCGTTGATTGGAAAACAGTAGAGAGCTTTGGTTCTGAATATATATATATATATATATATATATATATATATATATATATATATATAATTGAGGAATGATACTCCTAAGGTCAGATAGAAATCGAAAATGAAGCTAGCAGGCATGCAGCAAGAAAGCCGTAGGTCAGGAAACTCGCTAATCATTCCGACCATATATTTTCTCTTGTTAACCGAAAGTTTTACAAATAATTTTCAAAATAAATGGAAATAGTGTAGGCTGGCCAATGTTAGGTCTATAAATTTGACGACATATTTCGAACAAACAAATTGGGCTTCGGATGTTCTCAGTTCAGTTGACCTAGACATCTCAAACTGATTTAAACAAGGCTGCATTCCATCGGTAGTATTTTGAAATACAAAAATGTGAATGTTTTTAGGAAGAGAAACTGTGGGAAAGTCAGAGGCACGGCGATCCTTCGATCGATGCTGCTCGCATGGCTTCTGTTCTTAAGCACTGTGTTTAGCTGAATAATTTAAATGTGGGAACAGAATCGGACTATCAAAACAGGGGAGATTTTAGTGACCAGATTTGATAATGAATTTGATGAAAACTTCGTGGTATTGAAGTGTTTCCTCTCTCGCTTTACACGAACCAGGTATTCAAGTAAGCCCTAGCTTGTGGTCTGATGGCGGATTCACTGGAACTCAAAAAGTCTGAACAAAATCTTCACTGCCAATGTGTTATGTCCATTTATTGTTGCTGTGACACTGACTAACGAGAATTTTTCCCATCGCTATGCAAAGTCACTCTTCTGCGGCGAAAAAGAACGGTTGTTATGGTCACCTCTAGCTTTGCAACCGCAAGTCCGTACAACCGATCAAAGGAGCCCATTTATATGACTTTCACGAGAATGACATTTTGATGCAAACAGATATTTTCCCTTGTCAGTAGGTCCCTCGCAAATCACAAGCTCACCGCTGGGAAGAAACCCATTCGTAGAGATGAATAATAAAAGCAACTTTTTGGGATCCTTTTATAGAAAAAAGTCACATGGGTTGCAGGACTGATTTGCTTCAGCATGACCAATCTGGTATCGTTTGTGGGACAATTCAAGAATATGAAAAACAGTAGCGCAAAAGTTTTCAGACTGTAGTTTATATAATCCTACTTTGGCAACCTAGGTGACTTTATTTAACCGCAGCATATATGAGACAAAAGTCACATTGCGCCAAGTTTTACTGAATACCTAATGCCCTGGAATCAAAATAAGAAATCAATCATAATAAATTAATTACAAGGGGAAATTACACTGCAATCACATCGATAAGCACACGTGTATATAAAGTGAATAAATGATGTCCCTTGAGTGCATTCAGTGCCGTATAATACACAAAGAAGTCAAGGTTTGAGAGCAGACCTAGGCTTACTTGAATATTAGTAAATTTTCCGACTGTCCGAGAAGATACTTTTCTCATCACGGGAATACACAATGTAGTACCACCGGAGTCTGTAGTCAATGTTTATCTCGAAGATGTAACAAAACTGAGATGCCTTTTGCCGGATTAACCGAGTAACCATTTCCAACCACCTGACGAGCGATAGCCGAGGTCCATCTACGTGATGTAGTCAATTTATTGCAGGTTGGGCCGAGTCATCGCATCACGGTCGCTCACATCAAACAAGCTTTAAGTCCAAAATGACGTATTGTTGACTTGAAGCAGGCCTCAGAATGTTCTGTCAGATACCCTAAAGTGTCACCAAAAGACTCCGAGTAAATTTTAAGCAGTTGGATAGGGGTAGTATGAAATGTCAGTTAACCAGGGTAGACCCAAACTGATAAGCCATTCACACTACATGCACAGTTCAGGTTTATAAAGGAGAATGTCTAAGGCCTCAGTATATCCGAGAAATCTCTCATTCGTGGTGTTGTACATAACCTTAAATGACTTGACTGGATTTACAAAGGGTTTTCGTTCGATCAGATATTTCGTAAATAATGATCTGATTGCTTTCGTTTTCGTTGATGACATCATCAGTGTGAGCTAACTAGCCATCGATTTTTTAAGCCACTCCGTAATAAGCTCATTTATTCGGTGACGCAATTTGATTTGACACAGAGAGGCCGTGGCTCTTTCACCGACGATGTTGGTATCCTTGTGACTAACTTCAAACGCTTACTAGTTAGTTGATTGGAGTCGTCACCTTTGAATGGCAATTGTAGGAAAACTTTTAACTTACGAGTACTTTGTGATTTCATAGTATATGGCTCTTCTAGAGTGCATTAGGATTAACTGTACTGGATAACCGGTGAACCGTAGCTTTGTGGTAAGCTTTTCATGATCATGAGCTAACGTGTCTTCTGTGCACATTTCACGTGCCCAGTGAAACAAGTTTTGGAAAAGACCAATATTATATTTCCCGGGTACGAAGTCCGTGAAATGTAGATATCGCCCAACCCACGTGTTTTCCCGGTAGACTGTTGTATTTAGGCCTTCCGGTCGGCTAGAAATATCTATGTCTAGAAAATAGACGTGATTGTTTCCTACTCCACAACCAGTCAGTTTGGTGTTCGGGTGGACACTGTTAAAGTGATCAGGTTTCATATCTGCATCATTGCAGTTGTCACTGATGATGAATATGTCATCAACGTATCGGCAGTAGAGGTCAAGTCTTGAAATTCCTCCTTGTAATTTATATTCGAGGAGACCAACAAGAATATCTGCCAGAATAGGTCCGAGGGTACTTCCCATAGCGACGCCATCTATTTGCAGAAATTCTTAGATGAGGAAAAAGAAGCGTACTTTTGGAGTGCAAAGGATTGGAAGCCCTGCTGGCATATCCGCAGGTAATCCAACAATAGATTTGTTTTCTTCAATTATCTGAACAGTTTCATGCTGCGGAGTATTAATGAACGGAGAATTCATGTCCATCTTAAAAACATATCGTGTTTCTTATATTCCGACCCCAAAAATACGAGATTTCTCGGATATACTGAGGCCTTAGCCATTCTCATTTATAAACCCGAACTGTGAGAACAGCGTGAATGGCTTATCAGTTTGGGTCTACCCTGGTTACCTAACATTTAATACCACCCCCACCCCCCAAGCCTCACCTGTATTCTGGTTCGCTCCTTTAACTTTTCATCCACTTCAATCCTGTCTCAGATTCATTGATTATTCTACTGAATATATCAAAATCACATTGATTGCGGTATGCGCATGTACAGGTGCAGCTAAATGGTCCAGGATACGTTGTATAAATTTATGTTTATCACTTCTATTAAATCAATCTTTCCGAATACAAAGTTGCTAGTGTGCGCTCTGAAAATGGTATACCCCCTATCCCCAGATGCCCACTGCCTTTGTGCGGGTAACCTCTAGCGATGACCCTGAGGTTTTGAGTGGGGACACTCATGGGGTTCTTGTAGGTCACGTGTGTAATTGGATTGGACTGTAGTGGATGGCTGTTTATTACCAGGGTCACTGGTCGTGAGGAGATTCCATTATCTGACCTCCCAGGTGGTAGGTAGGATGTCGTGATATAATGAGTGGCTTCATGGTAGAATTCTTATAATAATATATATTTATTCTTTCTCAGAATGACATTCTGACATTCGTAAATTTTTGGGTGAAAATCCCACGCGCTGCAATGGTCAAACACTATGTTAGTGATAGTCATTCTGGTCAGTAGTGACTCATGGCTCTTGAACTGAGGCTTGATTGGCCCTATGTCTACGAGAAATACTGTACAAACAACGCGTAAAACGTGCCATCCTAACGAATCCCGGTAACTTAATAGGACGTTTTCGTTTGTGGTTCTGATTTTGGAACAATTTATTCTGCTTTTGCGTCGAAACAATCAGTAGCACTGTGGTTGATTTCACGCATATCTGTTTTTCATTGCTCAATACATCGTGGCTTAGATGGATACTAGCGGTTTGAAAAACCACCCCAATACTAGAATTCATCGTTTCTAATTTTTCGCTCCTCACTTTTTGCGTAATTGCAATGCAAATGTGCACTTTCCAGTATCGGGAGGATCAAGTACGCCGTTTAGGAGAGTCAGTCATTATTACCCTGAGAACTTGAGTGGAGAACCACGTAAGACTCCAGTAAATCAATCCATTGGATTTTCTGCCAGGGATGTCTCACAGCTTGTGATCGTGACTTATAGATGAGAGAAAAACGAGCAACCGTTCCACAATAAAAAGAACTGAGGCTAGTTATTTGAGAAAAAAGACGATGTTAAAGATAGTTTGAGAGAGAGAGAGGGAGAGAGAGCTAAATGGAAAGCGGTGGCATTCGAATGAATGTAATACAGATTAGCTTCCGAGGATAAGTGGTGATCGAAAGGGACGTGAAACTTCAGAGCTGAAAAATAAAGGAAGGGTAGTTGAAGAACCATTTTCACCAGGTCCTTTTTGGTTTCCACTAGGTTAGCGCAAAATTATTGTTTCTTTTCGTGGCTTATGAATATATACGTTAAACAATGTCAATGTATGCTATAACCAACTCTGCTTTTAATTTTATCGGAGACCGAGTATGTGTTCATTTTTAATCATATCAGACATTGGCTTTCAAAATCTGATTCCGCATCCAACAATGAGAGGCAATTCAGTGCAGTCACGTCGAAAGTAAAGAACCACGCTGGCCGAAGATGGCGAGTTTACAAAACCAATGAAAACGTTCGCAGATCGAGTGGTAGAAGTGTAGGGCATGAGGTGAAAATAACCGCACAGACACGGAATTCCCTAGAAAGAATATGGAGAAAAAACACAAAAACAGAGAACACTCGGAAGTTAGTAATTTGTAACTGAAGAATACAGACCCAGTCGAGGTAGAAGAGCCACGGTAATTTATTGTTCCTATGAAATTCTCGTGAAACCTACCACGATCATAATAGCTTTCTTTTCCCATCAGCAAGGGAATGATACACTACTACGTAAACTCTATCTAAAATATAATGATCATGCGAAACATCAAAGTAATCCGTATCATCGCGGACTAATCTGCGCTGCTAAAGTGGTCTCATTTGTGGTGATCACCAAGATAACCTAAGTATTTCTCACACATTTCATTAACCTGCTGCCATCAGCGCTGGTCTTGTATACACTCAGGCTTATCGGTCTAATAATTCTCATCAGCCAAAAGACGGCCATGGCTGACGTAGACGCAGAGACCGATCACTTTCTCCGGAGTTTCTCACTCTTTCACGTCAATAACAAGTTCTTATGCGCAAGCGGAAAAACTTCCAGTTTGTTTAAAGCCAACTCAAAAACGAAAAGATGGGGACCTACGAGTGAACTTCCTCAGCGTACAACGAAGTTAAAAGTAGGCCGTTGACAAGTGCCATCAAAGTAGAATGAAAAATTGGTCTCGTGAAATGACTGTTGTGTTGACTGTGTCTTTTGAAACTGGAATAGAATTTACATTCAGTTTGCTACTGTTCATGACTGTATGCACCTTCGCACCTGTACAGAGTAGCTCTTCAAATTAAACACATCCTTCTTTAGTTGTGGTCAATTTTTTCAACTATACTATTCTAAGAAGACTTAAAAACCCAGACTAAAACCATATATTGCTCGGTAATGTAAAGGATACGCAATACGATGACGAAGCAAATACACTTCGGTCAGAAGACTTGTCAGTAGCCACTTGGGGTTATATGCTAGCGATTTTCTTGGTTGAACAAATGTTCATTGAATCCACATAGTGCTGAGTTCAGTTAATTACTACCAATCGAGAGCTTCGACGGCTATCCTAATTGATCAGAAGAACAGCAGCAAGCATTCAGTATAGCCTAACATGATAAATAAGTCAACTGGATTTAGATAAATATAAAATCTGAATGTATTCAGGCTTATGAATACTGAAAACCCTGGGAGTGATTTCTTGTATTCGTTCACTCCTCTGAATATGGGTTGTCATTGATGAAAAATAAAACACAACCGTATAGAAACAGTTACAAGGAGAAATTCATGAGCATCTAACCGTTCACCAGTTTGTTTGCACAGGCAACCACCATCACTTGTACCCATAGGACAAGTGCTATGATTATGATAGCAGTAACAGAATACACGACAATAGACACCCTATGTAAAGAAATGACAGACAGTTTCATTTACATGTGTTCCTGGAGGAAAACCCCCATAATGGACGTACAGGTTACTAGTTGTCATGTGAACACCATACATTTTCTTTGAGGGTTTTCCCTCTAACATTGTACGCTTATAACTAGGTTTCTTTTGCACTTAGATGCCATCTATCTCTGATATGAACCACATCCACTCTAAGTAAATAAATAAATAAACTTTTTAATAGCTTTCAAAATGACCTACCGCACCGTCTTTATTATACTGCTGAAAGGATATTTGTTTCTTACGGATACTATAGAAAACCAACTCAAAAACAATTTATTCCATGAAAAAAGAAAAATGGTATAACTTAAAGTGGGTGTTCTTCAGCAGTTTTCTTGCCAAATTGAATGGATGCTTATAGAAACCAAAAGGTTGCATCTAACAACCGTGAGAAATGATGCGACTGAATATTTTAGGTCCATATGTGTGAGTTTATTGCAACTTGCCCTTCTCATCAGAGCTGATAAGACCACCAACCCTACTATCTTAGTGTAAGGCTTTGTCGCAAGATAAAGCTTTTAGACAGCCTAATAAAGTACCAAGTGGCAACCAGCTTGGCTTAATATTGGTTGATATTCACATCTGTTATCGTCTTTATCGCTACTGGATGAGACCGTCAAAAATCGGTTCTGTACAGAATCCACATAGACGTTGGATTATTTGTCGCAGTAAAATTAGAGAAAGTTTGACAGTTACCAGATGAATTCGGCAGTGCACAACCAAACTTTGGTTGCAAATTAGGAGAGGAAGCCTGCCTAACCTTCTTAGATACCTGAAACTCGAAGGCTGAACGAATCTGTCCATCGATACATTCTCTGTAGGAAGACGATCTGGGTATGATCTTTATTTCAACACTTTCTTCTCTTGTTGGATATAAGAAAACACCGGTCCGAATCGAACAACAAATAAACCAAAGGTACCAACTAACAAAACAAGAGCCATATATTTGTACAGTATCAAGAACTAGAGGGTATTCAGACTCTCTTAATAGTTCTCACAGCCAGAAATGAAGCCTGATGAATCCTGGTGTTTAGCATTTGTCTCGTACAAAGGGAAGACAATGAAATGGGCACTAGTAAGCAAATGAAAATGCCTTACAGAGAACCTACTACATCTGCAGCCACCCCACATTCATACTCGAAGATTGCTTTTCCTTCGAATCTACTTTTGTGGCATCAGTGTGTTCTCATGCAGTTACAAGAGAGCACACACCGAAAGGACTAACCAAGGTAAAAGAGCGGGCAAATACTAATGCAGATACGTGATGCGATGACTCAGCTCAAATATCCAAACTCGACCACTTCAGTCAAACAGACCTCGGTCGCCGCTTGCCATTTGCACAAAAACGGTTACAAACTGGACACCGTGAATGCGTTCTCAGTCTTCCTATATCATCATGACAAAAGGTGACTTGGGATACTAGGAGCATTGTAGATCACTTACACCAATTCCTCCCTTCGGCCTAAGTCTACCACGGCTTCAACCAACCATCCTTCCACTGTGATCTAAATAAGCATTACTTGACATGACTAGTCCTACTGGAATTGTTTTGCTGGTGTAAGTAGTCAATTAAATAAGTAAGCTTGTTTCGCGAAAGAAAATTAACATGATAGTAGGAAATGAACTAACTGTCAGTTACTTTTTATCACCAATTGCTGGCAAGATATTATCCTAATCTAAGTTTGGCCCTCACAAGTTAAATAGAAATTGACTGATGGCACCAAATGATGTACACATGGAAAAACTGACATACGTAAGCTCCGATCGGTCTACAATGGTCGTTAGATAGTTGTATGCAAGTGAGGTAAAATGTGATGTCGAAGCTGATCTTGGGAAGCAATATTAACCATTAATATTCTCTCATTATTTCGTTGAAAATGCGGCAAACGGTACATAAAGTTACTTAGTTAGTCGAGAGTATTCCTAAATCATGTTCTTTATACTGTCCGACAAAATATGTTGTAAAATACTTTTTAACCGTATAAATTCTATTCCCCTGCCCACGTTGTCTGGACTTTCATTCGGCATAGTCAAACAACCTGCTTCCAGTAGAGAGGTGAGATAAACAAACCGTGAGTTCTGCTGCCTCTTCTCGCTTGATTGGACCAGCAAAATGTTCAGAAATATTGTCGGAATCCCATAAATGGGGATACCTTTATCAGACACTGGGACGGAGAGCGCATTTGGAGCAAAAATTGTTTCCCGATAGCGTCAGCGGATAAACATCAAAGCCCATTCACAGTCTCCCTATCTCTCACACGAGAAACCCAGGTTTATATTGACCGCACTCCCAATATTTTTTGTAATCTCGTGTAATTAGTAAAATGAAAACTATTTAAACGTGTTAGAAAGAGCATGTTGTATCACTGATTGGTACCAAAAATTACCGGGCTTTCAGACCAATAGTGGGATAAACAGACTGAATAAGAATCGCTTTCTTTCTTCGTCCTGTGTATCGCAATAAATGACCGCCTTCGGCAACATGTTAATTTACACAGCAAAAGAACTTTAAAGCGCTACACCGTCTTTTGATAATTATAAGTCGTGTTTCGTCTATCACCATCGATACTCTTTTGAATGAACTCTTGGGTCAGTATACTGAGACTTTTATGAACCTAGCCCACAAAATACTCCGGGACTCTAATCATCCATCACCAACTGACGCTTTTTTTCTTGTCGTCCCCGTTCATCTACTCGTTCTGCATTCGGTTACCGTTCCTTGAGAATAAATCTGCACAAAATCTCCTCGCAACCCATCTTGATCGGGTTATGACCAATGAGTGGAAAATGAGAGCCAAGTTACTCATAAAACCTAATAAATAACTTCGTTTCCTTTACTCTCTGCTACGGAAACACAATCCAGTTGAAATTTCTCCATGGATATTCAACCAAATATGCTGCAATGTGTGAAATGTTTGCTCATTTTTGCATTTAGATTTTAAATTCAATGAGAGTAGTGTCGGCATACAGCTTGTATAAACTTGCCATACGAATACAATTGCAAATATCGTGAATAGGTATTTTGTCACATAAATCACCAGTTTTAATTCATTATTTCTGCTGAGCTGCAATTACTAAATTAGTCGTCATTCTTTACTTAGCTGAGATTGATTCCTATTCGAAAGGAGCTTGTTCTGTTTCTGAAGTGAGAAAAAGTCGGTTTTGTAAATTAAACTTTGTCTAAAACTACTTGCAAATTTACTCCAATGAGCTCAGTAGTTGCTTCTGCTAAAATGGACAGAGATCTGCCCTCATTTCAGTGTCCGTCGCGTTTGCTTTTGAGATGTTCAGCACAACTATCTGAGTTGAATAACCGTCTTCAGATTAAAAACAGAGCCACCCAAACAGTTTTGAATTCCCAGTGAGGTGTCAGTAGACGATGATACTATAGTGGTTGGCAAGAACGTATTCAAAAGCCAACCTTTGTTTCATCAATGTTTAAGTATGGTTCCGTTTTCCCCGCGCCTGGTAAGTTCCAGATATAAAAAGACCAAGCAGTGCCTATAACGAACCATGGAGCAAGACGTGGATGTAGAAACACTCATTTGTAGTTCCAATAAAAGCCACGGGTTCGACCACTGGTAGGGAAAAAGCCTTTCTACAGGATGGATTTACACATACTTTGAGCTACCAGAAAGTCTGCAAAGAGTTAGTCCAAGTAAACTCGGAGAAATCCGTTGGGGTAAATGACGTCACAGAAGGTACTGAAATAACATGCGGCAGCCTTAGCTTTCATTTCATCTGAGCTACTTAGTTGATGTATACACCAGAATATCATCCCAGACTCCTAAAACTCGGCTTCGATTGCACCCATGCTACAGAAGTTTACCTCCAGATTCTGACTAATGCTCTGCGTATCTGTTGTCTCAAGGATTATTGAAAACTGCTATTTGAAAGAATGACACCACAACTGGATGTATTCAATCCCAGCCGGTTTGCGCGCCGAGGTTCACGCTTCATTCTGGATGCTCTTGCCCAACTGATCAGTTATATCCCGTTATTACCAGAGTGAAGAGTAAATCCCACAGAATCTCCTTCTTGGATTGCAGTGACCATTTCACGCGTGGCGGAAAGGGGAAAACACTGCGTATTCTTAGTACGGGTGTTGTTCAACCTTAGTCAAATGCCTAAGTGATGGATTTCTTCGCTAACTGCCAGCAATTTACATTCTACTGTTGTAGTGATTCCTCACTTTCACCCTCAAAGTTGGTTGTTCTACATGGTATCATGGTATCACTATTTTTCTTTCCTACGTACCTATCTACTGCGATAAATTTCAAAGATTGATTGGTCATTGAATATGCTGTGAAGTAATATTTCGTAAACCTTAGCCCCCATGACACTGTGTTTCATATTCTGTAGCAAGTTGTCTTGAACACGGCCGAAAGGTCTATGAGCCATAATCTCACTGGTAACTCTTCCGCATATTTGGACTCATTCTTTTTTCTTCTAAAGACTGATGGATACAGGAACGTTGTAGAGTTTACTCGGTGCGGTTGCGTTCTCAAAGTCACGTCACACGTATAAGCATTTCTGAGTTTCTACTAGCAAAATTCACTGATCACCAACCGTGAACTTGTAATGAAACAGAGTTTATCGGATTCCGAATCTATCTTTCTCATAGTCAGAACAGGCAGAGATTAGATATCAGTTGATTCGTTTACTAAGCTTTCGGTATTCGGGTTCTAGACCAGCACCAAAACAACTCGGAAAAGGTAACAGATAAATCTGACCCGTTTTTTGAGAAGCTTCTAGGGCTATATTGTAACAATGTTACTTTGGTCACTTGGGTTCACTTTTCTGCTACGTCAGACCGTGAGCCGTGGGACTATGTCTGTAACAGAATCACAGCGCGTGCTGGTGAGTATTTCGAAGAACGCCGTGTTTCGCCTAATACGGAGCTGGAAGTGAAGATAACGGGATTTCGCATATAATAACTATCCTACTGCAGATTTCTAAGACGAAGAACGACCTCACGAAGACGTCAAAATGGAAGCCTATGTCGTCATTAGTCACTAGTTAGTCATTTGTTTCCGGGTTAGTTGGAAATATCAACCCAAGGCACCTCCCACCTTCTACCGTACCCGGGTTGATATCAGTTTACAAATACGAATACTAAGAGTCATGAAATCCCAGTGATCAAGAAACCAGAAGCAAACATGACATTGAATATGGCTCACATTTTTCAACCAATAATCCTCACCTCGTCTGCAAACGTTGCCTTCTGAGGACTCCTCGCTCGGACATGGGCAACACATGTCTCAACCACCATCGTCTGGGAGGTTCAAATGACTCAAATAATGATTTTTTTGTGTGTATTTTATGCCGTGAGCTTAACTCTGGAACTTCTGAAGCAGTGTTCCCACCAGATTTGAGCAATAAAATGACGACATCGGTGTTCAAATAACGACAATCACCGTGCCTCCTCCATCCACAGGGGCTATATTTTCGAATCTAAAAGAACTGGCTGTAGAACTTACAAGACTAAATCCTCATGACTCTCCCGTTCAAGAGGAATGTGGGTGACATATTCCTCACAAACGACTCTACATAAGAGGCTTTGGATTTATTCGTGTTTTGATTTTTCGTAATAAGAGGCAATGGGACAGCTCCCGTATGAGCCTCACCACCGTCCACTCTTGACTACGGCCTCAACATAGAGATTCATTCGAACGCTCCGTCAGGTGTGCCTCAAACTTTCTCTTGGATATTTGGTAACTGACCTCTTCCACCACGTCACCTGGCAGCGAATTTTACATTTTGGTTGTCTTCCTGGAAAGTCGGTAGACTAACGGTTGACCAGTCGACTGCAGCTCCATGAGCGTCGTCGAGTGCCCCTTAGTACATGAATGGCCCCGAAGGAGGAATTCCGCCCACGGCTCTTCGCCCATCTCGCCCCGGAGTATTCGTCGGTGGCATATCAGGCCACTTCTCAATTTTCGATATTATTCCGCAAACAGACCCGTAAACTCCAATTGCCTGCCCTAACTGACCCCCCGTTGTCCGACGACGAGGCGAGTGGCTGCTCGCTGCGTTCATTCCAGCTTCGCGAATTCAGCAGCAGTGCACGGGAATGTTGCGGCTTCTCCATATTCTAGCCGAGAAGGGAAGTGTGAGGTATATAGGAATTTGAAAGCACCATAAGGTGGCTTCTTAAACGTCCGAATCATGGTGCCATGGATGCTCCCCACCGAGGTGTATAGCTTATCAGTGTGGTCGCGGGTTTTGGACGTGGAGCACACTATCACCTCCAGGTCTCTTTCACCGATGGACACTCGAAGAGCTGCTCCTTGGAAAGAGTAAGTGTTATCAGGCCTAGGTCTCTAGCTGCAGCTGAGCACAGTTTTGAGTATTGTCAGTGAGAGCTCACACGCGTTAGATTATCCAAATCCACTTGCAGTGCCTAGTGATCCGCAGCAATCTTGATGGCACTTCAGATTTTGAGATCGTTAGCGTAGGTCATGCACCAGTTGTTGTGGCAAGTCTTTGATAAATGCTAGGAATAGCACTCGGCCTAAGACCGAGACTTGTGGTGCGCCTGGAAGCCTCGTGCCCCTCAGAGTATGAAGTAGCAACCTTCACAGAAAAGGATCTCCCCTTCAATCCACTTGAGTAACTGTTCTGTCACTCCTAACGATCTCATCTAAGTGAGCAGACTGTTGTGCGGCTCTTTGTCGGACGACCGCAGTTCCGGGCATCAACCATAAGCCCAAACACTGAACATAAGAACAATAACTGCTTGTGCTTCGTCGATGTTACACTACTTCGAAAAACCAGCGGAATTGTTAGCCGAGTTTACCATCGGAAACACACATGAACAAATCAGCAATTCAACTCTATCACCTTCAATCCCTTGAGTTATAAACGAGGTAGAGAGTGGACTCTTTATGAAAGTGCAAGTAAAATGTGCACACCAGCAAACCTCGAGGAAGAAGTTGCAAGACTGGGATAAATACTGATTGTTAACGGTTAATTCAGTTTGTCTGGTGAAAATTATGTCATCCGGACGTGTAAAGGCTTCCTACAACTTAGTGATATCATCAGTAAGTTTATAGAAAATGGTTGTGATTCGTACACCAAACAGGCCTGCTAGTCGGTCGAACCACCTATCCTTTACACCTGCGAACAACCACTGGCTATCCTAGTCAATCAACTGCATTCACAGCATACGAAAACGAGTAACAATTCGTCTATGAGAACTCGATTACCTACCTAGGCAGAACAGAGTGGCAGTTTAGACAAAGAGTAGCCAAAATCACTCGCGCGCAATTCACAATCAAAAGGTCAAGACCAAAGATTACCCCAAAGTTGCTGATTATCATCAGTCGATCGCTATTCACTGGAGATGGGAGATCGAGTCAATCGGACCACTGTGTTCAAAAGAGTTTACTTCACACAAAACACCGGAATCTTGCAGTTCCCAGGAATCATCACCATTAAGCAACTACAATTTTTATTGTGTAAACAAACGGAATTTCTTGTCACTGCAACCTTGCCTTGGGATATATATATATATATATATATATATATATATATATATATATATATATATATATATATATTCTTCAGCACAAATAGCCCAACAAAGATAACTGTCATTTCATTTTCTTTTTGCACTTTGAATGTAGAAGGTGCCCGACAAGATACAGAGGAAACTTTCTTGATATATTCACATAGCGCAATGGGTTTGAATAAATAAGACAGAAAACATACGTCGCATTAAGAATTCCTTTCGTATATTCGAATCGTTGGCGAACGGGCAAAACTAGACGGGAAACAATAAATGAGTTGCTTGAAAATGTGGTCTGTGTTTGTACGTGGGTTTGCTCGTGCCTGACTGGCTACAGCGGTGTTAGGCTTGGGGCGAATTTCAAACGTACTTAAAAGCACACAGCAGGGCTCAGATGGCTAACCGATAATGCATCTTTTGTTCTTGGGCAGCGTTGATCAAGGTGACTTAGGATGACGGAGAACACCCTGGTTGGATTGACCTTGTGCGCAATATCGATAAAACGGCCAGAGATAGTCTAAGTAAGTCTACTTGTTGTTCGTGACCGATGAGAGTGTTCTCGGGGCATTCATATCGCAGCGTTTGTCTATTGCCTTGTTCGTTCGAATTACCGAAATAAATTGTGCAAAACCGCTCTGCTGTGTAGCCTCTGCTAGTTTGTATCTGAAAGAGACTGTCTTGATTTTTGAAAAGACGAGTGAGGGCTTTATTGTGCTCGTTAGTGTGAGTGAATGGGGGATAAGGCCAACCACTTTATTGTTTGAGAAGTTAAATCTCTCACCACTCAGAAGAGTGTATTTTTAAGTATTTTCAAAGGTACTTTCCCAAGATGGAGCAAACTTTCAATCAAAAACGGGGACTGTATTGATTTCTTGAAGCGTTTAGCATACCACTGAAAGATAACTGTTTCTTATCTCTACGTATCCGTGATTGGTTTCGGTCGAACGTAGTGTGGTGAAAGAAATACTACCTGCTTAAGCACAAGGCTCAAAAAACATTTTCCCGATGTTTCAGCTCATTGATGTTTCAAAACAGAAAATAACTAATTAAAAGTAACCCGAAAATTGGTTGTAATTCATTTGATCCGTTGATTTGAAGTCGCCCTAGTTCATATCTATTGTTTTGAGTAGACTCGACTCAGAATTATCAAGATCGGGGTTAACCCTGTTTACTTACCTGCTGTATTTATTAGCACAACTTAGTTCACTTCCAGTACACAAAAAAAAGAAATTCTACTATCTTATACAAAGTGCATGGAGGGGTTACTCATGATGTTACTGGCGTGAATTAGAGGAATTTTATCGCACAATACTAGTTCTTCAGATACGGATAGATGCAGCAGCCAGTGCCACTGCGTGATTAATATCTGTGACTTAGTCCGGTTTTGTATGAACGCATATACTTCGCAATTTTCTGCTTGTGCTGAACTGAAATTCTGGAAGTTTACAAAGACAGAAAGCTGATGACAATTGTGAAAGATAAAGAGTAGGTTTTGAAATTTGATAATCATCAAATTATAGCGCGTGTTCCGTCGTGCATTTACTGTGTGTCATGAGTGCGGTGGCAGTACAAAAAATGTTGCTTTTGATATTGCGTAGCTCAAATCACTGAAAGCTTTTAGCATTCCCAACTGGAGTGCTTACGGTTTCTCTATTTCACTTGGGAGAACCAATTTCATGACAACTTGTCCGTTTCAACCTGATACCCTAGTTGACATTTTGACTCGGAATTTACGCCCGTTTCGATCGAAAAATTGGCCGACTCGCGGACCAGCCAACCATCCGTTAGTTCACGGTGATACACATTATTCGGTGTCCGATCTGGTCAGTTTTTGCTGTTTTTGGGCACAGAATTCCTGCCAGTAATATCTGTCTCTCTGTCCAGTCGTTTGAAAGTAGATACTCCTATTGACATGCTTTTCAAACTTCATATTTTTCGCAGCCATTTGAACGAATCGTTTGTATTTTTGAGAAATATATCTGAAAAGATACGTATAAACCCATTTGTCAGTCACCTTTTCCCTCGATATTCTAGTAATTCAAAAGCTCATGAGAAATCTTGCTCTATAAAACAAGTTACATTTGATGCGAGTTGATGACTTGACTCACAATCGGTGTCAAGCTCGGACAGTAGCTTAGGCCTAAAGATGACAAAATCCACGTGTCACTTGAGCCAGTTTCCGAATCTTATAACAAGGGAAACATACGGGTTTAGTGGTTTGCATGCAAAATTCTTACAGTGTGTATGTGTTCAAAAAAGCACCAAAGAATGGGATATATCCGATCAAGTCAGTTGCAGATTCATTATTTGCAACAAACCCCAAGATTGATCTGACATGTTCTGTAAAAGTACTGTCATGCAGTCTAATCACGAAATTACTGAACCCATTGACGAAATGCTTCCATTATGAATCAGTCTACGATTTCTATCCTTCTTTGGCTCATTGCCTGTTCTTTATTTGGATTTCATCACTTTGGGGTTTTGAACCATTTTTCAATAATTATGCGTTTAAGGTAGTCTGCATCTTTCGTTGGGTCTCGACGTTTTGTCATCATTGTCTATTTCACGTGGCCATTTAGAAATCATCAACTGTAAGACGACAGTATTTTCATAGTAGACTTATGAAGGCAATCATCCGACATTGCTAATAAACAACGAAATTCATTTCCTGTGGATTGGCATGATAAAATGTGTATGGTTATCTAAGTCTGTTCTACGTAGGAAACATTTTTCCAATCTTTTACAAAAATGGGAGTTGTGGAGACTTTCCTTTCAGGGAGGATATAGCGAATCACCTTTTTTGAGGTTAAAATATCCATTGTACATGAATCCGATCTCCATGATTCAGAAACCAGTCGATTAGATAACTACATAACAAGGATACGTTTGCAAGGCACTAGAGATTTATTGCAAAAATTGAATCCGTGTCAAACACTTTTTCCAGAATAAATTTGCTCAAAGTCCAAAACGTATCGGAAAAATGCCCAAAAGGTGGTCCGTTCCAAGTGCACTTGATATTTGCTCCTGATTCAGAGTTGTTTCAGACAGGTATAGTAATATGACACTCAGAGGGTTTCAGTCTGAAAGTCACCTAACTAACAGAAGTACTCTTTTAACCTCTTTTTCATTCAATATACGACAATACATAACTGTTCGAGGAGAAAGCCGCATCAAATGAAAGGCTGCCACATGAGGAAGTGGCCGACGGTGGCGGGAAGCGAACCCGATTCTTTTTTGTCCCAAGTCCACACTGATAACAGTTTAACGACCACCGGTCAAGGGATATGCCCTCGGAGCGAATGTCTTACGCTCACGTAATGACTTTTACAAAATTAGGTGGTGCAGAGTGTGACGGAATGTGTTTTGAACTCACTATGAGGAAAAAGAGAGACACTCGAGCAAACCCCTTATGTGGTTCACTAGCGTTAATGTTTGGTTAGACCATCCGACTAAAATGTGCAATGTTTGACAGGCCACTATGGCAATGCTGAGTCTCGAACCAAAGGCTGAATCGAACAAATTATTGATCAGTACAAGCTTAGGCGCTGTATGCAGACTGTGTTTATTTTTCCTATAAATTACCACATAAATGTCTCTCTCACTCAGGCTTCTTAGGTGTTCACAAAATATATCGTAAACAATTAGGAGTACACAATTTCACTCACGTTTTTGTACTGTGTCTCGTGAATGTGCTCGTTACCGACCTCAAATAACCGCGTTTTGACATTTGTCTTCTCGCATTGAAGGGTAGTTATTTTAGGAAATCACGCGGTGCATATGGATCAAGTTCAATAACATTTGAAAAGTACTGCTCATGGAGGTACCCAATCATTCGGCACACCCCAATCAATTAATCCTTTCATTCGAAAAAGATTCCTGTTGTCAATTTTTTGTTTGTGAGTTTAGCAAGGGAGAATGAGTTCCATTTCCAACTTGTTCAAGTGTAGCGTCTCACCTGAACAACTCATGTACTGAACCATATCTTTCCCCATTTCAGATCCAAACTAATTTTCCTCCACCCCTCCTCCTACTCACTCATTTCATTTCTTCCTTGATTTCCTTCTGCTATTCTGTCAAAATAATACCAACAAATCCCGATGATGAGAAACGTCTTTCCCAAGGGAGTTTTTCTTGAGAAAATTGCGCAAGCTGCCAAAATAAGTGAGATCAGGGAAGTTATCATAAGATTAGACTGTTGAGATGCTTGCCCTAGATCATGTGACCAGTTTTACTGATTTCGTTGACTGAATAAATTATGCATTTCATGGTCAAAGTAGTTCTTTTTATGACTGGAAAGATGAGAATCAAACTAAAAAAATCCAATAATGATATCGAATTGTAGATCTTCGGACGATCTCAAAAACCAGTCTTTACTTTTCAATATCTTCGAGTAAACATTGTGATTCGTTTGTAAACTTCATGCAGCCCTCCAAATAAGGCTTCGTTGGTTAACTCTGGTAGAGCACGAATGATATAAAGCAGGGTTGATATCTCCATGTATGAGTTCGAAACTGATGGAGGTACAATAGTTTTAACGCTCGGATCAAAGAAGCGTATGCTTCTGTGTTCGATTCTGGATTCGCTGTTTCCTAGAATTCAGCTTGTCTGGTTGGAATCCAAGGTTGCTTGTCCCTCATCTACAGTGTTATGTCGAATGTGCTCTACGAACTGAGCGATGAGATCATAATTGAGGTTCGTTCACATTCCGCAAATGAACTCGATTAGTCTTCCGTGTAAATTACCGTAGACCATGCAGTTAGATTACTATTTGACTGCCTCTTACAGACTTTCCCTCAACTGATTATAGTAAGCCAGCCAAATGAACTAAGAGACCTTGGTTTAGGAAATCATCTATGTAGATAAAAGTTTAGTTGGTCAAAATGTTACAATTCTTGGAATACCTTATTTAAAAGAAGTGGTACTCATACTTCAGTCCAAACCCCGTAGAGGCAATTTCCGTTGCTTCAGAAATCGGATATCTTAATGGTGGCAGACTTAGTTTTCACTAAAAATGACTCATTACAAGTAAACAGATATTCATAAGAGGTTGTGTTCAGTTAAAGGTGGCTGTTACCGACGGGGACTCTATCATTTTGTCAACAGCACTGGGGAATAGCCTTTGAACGAGTTGACTGATTTGTTACCAACACAGCCGGTCTTTGCTTGTAGACCAGCATCATCATGACAAGTCTTGTGAGGTCAAGGTTGCAGGCAATAGAACTAGCGACAGGAAAGCAAATCGATTGATGGATCGACAAACGTATTAAGGGAGCTTGTCAAGCGGTATTTGAACTTGCCACAAACCAATAAGAGGAGACAATCTCGTAATCGGGTGGACCAATCAGGTCTAAGCTCCGATTGATTAAAGAGGTCCAGCATACCATACTAGAGTGTTGCTTTTCACTCAAAAACGAACTTTATTAGGAAGTAGAATAGTCTTCTTTCCACTGGTTTTCCTGTTGTTTAGTGGCCAGTGGCGATCACTTAGTAGCCTATGGCCATCGTTTAGTAGCCACTCTGTCCTATTTAGCAACTATAGTCTACAGTACAGTAACCAAACATTTCCGACACACCCATACCGATTAAGGTCAAATTACGTGTGAGTTATGGCTCACAGTTACAGGACTTGGAGGCCTTGTGCGATTTATCATCATGAATACTCAGGTACTACAAAGGAAAAGCTCTCAGTTATCTGGGGGAAAGTTATCATACTGCAGAAAACCAGATATACAAATCGGAATAAGTCTTTGAAGGTTCAATAAATGGTAAAGTATGCCTGCCCTGCTCCGTGTGGTACAGGAAGGAGTACTGTTTGCTGTCTGACTGAGGGAACTTTGGGATATCTCAAATCCAAATGAGAGAAGCTCCAGGGCGAGTGATTTATTCAAAATAAACTGGTATTTTCGCATTCCGCGGTATCTCCTGAATGTGTGTGTGTGTGTGTGTACAAAGTGTATATTGATTCCGTACAGCAAAAGGGTGCTGCACCATGTAGGGAGTATTCATGTACCCACAAAACGAAATCCATCCAACCTCAATGTAATATTGCAATTACGCTTAATAGTTGGCACGAGTCCAGTCAAGTCAATAAGGACTTTATGTACCCGATATGAGGCGAATTTTCAGAATGGAATGGAAAGATTCACTACAACTAATTTTTCTGGGCGACTACTCAGAAGCAGAAAGGGATCATTGATTGTTCGGTCTTGGTGTACGAGTAGGCGGACTAGGTGTGGAAAAAGGCTATTTCCACATAGGACATGCGTGAAAAAGTATTACTGAGTCGAACCGGTGGAAGAGAAAGAGATGACAGTGGAAGTAAGGAGTGAAGGCAGTGGTCAGTATCAGATGTTAACCCTGTCGGTGAATCTGTCACACGCATCTAAGTGCCTGTCAATGGCAAAGTTAGAGAAAATATCTCTGGTAATTCTGCTACAGCGAGAAAACAGTTTCAGAGATTTGATGATAACATCAGAAAGTATTTTATTTTAAATCGGGAAAAACTACAAGGGAACGGTAAAGTCAGTGAGTGAGAAGGTAAAACGAAGTAAAAAATTTAAAGGTACTCTAGGTTTTCTTAGCGAACAATGTTTCAACATCAACATGTCACAACTAAGATTGTTAGCTGGAGTAACTCCTAGGTAAAGGAGAGAAGAAATTTTAGGGAGATGTTGATCATCTATGGAAGGACATGGGATGCGAAAAAGCAGTGTATTGCTAGCAGGGTACATTAACCAGTTTCGGATATCATGAGAGAGAGAAGGAAGTGGATCAGCGACAAAGTCCATTCAGAAAATTTGGAAGAAAATCCAAATTATGGAAACTGAATTTCTATAATAAGACACCCAAAAACGACATTCCCGGTTTATTCGTAGCCACTGAGATAAGATGAAACTGAAAGATTACTATCAGGAGAAAGAAAAGAAATGGCGATTGGACAGCACGTGAAACACACCAGAGTTAAGTTGAAAAGAAAGTGAGTGCCCGTTGCCAAGCTAAGTAACTGTATGTGATCAGGAATATGGTCAAAAAAGTCACTTAAGTTAAAACAGCCAACTCCATTTTCATGCGGAATAAGCAGGAGAAAGCTGCTTTGAGGAGAATCAAATGCCTTTGTTATGTCAAGAAAAAAAATAGCCTAACACTGAAGCTACTGTGAACATATTGCCAAGCGTCCAATTGCCGCTTTCAATAAGGTTCTTTATAAAAAATCATGAATCTTACACAGAAATTGCACAAACCTGAACAGCAACCGCTCAGTGAATTGCAGTCGGCCAAAGGCAATCAAATTCACGATAGCTTGAGGTTTAAGCATTCAAGTCGAGGAAATGCCTGTGGATAATAGGGATCACAGATCTTGGAACTAAATCAATGCACTCGCCAGCCAGCGTCGGCACATGTTCCATGTCCGATGTGTGGTTCAACGAACGAACAGGTGTGGGGACAATCTTTAATGGAGAACACAAATTTGGGGCGAGGAGAGGAGGGTCAAATCGATCTTTCGGTGAAGCCTTGAATTCAGTTGTTTTATCGATTACACAAAGGATTTAAAAATGTTACCATTTGGGATCTTGTGGTAACGGTGAACGATTGTAGGCAAAATTTTTCGGATCAAGAGAATGCACTTGAGGAATTATTTGTCAGTTGAATAATTGTAAAATAACTTCAGTAAAGCAGATGTGCAGGCCGTCGGACGATGTTTCTTGGGTTTTTTATTGGGTGCAGATGTAAGGTGCACGGAGCTCTCAGAATCATGGTTCACAGGAGAATCAGTGTAACAAATGAATATATTATAAAAAAGGGGATGTGGGTTCAAAAGATCAGGTGTTTTTACCGCTGGAGGTTGAAATTCGGATCGTCAGAATCAGAGAACTTGGGATGTTGTAGGTTTCAAAGTATAAAGCCAAATTTCACGCGAATGAAAGCCAGAGTATGGAGGAGGAAGTGAGAATACCCCTAAGTTTACGATGAAATGGTGCTTCAGATCTTCGACTTAGTCATCGTATAACACAAATGTCTCATCTTACGACAGCTCTTGTTCCCTAGCTCAGTGTTTATAATCAGACTATTCGTTCTGGATGAGTGTGGGCCGATTTTTTAAGGCATGATGCCAGTTAGACTTATGTGCCCTTTTCTTAGCTCTACCGAACTGTCTTAAAGTAGAATTTGATAGGTTTCAGTAGGATAACACAAGTTAGAACAAAGATAAGGTAACCAGTTAAGTGTTCATTGTATGAAGACGAATCATGACAAGAACCGAATTCTACTGATCTCATGTTTCAATGAGGACAGTGTTATACGCCATATAGATTTATGGATAGTTGAGTAATATTGTTCAGGACGCGTCATATCGTGTTGCGAAGAGCCCAAGATTTATCAAACCCAAGGCGGTTAAAAAAGATGAGTCAAGTCAGTAGAGATCATCTGCTGTCATAGATTGAGGCTGTTTAGGACTTGTAAGGAATGTTTGGAAAGGTTATCAATGACTAGTTTGATATCACCAGCTGCAGTAGCAGGTGCTGTTTATGCAATAACGAAAACAAAACATCGAAAGGAGCTTAGAAAAGGTGACTAACTATGAAAAGAAGTCTCAGCTATCTTCCCGGTGTTTATTAGAAGAGAAAGAAGACAGGATCTGCACTACTTGTGGCGAATAAAGTGACTACCTACCTCCATAGTTTCTTCTACTTGCAGGCCTACTGGCCCGGAAAAACTTCGTACAGATAAGTGTGAACGACATCGTAGTTAATTTCATGGCACAAACGAAATTCCTAGAAGAGAAATGACCCGACATTTTTCATTCGTTTTCAGGTTGGTATTAGGTACTACGTCGAGCTTTCCAGAAAGAAGATAAACATATGAGGATGAAGTCGATAGTAAAAAAATCTTGGAAGACGAATGATGTATTCGAGCAGCAGCCTTTCAAAACAGGGGTTTTACATGATATCTGACTTCATTCGAAAGCGTACAAAAGTTGTTTCCAAGCTTGAGGAGACGTGTATTATGTTGGACTCAGCCTCCTTCCGTGAGGGTTGCACTTGCTCGGTCCACAGTGACAGAAGGAAATCTCATTAGCTGGGACTCATCAAGAGTATAAGCAGGCAGAAATACCTATGTCCACGTGGCGATCTATGTCTGAGCGTGTTACAAAAGTGAGAAATTAAAAAAAGCCCTTTTTAGAAAACATTTGACACTAAAAATGTGTTTAATTTCACGATCGAAGAAAGGGTTCCTCGATACTTCACGAAGAACAGTTCGCGGGTATTTACGTGCACGATCAGTATTCAAGGCCCTCATCTTTTGCTTGTGAATTATGGATTCCGTGGTCGTGGTTGAGATTCGTGCTATCACGGAAAAGGGACAAACTGTCCCTCTGGTATTCTCCAGATGTCCTTTTCCTCTTGTCAGACATATTTTAAAATAGTCGTATGATAATTAAGAAAAGGATTGCTATAGTTACTCCAACCACTGAGGATTGTCAAGCTTCTTCTAATTTCGGAACAAAGTTTCAACTACATGTGAAAGTATGTCTGATTTCTTGGCTTCGGCGTAATGCGGTTTGATGGGTAATACAGTGCACCCCCTAGAGCGTATTCCCAAAGCGGTTACCCCTCCGAGTGAACAAAGTATCCCGATCCGGACTGATTTCATCATTAGGCAAGCACCCTCTCCAGCAAACAAGGCCATCGGGTCGCAAGCTTGTTTTCACATTGAAAATGACCCTTAATTCCGTGCTAAAGAAAGTTCAAAAGCATTTTTGTTGTGACAAGCTTCGAAGGTTGAACTTGGGTATGTGTGTATGAACATCGCAGGCCCTTCAAATAGTTCACGGAAGGTCATTAAAATCCTTTGACAATCAGTCCCACTGAATACTCTAGAATTCCGCGTCTATGTTGCTGTGCGCACTCGGTTGGTTGCGCCTGCCATTGACACCGGTGGTAGTGGCTGTTGCTTTCAAACCTTTAACTTTTGGTCTCACAGTCTACAAATCCACTGAGTTCACTCAATATAAGCACTGCTACTTTGACGACACGGCAGTAGAACTCGAAAACTTTCATGAGTCGTGATGAATTCGTAAACGGAAAAGACATGCTTGATTTTTGGTAATAAAGTGAATATAATTGTTATGCTTCGTGAAGAGGATTGCATCCAAATTCTTTGTAGGAAGAAAGCAAGTCCACTTTATTGTGGCAAATGAGACGCCTTAAAACTAGTTGGGACCAAGGGACGTGAAGAGGGCAGGAAATTTGTGCAATTTTGTCTTGGTTTCTGCAATAGTATCAAGAGCACCAAGTACGGCTGGTTTCTTTTTGCTCGTCAGAATTATCAGCCGGTAACAGGAGTGCAGATACAAGGGAAAGCTAAGGAGGTAATTCGTAATATAAATCAGTGATGTTTGCAACAGCGGTGGCTGGTTGTTCAAATCCAAACAAAGCATTATATCAAAACTGACAATATTGAACGATGAGGCTTCATAAGTTTCAAGTGGAGAGATATCAAAATTGCTAGAAGGCCTTCCCACGTTGCGGAAAAATTAGGAATTGAAAATATTTGCAACTTTGACGGGAAAGGTCTAGAATTTAGAGCCACTCCAACAATCAGCTTTGTTGTGTAAAGTGGTCCATATAGTCAGTTGTGATTTCTCTATCAAACGAAAACACCATGCCTATGGAAGATGCAAAGATGTTAGTCGAAGAAAGCGATGACGAGGAAGAAGAGATCACTAGGTGAAAAAAGGTCCCATTGAGGAATTCGATTCAGGATTCACGACTACTACAAAATTCTGCACTAGAATCGTGCATCGAATTTATATCCGAAGCAGGAATCAAGGAGCCAATTATATACCGGAGACAACGGAGCAGGAAATAAAACAGTAGGTTCCTTATTGATAAAATTAAATACTGCTGATAATTTGGTTCTTGTCTTATTTTAAACTTCACGGTACATATAATGTCAAGTAAACCTTACTTAGATTTGTTGATGGCTGAACAATTTACCGATTTATTCTCTTTTAAAATCGAATGAAGCGTGCATAGACTGACAGTCCATGTTTAGAACTACCCGGTGATTCTTCCAAAGTCCAAATCCCATGCACTCTCCATTCGATTTATATGAGATTACAGCTACAAACAAATTGTGGAATGCTCAAGTACAAGAATGACTGGGCGGAAAAGTACCGGTTACGCATACCTGATGAGTGGTAATAACCGCGGAACCGGTCGTGTACTTCCGGGGAAATTTCGTCTTGTCATCGAGACACAGTCCCATACTACTCATATCGAAGGTGCTGAAAAATATTCGTTTTGTTTTAGCTGTGTTTGGTGCTGTTTTCTGAAATTCTTCCCCAGAAGCGAACATCTCCGACGAAGGAACAAATTTAGTCGGTCCCGACGATGTTCGCACTAGTGAGGGGCACTGCGCGTGAAACTCATGTGACTATAAAACTTGAACGTTCCCAATTTTTCCTTAGGCACTTTTCTCATAGTGGAAATCCGCTAGGACGCCGTAAAATACCACGTTCCTGTGCAAATCGGCAATGACCACAACGGACACTATTTTTGTGTCCACTGTGTATGGGTGCGGAAGTGATCATACTTGGTCACCGCCAGAGCTTCCTGTTGTCACATAACTTAGGTTATGTGCCAAAGATTTGGAAAATGTTACTTGTACACCGGAGCTGTGCATGAAAGTACGAAGTTTTTTTAATTTTTACTAAGATATTTGTATAACTGATTTTGAATAAAGTTCTAACCAGTTAATCCCCTCAGATTTGCTGATCTATTCCACGCGAAAACACCTACTGCATGTTACCCTAACAGTGTTTGTCCAAAGTTCGCCGGCATAAATCTTGATTGTAAAATCTAAGCACGAACTTGTTGCTATTTGCCTCGAAAGATTAACTGATTGGATACGCAGTGTTAAACTTTCACCTGAATAGACCGTGGCAGTTTCTAATAAATCTGTCTTCCCGATCTATTCTAAGGAGCAGGTGGAATAGCGCAGTAGAAAAGGAAGATAGCAAAGGAACTTTGGGTGAGAAATACAAATATGTTGATAGCAAAGATGATGAGAAGTTGTACCTGAGGGACGCCATGATACACGTGCCATTTTGGAGTTAGCTGAATTCTACTTTGTCTTTGGGTTGCTGAGTAGTCGTACACTTCATTGTGCATGCGGTTGATCTGTGAGCTGACTTGTGCTTTTTGCAGCGGGACGGCTTCATTTTGAGTGAGTGAATAAATCGAGCATGTTGATTAGAGATAAAATAAGTCTCACTGGATCTGTTTGTTTTAGTATCGATAAGGAAAAGAAGTATTTCTTGGGAAAGATTATAAACTAAGTGAGAAGAAGCTCAAGTCTAAGGAATGAACAAATGATCGTGGATTGGGGCATCCCTACTAATCACCCGTTAGTTATACATAGATATTGATGAATTTCACCACACACTGCTCCTTCGCATGGTCTTTATCGACTAATAAAACGGTAACTCATCAACAGTCTATTTATTATAGTTCACCAATGAGTCTGAAATCCTTCACAAGCCGATATAAATTTACTGATTAACATCAAAGTGAACTATTTGAGGGCAAGCATCGTGTCCATAAACCCAGTTTGGTAGACAGTGTTACTTCGCAGCCTTAGGGTAAAAGACTTGATCCGCCCGTCATGGACTATTCATCGCTCGCATAAGTAGCTCACCGACTCCAAAGCTTGGTCTTCATCCTTGAAAATGGGTGAACTCAACCCATACGGTTCAGCAGATTTGCACATCTTTGAATGACAAATGTGAACAACCGGATATGCTTGTCTCTCTCGTTTTTCGAGGGTAGAGGCGAAGATTTTATATCCGAGTGTCCAAAATTCCGCGGAGTAATCTCAGAATATGAACGCACTCCCAAGAAGAGGTGTGAATCAACGATTATGCAGGCGCTTTTTTGAAAACAGATGAATTAATTTGATAGTCCAACACCGAAGAGGGGTGCACTCGTAAGAACCAAATCAATTTCTGTCATGGTCGGGGTTATGTGGATCACATTCCTGCTGTACTGGTAATTTTTATGTAAACGCACACTTTCCGCAGGCTCACAATTTCTTTCTCACTTGGTCTGGAGGTGGTTTTCGATTATCTTCACCACATAGATTTTTTGCACTGCCTTTCAATAAAGGGTATGCCAGAGAAATTAATTTCTCTTTTCCGATCGAAATATGGTAACAACTGAGGCCAAGTTCGGGATTACGGTGATCTTTTTCCCAGGTTAACCGGTAGAATTGGCATCCACAAAGGTCGGCCTTAATCGCCCTTCCTTTTCAACTGCGTAATTAAAATGATTTTGGCATCAGCCTCATCCTCGCGTAAACATATCGGTATCGATCTGTGCTGGAACACCAGACTGTCTGACCTAGAACCTACGTACCATATGGTGGTTTTGAAGGAAGGTCGAGGTAAGCTGCATATTAATTTAGGTGGTATAATGAACAGTTTAGCAGTTTAGTTTTTTCTCACATTCAAAGTGCAAAATGCTGTTTTAGGTTTGGGTTGACCCTGCGCAAAACTATACACTGGCAAGAGAAGTTTCCTTACCTAGGCAGCAACTTCTTGCTATCTGGTAGAATATCGGATAACAAATTGTAGCGTATACCGAGAGCTTGATTGGATCTTGCTAATTTTACCTGCCTATGGAGCTTGACTGACTTCCGGTCATCCATTAAGGGTTGCGTACACACTGCCTTATTTAGATTCATTTTTTCATAACTTAAAAATCCTTGTAGTTGCTGTCAGAAGATACACGAAGACTCTCGGTGTTTAAACATCGATTATTTTTATCAGTAAATACTGCATCGATAATGCTCACATAAGGCGTAGGTTTTTGGAAGCCAGAGGTGTGTCACTGAAGAACGCGCTTAATCTGAGCAAGGTAAGATGGCAGAAATATGAGTTATGCATGCTCACAGATGATCTTTCTTAACATACATTGTTATTTGAACTGAACTGAACTGAACTGAACTGAACTGAACTGAACTGAACTGAACTGAACTGAACTGAACTGAACTGAACTGAACTGAACTGAACTGAACTGAACTGAACTGACCTGAACTGAACTGAACTGAACTGAACTGAACACATTATCAGTTTCAGCTCTGTGTGAATCATTTATCTTGCTCTCGTAGTGAAGAATTCTTTCTATTATCGTGCTGAAGTCTCGCTTAGGAAGATTACGCATCTTTAGTTGCAATATACTTTCTGCTTGGAATACGTAAACCATAAAACTCCGACAAACCACTGTGGACGTCTGACTTGGCTTCCGTGTTGCTTCTAGCAAAAACTTTAAGCTAGAGCTAGAAACAGTTTATGAAGAGGACTCTGTAATTCCCGTTACCTCTGACTATTTGGCTACGTCAGTTTTCTCCATAGTCCTCCTTTTCAATCATATAGAGAATTACAGTTTTTTCATTAAACCAAATTTTTCGTGTTTTCCAGCTGTATGCCCTCTTCTGATTTGTTTTTCCCTAACATAGTCGTTCACTCTGTCCTGGTCGGACGATCAGCAGTAGGCGAAAGATAACATATAAAGGTGGGCATGAGAGCACAGGGGCGGAGATTGGTAGCAGTGCAAATTAATAATCAGTCACTCGTGTTATTAGGCTAAATGTTATGCACTTCTGATGTGGCCTACTGCATATACAAATCATAAGAAGGAACGCGAAACTGGCCACTCGCCCAGTTTATACATGGATCTTCCCCTTCAAAAGAGTAATCATGATCAGCTGGTTCGCCAAATGACTGAACGACAGACAGACTGTATATCCACAACCTGAATAAATGGCTGTCTAATCAGTTCAACTCCAGTCCCATTTGGCTACAAACGTGTGTGACTGTGCACGACGCGGGGATTGATAAATCAGTAACTATGACTGTTATTCTGATGATATCCAAGCGAAAATCTGCTGGCATTAGTGTTTCATCCACAGGACGGTATGTACATGCATTTACATCTCAACCTCCTTAGCAGTTTGACGCTGAGCGTATAACTACAGTGAGGTTTTTCGTCTCAAAGGGGATGGTTATGGGTGACCGTCATAAAATTATCACAATTTTGGTCCTCAGAAACAATAAAACCCACTGAATCGGGATGAATTCTTTCTTTAATGTGCTCTTTCTTTTGTAGAGTTATGGCAAGCACTATGTGAGATCCTTGTTTCACATCACCGCGAGAACTTGCCCTCTCACAGATACAATCAGATGTCGTTTCTTCTCACGAGAATTATTCTTTCTCATAGAGACCGGATTTTCTAATTAACATTTCTGTGCTTTTTTCATTAACGGGAAGATTTTGCAGCTACCATTAGGCCCAAGTTTGTGCCCTATTCGAGCAAATTTATGAAATTGTTGTAATTCACGAGTAAATCTTGGAGAAATCCGTCTTTGGGAGGTCCAGAAACAACAAAACAACACGAAGTTTCATAAAGCTAAAAAACTTTCGCGGGCAAATGCCTCTGGATAGATGGTATTTTATGCAAGTAAACCGTGTCTAATGTGCTCATACCCATCATAACTAGCTGCTACAGTCGGTCCCTATTGGAAAAAATTCCAGAATAGAATGACTTATGTACAGGCGTGAGTGCAACTTATTGGGAGCTGTTCTTACTTTAAAAAGTTGGCTCCACGCTGACACCGTTGAAGGAAGTGTCACAAGAGATGATGGGTTCGTATTATTTCCCGACTATCATCCTGGCTCTAGCAAAAAAGTGACAGTGGCACCATGAATGGCACGGTGGATTTCCTCTCAAACTATTCGTATACTCTGCCTTTCGTAGCGGTGATTTCCTTGTTCAATGTAAACCCAAAACAAGTCAGTCATCACCGGTTGGTTTTCTCAGTGGACACATACAGTTAATAAATTCCCCCTACCACTGAGAATTTCATAAGTTTTCTGATCTCATTTCAACTTTCGTAAATTACCAGGAATTTTCTCTCTATGCACCAGCTGGTGATTTGGATCGGTTTAATTTGCGTTTCCTTACAATGTTGGGCGTGACCAATATTGTCAATACTCCTACTGCTTTGGATACTTATCCGGACCCAAGCATTTTAGCCAACTCCACCCCGCCTTAAAGCTTTTGTCGACTGATTCTAGGACGATCCGACAATGCAGTAGTCAAAGTTTCTTCCATGTATTGTTGTGAGATTAACCGTCAACATAAAGCCGCAGCCCAAAGAGCTTGAGACAGCAGCTGAACTCAGACAACCTTTTCAGACTCTGGGATATGATAGAAAACTCCGGTTTAAGCATATTTGTTCTCTCCAGTCTGTACAAATTCTGTGATATTTGGGTAAAATATTTCAATTTATATGAATTCATAATCGATTTAGTCAAATTTTTTCTCTCCTATTCCGAACAATTGGACCGAAAGGAAGGACAAACTTCTGAGGCTCGAGAGCACACTGTTGTCTGCACTACTCAAATCTATCGAAGTCGCCTGCTCGGCCTCAGTATTCTATACATTCGATCAACAAAATGCACCGAAAATCTGCTTTGATAACTATAAAACCGTGAGGCTGGTGAATGGTGTAAAATGAAGTAAGTGTCTACCTTTGGTGTATGTTGAAAAATTTCACTGTTACTTTATTGCTGCTGCCCAGCCAAAAATCTCACCGAGCTGAACTGCGGATTCCCAGAAAAACTCAGTCTCAGATTTGATTGCCACTCCGCCCCCTCGCTCAGATACGTACAAGCAATGACCGCAAATTTCAGCACACAGGGCTGGTCATAAATACAGCCTATCAGTAAAAATCCCAAAGAGACAATCAATAAACTCTCTGTCTCTTTCTGATTGTATTGCAGCATTCCAACAGAGGTTTAACTCATTAGAACATACCCAGCTGCCGGGTGGTGGAATCTATTGTCCCGATGCCCAAAACCGTCCACCCCGCTTGGGTCTCATCAACTGTTAATCAATAGCCCTGAACCTGTTTCAAAAGACTGTTTTCTGTATACTTTCCGCTAGATCAATGAACTGAACCCTTAACAGTTTGCATAACGAGGCCCCGACTGACTCTGGATGTGCTAACTCCACTTAACCATTTCTTCATTGGATCACTAAGTCAAGCGTTCATAGCATGCTCCTTTGACCAATAAACTGTGTTGATGAGGCTCAGTTACTCCAGATTCTTGCGAATGTTCGAGATATCACATCTAGTGAACTGTTATTGTTCTATAAGTTTGCAATCGCCAACTATTCAAGACTTCAAAGCTCCAATTTACAATGGACCTTTTACAAGGTGCCACGATATTTGTCTTTGGATTTTCTACCAATATCTCTGCTATACCAGCTTATTCAGTAAGCTGACGGAGTAATCCGCGGTATGTCCTATTCCACTGGTTCCGTTCGGATGCTCTCGCAACAGTCACCGAACTCCTCAACTGATCTTCCAGTCTTAACCCTACAACAAACTTGTCTAGCTGTACCAATTATTCTAATCTTCTTGCACCCACTGTAAGTCCTACTCAATATTAGCGAGGTTATTCCTAGGACGTCATCTACCAAATACCTCGGGGTACTACTAGATGCCATCTTTCCTGGTTCGACCAAGTAGTTGATATTTTCTGAAAATTTAAACACAAAACGTTTTGCGCTGTAAGACTGAAGTATTTTTCTATGCCACGTCATTTTATGAGGTACTTTCCATTGGCATGTACCTTACTCCATAGACTCCGTGATTCCGTCATTTTTCGCTGTTGGCTTTCTCACGACATCATGCTTATTGTTCGATCTATCAAACATCTTCATCGATATAGTAGGATGCCTGACGGTTAGCTCACTGAACATGACATACCTGTCGGATCTGTTGTGATAAATTAACTGCTTACAAGTAATTCATGAAGTCTTTTGCCAATAACGTATCAGAATGTAATAATCCTAATACCCGGACTGATGGGTTGTATTGAAATCGCTCCTAACCCGAACTACGAAAACCAAAGTAGCAAAAATACCAAGGCTGCGGAATGGCACATTAATTGTATTGTGGAACTGATTTTCTCTAATGCTAAATCAAAGGAAATAACTGGTAGATTAGAAGTTGACCAATCACTGGAAGCTTTTACCACGCCTGTCCTTGGCAACCCTGGCTGGCTGAAGCTCATCCACGTGAGTAGTTATGAAGCTGTGTCTGGCCGTATCACCTATGACGGCGGCTGAACTACCACACAAAGTCAGAATAAGCTTGAAGTGCATGGAAAAAATTATGCTCCACATGATATATTAAATGCATGCTTTCGACGTTCGCAACACAAAGTTGTCGGAAATGACGGGGATCAGTCGACCTTTTTGTTACCACGAGCAACCTTTCTCGAGACCGGTTAACAGCAGAATTATAACAGGTTTTTAAGAAAATTAAACTCGAGGACTGTACACTTCATCAAATCATCTTCGAAGGAAGCAAACGTCACCTCGTGCTGTCGGTTAACACCACGTGCTTCGTAATTCAACTGGTCCGGCAGAGCGGGCACGCGGATGTATTATTCAACACTTCCTTATTTGATCTTTATTTATTCCCTTTGTACTGCATAATAATATTACAATACTCAGAGAAGAAATTCACCGTTATTAAGAGGGCGCTAATTTGGGGAAAGTGACCTGCGGTGAGGTTGGCGGCAGGATTCAAACGCGGGAGAGAAGGGTCTTCAGTCTGCCATGATAACTGTTTGCTCATCGCCGGATCGAAGAGTGAGCGGATGTCACCTGAATCACTTAAAGGCAAGAAACAAGAGTGTTTAGCTCTTTGGTAGAATGCCTTTTACCACAATACTATCACTAATACGTCACAGAAATAATGAAAGCCTGATTTACAATTTTTCAGGGAACGTCCTAATTATTCGGAAGGTAAAGTAAGTTTGCGAGAGCGAATTTCGTCGTTGTTTTTCATTCCTTCTCCTCAAGGTTCCCATGAACACTCAGTACCCTACGAATGCCTAGCTCAACAGTACGGGGACACACTGAGATTGGATAACAGTCTGATACTTCTAGTCGGGAAATATCAGCACTATACTCATATTTGACAAATCCTCCAGGAGTATATCTGTTGTGGACTCCCTTCCATGACATTCATGCACCTGCTCTTCGAATTACCAGGATAGAATTCCAAAAGCTCAGTAACAAACTGGTAACGTATACCAATCCAAACTTCGTCAAACTGGCCATATCCGCGCATCGCACAGCTGAATCTTAGATAGATTGCTACGGAAGAAGTCAAACTGCAGGTTACCTGGAGAATGTCGTGTTCTGCAGTAATTTTGGTGGGAAGCCCATAGAATCCATTCACAATACATGTGAAGCCGTATTTTCAGTTTTTGTGGCACGAAAATGTGGTTGACCTTTGGAGGTATCATGTACACGTTCATTTGAGACGCTATCAGCTGGCTCTTATATAGAACATCACTCACACGGTCTTTACGTGTACTTAGGCTGAGCTCCTCGCTGGATGTTGCACACTCCGATGTCCATTGACTTTATTCCCCATTGGTAGACGATTACCTCATAATTAGTGACGGTCAAGATACAGATGTTTTGCTTGTTGCGCAATCCTTCTTGTTCTCTCTGTTGCGTACGTTCAATTCAAGATAGAACAATGGCTTCAGTGCATGGGTTTGTGTGAAATTCAGCTGGATAAATCCAAACGAAACCCTAAAAAGTTGGTTTTCTCATCAATACAGTGACCAGAACTCACTTGCTATTACAAATGGAGTCAATCCTGTCTACATCAGATGTACCTTTGGCGTAGCATATCCGGACTGAGATCGTTTCAGCACCTAGTACGGTAGTTCTTCAAGCCGATCTCCAATTTCAAGATATATTACGAAAAGGCTTTAATGTTGATCGTTATAAAATGTCAGAATCGCTCATCTAACACGTTTTCATGCGTGCACAGTTCAGTGGAATATGAGTACTGTGTGAATAGATATTTTTGAATATTATAAGAAAAATTAACGAAGCGAGGTTACGTAGCTATACATCAGAGAGGATTATTTTCATTGAAAATGAACAGCCGAGAGTTAGACAAAAATGTACCCTTATAAAACAGATACCTTATACAGAAGCAAGAAAGTACAAGTCCCACTGAGGATTGACGTGATTGATCGATAACGCGTAGACGGAAAGAACGCCTAAACCCGGAGGAACCTTGGGTGTTCGTATTACGCCTTTCAAGCCGTTCACCACTGCTGAGGTTAATGTCATAGAGATCAAGTATTCGATGGTTCGAGTTATGAAAGTTACCGAAAACGAACAACTGGTACAAATTAAGAATTAGGCTACACCCGACGGCCTATTCAAGTGTGTGAACCTGGACTTCAGATCAAAGGACTGAAATTGAACGAAGAAAACAGAAATTTGAACTAGAATTCATTAGTCTACAATATGTAGCAGCACTGGTATTGTGTTGATAATTTTTCACTGAAGGAGGCTCAACACAAAGCGGTGGAAAAGCTTTTGTTAAACACTTCCTCGAATGGCTTATCTTAGTCTATTAAACGGTTCTGGCGAGAAATCCGACGAAGAAAGTGGAACCGAGAGGGCGAAGAGAAAAAAGGGGTGGGGGAGAGTAATTGTTGTTTGTGAATTTCAGAATTGGTGTTTTTGAAAGGGACTGTTTTGTGCATATGGTCATGACAGGTAAGAATATCTCATGAACCGTTCTTGTGTGAGGACACAACGAGGTCTGTTCCGTTGGATGATCATCGCTTCCTGTTTGGACTCTAAAAGAACCTTGGCCTGTTTCTTTTTTTGAATGAACGACGTTTACAAACTCCCGTATCTGTAGCACAAATAATAAGACTTCTTTCTTTGAAATCGGCGTCAAAAGATGAGCTATCCTTGGTCAGTTAGTAACTCGCTGATAACAAACAATGTAGTTACCTTTTATCTTCCTACTTAATAAGGTGAACAGAAAAGCGAATCGGTGCGAAGCAGTAGTAATAATACTAATACTAATAACAACAACAATAATATTACTGAAAATCATCTTTTTAATTCCTTGATTTATTTTGCAGCAAAATACACTATTTCTGGAAGGAGGTGGCCGATCCCAGGCTGTCAAACGTAAAAGAGGTCGGCCGTAGAAGAAATCGAACTAGGGGCCCATAAATCTAAATTTCATGACGTTCATCGATGGACAACCACCAAGCGGATAGAGCCAGACAAGAAGGGAAAATCTTGACAGTTCATTCCCGAGGGTAATATTCCAATCGCACAGGCAAGATAAGTAGGGGTTGGTTGGTATCATATAGTGTCATAATTTGTAATACCGAACATATTTCTGTCCCGTCTTCCGTGGTTCAAAAATCTGACCGGTTTGTGTCCAGTGTTTGCCAAAGTAAATCTTTAAGAGGAGAAATGAAAACACAACAAAAAGAAACATCCACCTGTATTTATGTCTGATCATATTCTTGCCATTTTTGGTTCGAACAAAGAGAATCTAAGGACCAGTCCCAGTAGGAAAATTCGATCAGTTTACAGTTAGGAACAGGCTCAGTCGCGAAACTCGGCACGAGAGGAAAAAATCAAATCACGCGATGGAGAACTTGACTATATATTGAACCTTTTTTTTACCTCTTTCAGCTTGGAAAACTTTTCCGCGACGTATTACACCATGATCTGTTGTACAATTTATGGGAAATCGGGTAAGCAAACGCGACTAGCTGAACAAATCTTGTCCTGTAGTTTCAGTGAAGCTCCATATCAGTCTTGGTCGAAAGTGGCCG
The DNA here is from genome assembly GCA_948099385.1 of Fasciola hepatica. NCBI lineage: Eukaryota > Metazoa > Platyhelminthes > Trematoda > Plagiorchiida > Fasciolidae > Fasciola > Fasciola hepatica. The sequence goes on along the minus strand of CANUEZ040000216.1, from coordinate 54,018 downwards.
GCGATTGTCCCTCTTTAGACCTTCTTCTTAATTAATGTCCATTATTTCACCGCAGAATGTGAAGCCATCACATAAGCCTCTAGGATAACACCAAGATAGGCAAGAAGCCCTTTGTTTGGGGCACTGAATTTGACCTGCATGGAACGGAAAGCTTGCTTCCACTTCTTGGCCTCTATACGCCTACCATCCAAGCTTTTACTAGTGTGATTCAACCAAAATTCGGTGTAACTTTTCTGAGACTAATAGTGAAGATCATAGCTGAATAGAATATGAAAAATCCGTCAAAATTATGTTCGATTGCTTTTGTTGTGGTTGTTACGGCAGAAGCCTGATAGTGAACTGTCTATACGCATATAGTTTGTGCACCATCTTCGCGTGACCAACTCGAATTACAACGGTTCACCGACAACGAACGGTTTCCAATGCAACAATTAAGAAACAAATCAAATGGAACAAACATTGAAAGGTAGAATCACGCATTTCACGGCATCTGAAGCGTAACATGATCATAAATAATAAATACAAACTTGGTTATAAGCCTTCTCATGCAATCGTGAATATTCCGAAATAAAACGAGAATGTCGAAGGTGCTGAACCAAGTCACCGAAACCAATGTGGTCGACCGCTCATCAACTCTATTCAGATTGAATCATACGAAGGAGAAATGATCAGAAATGGAGAACAGCAGTGCAACTAGTGACGCAACCCTGGTTAACAAACTGCTTCCGTCCAACTACGCTGTGTCAGCGGCCGTCATAGTCATTAAGCCTTTTCCAGGTCATCGAGTAATCATCTTCTTCCAACAAGTTATTCTTCTCGATTGCCATGAATCCGTGAGGAAGTAGGCAAATTTGTTCATCTTGGACTGAAAGCCTTAATAATGTGATCTCAAAACCCAAATTACGCCAGAAACAAAATTTGGTCCAAAGTGTGCTTATTTTTCAACGGATTGTTCAGTTCTGATAGCTCACTGTGTTTCATATTAAAATCCCAATCTACCGGTTCATCCATTCAAGAGGTTCCTCTTTTGGAGGAGGCTGATATATCTGTTCACGGTCACTGGTTAACTCGATCAAAGAACACACTTGACTGCTGAATTGCAATTTAACGGTGAACGCAAAAATTCCAAGGGACTGATTTGTGTCGCTCTACTGAGTATTAAATTTCCCTAATCAGCTAAGAAGTGTGGATAAATCTGTGGTTTTCAACCCCGAAGCAGAGGGGCCACCGGATACATTCTCTCGATAAGCAGTCAACTCAACAAGGATGCATTTTGCCAGGCCTTTTTCAGTATAAACTTCGCAAAATGTTAGTTCTTTTCTCCTTTCTGAAAGATCAGGTACTCTCTGTTTTCGTGTGTTGGGTCAGTATTTCAAAATTAATCTCCAACAGCGCGTTGCACGCCATTGTAATTTATCCTGGGGAAATGCATAACAGTAGTCCAGTTCTGACTTTTCTGGAAAACCTGAACCACTTATATCCCATTTTTCGGGCGCGCTCCATTGCACGCAATTCAAATCAACTGTTTCTTTGAACAGGAAAATAGGAAACGAATAATAGGTTTTCGATAGATCATTTGATAGATTATTCAGCAGAGATCAAAATAACTATCTGGAAGGGCGAATGTATCATGTAAGGTATTTCTCTAGTCAATTTCCTTCGTTTGGCTATTCTCTTTTTGGGTACTTCGAAAACCAACTGGGCAGAAAATACAGTAACAAAACTCTAGTTATGCAGGCAAACAAATGATTTAGTATCTACTTTGAAACAGCCTCGAATATTTTGTACTCATTTCTAACTAATGTTTTGGTAATGTGATACCCATTTCCTTTATGATTACAGTCTATATTCTGCAAAGAAAGTGCAAAACACTAACCGAAATAAATACCGAAACTGAAGTGGTATACTTCTGAAGTCTTCAAAAACACAATGTCATCTACATATAACCAAGAGTGAACACCTCTCGTGCAATGTCATCTACATATAACCAAGAGTGAACACCTCTCGTGCAAAAATTTATGGGCTTTCAGAGGTGCATTCCTACAGTTTTCTGTTTTTTATTCTTAGAATTCGGTGCCACATTCATTTTTTGGACACCATGGATGTTGCATGAAGTATCTTTTTTCCTGTCGTTCACCACTTATCTTGCAGCGGGAAATCGTTGTCGCACACAGTACTCTCTCCCACCAAAAATGCTAATCAGGTTCACTTGGACTGTCTCCTGCTGAGAGCTATTGAACCTGGTGAAGAGAATTGTCAAAGGAAGAACATTTCCTTGCACGGTAAAATTGCCTTTTGCACGGATGATATTGCAATCAGGAAGCTCACAGTCTCAGACGGGAGACTACCATACTTTGACAATCCCTTCGGACCGAAATATTTTGTGGAGGTTATTTTATTTTGCTGCAAACTTGCCCGTTCATTCGTGTTTTAAAATCAACAGGACTTGGCATCTTTTTTTTGCTGTCTAGTTTAACTTGACTTATGCATAAATCATTCACTTAACATTATTCCTTCAATTCACTGATCTGACTACGCCAAGGTCAAGAGGAAAAGAAGTGAACAAAATGAATTTTATGATATATAACGTGCAGGTTTATTTACCACTGAGCACTTTATTTACGTGTATGTGTGGTGCCGAGTGACGAACTGTACCAGGGTTAACATTTTTTGACGAACTACCAGATTCAAATGCCACTAAGGATAGTGTGTACAAATCAACCGATACAACCCTTTGGTATTAGATAGAGTATAACACAGACACCAAAATACTTTTGTGATACCGACTCATGAAAGTCAAACTTTCGAAGACTTACAGTCAATATCGAACTTTCTGATGCCTTCATAAAGCCAGGTAAGAAAGTGGAACTAGAAAAATAAAATAGTGCCCTGATTCAGTGCTACTGTTTATACACATCCAAAAACAATGGTTGCAGACAACTTCTGGTAGAGCATTGAAACAATGTCTGTTTCTGTCATAGAGAGAAACATCTTGAATAAAAGTTTTTATGAAACGGGGTGAACATTGATCCGGAGAGTCATCTGCCCGAACGCGGACAGCCTCATTTGGATATGTGACATGGTGAGTGATAGAACAATGGAACAAACTGCAGTCTAAGGTAAGCAAAATTTCCGGTTGTGTTGTTTTACTAAAATTATTCAAGATTGTGTTTGGAATGTTAGCAATGACCAGCTGATTCACTTCTTCAAAAAGGGAAAGGTGAGGCGTAAGCATTTACAAAACAAAAACAATTGACCGATGAATGAATGGGCTTCCAGTACCCACTGCCTAAGTCGCACTGCACACAATTTCATTCGCCAAAGAATATGGGATCCTTGAACGCTCACATAGTAAGTGTATCACAAGCAACCACGCCATCCAGGTAGGCTGATGAATAGTATCTAACAAATTCCCGTTTGTTCATGCAGCCACTGAGACCTATAGATCCAGCTGGGCTGATTTTATATGGTTTATTTTTAGAGTGGTCCATGGGAAATAATCGCTATTATGGTTCGTTAGAAATATGATGGTTCCCAATTGTGGGTCTTAATCTACTTTAAGTTACCTTTTTTGAACTACGTGGTATAACTTGCACGGTAATGGATGAAGTTTGATGGTGAACTGGCAGTAGTGAAGCGTAGGTCAAAAACAACAAACGTGAACACAGATACCACTAAAGGATTCTCTCACATCGTGCATAAAAGTTCCATTATTTCGACAGAAACCGTTAGGGGAAAACAAAGTAACTTTCCCCATTCGCAGTTTGGCTGCTTCTGAGTCACCGGTTTGAGCGAATGAAACATGCGATTTGCCAAACTAACAGTTCTGTAAAACTGTCAAAATGTCATGTTTTCATTTTTAGTGAGTAGCAAACCATTCTGGATTGTAACTTAGAGCTGACCTAGAGCCTCTAAACGAGAGTTCCGACTTGACACAATACTGCCACTCAGGTCTGAAAATTGTTCGGCATAGATGATACAAAACAAGTTTCTCGTAAAATTATTTCCCAGTTAACGAGGGAATCATGAGTATTAGATGGGAATATGCGTAAAGATTACCAATCATATGGTTAGTATTACCATTGCACTGCAATAAGCTGTTTCTGAAAGACTTTGAGAGAAATTTCATTCAAAACTGTTAGTGTTCGACAAAAGCCGGTTCAAGATTTTCCAACCTCGATCTTTTCGAGGGAGAAGTAGATCTCTACAGTCACCGGGCCTGTTATCACACCTCGCCCTATAGCTTCCCTCAACCCGGGTCTCAGAATAGACACTGGCTGTTTTGCGAAAAGTGTAGCTGGCTCTTGCTGTCGCGGATGACAACCCATGAAATGTCCCCATGTTTATTCAGTGACCAAAAAGTCGAACTATGGCACTTATGGCCTGTAAAATGAATTTTGTATGGGAAGACCAGTTACAATTAATTAATTAACCCGTAAGTGATTGTTATTCGTTGTCAAGAATGGATGTGCAGTTTACGGGCCCATTTTGTATGCAAGTAAACGAACTGAACACAGACCAAAGAAGTTCTAGTACAAATGTGAAAATTTGGGGCCCAATGAAACAACTTCTTTTGCTGCGGAATAAGAGACACTCCAGTGAAAAAAGTACGGAAAGTCATTCCTACATTTTATCTTGAAAAAAGAACTTTTACGAAAACAGGTCGTTTAAATAATCAATCACCTCGTTGAAGAACTTCACCGGCGGCCGAAAAAAGCTCTAAAATCCACTTGTTTTTACTATTACGGAATATATTTTGCGGACTGAATAAAACGTAATTTATTGGATGTGTATTTAAAAACTTATTGGTGAGGTTTCATTTCGTTATCGTTAAAAGTCCTCGACCACTCACTCCCATCATTATCCACATTATATATTATCATGAATCCTTGAAAATGTTCTACTTATTCTCTCCTTTCTGTAGCACTTTCGGATGCCATTTTGTTCACGCCTGCAAGAGAGAATGTTGGCGAAGCGAGTACAAACCAGCCCTCTGGGAATGTGACATCTTTGAACTGAACGGTGTAAATACCCCCAGTGGACGTTTGTCACAAAACGTCTGGTTTCGAACTGCACTTCAAGTTTTTCAGTTCCGTGTTAACACAGTTTCACGAGATCACGAATTCTGTTTTTTCTTGCGACTGCTTTCTTGTTCAGACTGATTGTGAAAACTTGCGTAAAGCTGTTTTTCCGACCCACAGACTATTCAGTGTACCAGACAATATGTCCCCCACTGAATTTTCGCATAAATTTTCCGAATTTCAACCGATCTCAAATATTCATCATTCGATTACTCCTGTTTATTCCGTGTGCACACGGTGATAATTGGCTTGACTGGGTTTGACTTGTGTGATACACATCTTTACAGTAGACCCCCAAACCCCAGAAATTATCTTCATGACCAGCCTCAGTAGTTGGCGATATGAACTGTTACAGAACAATAAATCAACACTCAAAATCTTAGGCGCAAAGTTCCGGTTCCATACTGTATTTAGGTGTACAATTACGAAGCTTAGTAAACCATAGATTGTTCAGAGGCTTCTGATTGCTCAGCTTGGCTTTTAAGTCACAGACGTTTCATCGCCAGTCAAGCTGACGTCATCAGTGAACACCACAGCTTTTGAACAACACCAACCTGAGCTTCATTCAAAGCCGATTTTCAAAAGTATTCTAAATGGTGAACTGAGCGTTGATTATACAGAACTCACAACTCAACAAAACGTTTCAATCAGTTTTCTGGAACAGTGATGATCTGGAAAGAAGACCAGTACTAATTCGTCTTCCATTAAAAATAAAACCACCATTTGCCACAACAGAATACTGCTTAACCAAAGACAGGCCAGTAACTTAAGTCAAAATAGAAACATTGTGAGGTAGGGGACTCTGACTGCTCCATTGAGTATGCACTCCGAATACTGGTTGGTTTAATTTCTTTAAAAAGTGAATTCGTACGTAAAATGTCGCAATGCTCAATGCTCACCACCTGACTGGAGCAGAAAATGAAATTTAGCAACAGTTTTGCTACTTGGGCTTGCCAAGAACATGTCAAGAGTCCGTGGAATTCCAATCCCGAATGTGGTAAAGGTTATACATAGCACGAGAGAAAGAAAGAGATCGAACCTTCATCACTGATCAAAGGAGAGATAAAAAAATATAGCTGTGGGAAGCGTATACGTCAATGAGCGATCAATACGCCTTGGTGCAAAATGACACAGATCTGCTTCATCAGCCGTGGTCCGTTGGACATCACAACCTTTTACAGGCCATCAACTGTTTCCATCTGGTGAATTCCACTTTGACCAAGTCGTGCGTATTCATCGGCACCGGATGAGGATCCTGATATAGGCGCTTCCAATTTCGTGCTCATTTTGTATGAAGGTACTTATTTATTCACAGAGTTGGCCTGCCAACCAAAAAACAAGTCAATGGTTTTATTGGAAATGATTTTGAAACTTTCCAGAAAACAATTATCAGAGACGAATTATTTCTGAATTTCCATCAGGCTTTTCTACTCGTAAATTTATGTACACGACGACAGTCACAGCATGTTGTGCAGTGTATTCACCTAGAGTTCGATGCCCAGGACAGAACTAATGTAGGCGGTAGACAAACCTTTAATAAGTCTGCGATGTGATACTTTACACAGGTGATATGCAATGAAGAACAAATTAGTCACACATTAGCTCAGTTTACAATTTCCTGTTATCAGCTGACCGGGAGTAACATAAGTAGTCCTTCGAGACATAGGGAAGGCTCTTCTGATGGGCTGAGGATCTGCAACAAGTATGGAACTTGGAAGACATTTTCGCCTTGTATCCGGAGAGATCATTATAGTTTCCTTTAAAAATGACTACCATTAAATCCGCAAAGCAATACCTCTGTAACCTGAAATGTTATCACTGTGATTCGTTACCTAACAGAACTTCTCAATGTGTTCTTGTGAGCCTTCTGGACAATTCTGTGGTTTCCTCAACTTCTCTAAGTTAGGATTTCTCACACAAATGTCTAAATACTAATCAAGATATCTCGAATTCGAAAATAATTTTGAAATAAGGCCCTCAGATTCATTTTTCTGTAATTATTGTGCTACTTTTTAACAGATCAGGTCAGTAGAAAGAATTGTGCAGAATACATGCGGGCGTAGTCACCAAGCGACTGTTGGCAAGACGTCAGCAACCGACTACGTGCTCAAGTAGATAAAGAAATCATGTTCAAAAGTGATATCTGAAAAAAGTTATTTCAGTAAGGCTTGTAGTTTTTGTTCAAAAGATGCCCCGTTGTCGATGATGCTTGCGTTTATGCACATATTATTGATTATGCAGGCTATCGTATGGACTTCTCCTTAACAAGAATTCCGATTTTGAGCAACTAGCTCTTTATTATTCCAAAGTGGATAGCTCCAAGCTCAAACGATCCTTTGAAGTAACTTATTTTATTTGAATAATTGAAAAAGACACGGCTTCATCAGGTGACGTTGAAAAAGAAAACCAGATCGTAGGTAGAATAAAAAAGTGGCCGAAGATTAGAATCAAAGATCATTTTGTACCGTCCTGTTCAGATTTGGTAAAATTTATTTGCTTCCAGATTGAGAATACTAAAGTACTGAGGATGACACGCAATAACTGAAGACCATATCCTTGAAAATGGGAAGGAATATTTACCCTGGTTTTGCCAGCCCTAAGTGCATTTAGTGACCAAATTCGTATTAAACGATTCCAATTAATTCTGTGCCCCGTGGGTAATTTCCGTCACGCGCATAAATCTGAGGACGGTGACTATTTTTGTTGACTGATGTTTATCACTGAAATAGTAGAACTACGGCTTCACTCGTATTTAGGATTTCATGAGTTGAGATTCCGTCCTCGGTAATGGCTACGGAATTATTCAAAATGACCGTCCAGTTGTGAACCAACCGTTATATTCCATCAATAAGGGGTTATGAGATATAAAAGCGCAGTAGAACGAGTTCGTCAGCGCACTCTTTGACAGAGCGGGTCTCGGCCTGGCAACAAGTCTGAGGTCAAATTAGTTAATTCTGCTTTATTTCTAAAATCAGGCAGTTGGATTGTCAATTTGAAGTTCTGTGCCTTCGGGAGTAGAACATCTGGTACAGTTTACCGAGGACGTTTACAATGCGAAGATAACCATCCTATCCGAGGTAGCACCCGTATGCTCCACAGGGTCTGCTCAGAAGAGATGAGGAGGCAATCAGTTGGGATATCCATACATGGGCAGTGTAGCTTTCATTAGCAGAAAACAGTGGGTGTGAACACGGTAAAGCTGTTTCATTACAGTCAAATACTCATCAACGATGCATATTCAACCAGTGGCACGGAATGCTCACAACTATTTCGACTCATTGTACAGTGTGAGGAGAGCACCATCTACCACCATGAGAAATAAAATAACAAATCCAGTAAAACTGTATAAATTAGGCGAGGTGTGTTAACGGCCGTGCACCGAAGAGAGCGGGGCTTGAAACTCTCATCACAAACTGCATTTGTTTGAAACGTGAAAATTGAATGAACTTAAGAGGTGTGCTTTACCAAGTGCACTTACGTAAAATATTGAGTTTAGCCTAATAAAGATGGCTGAATAGGTTACCTGCATGCCTTGGTAAGAAGCTCTCCTGATGGGGTAACCCTTTTTGACAGTGTAGCTACAACTGATTGTTCAAGCAATGGACTAGCGTATGCTGAGTGGTACACTCTTCCTGGACTCGAAGCAAACAGTTGAGTCCCTGTCAGGACATTTCAGTGATTATCATTTTGTACCTGCAATCCCACACATTGAGTTTAAGTCCCAAATGGAATTTGATAGACAGACATTGTGTTACTGATTAACAACAAACCTAATGAAGCAACAACGCAGTGCTTCCACGGATTTCCAATGATGTGCTAAACGATTCTACTACACAAAAACTGAAACCTATTTCGGGAACCAATATTATATTAGAACAATTCTAACAGGTTTAAGCAATCGCTCGTCACTTAATGTTTTTGGGAGGTGGGTGGGGGGTGGGAGGGGGGCGAAAAATGGTTTAGGTGCATGCCTCGCACTTTCCCTTCGTTTATCAGTTTTCATTAGGGTAAGTCAACTATGAACAGACTGTGCCCACGTCTGATGGCAGACATGTTAACCAATATGAAATTGTTGACGTTTCAAAACAAGTCAGTTTGGTGGTCCTTATATCAAAATAGTGAATCGATTTGACCCTATTCGCTTGATACCGATTGGGACATAGCTTCGCTGTTCACTGTTTAGAAAATAATCTTGTTGTGATGCCGAGTTTAATCGCGTATCATCATCACTCAGTGCATACCAAAGGGGTCATAAAGAAGCGATAAAATCAGCCAAGTCAATCTTATATTCTGATAACAAACAAGGTCACTACCTCATCCCCTCTGGCCTAGCCAGAATTGAGGCAAGGAGGTTATCCACGGTTGAAATGGGATCGAAAATAGTGAATTCACATGTGCTAGTCTCTTGAATGATCCCGAAATAGCATGATAATTAAAACTATTTCTCTTATCTGTTTCATCCACAGCTCATCCAACTCAATTCTTCACCATTTTGTTGCTATTTTTGTTTTGATAAAGCATCTTTTCTTTCGTTTTATGGGTGATATTTTACACACAATCGGAACAAAAGCTAATTCCAAAAATTAACTTCTGTGGCATTTGTGATACTGAATGTTTTTCCTCTTATGCTACTAACAAGTATCCAACATATGGGTGAAATTTGTGCAATAAAAAAACACATCGGTGACGGTTAGTAGAACAGTTGAACTACTTAACTGAGCGATTTAGTAAGAAGACAAGCCCTTGGAAACTTTGGAAGCACTCACCTTATAGGATTTTATTTTTTGCTTATTAGGAATCATCTCGAAAGCATCTCGACTGAGTCTCAACTAGGCACTGGATCCTGCCCCGATAGTAGAACCGTATCCACTATACGTTCAACCTTTTAGCCCGCACTAACAGCACGTAACGTGTATTGTCCGCATTAGACGGTGACAAATTGTGCGTGTGTGGGTAAGTGAGTGATAGAACAATGAGCTCAAATCTTTGTGCTTGCGTGTGTCAAAAATGGTTGTGGAAGGGTTGTGTGCACGCATTCGGATCAACAGCGGTCTGAGTCCTTGGACTGACGCGAATATGATCATATCAATCAGGATTTGCGAACAAAATAAACGAGTTGAATTGATGGTAAACAGTGGAACAGTTTTGAATGGCACAAAAGCTACTTAAGCTACGGACTGTCAAGAGTTTGCTTTGTTTAAATGCACCGTTTGTCAGAGAACCCGCCCCCCCCCTCCGAAATAATCAAAACATTTTACGGTAAAGAAACCCTTTATTGAAACCAAGTTTTTTATGCATGGAAGGGTGTGATCATTCTCAAACGGTCACTCACTAGCATATGGTTGAGCCACTTTTCAACGGTATAAAAGCACTCACTCTTCGGGTCACACTGGCTATCAACCTTGTGGCATACGGTCCAGGTCGTGAGTTAGTATCTCCGAGCTGATTTGAGAGAGGTTTCCTCTGCCTGTCGTATTACCCTAGTATTTCTTGAAATCAACCATAATTTAGGCTTACTAATAATTGTTTTCTTCTGTCACTCATGGTTTTCCCTAGAAACGTTAAATCGTCAATAAACACTATCGCCAGTTCATCACTTCGCCACTAACAGGACTCCTACTTCTTGTGGAGAAACGAAGAAAGTAGATGCATTCACACCCAAAAAATGATTCTATTCGAAAACAAAGTGGATCTTGGTGTGAATTGTATGAATTCTACCAACTCACGAGTTGAGTAGGATTTTTCGAAAGTTTGCATTTCACAGAAGGTGCTTTCTTACTAGGAAGTATTACGCTGCCAGTTAGCAATGTTGCTCAATGCTCAAAGGATGTTTTACTGAAACAGATTTGGACCAAAATATTGTGTGGTTACTGCCGTGTGTGATTGCTGCCTCGTGTGTTTACCATTTCCTATGTGACTGGAGTGGTAAATACCGAAGGAAGATCTTCTACACCGATTTTGGAATAGACCTTGAGAAATCGTAAGCTAATCACCTCCAAGTTACAAAGTAGCTCAATCGCACAGCGTTTATTAGGTTGTGACAGAAAAAGCCACACTAAACAAGTTTTTCAGTTCATAGGTTGCCCAACGACCGCTCCCTTATTACGTTTCTTCGAAACGACTGTTTTTTGGCCCTGTTTTCCAAATCTGTTCATGCGGCTGTAATTTTTGGGGGGTGGCCTTGCTTTACCGTGTAAAGCTTTAATTCGATCAGCGACTATGACTTCTATCATTTATAAAATGCCATATTTTACGTTTGTGGTCGACGAGAGTGAAATAAATGCTAGCGTCTTGTCACCAGTGTCTCTCTCTGTCATGATGAATTGGATAAAGAAGACAGAAAGCCTTGAATTCTGTCTATCTGCCCAATCCGAGTGGATCTGGTGACCGTAGATCTTCTCGCTGGTTCTGCTGACCCATAGATTGTGTCACCGTTTATAAACTTGTCGTACTTTCCAAATCAACCTTCCCATGAAATGATGCACGAAGTTGATAAGGTAACGAGAATTAGTTGAATCTAATCTTTCCCGTGATTACATTTTTCCTTTTCACATGAGGTTTCTAAGGGGGAAGTGGAAGTATGAAATGCTGTAGAAATATGTCTGCCACTCTTGATTCGCATATCCACGCAAAGTTGTTTTGGATGTTAGGCCATTCAGTCTCTGTTCCTTTAGCTTTATGATTTGTGAAAATCAGTGCGTCAAGCTTCTTCCACGTTCAAATTAAATTGTTTTCTTCATAGTGAGCACAAACACAATGGTGTGTGAGAAACCATATGGCGGTTGTAGAACTGGAGAAAGGCATTCCAACAGCAGCCCCCGAAAGCTTTAGTCTGGTTCTTTAGTAGGGCCAAAGGATACATTAACCGATCAGAGACTAATGAGTTGGATGTTAGTTTTGGTTTGTTGTCTAGTTTAAATGACGCAAACTGTTTATAGTCGCGTAAAATGAATCCTTAGTGAAAATCTAAATTTTAACAAGGTATTTCAAAACCCTGTAGGTATTTGACAGGGAACCAGAATTTTGTGGTATCGGTTGTGGTAAACGTATTGACCTCTCCGAACTACTGGACTTTGAATGGAGACCACTTTGTGGGTGAGTGTGAAAGTCATGATCTAGGTTTGCTAGAAGATGTTGATAACTACGGCCTTGAACCATCAGCCACGCTGCAGCTATCCTCAAACGCTGCCAAACGACATAGTATTCAATGGGATGATGACGATAACCCTTTTGATGGTTTGGATAATGAAGGCAACGATGATGATGATGATGATGATGATGATGATGATGATGATGATGATGATGGTGATGATGATGATGATGATGATGACTCGAATGATAATGATGATGATGCTGATGACTCGGATGATGCTGATGATGATGATGACTCGAAGGATGATGATGGTGATGACGACGATGATGATATTAGCGATAAATCGAATGACGATGATTCGGATGATAGCGATTTTAATAATGATAAGGATAATGATAATAAAAGAGCAACTCATTGGTACTTGCGACTTGTCAGGAACTCATTCCATTACTATCAGTCATGTCTTTCTTTTGTGATCAGCAAGTATGAACCAAGTGCTTACAAACCATGACACTTCTTTCCCTGTTCTCGTGAACTGAATGAAGACGCATCTCAAAAACCCTAGATTGTAATGAGTTCAGTGGGAAGTAAATTCAGAAAGGTTTCGGTTTTCATTTCCGAGGAGCATTTGAACTTAGGGGTTAGGGTTTTTGGTGCTGCCCAACACCTAAGAACCAAACGACGTTTTGATTCTAGCGTAGAATCTTTACGCTAAGTGTTTTCGACATTGAAAAGTTTAAAAAGTGCCACTGAACTTTTCAGATTTGCTTCGTTCTGTACGAGCTATTTTATATTCTCAATCAGTCAACGAGCCCTGCGAAAATGTCCCGTTAACGAGTCCCGAAGATGTTCAAATATAATTCATCCGAATAGTGTGGTTGATCAAATTTGGCCTAATGTGGACTAATTAGCCGAACAAAACGGACAACAGCAAAAGTATCAACTAGTGGGAACAGATTAGTCGAAAGCATTGTTCGTAATCGGGTCTTCAAACGGTATGTTTTTTTTAAATCTGTGACCCCCCTATCAATAGGAACATTTTACGACTGACTGCGATCAAATCTTGCTTTTTCTATTTTATTGAAAGATTTTGAATCCCATCGTTTACTATTCTCAGGCATATTTTGACAGAGTGCTCTACGATCAGACTTCTTCAATGGATCATCTATAACAGTTTCACATGGATCAGTTCATAAACTGGTAACAAATACTATCCTGATTGACAATGTTAGGTCATCCACCATACATGACATATTCCGTTCCTTTGATAAACTAGTTCCAGATTTGGATCTTTTTCTAACATTCTGAAGTTGCATTGTTGTCCAATCAGGCACTCTTCTCGATTTGTGGTCACAGATCAAATTTTAATTTTGGAGTATTTTTGAGAAATTCCGCACAAGTCAAAGTAAAGAGGAACTTATCGTTACGTGATCCAACTTTAAAGATGACACCACGCGAGCAAATAATACCAAGAGTTTTGATGTGATTCGAGCTAATGATAGCATGAGAAGATCCATTTAGAAAGTTTAATTCAACTCATTAAGCCGCATGTAGATTGAACAGCAAGCTAGGTGCCAACTGTGCTCGGGTTATGGCGGTACCATTTGAACCACAGTAGGACACTTCAACTTCCTTACTGTCGTGGGGTAAAAGTGCACCAAATTTGCACTGGGTAACACGTTTGGTAATGATCTTGATGCTAGCAAGTGTTTGGCGACAGAGATGAGTCACTGAAATGTAATAAAAAAGCCGATTTTTCCTCAAAGTAAGCTTTCAAGTCCGGCGCAGCTCACGTCCAGTACAGATTGTTTCCATTTGACCGGTCAACCGGTGGATGTCCAAAACCACTGGGCAGCGGCTATTTACCGGTTGCGAGGAAACCATTTTTTGAGGGATTAAGCTTAACCATATGCTATCCAAAACGCAGCCATGGTGTTTAGAAACCTAGTAACATCCGCTGACATATTACAACTTCCAGGTACTGAACTACAGATTACAACAACAATATAAAAGTCATAAGGAGGTGTGAAAAACCAGTTTCTGTTATACCCTAATAATTTGCGCATCAGTCTAACTTACCTCAGACATCTTTCAAATGACAACAACTTGTTCATTGCTTAGGTGTACGCTTTGATCGGAACCAAAGCCTTATCTTATCCAGAGATACAAGAACTTACTCATTCGAAGCATCTTCATTACATATAGTACACATATTCTGTTAAAATAAACATCTTCTACTGCTTTGTATTTTTCACAGCTTAGAAGTTCAACATTAACTTGGAGCTAAAGATTCTATTATCTGATAGTCTTCGCAGTTCCTAATCTATCTACATTCGACAAGTAGAAAGTGGAATCGGTTAATGCGATCTCCTTGGAAACCGTTTTTCTAGAAAGATTTTACATAAGGAACACTTTCGTACATGATGATACAAGATTTTCCATCAGAAAAAGCCGTTAGTTACATTTGCAGGATGCAGTTTGGTTTCAAGTGCATTAAGGACTACGTGAGTGCCCTGATCAACGGAACAATAAAAAAACTTCAATGCTCCCAGATATGATAAAAGTGTATCTAATTTAGGTAAGTAAAAAAAGATAAATAAAGTTAGACTATCATGACCAGCAAATTGACGCTTACATTTTTGTTTTGCTTGATCTAATATAGCGTCCGGAGTGAAAACAGTTCGTTTACCTGAACATAAAGGCAACCGTTTGCTTCAGAGTCGGGCAGCTACTATCAGTAGTAATTAAGTAGCAAGAGAAAGATCTGAATTGCACATCTTTGTCGTACGTATTCTGCCTGGGTTTAGAATACGCGAGGGGGATTGTCGATTTTCCTACGTGCATGAACACATTGGTGTATGATAACTTACACAGGGCCCTAAAAGTAAGGATTGCAGTGACCCACAGAGCGCCTTGTTTTTCTTCTACTTTGCAGAAACAAAACCGTCATTGAACGAGTGATCGTGTGAACCTAGTTTCCCTGAAAAATAACGAGCTTATTTTTATTCTCGCTGAAGTGCGTTGAGTTTTCACAGAGGAGAGGTTTCAACCTGAGTCAGTCATAACATGAAGAGTAATGAAGGTAATGAATTATCTATTCCAAACGAGGGTTGTTCGTAGCAATTTTACTATTCAGATCGCCTACGCTAAAGCACAATTATCCTGGTTTCGAAAGAACGTAGTCTAATAAAGCTTCTCTCACATATTTTGAAATCGTCATTGACGGCCAATCTGGACAACGTTTGTAAGCTCAGCGGTAACAGTTTCTTCATTCTTCATGACTTTGTCTAAATTATCAGTTTGATATTGTATTAAAAATAGATCTGAATGCTTGGCACGGTGGCACTCTTTACTCTTCATAATATTGTGTGACAATGCACTTAAATGAAGCTGTAAAACCAAAAGTCTACCTCGATTTCAGTGCATTTGTTCTTTCCGGCTACCAGCTTAAGTCCTCAGAAAGACACAGTTAGTATTATTATTGTCATTATTATTATATTGCCAAATTCTCCCTCCAATAACTAAATAAAACAATACAGAGCCTGGATCTCAGACAATGGAGAATCCATTCGCATTTTCCGCATTCAAATGTTAGACGCCTCTAACAGGAATGGGACCACTGACCTTCCGCTGACCAGGCAGATGCTCTACCAGATGAGCTAGTGCCCTTAGGGCCAATCGACTGAATGTCTGATGGTCATCGGTTCGATTCCTGCTTATTGCGTCAGTATTTTTGATGCTAGAAATGCATTACCTTATCTGTGGGATCCAGGATCCTGTTGCTCATAATACTTGACACGAGTATATCTCAGTCTAGAACGGTTACTAAGTATCCCTGGAATAGTGGTTGCCTATCGCTGTATGTTCACTTGTTATTCACACCCGATTAGCCGTAGAACAACAGGTCAGCTTGTAGAACTTCTGAGCAGTTGGCGGAAGGTTGTGGGTTTGGCTCTGGTTCGCGGTTTCGGACTTTTGGATGCAAAATATGCAATTGGGTTTTCTATTATCTTGGCAAGATGGTCAATAAGGTGGCAAAACTACACGCGATCAAAACAGGACAGCCTGTTTAGTGTTGCTAATAGCTTGTCAGTTGTACAAGACACCCCCGGTTTTGACAAAGTGCATAAGGACGGCAGAGTTACTGGTTTGCTTTTCCCACGACACCGACATATTGCGGCCATCAAAGACGGCGATCCGATAAACATCCGACTCTCGGAAAGTTCATGTACGTCTATGCGTAGTTGATGTCATTTAAAGTCGGCCTATGAATCTCCATTCGAAATCCGAGTCTAGCTACCAATTAACTATTTTCATGATTGTTAGTTTTCAGTTGCTTTGTACTCTGAACATTTCATATCGCTATAAAACTTGTTTTCCTAATAAACTGATCAATTGATAGATGTCCTACGAAGCGCTTGCAAAACAGAAAATATTTTCCTAACTCTAGAGATCCCAAGATGTACGCCAGAGGTACGTTTTATGAAATGAACCAAGCCCCAGAAAGTGAGCCTGCTGCCAATAAGGAATGCACGGAATAAAAGCAATAACCTTTCGGATTTGTCTTGCATCATTCTGAAAAGCTAAGATGTTTGGCATTATTTACGGTTGGTGAGGCTTACCATCGCATCAGTCTCCTGCTTAAGTTCACCTTTCGTCCTTGACTCAGTAAATTACCGTAACTGTGGTCTAAACATGCAAAGATAAAAACAATGACATAACACCTGTTTGTTTTTCCGTAAAAATCTGTCCTGTAACCATCCACGTGGACAATTCCATTTCTGGCGAAGAAAGCAGATTGGTTTTGGTTTGTCTGTTAGCCCCTAAAATTGGGAAAAATGAAAACCATTACTGAGTTGATTTTCAAGCTAATCGTAGACCATAAAACGGACAGAAGAAAGTCGGTTACCGGCAACAGATCTCACTAATATTCCACTTTTAAAAGCGGTTGAGATCATGCCAATTTTCAAGCCAACAAGCTGCCTTATGGTATTCAGTGTATACCATTTTAACTTCGGATGAAGTCAGCAACCGGATTGTTCTCCAAACATAGATAAGTGAATGGCTTGGCAGCTGTCGCCGTGCCACGTCGTGACCTATATCTGCAAGCACAACGACCACGGATGGGCTGAGTTCGTATCGATGGGCATAACAGTTGGTGGGAAAGCTTGCATAAGGACAGGTGTGACCATTATTGATCTCTCAGTGACTTTGACACGTGCGACAATTACTTTTGATCATCTAATCGACTGATTAGCCACTTCACAAGGCAATAAAATGGGGCATGAATTCATTGTGATTGAAGGAGGAAAAACTATGGGCAAAACGACAATGGTAACAGTTTTAGTTGGTAAAGCTGTACGATAGCTACCTATTTGTTGAACAAAAGACAATGAACTTTACGACTGAAGTAAAAAAAAGCAGAAATGCTTTCAGTCTTCCGGGGGATCTTGTATCACCGGAATTACGGGTTCAGACTGAAAACAGAAGGCAGTAATACTGACTGAGATGATACCACTGACCGATTCGTGAAACTATGATTGCAGGTAACATAACAGCGTTGCCAATTTAAGAGAGAAGGAATATATTTCGATCCCTAGGCCGACACTGAAACCACACCAGTGCAATTAAATGGTTGTGTTGATGACCAGTTATTAATTTGGATTTATTGGAAGCTATGTGCTAGGAATCAATAACAGTATTTTCAACTACAGTACCAGCTTCGGCTCAGAACTCGGAAAGTAACATCGCTATCCTGGAGTGCCATTCGTTCAGCTACCCGATACCTATCCACCAATCTGCAATCACCTAAGCCATGCAGCTTTGTTACACTGTAGAAACGGTTCAGTAGTTCTGTTAACGAGGTCTTTTTGGTTTCTTCACTTGTAGCTACGTAGGACTCATTCGAAGCTAAAAAGAATTAACTCGGTGTTAGATTGGCTTGTTTTCAAAAAGTACGGTCAAACAAAAATTATTGCTACCTAGTTTGTACATCCACATGTTTCAAATCTTTGGGTAGGTCAACCTCACGGAATCTTGGAGTGCGTACAGTGGAACAATTGTGACAAGTATCGGGGCTTGAATAATTCTCTCGTTTGTTTTCGTCCCACAGTTTGTCAGATAGCTTGCTGAGAGATAACTAGCAATGTAAGCGGAAAGTAAAGTGACTAGAGTGTTAAGAAAAAAACTGAACTTGTTCATCAGATATTGTTGTAAGACCGGATGGCAATTTGTTTCTGAAGAATGATTCTCTCAGAGATCTAGCAATGCTGTTATTGATGTGTAGTGTTCATGAATCTCAAGATTTATTGCTGGTATCCGAAGTACACTTCTGATGATTTTCAATTGTAGTTATAGAAAATCGAAGAGATAGCGTGAAAGTCAATCATACCGACTAAATAAGAGTCACAGCAGGAGACAAAGGCGCTACTAAGTTGACAGAATCCTGCGAATGACAAAGCGAACCCAGTGGAATAAAAAATAGACCACAGGAAATCCATGACCGAAAGATGAACAGCTCAGACTACAAAAGTTAAGTGCTGATCGCATGAAGGACAATGTGACCAACCCGACAAATGCGGTGTTCAGAAGAAAACCTTTACGCCTGCAAATCTATGGCCAACGAAGAGTGGAAATCCATGAATCCAGTCTGGGCTAAGTTCGGACATGAGAATGAGGCCGATGCAACGACCACATGTGCCGTTTTGACTATATCTGATTTCGTTAAAGCAATACTGTTTTTCTTTTCATATTTTAATAACACTGGTCGAGAGTTTATTTGTCTCCTCAAAAATCAGAGGTTCGAATCGCGTCATCTCAAGCCGTCTTGATGGTTTTCGTTAGTCTATTGTTGTCCTGCTTTTTACCACACATGGCCTTTTTAAGCCTACGTGTTTCCCCGCACCTAGTCTAAGGGTCTGGTTGATGACTATCTCCTATAGTGCACCGAGCATGTGAGGATATGGGATACGTCTCATCAACCACACTCCCGTGCAAGGGTGTAATACAAAACCCCAGGTGAAATCAAAGATAGTGGCCTGAGGAGCAGTTGATCAAATAGAATTTCCTGTACCGAAATTAGGTTGCACTATTACGGAAAAGGTTCTTTCAGACTGTAATGAAAACCACTTCTACACGAATGCATGTGATAGTTTCACGAAGTTAACCGGACAGCCTAAAAGCTTGAGATGCCCGTGTGAACAACGGGAAGTGACAAACAAAACCTATTATGAGTGGAAATTAGTAGGAAGAATTGCGTCCAGTTTTTCAGAAATGCCTGTCACCTTTTGAGTGTTGGTCTTCTCATCTACTGGGTCAATTTGATCACAGATCCCTCTTAGTGGTTTTGAGCAGTGCAGTCGGTGCCCAGTCGATATTATAAATAATAATTTATCGAGTCTGTTTACATTGTTTGCTTAACGAGAGGGCTGATAATTGTAACACGAAAAGTGTTACACCTAAGGTACTAGATTACACCATGCAATCAGAAGTTTATTTTGGTGGTAGACAATCGGTCATTCCACTGTCACTTTTTAGTATGTCTACTACTCGACCAGACCCATGACTGGTTCTAGATTTAAGCGGTCTTGGTTGTTGTTGTTGTTGTTGGTTATCTAGATGATACCATGGATCCTCGTGCAAACATTTTCAGAACATTAATAAAAAATAAACTTTAGAAGACTCTTTTTCTCAATTGTTCAAACCATTGAAGTGCTGACGTAAACCAGAAACCCCGATAATCTTACGGAGGGCCTGTGTATTAAATGGACTACAACTGGTTTATTTTGTCATATGCTACCAGAACGATGTATCATTCACTATCAACGTTTAAATCCCCACTGAGAACCGTGAAAACACAACATAACTATTTAATCTGGTTTGTTGAGAATTACCATCTGTACACATCCACCGAACTCCCACTGAGACTCGGACCCGGGACGGTCAATTGTGAGTCAAACACCTAACACTCAGGCCGTCCCG
This sequence comes from Fasciola hepatica, assembly GCA_948099385.1. Lineage (NCBI taxonomy): Eukaryota > Metazoa > Platyhelminthes > Trematoda > Plagiorchiida > Fasciolidae > Fasciola > Fasciola hepatica. The sequence goes on along the minus strand of CANUEZ040000216.1, from coordinate 33,864 downwards.
GCTGGTGCCCTTACTTTTTGCACATATATACCGCATGGTATAGCACTGGAAATTCAGGGATAATAATTCGTTGACTCTACACAGATCTACTCCTATGATCAACGAATTCATCTTCATATTTACACAAATTTGGTAAGTCTGTTTCTCTGTCAAAATAGTTCATTCTAGTAAGTCTCAAGTATTTCCATGCATGGTTTCCCAATTAATTTGTGCCCACTGATAAACAAAAACAAACTTCCTATTCAACTTAATTGCACGAAAACCTTCTTAACAGTGTGGTGTATATAATCTAAGCCATACTTATTTCCGTATGACCGTTTGCCCTCCCTCTCACACTGTGAACGGCCAGTGAAGACTGATACTTGTATCACATTTCCAATCTTCAGTCATTCGTGTGAATCAGTTGTTCAGCAATGGTATGAAGTGCTGTGTGAAAGCTCTGATGAAAAATATCTCCTTGTTGCTTTATCAGACCAACAACAGATGAAAGTGCACGTGTGTGTGTGTGTGTGTGTGTCGATTTCTTCCATTTGACATGACACACAATGAATGTTACTGCCAAACGGTTTTGTGTTGTTTATCATTCTGTCACTAGTCGTCCGGTAATGACCGTACACACTTAAGAAACAAGACACTCAAAACGAATCACCAATTTGGTGTTTATACGAAAAAATGACACACCCCACGACTGGGATACGAGACTTGACCACATGCGATCGTGCCGTTTCGAGTTCTAAACAATACTACACCAAGAGGGACGGAAACATGTGTTCCCCAGTAAGTTTGAAATTTCAGGAAAATAACTTACTGTCAAACACAAACGGGGAAAGGAGATTGTATGCCGATTAGAGTTAAGCACTGGACTAAAGTATTTGATTTGTGTGAAGAAAGGAGGTCAGTGCCATGACGTTTGTGAACAATAAATCACAGAAAAGCAATAAACGAGATTGTGTGATACGAAGTGCCACAGTCTGACTCCAGAATGGTAACAAAAACGGACAAGGACTATCATAGCAACGAGATGCTGCTTTTATAACAACAAAGTTAAGTCAAGTCGAGTCGAGTCAATTATTTTTGCACTCCCAGAAGCGGATATTCAGCCTTCCCATTACCATGTTCAATGCTTGAAAAAACAGCGAACGCAGTACAAAATAACGTCTGTGGTAATCGCCAGTAGGAATCTATCTTATTCCAGTTTTTTTCAGGTGTATGAGATGTTACAGAAACTGCTCGGGGTAAGAATCTTGCTCGTTGAGAAGTGGTGAGAGAGCTGTACCCTCGAGTGAATGCATAGAATTTTGTTAGTGAAAACACGTGAAGGATGAGAACACCCACTCCAACAGATCTTTAGAAACAATGTGAGCTGAATTTGAAAGAATCTTTGAGCAAAACGCTTGACAGACTTTCAACTTTTGGGTGTGATAAAGTGAGTGAGCTATTTTGGAGAACAACTGTTTCTGTGTTCGTTTCCTTACCTTTTTCTCGGACATTACTAACAAACTGTTAGTCATTTTGCGCTTTTCTCGTAGCACTATGCTTTTGTGTACAGACGTTTTCTGGCATATACTATTTCCATCTTCTTCCTTATCGAACAGTCACACTACCAGTCAGAGGAGGGTATGCAGTACACATGACTGATAATATTGTTGGGAAAAATGGGCGATTTTTGGCCGTGCTGAGAACCTTCGGAGGAAATCTCTTAGAATTCTTATCCACACAGAGCTTATCTAAACAAATGGCGAAGCTTTCCCCGGTGATCTTATTGCAAAGATCATTATTTTTCCGTATTTCTTACACGATATTAACCTGCTTGTGGTATGTGTCAAAAATCTTGCGGACGTTTGACAATGAGCAACAGGTGCACAAGCTTGATAGTAGCAGTCTTTCCCAACCCTTCATTCACTACTCATAAGTAGACCATTTCGGCTGGGCTGCGTGGTTCCGATACAGGGAAACCATCAAAATCGAGGTGTCGAATCTAGACGGATGAGATCTGTTTTGCACTTTTGTTCACGGAGACCGAGTGCCCTTGCATTCCGTGCCGTCACATATACCCCATGTGTTATAACTGGGATGCACCCTTCATAACTATGTCCAACAGGATCATCTTTCTTCCGATAATCGTATTTATTATCTATCGCGGTCCTTTGTGTAACTTACCCTCGGCCTTTAATATTTCTTCAAGACTGTTGGGAGTGTACCTAGAGAGCTGATAATTCTAAATCACTTCATCTGCATAAGTGCTGATCTTGTGTTGAGTTACCTTGTCGAAGCATTACTACGAAAATGATAACCAATATTGATATTGTATCTTACTGCCTCAGTCATAATGGAACTACGGAACACTTCTTTGTCCAGCGATAGGCACATTCTTATAAATAAATTCACTAAAATGGAATACCTAGCATTCGAAGGACTCAGCAAGGTTAACCGAGAGGGAAACGTTCCAGCTCAGACTGATCACCGTTTGGATTGCGTGGCGCAGATCGAAAAATGGAACAATCGACAAACTTCGGATGTAAACGAATTGATCACTTTCAGAGAAGTCATACATTCTTCGCTGAGAGGTAACTGATTTATTGATGCAAGCTTGGACATATATGCAGCTTCTTATTTATTCAAGAAATTATATCTTATATGTATTTGATTCTCTACTCCGCCTTTATTTAAAGCTTTATTAGAGTTTTATCACACGCGAATATCACGTCTCTCTCCATTAGTTTGCTTGTTCCCAATTTAGGGAGTTTCCCTTATTCTCTTCGGTTTTCATTTTGGTGAAACTGTATATTGTTTATTAGCTCAAACCAAATAAAAACCAGTTTCAGGGTATAAAGTGGAAGGTAGGTAGAACCAGTCACCAGGAAAAGAAAAGCGTAATAAGAAATAGAGTGGTTAAAAGGCCCGTTTCCAGTGATTACTAACCATGCCATCAAAATATACTGAATTTTGAAATTTTGATGCGGCAAAGCTATAAATTGTCTTCACATCCAAGCCATTTCTGTGACTAACTTTGAAGAATTGGTTCTACGGTCCATTTCTGTTCATATTTACCTATTCCTGAAGAGCTGCCTGTGGGAAAACTAGGCGGTTATCCGACCAGCAGTGATCATACGGCTATCCTCGTGGACTTTCGACAAAAACCACCGGAGCTAGATTCCCGCCAAGGTCGGTTACTTCCCCTTTAAGCTGTCTTTCATTGGTCGTGGCCCCGTCTTGGATTACAGTACTTTGTTGTTTATTTACCAGAAAAGGAATTAAAAAAAGCATTTTCAATGTCTGTCCGCACCATCAAACTCCGGTGTACTCCGAAGCAATAGAAGTATATAAGAGTGCAATGTTTTCAAGCCACGTTGATTCTTACCGCTCAGTGAATGCAGTCGAAGCTTTTAAAACCATTAACAAGATCAGTCGAAACTGGCGGAGTGCCGCGTGCTGGCCACAGCGGTAAGGATAGACATTCTTCCCCGCTGTCCTTTGTCACATACCTAAAAGCAGTTTGTGCAAGCACTTAAGCTTCCTCGGCCCATCATCCAACCTCGCTCAAAGTAGAGATCTGTCAATCAGACTAATTGCACGATCAGGAAATAATTCTGGATAACACGCGTGAACCTCAATTTCTCTCTAAGCATCTTTCTCGATCCACTCCAATGGCTTTACATTTTACATATGATTCATCTTGCAGTTTGAGCGTTCCTCTCACCCCTGAAAATCACGGAGGCAGTTTATAACTGCTTCATCCTTGTTAAGTATCATCAGCATTACACAATCAGAGACCAAACTGGAACTCGAACCCGGAGTGGATGATTGTGTACCGAACACTCAGCCAACAGGCAATCCGAGCTGACTCGCAACGGACTTATGTCCCACTATACCTCGAAGGTATGCAATTGTGTCGATTCCTAACAACACTGAAACAGCTGTACGGTGTTTCCATGGTTTCCTGCGGTTAGGTGATTTTAGATACTGAGAGATGAATCGTATTATGTAAGAATCAAGTCTTTAGTTTCTTCTTGTTTATCCGACACTTTTCACACAGATGTACTGTAATGATATAATTATGAATTGCTGAAAATGAGCCTTGGTAAGATTACTGGTAATCAAGTCGTTTTTTGGTTATTTTGCACCTCGCGACAAAGTAAATGCAATCCAGTTCTATGTGTTGATTTATTTGGAGGTCTCAAAGAGTCACAGGCTCCTGGGAACTCCCTCGAGTATCTCGTAGTTGTTCTGTCCAAAACGCGAACTTCGTCAGCTTGGTATATGTCCAAAAAATTACCTTTAATAGGCACTCAAACCCAGAGTTCCCCACGAGTTTTAGTTCCTTGTACAGAGATCACAGTTCACTGTATAGAATGACATCGATTTCCTATTCATTTCAGTTCCGCTGACTGTATTATTGACCACTCCTCATTGTATTTGACGAGTTGTATCTTTTAGTACTCAAAGAGAACTGATTCATTCTGACAGTGAACCAACTGTGCCTTTATCCAGTGAACATCCTATGAGCAATGTTTTCCCTAGCGCCTAACATCACACACACACACAGGTGAACCCATCTGGGACTTCAGTAATCTTCTAGATAAGCACTGCTATTGATGCCGAACAGGTTGAATGAAACAACGGTAATATGCCTCCGTGGTTTTCACTTTCCAGTTGAGCTTTGATACTGCATAATGAAACCCTTTCGTAATGGCACCAATTTGGGTCTGACGTTAATTACGTGATGGTGATATATTTTCATTGTTCTAGGTAGTCAGAAGTAAAATTTAACAAAACGGTTTTTCACTCATTTGGTAAGTGTCTCCATGTTGGAGGGTCAGTGATTCACATAGCAAGGCAGTTTTAGGGGTGAAGAATGGGGATCCCAAAGTAGCTTTAAACTGTAGGATTGAATGGGGGTTTCTTAAAGTTACCGTTTACCATAGACGCAATTAAATGCCCATGAAAACACTCAAAGTTTATTGTCACTAAAAACGTAATTGTCATCGTATGTTGAAAAGTGAAAGCAATAAGTAAGCCAGTCCTCACAAAAAAAAATACCAATCTCCCAGAGTACCGTATTTCAGCGATAGTACTACCTACCCAAATTATAACACCTAGCAATATTTTTCCAAATGCTTTTCTTGTATGCTCAACCCCAAAAATAAGCCCTAGTAAAAACCATCAGTTTCCATGGGATTCGATAAGGCGCAGGCACAATGACGAGTACTGTGAGGTCACAAGGGACATAAATATTCCTTCCGTTTCTTGTTTTGTCAGGTGATCAACGAAGGCTGATAGACTAGGATTCAGCAGGCTTCCGCCAGGTTAATGACATAAAGAATTTTCTTGCTTCGAGAACAATGGACCGAATGATGATTCCGCAGAATGACTTCAGATGTCCAGACTCTTGAAATTACAATAAGCAAATCATTCACGGACCATTTACGTATCTAAATGAAAGACTATATTGAAAATAAAATGAATAAAAATGAACTTGGAAAATTCGTTAAGCCTAGTTTGCAGGGGATCATGAATTTGGCGAAGAATTCATGGGACGGAATCGCTAACATCCATGTTACCAAAGCACTACGAGCAGGCTATATCAACAATAAAGGCTCTTTTAGAGAAATCAATACTGTTGGACAAGAGAGACTAGAGACCGATGAATTAACACAGCGAGGAGTCAAAAGCCATTCTGACCTAAATTCGGCATTTGGAGACTTATGAATGTATTCCAGCAAAGATAAAATGACTCTATTTGAAGGGACGTGGAATTTTATGCATGCGTACCTGTTGGTTTTATATCTGAAAATATCCCTCAAATTAAACCCTAGTGCAATTTTTGGAGCAACATATCATAGTGATTCTGTTTCCAGCAGGGATTTAAATGCAATGGGGAATTACCCAAATCCACTGATGACTGGCTCTGAAATTTTTTTATAAAATACGATTGGGCTTATTAGACAAATCTCAAACTGGTCCGCAATGTGCAACGCTCGTTGACTCCGGCGAGATCCTAACTCATGCATAGGCGCCATGTACATTTCTCATACATGTACGTTTGCACAGAAACCTACAAGGTATCACCAAATAGCTTTGGGGATTTTGCAGCTGGATCTTGCGTTGTACTCCATCCCCCAGATTGCCTTGTCCTATGAAATCGGCCACAATGAACTTGTAATTTGATTGCCTACAGCAGGATTTCGCTATCAGTCAACCAGTGCCTTTGAGCTGAATGCACGGGCTTGTTTGTTTATGGAATATAGTTTGACAGAACACACACCACACTGTAGCTCGGGTGGAGCTTCTATGCGTAGGCTCAAATTCTACCACGATCCACAGCGTCTCCCCTATTTGGATAAATACAACACATTGGTTTGGTCTAATTCTGCATGGCACGAAAACTGGAAATGCGTCGGCGACAAAACAATCAACTCATATGACGATCAGCCTAAGCACTCATTCGGGGGGGGGGGGGAGGGATGAAAAGAAAACGATACACACACCAAGATTTCTAATCAGATTTGGGTCAGGGTGTTTATGCGCCCTGCGAATGACAATTTTTCCAAGTCAGAAGAATCAAAATCGAATTATTTTCATGGTACGGAGTTGAGGATTCATTAACCTCATGAATCACTTATTAAACAGCTTTATTTTCCTGATACGGGAAGTGTTCTTTTCCTGAACTTAACAACCCCCGTAGTATCAGTTCTCGAGTTATCTTTTGGTAAATAATCCTTTTTCTTCGAAGGTAATCATTTGGAATAGGTATTTTACTCACTTAGGCCTACCACCACTTGGTCAAGAAGATCTTTTACCGAAAATCGCTGCTATAAGGTTATCATTGACTTAATTGTGCACAAAGAGGAATGAACTGGAAATCATTTAGACAATTGAAAGACCCGTGTCGAAATAGACAGATATATTCATTTGAAAATTTCAAAGGCTCTTACTAGAGAAACTATCAGTATGCAGTTAAGCCTCCATTCACGAGTCGTGCAAGTGTAAATTATTGCTACCACTTACACGGTGTGGTACCGAAATGGGATGAAACACAAGTATTTTCATTATACGTCCATGGTAAGCACCAAAACTCTCAGCGAGGCAAAAAGACCGCAAACAAATTGCATGTTTTATACTCTCTTATCTAGTATGATGATTTGAATCACTGATTAGATTAAAAAATCCTGTTTTTCCTTGAATAAAATAATTCGAGTGTTAATTCTGGACGATCAATGATTATTGGACAACTCTAGTCTTAAATTTGAGACAAAGTTTTCTATTTGATTATTTTTAAAACAAATTTCATTGTGAACGGGTCATCTAGTTTTGTTCACTGTGAGATTCACAGCACTCAGCAATCACGATAACTACATCCTTAGTCTTTCCCTGATAATTAGAAAAATTGGTATTTTTTTACAGCCGTGGGCTTCATCCCCACCATTTTTGTATTCTTGTATGGCAGAGTAATCAGCTAGTCTATCCTGGAACTGATTATTTCGTCTTGAAACACACCATCAAACAGAGTGACACGCAATTTCGTTGTGTCTGTTTCATATTTGACACCCAAGAAGATATATTATCTATTCATTCAATGACAAATGCATACACGGTACACGCAAATACACAATTACCCATATGCATCTAAAGCCAGGTGTTACAGTTATCCCCCCGTATTTAACTTGAAGTAAAATTATCCTAGCGAATTATCGATTACGATTCAGACAAAATCTCGTCTAACTTGCTTGTGCATTATTAATCATGTGTTTTTCTACTATGCTGTAGGTATTATGCCTCATGAACATCTCTCACGTTACATAATTCTCCAATGATGATGTTTTCTGTCGGGTGGTGGCTGGCTACAGGTTGAATATCTGGAAATATCCGAGCATATTAGGATTTTCTGGCGTGTTTAACTTCCGCTTTCCCAGTGCTCCAAGGTGACCTATGCTTCATTCAGCTTGCGCAACTCTTTTTAATTGCTCGACTGACGTGCTACGTTCCCTGCCTATCGAAATTCTTCAAAAACTTTCAACAATAGGAAGAGAGTATCTTCCATTCACTTCTTGTTGTTTACTCCATTTGTCAGACTTCCGTACCACGGAAACAAGAGTGAGAACACTGTGCAAGCAAACAGTCATTTTTATTCAACCCTTGCACCTGAGTACAAAATTCCACTGTACTGTTAGCGTTTACCGGGATCCCGACACTGAGACATATGGTTCCAATAGCTCTGGTGTGATAAGGAGACGGACGAAGGTGGATTTCTATTTACCCCTGTAGTGACCAGTAATAATAGTGGGTTTTGATCGTCCGACTTTCGAGATGATGAACAGACGCTCCTAATCGCTCTATCACCAATTGCTGACTATTGGGAAGCATCTGGACGTTAAGATTGCTTACTTTTCCACCGTCGACATATTCTTCCGGTCTCTGCATTCATTTGTAACTCTTTGGCTTATGTTTAATGAAACTCTAATGAGCAAGATTCAAATAAACACGTTTTAAGATGTGAGTTAGAGACAATGGTCCGGCAGAAAAACAGTTTTATGTGAGAAAGGTAGTGTGTACTCCGTACTGTCACTTTACTTATATCTTAGATGCCATTAGTTGAAATTGGAACAGAGCTTTTCAACGGTCACAATATTCTCTTTTGCAGAGCGTCAAATCACGTGAGGAGTGAAATGCTTCCTTCCTGTAATTCTCACCGTTTCTTGCCCATAAAGACAAGAGTTCTATTCATGTATCACGTAGGCATTTATTGCTTCCTGATCATAACAACATTTACCCCATTCAAATACACAGATTTCCTTCGAGATAGCTTCAAAAAGTACTCTCTTTTTGCACATGAGGAGCATTTAGTTTTAGCCAACGGTGATGCCCTTTGACGTTGATGTGATGTCCCTTTGGCGATCACTGATTGGATCAGCGTGCACTGTGCTAATCGGGAGCTTCCTTAACACGACTACTTAACTTGTTAACTGCGAGGGAAAGGCACTCAAAAATAGTTGTTATTTTGATACGTATATATTACATACTCCGGTAGAAACCACTGAGAAAACACACACGGTCAGTAACACTAAATGTAGATGGGAAATGTTAGGAACTCGAAGTAAGCCAATATATCTTCGGATTGACTTCGCCGGGCCAATTCTCACATGTTTTACGCATGCCCCCGCATAGATTTGCTCGGTTCAAAATGTTAGCTGATGAGGCTGATAGTAGAAAACAGGGTTCAGGTGGCTAGTTCGAGAGGTGAGGGCAATGTATGGAAACCTGATCGGTAAACTTCTACGTGTGCGATTGGGTAGGATTTCTTGGTGTTATTAACGAGAACAGTCTACTTATGGGGAGCATGTAGCCACAAGTATCATGGTTGTATTTGCAAACATTTATGGGACCGCTCGATGCTATTTTATGTAAATTAGTCATTGTTAAGCACACATACTGTATATTTTCGTCCGCCCTTCGGTTTGGCTGAAAGATAGTGAACAGAACCACTGCAATCAAAACATATACAGTGACTGAACCCACCCATGAATTTTCGCGGTAATTTTCGTACCTGAGAAAACAACCACCTTAACTGAAGAGCGTTGCAACATTAGGATCCATGCACGTCGGTCGAACTAACGAAGGCACAAAAGTATATTATTTTTTCTGCAGCAAAACACTTCATCTTGTAATATTACATCAATCACTTTTGCAACGGAAGGCGAGAAATGGTATATTTTCTGCAGGATAGCAAGCACGAACTTCTGGGGGATAATAAAAGTAAGATTTACATAGGTTCTCTCTCCAACAACTTTTAGAGGATAGTTGAATGCTTCTCTTTGAAAAGGAAAATCGGAGTTTATTTGTTATTATCAGTGAATTCACTGATTTTTATTATCATTTTTTTTTCAAAATGCACACACACGATAATTTGACAATTACTATAAAGAACTCTCGAATGACGATAGTAATAGATCTGTGGGTGACCCAAATGATGAACACGTGTAACATCACGCAATGGCATTGAAGTATGTTTTGAGATAGCATATCGATTTCGTATATGTCAACTTTATATTTTATCTAACTTCGTTGTGACAGACAGAAACCCCCACTCTGAACTTACCTTGACATTTTTTCTTCACCGACTAGACCGATTGTTATTCTTCTATATTTCCTTGAACTGTTTCTCTATTCAACGGATGAATCACGAGTGGACCACGATTATGAAAGTTTGAATGTGTTTGCCGTTGAAACAAACTGGTAACTAGAAGAACTGCCCGAAGACACTACAGCTCGATTTGAGACGATCTAGCAGCGTAAGCCTCCTTCGATCAAGCCTGCATTGTCAAGGACAGGACAGCAATGTTGCCTGGATAGTGATCATTCCCGAACTATACAAGCCGCACGTGGCTTTCTACTACATGTCTCACTGTTACAGCTTCTGGTTCGTCCTGGTAACTAACCTGGCCTCTCTTTTTGTGGTTAGAATCATCCTACGGCACTCATGACCAAGTATGGAACGGTAAGCGAACATGAAGACATTTTTGGTGAAATAGAACACATTCCCTCTCCTGGGAATCCCGTCGATTGAATGTAATCGCCATTTTTTCGTTCCCTGCGAGAGATTGCCGGACAGTATATTGATAAAAACTATAAAAATTTATTCCTCTATTCCCTGGGAATTTAAAAATCATCGAACTGAGCGTTTAATAAACAGTCATTTGTGCGACTTCTTTCGGCAGGTGTATCCCTGGTATTTCGTGGTGAGTTTTTGTTTTCATTTTCAAGTGTGCGAGCAAAGTGTTTACAAATTAAAGTGAGATAAACCATTTCCGGCTGTCTTCTAACTGACTAGACCTAGGGTTAAAACAGCCTGAATTTCATTCCGTCGTTTGAGATGTGGTAGGAAAAAAACAGTTCTGTTCTCACAACTTGTTTCACGCGATCCGTCGAATTTGAAATGTGCAGAAACCGAGTTGTAAAGTATGTTGATGCCTTTAATGAACGAGCAAATACATTCTTTTCTCCTGGGGAACGCACGCAACGCAACGGAGAAAAAGTTGTTATCTCAATCACTCAAGGAAGTAGAATACAGACATTACCGATATTCACATCTAAATATTTCCTTCCAAATGAACTCTATTTTCTGAAAGTTTCTCGTATCACTTCAAACAGAGACGGAATTATTGGAAATTTTATATAATTTAATTTTTCTTATATTCGTTTTGTAGCGGTATGTGGTCCTTTGAAGCCGAGTAGCCTTTGTTACTATGACACCATTACCGAAATTGTAAAAGTTAACAAGGGGAATAAAATGTCCAGTAGGACTAAGTTTTGATAATATAGTTTTGACATACAGTACAAGTACTTTCGGCCAATAATGAAAAGTCTTCATCCTACGAGAAGCAGTTGTTTCTGCCAAAGTGTCGGTTAAATGTTTGGCTAGAAGGGAAATGCCGTATATTGGCTTGCAGTGCTTTAGAAAATTAATAGCTATTGTATGACGAGAGAAAAAGTTCAGTTTATGCTTAATGAATCCCACCCCCCCACCCCACTCTCTAAAACAAAATAATAATAATAAGATAGGCGCAGTATATAGACAATGCATTCTTCGCTATTTTGGAAAAGTATTGCTTAAAACCTAAAAATTCCGTCAATAGGAATGCAAAAGCAGTAACATTCCTTTGCCTTATCAAGCACGTGTTTCATCCTAATAATAAATGTACATATTTCCGCTTTATTCTCGTGGTGGGGAAAAACCAGCATAATCACAATATCTGTATTGTGATAATAAAAAACATTGTTCCCAGAAAAATAAATGTATACCATGAGAATATTTCTCGGAAAATCTATATACGTAATCATCAAGGATGATGGAGAAAATTAAACTGCGTCAGCCTTCGGGTAATCTATAGCCATCGGAAGAGAATTACTTATTGTACTCACGAACGAATACGAAATGCTCCGCCAATTGTAACGCTCGGGCATCAGTCGCCGTACCCGTCTACCTCGACGTAATTGTTGACGCCTGTTTACTGAAATCCGGCTCGTTGAGTTCTCTTCCTTTCTATGCTCTTACAGAACCGACACAAGCAACCCCTACGGATGTTAGCCGCACCCAACATACTAAACTAATCGTTTTGGCTATTGATTTACTTCCTGTGACCAGTCGTGAGACTTCATGGGTTCAAAGGAAGTAACTTATGATGAGAAGTTCCCAGAAGAAACTTGTTCAATGACTTTGAGGCCGCTTAACTCACTACACCAGCTGAGCTTTGTTTCGATGTCCACCTTTTAGAGTCAATGTTATAAATGTCCTTCCAGACAACGCACAGTTCATGAGGCTATAACCATGTGTTTGCAGAATATCAAAGGAGTTCTTCTGAGTCGGCTACTTGATTGAACGATGATGCGCCATTTTATGCATTTCAAAACTTTAGATACCTTGTAAACGTGGTATTGTCTATGTGGGACCAGCATCGAAGGTTTATCGAGGTTTCTCGCATTGTTTCCCAAATACTGACGGCGAATCCGTAGAGATGCAAGTAGTTCAGGGCAAATTCTCCTGGGCTATATTTGTACCACTTCGAAAAAACGACCGGCTGCGAAGCCCTCCATAAACTTTACTGAAGCTCCAGTCAATCGGTTTACTTCTTGGTTTTTTCTTTTGTAGAGGGCGACTTACCTCTAAAACGCTTTACCTGTGGCCGCGGTGGAAGCAAAAAACAACTCTCGATTGAGACATTGTCTCGAATAGGACTTGGACATATTGCGGAGAAAAGCTCCCTTCTGAAGGACATCTCATGGAGTTTGTGCGAAGAGACTTACACGGGATGATCGGTTCTGACTTCTTCCTTGACGATGGAAAATTAGTCATATGCGATCACAGTCAAAAACCCCTGGACAAATTGAAGGTTAATTTTTCCCAATCCTTCCCTCTCCATCCTAGATTTGAATGTTGTTTTGAATTTATTCCCAGTTTTATAGAAATGTTATAGTGTTTTTTTCTCTGTATATGACTACGGAGGCCTTGTTTCTACCTGTGATGAACGAGATAGACAAATAGCTAAAAAACTTCTGTGACACGAATTTCTTCAATATATTTGGTTCTGGGTACAAGAAGGTTTTCCTATCTTTTGATAGGGGATCATCAGTTGTTTACAATTGACCAGTTTGCATTTTCCAGAGTAAAAAAGACTTTTCTGGTTTGATTTTCTATGCTGCTGCTGAGACCAGACTATCGCAGAACCATGTGGCTCTACTTGAAGTACTACATGATGGATGGAGTTTTATTTGTCACCAACTCATTACATAATACCTACAAGTCACTGGTCACTTTGAAACAGACGTTTTCAGAACTAGATATGCTATTTTCGGAATGTTCCACACAAATGCACACACACACACACATCTTTGGACTAGAGTAGACTCCAATTTCGGACTGGCCGTTACCACAATTTGAGTCTCGGGACTCTACGTGGTTCGCGCCAAGAAACCTCGGAGTCAGCACTGTTGGTTCTCACCAGCAGGGCACGCACTTGAAACAATTTTTGTCCGTGCACTCACTCCAGTGTTTTTTGTTCCGTGATAGATGACTGAAAGCTTCACTTCAGTTAACCGTATAACGTCACCCGGAATCCATTTTAAGTGTTCCCTTATCTCAAGCGTAGCACAATCATAGTTGTCCCGGATAAATTATATGGCTCACGTTGAATTTATACATGGTCCTCTTACCTTAAAATCTTCACATTTCACATTCCATAGGCTTAACTGAGTGTGACTCATTCCAAAATGTTTGTAGTTTTGTTTGCCTTTAGAGTTCGAAGTGCAGTTTTTCACAGCACGGACATAATCCTCGCGCACACAGAGACTGTACTATCAAGGAAAGTTTCAATAAGCTACCTGAATTGGTGACTCAAGTGAAGTCCCAACTAATTAGCTTTATTTAGGCAGTAAACAATTCGATTTCAATATCAAATGATTCGTCGTGCGGTAACAAGCTCACCTCACTATTAAGAACCATAAAAGTACTATGTAACTATTTCCTCCCTCTTGTTAAGAGACGTCATCAGAGCACATAGACCGAGCCCTTACTGGGATCCACGCACTCACGTATTGTTGGACTATAACTTTCGCTTGACAGCTGACTGGTGCAGACCAATATCTATGATAAAGTATTACTGATAATCTCCATACTGTACAAGAAGTAGTTAGATGCTTTGTCCAGTAGAACTGTACCAACTTCATTCAATCATTAAACCAGTTTGTTTTGTTAGATTACCTTTCTGCAAGAAGATCATACTTTGGTTCAGTGGATATACTTGACCCCCTCTAGCCCGTGTAATTTGTCTTTTATCCACACAGGATACGCTAGTCGTGACCTACCAGCAACCTGCGCAAATACACATTTGACTTTATTTTGCGGAAATTGCAAACTCCTGTTTTTTGCTTTTGAAAACTTTCGAACATTTCCGTTTTTATTTTTTCTCCAGTTTTTTTTTAATAGTGCAGAACTCACAGGTAGAAAACATGCATCAATATTTCAGTTTATTCCAAGTGAAATCCCGCAACATTTCATCGAATTGAAGCTGCACAAAACGTCAACTGTCAGATGACCTTTTATATGTTTGGGGTGTTTTTCTTTTCGGGGCAGAATGCAACCGCTTCCGGCCGTGATAATTTGCCCGTATCAGCACGGGTGTCTACCGATATGAAGTCCAATGACCGTGTTTGATCTGTTGATCACTCGAGAACATATTTGTAGGATTCGTAAAGTAGAAAGAAGCTTTATCGTGTTATCCTTAAAATTCTAGGTATTACAAGTACAACAAACACTTTAATCGGATCCTTACTTGTTCCACCGAGATAATTCAGTGATCACTTTTGTTTATGTGCATATCACGGATTTGAAGTGAGAGAAAACTGGACACCTATGCTGGTGAGAACGCTCGTTGCGCTTGGAAAGTGACCTTACCCCCTGCTTCAAATATAGGGTGGTATTGTTGGTGTCCTGAATTAATTGTGTCCAAACCTTGGTTTCAAAGCTAAAAATATATGGACACACAACTGCATGATATAAATAAGCATGCATACAATTTGTTAGGTGAAACATTATTTCCCACGGAACAGTAAGACTACCAAGGTCAAATGGTCAAGGGCTTACAAATCTATTTATCACCTGTATTTAATGCGAGCTGATCTCATTCTTGTTTAGTGCTCGGAGCATTCCAGGTCAACAGAAAACACGAGTCAAATGACTCACGAGGTTACGTTTTAGTCGTGGGAGCGTTTTGAAATGTCGAACATTGTATTTAATAAAAGCAATTCTCGGCTTTCAACGGTTAGAGATAAACCAAGAGATAATCTACTTTAGGAGGAAAATCATCATGAATCCAAATTAGTTTTTATTTTCATTCAGATTTAATTCAAAATATCAGTATGAACGAATCAACCAAGTAGTGAGTCGTTCCATTGGTTGATTGATGCATCTACTGGTTATTCATGTGTGCTCCAAAAAAATCAGCCAAAAAGACTGAATTCCGCCTACATTTGTTTCGGTCCTGACAAATGTTACCTGTTTGAATGAAGCAGTGGTAACATTTGATTTGAATTAGTCCTTCTAGCTTTTACCAAATGGCCATTCGGAGCACATTTTGTTCTCCTTTCTGAGGAAAAATATCTCTTAGCTCAGTAACAAAGCGAATGATCAAAACAAATATTCGTGGGTTTCAAGTTAACATGGAAAGGCACGTGTAGCTCAATAACCCATTCGAATTCAAGTGCACGTATTTTGAGGGCATTTATTGACTCACAGACCTTGCTGACATACCAGCTCAACTATCGTGAATTATGTGATGCACGAGCATCGCTTGATCACAATCAATGCCAGTGCTGAAGTCGACGGAACTGGGTGTGAGATAATTGCCAGAATCGTATCGGTGTTGTTGACCGATTCATCCATAAAGTAGGTTTGTCAAGAATTGATCGATCGCATTAACGGTCAGCCAAGCCAGTTGGACCAATTAGTTTTCATGCGATAATTAGTTGCGGTCATCTGACATCCTATATGAATATTGTGATGTGCACCAATAAACCGACATATTTTGGAAGCAGAGTAGTGTTCTAGAACAAATGGATCCGTCCAGAATATACTGTCAGATGAATACTTGTTATTCAGCCGTCATCAAGTATATACAGCTCTTATATTGCAGTAAGCCCGTTCAGGTAGTGTATTTCAGATCACTTCAAGTCGTATTAATGTGTGTACGATTGTGTGTCTGCGTATTTGGATTTGCCTGTGCGAGACAGCGATCTACATTCTCTGGGCAAACATTAGTCGCTCCATCGATGGCGAGTCGTTGACACGTACGGGTTAACTAAACCAGGCAGGTAGGTGAGGGCAAGTGAACGAACCACAAATATCCCAAGCAATAATAACATTCTTCCGGCTACTGAATTTCACCAAAGTTACTAAACGAATCACTCAAGCTTACCGGTGATATTCGACTGGTTGTGTTTACAAGTGGTAATCAATTTTCCCAACACGTCATCTGTGAGGTACGAAGTCCAAACCTTGCCAGTGCCCGTCATATTGGTGGTCAACTTATTTGAACCTCATCTAGTTCTATGACCCATATCTCAAAGCCTTGGTTACCAGTCCTGCTTGAAGACTCAGTGGACCTGTGCGGCTGTATAGCTTTCTACTTCGTACCGCACGCATGTACCCGTATGGATTAATCGAAGGAAGTATTTCATCCAAATATAAAATCTTTGAAGTTCAAACGATCTGCTCGGTGACCGAATCGCACGACATAAAATCAGGAGGCAGCTGATTGTATTCATTTATTGATGTACCAGAGGCGACATATAAAGCCCGTGAATGTATGGCGTAGCACATAGGCAAGCAGCATTTTTGTTGCGATTGCTGCGAGTTGTTAGCTGAAGCGTGTCAAATGCTGTCTGATGGCAGAATTTGATCGAATATACGACCGCTAAAATTCAATAACCAAAAGAGGCAATAGCTGAAGTGAAATGAGTCAGACGTGTTCGATACATTTCGCTGTGTAAAAATCAGTGTTGCTTAACTGACCACAAATAGGACTAAATGAACTTAGTTGTTACGTAAATTCATCGTGCTCTGTGTGAGTATTGCAGTAAATCACCATATCCTTCACTTTTTTCAGTTATCGCATTTGTGTGCCCATGGTGTGACCAAATAAGTCCAGATTTATACAGGGTACTCTTCTTGAATGAGTTGTTCGTTCTGTATTTGCTATTTTTTTCATCTTCTGTTCTTGTCGGTCGTCCGAAACTGATATTCGTATTCTATCAGTGTGCCTTCTGTGCACTGTCCCATCTTCTAGGTTCGTGATGTCCATCAGCTATGCTCCAAGTTGCTGAAATATAATATCCATTGAAGGCCAAAGCTCATTATCACAGAAATAGTAAACGTCTGTTGAATGCAAGCATGGCAGAGGAGCTAGCAGTTTCCGTGTTCTCAGATGAATCTCTGAAGTTTGTTTGCTTTTTAAATGTACTACATCCAAGTGTTGCAACAAGGAGTTAGCAGCAAAGCAGTTTATAGCATTAAATTGCTGGTGGTCTGATGAACTCATTGCAGTTTTCAAAGTTCTGACAAAGTTCCCCTCTGCGCTGTTTGAGCACCGATGCCGAGGTGGTGCAGGTAACATTCGCCTCTTCAAAAATGTACGCTACCTATCGGTTGCAGCTTTCAAAGGCTGGATCTTTATTTCACGTGTCGCATATGACTGATCATACTTTGGTAAGGCCAGTACGTTCCAGGACGGGGCTTGATTGAACATAGATGATACCAGAATCAGACATCCAGTTAGTTGTTAAGTGGTCAGACTGCGGGCCACCTTACTGTAGTTTGAATAATATAAGAGTTGGGGTCTTTCTGTGCACATACCGAACCGCGACTCATGGAGTTCTTGTTTGTGTCTTTCCATATCAAACAAGTGCAATCCTTCTGGAAGATCAAAGTCCCAGCCTACTACTCTTTTAGACCGAGAATAGATTAACTTGGCCAGGACAATCGGAACTGTCAGTTTGTTATATCTTTATCGTTCTTGCAAATCTTCAACACTCACTCCACCGATAAATCCGTTTGGTAACCTGTAAGACCGCCTATTGCAACTGCTGATTCCTCTATTCTTACATCTATCGACCTTTTAGTCAAAATCCTCTCAGTGATAATCGATTTTGTTGCTTTTGTGCCAATTGGGAGGGTTTGACTTTGGCCAAAAGCTTATTCAAACAGTTCCAAGTAAATGTGTGGTTATCGCTTTCGAGTACTAGCCAGATTACGGGATTTCCCCAGGCAAACCTTCCTAATATAGCCACGTTATCCACATGCACGATATGTTACTTTACGATATTCACGTGTGGACCAAGGAAGAAACTCACCCAAAGAGATGCATCTGGTAAGGGTCCTGGCAGTCATTCTGACAATGGTATAACTGGGATTGGTGTCACGGTTTGAAAGCTACACTAGACAGCCTGTTTTTACGGCAACAGAACGAATGCTCAACACGACCCGTTCTAGCAACTCACACAAAAAGAATTTGTTTTCCTCTGTGGCTTGGACCTTTGCCGGAATAACTTGGTGCACCAACAGTTTCCGGAGCTTTTCGATTGAAGGTTTTTCTCGTGCTGCGGGAAATACCACGTTTTTCAATGAGGTATTCGTGCTACGGCTGCCATTAGTAAGAAATAGAGCTGATTGATTTTTTTCTCCACTCTTTTTATTTTAGTGGCCTTGCTATGCTTTACTGACAGCGTTTCTATGCCACCACTCCAAATAAAGTATCAGATTTGCAAGTAAATAAAATGAGAATGCAAGAGAACTGAATGTGTTCAATTGATAATGTACAAAATGCGACATTTTATAGGAAGCATATGTACGTCCATGCGTGGGTTTGAATTCCTTGGGGGTCACCAGATTTTTCCTGTTTGGGTCAGTTCAGTACCCGTCAAACCTGCCAAACCATTTTCTTGGTAAAAACACTCTATTGAGCATCATCCTCATCAACCCGAAGAGTAGTGTAAAAGTTCTTCCTTTCCAACGAAAAGATGAAGCTTCCACGGTCGGAGACCAAAGATCCAAAGCAAGAAAGCCTCCTGTTGTATTCGTAATTAGCAGTAGTGGAACACGTAATGTATTATCAACAATGTAAAACAACTCGGCCATCACCGTTGAGCAAGTAGGCGAGCATGTAAGCAGGTGAGCAGTTCAGCAACCAGTCAATACTCTTCCGGCTGAAGCGTGATTATCCACCAACCGCGAGCGGGAGTGTATTCAAACTTGAGAGGGATATTGATTGATTAACCATGTATTACACGGGACAGTTCAAACCGGACACGACACACTGATTGCTAGCTTTTCATGCGACGTTCAGAGTTGCGGTCAGTAGTGATAATGCGAAGACTTGTTTAAGCTCTAGAGAAAATTTTAGGTACTTTTTCTGATTTTTGCTATAGGGGACCCTTCCCATCCCTGCCGTAACTCGTGCTAGGTTATTGGTGAGTACGTAGTACTGTAATGGCTATTTCTATCATAATTATTAAGAATCCCATTGCTACTTGGAATGAATGGATACGACAAAATTGTATTTACAATGGACTTGCTTGAAGCTTATTACTGTAACTTGTTAGGTAAAGCCTTCGTTTCGGTGACAAAATCCACCAGGCGCTACATTTCGCAAGCTATCCATAGATCGGATAAAATCACCTGTTTAACAGAGTACACAAGAAGATAGTTCTTAAAAAACTGATTTCCTTCAGAACAGTGATAACTGTATCATTAAAACAATAGCACCCATGAACTTCATTGTAACTAAACAAATCATTGGATTTATTTGTTGTCTTGAAGTGACTGAGATTCAGAATTTTTCCTAATGAACACAACAACTGTTTTAGCGATGAAAGCCAGGAGCGAGTATTTTTTCAAGAACGTAAAGTTTCTTCAGTAATCACGTTGTGTTTTGCGACTGAGGAAAAAGACTTTCACTGATCGGAGTTAGTTTTAAATTACAGTAAACTGATACTCAGCAACCAATGATGCCTAATAAAACGTCAAAGGTAGTAATTAGACATCAGCAGTGCACATCCACCTAGCCCCCAAGGGGACTCGAACCCGGGACGGATGATTGTGAACCGAACACCTTAACTACAAGTCTACCCGGGTTGATGATGATTCTCAACAAGGATGAAACAGCTGTACAGTATTTCCATGGTTTTCAATGGTGAGTTGAGGGTTGAAGCTGCACGATGAATCATATTATACAGATCTAATCTCCTACTACTCAATTGCAAAATGAATAGAAATATATTCTTTCGCTCCGATTATTTAGCTGTCTCTTTTGAGAGGACTAGATCAAGTCAAAACCTGTGGGATGAACAGCAGTGAATGACTGAATATCGTAGCGCTGCACAAACTCTATGGGTAATAATATTTGCCGAATGATGAGAAAAGTATTTGCGATCGTTTTTCTGACAAATACTCTACTTGGACATAAGATTCGAACATACATAGCAAAATCGTAAAGAAAGAGCTGACGGTGACAATCTCTCATCATTATCATCATCATCATCATCATCATCATCATCATCATCATCATCATCATCATCATCATCATCATCATCATCATCATCATCATCATCATCATCATCATCATCATCATCATCATCATCATCATTATCATCATCAACATCGTCATCATCGTCGTGGTTGCCACCTTTGTCTAAACCATCAAACGAATTCCACTTGTTATCATCATCAGCAACAGCAGGAACACTAGTAATAGTAATACCTTTACCATCCTCAACAATAAGATACTTCACTCATCACTGCGCAATCTCTCAATCCGTGTATCTTGTATTTTTATTATATTTGTAGAAACCAAATGACAAGGTTCTCGTGTACAAAATAGTTATCATTTTCTGATGTGCTTTAGGTTTTTCAAAAACACGACTGTTCGCAACTGGAATCCATCCCGAGAATTCATCAACGGTTTTCGAATCAAAAGTGAATCCAATTCTGCACAAATTCTCAGAGACCAGTTGGGGGATCACTACTGGATTAAGTATTAGATATCTGGTTTTTGCACACAAATCCATAAATATTCCAATACGGGTGACCGTCAGTCAAGCCGTATTATTCCGAGGGTGTTCTGTGACTTTTGTCTGTTGTTTAGTCTGCATGACTATATATATATATATATATATACATATACATATATATATATATATATATATATATATATATATATATATATATATATCAAAATTCGAATGAAAAGATGTTCCCTTCCTTATGAGCTCTCAGTTTGCATCTTTTCACATAATTCCAAACAAAGGTTTGAAATGTAAAATTGCTGAATACTGTATGTTGTTCACTTTACCTCTGTGAATTTGATATTGCATGACTGTGGATGACAAAATTAATTTGACTGATGCATGGGAGCTGAAATTTGTCGATCTAAAGACCATGAATAATTTGTAAAGCCATGAAAGTAGAGGGCATCACATGTGGTTTTCATAACGAAGAGGTAAATACTGATCCTGCGAGCAGCAATTCCTATTGTTGAATTTTCTATTATATTTCTCATGAAGACAGAAAAGGATTCACTAGACAAACGGCCTCATCGGGTAGTGTATTGGCAACCTAGAGGTTGGTGATAGGCTCACGAGGAAAACACTGCTGACGATTTTGGAACATACGAACTTGAAATCGGTGTTATTCGACCATAGTCATTTAGGCGTGCAACTTTTTTCGCGATAAAGGAGAAATGCTCGGAGATGACAAGTTTTCTTCGCTCTAGTATATAAGAGAGTGAGAAGGTCATGGAAGGGCATTCTGTAGGTTTTTCAGTGAAAGATAAATATATATTGATTTATATATATATGGAATGTATAACCTTACTACCGATTATCCAAAATTAATTGATCTCGAAATGATCGAATCCAGGATAAATTGTAAGACTCGGCAAAAGTACTCAGTTTGTTCTACCTTCGCAATAAATTATGGGTGAGGTGACGGGTAATTCAAGGAAAGTACTTCTGCATAATGTTCAAGCAGAGCGCTTTTATTTAAAAATGTACATTAGTAACAACAAAGTGGTTAGTGACAATGAAATCAGTGAGAAAAGTGCTCTACGTTCAACTCTTACTCGAAAGAGGCAGTAGAGTGAGTTTTCAATACCTCTGCTGGAAAACGCTACAGCTCCTTTAAATTGCCCTCTGGCATATTGCATGTTCATTTCGCCTAGCGATCGGCGACTGGGGTAAGTCTTAAGAAAAGAGCAACTGCAAAAATATTCCTGAAATCTATTTATTCATGAATTAGCTACACAATAGCAGTAGATGAAATCCGGTTTGGATGGGAAAAGAATCGAAAGAATAGGATTTTATACGATCAAAGATCATTGTAGAGACAACTCGGGACTTAGTCAAACCGTTACGTCTTCATAATGATGCATGAAGTACCCATGAGTGCACCAAAAAGCTTTTTTCAATATCATAGAAGAACAACAGTGTGAACATTGGCTAGACAGTCGCATTTATCACTCCACTTTCGCCACGTGGATCAGTCAGGTAACTGGATCAGTTACAGTCTCGATGGGAAATTGGCATTTAAACTGTGTGGGACGAAAATTGCAGGTTTTTATTCGAAATTAGAAGCAGATGATCCTTCAACCACGCCCTCGTTTTACTAGTATATGCGAACCATAAACAGTGACCCTTGATTCTAAACCGTACAAAAGCCACAAATTGGAACAGTCACTTACCTTTCCATACAGATAGTATTATCCATGGACTTACTTTCGTGCCAAGTGATGGAGTTAGTGAAAAGCAGGTCGTTGCTTTTCATGTCTTCCTCGTTGAAAAGGCTCTAACCAAATTTACTTTTGAATAAAAGTGCGGGAAGTTCGTTCTTTTACACACAACGGTAAATGAAAAGACGATTTCCAACATGCCAATACGCATTTAAATAATAGGCCTACCAGGATGATCAGTTATAAGCAAGCTCCTACCCGCATATCTGAATAGTTTTTGCTGCAGTTTAGTTCATTTTACTGAAACCTACATTACAACCACTGACGGGAAGCCGATCGGTAGTTCCCTGCAAACCCGATTGGCATTTGCGATATGTCAAGTGACGACGAACCTTTAGCGGCAGCTTCTTCTTTTTTAACTTCTGCTCTCCATTGTATAGGTCGAAATGAAAACTCGATAGGGACAAACCGTTTATAAGTTCGCCGGAAAGTGCACATCTTTACTCACGCATGGAGGAGATGTAATTCAGTGTTGAAAACGTAATGGTTTTGATTTTTTCATGATAAAAACTGATTTTCTATGAAAGCCAAAGATTTCTGAAGTTCCATTTGACGCATATTTTTATGGATTTTTTTTTCCTGCTGCATCCCTGTGCAGCCCAATCTACAGTGCGTTGTTACAACCTCTGATGAATATATTCGGAGTTGCATCATTTGAACGATAAATCGATGCAGTGACCCAGTGCATCGGAAGGGCTTGGATCATTGTTGTACTTTATTTCCTGCACCCGATTTTTTCTTGGACTCACATTGGTAGATATCTTTCTGTGAATGGTTGAGAAACATTTACATCAGAATATCATCCAGTTTACCCTGTACAAGCGTTATGTCGATGATATTTTGATTTTTACTGAGGAAGAATCGTTTACTTAATTCTTCAGCCTAATGAAAACCATACATCCCAAATTATCAGTCACATGTGAAACAGAAAGTGGTAGCCGTCTCGCTTTTTTGGATATCATGATAACAAGACGTGCAGATGGAACAATCCGGAAGACCATCCATCGTAAAGCAACATGGAGTGGACAATACATTCAGTTCTCCAGTTTTGCTCCGGTTGCCTACAAAAGGCGCTCGGTCAAAACCCTGTTCCACAGAGCGCGTAAAATCGGCAGTGTAGACCAATTGCAAAAGGAGGAGTTCTTAACCCAAACTCTTTGTGCCAATGGATGCCCTGATAACCTTACTGAGATCCACAAAAGAGAAAGGCCTAAGACCGTACCAGTCGACACGTTCAAGAAAAAAAAAACGAATTATTCTGGTGCTACCATTTAAAGGGGATCATCTGTTCAATCAGATTAGCCAAAATCTAAAGTGCGCTCTAAAGCGCACCTACTTGGCCCGCAAACCACCGAACGACTAACCTCCAAGCACATTCAAACAGTGTCATGTCATTTCACGTCATTTATCAACTCAGCTGCAGCAGCGGTGACACCTACATAGGCAGAACGGATCGGGATCTCAGTCAAAGAATGGGGGAGTATGTACCGAAGTGGCTGGTGCAGAGGATGAGTCATCCTCCGCCCAGACAACAAACGGCCACGAGAAACCCGGCCTAATCGATCGCGGAACACCCTGTGACCTTTTGTCATCGGATTGATCCGGGTCAAGCGCTCCGAGTGATTGAGAGGAATCGGAACCCAAATCTCCTAGCTTTTTGGGAGGCTGTGCTAATAAGTAGACTTAGGCCTTCACTGTAGGCACAGAAACTTGTACTTGCCGTAGCGGTAGCCTTTCAGGTTTGCAGGGTCGTTTCCTAATTCCGTTCCATACTACCTATTCCATTGTTTTGCTCTATGCCCCTTTCGAACACCAATTCGCATGTTTTACGTACGCGATTGCGAGGATTAAAAGGAATGCTTGCATCTAGCAATTGATGTCTTCTATCTGTTTCGATAAATTGAATCGAGGGGGCCCAATGTTTCAAATTTTGAGGTGTGCAAATTAAAATACCTGAAGTTTGGTAAAGAATAACTCAGAAATTTACTCTGGGAGATCAAGTCGCAGTTTGATGGTTACGTGCACTCTATCTGTGTTTATAGATTTGAAAATAAATAATATTGCGTACAGTGTGTTCTTCGGTAGTGGTTGCTCCACTGAAGTTTGGAATTTCTAATGGTGCTACTGAGAATAGCAGCAGTAGACAGATTTTAACTTTTTCTCATTTCTCGCGAGAAGTTTTACGTTACGTTCTCCGCTTGAGAAGTCTGTGAACAACACCGAAATTGTGGTTTATGCCTTCTTGAGTGCTATTTTTACCCGCAAAGTGATCAGGTTAAACTGCCTACGTAAATCGAGGGAACCTTTCGAGGTACTTAAGTCAACATGAATTCGTTCATTAGGAATTAAGTGGTCATGTTGGCCAATTTAGCAGTACCTTGAATAGATAGCCCGAGTCGAATAGCCACTTATGTAGCACTTGCTCATTGGTATGTAAATAATTAGCGCACAGTTTATCGCTCACTTGTTTGCGGTTTAATCTTGTATATTCACTTCCGTCTCCTGAAATTGAGAGATTTCAATGAATCTAGTTTGGTTGGAACAACCAACAATGGTTACCGGACTGTGGCTGTTTTTTGCTATTTCTCAGCTGCAACCGGAGAAACAAAAATGACTATCAGTATGTCACGGTGGGAGCAGAACCATATATAATGTCCGCGATATGATGATTAGGCTGGATGAATACCAAACCTTCACTTATCACGATATGTAGTCATATTTTTCTGCTGAGGGTCACTGGTTGGATGGACCACGTGGAAGTCCGATACTCCATAAATGGCCAAGTGCGATGGTCTGATCTTAAATATATCTATTCAGTTGTACGTAAAAATTGTTTGTGCTTATGAAATCATTTTTATTACCATTGCACTTATCGGGTGAACAGTTCGGAGATTTTAGGTTTTGCAGTCGTCACGTATGAATTGATGCACGTGCAATATTACCCCTTTTTCACGACCAACTTTTGTCTTGTTCGAGAAATTTTGCAAGCATTTGTTGACCGTCCAGCCGAATTCGATAGAATAGTTCGTAGGAATTGCCCAATTTTCATGACCTCCGATCAGCCACAGTGACTCGAGGTTCTACCTCTTTGGGGATCAACAAAATTGCCAGGAAACGTGGAGTATTTTGCCACTTGGTACTCATGGACGAGTACACTTATGAAGGCTCCGTAAATTGGGTAACAATCGGTGTGCTTTTTATCGTCCAGCTGTCAAAATCTGGAGAATGAGTCTGTAAATTAGTTCCTTTATGGGGATGTTGTTCTTAGGAAGAACCTACTATAATCATCCTAAGTAACTGTTCGACATAATTTTAGTCATTACGTCAAACTGTTTTTCTTATCACTTTATCGTTATCTTGCCTCTAACATGTTATTATAAATTACCAAACCCGGATAACTTCACGTGTGAAAGCTGCATTCTTCTGATAATTCACTGGTAATTGTTGGCAGATCAATTATTCTAATTTCATATCTCTCACAAACAAAAAGAACTGCGTTATATGAGAAATACCTTAGAAAGTATTCATTATAGAG